>CM024638.1:19903245-21103245 GCA_014182715.1 Eucalyptus cloeziana
CTATGGGATTAAATCCCGAGTTATTGCCAAATAAAAAAAAATGAGATTATGGAAGTAAATATTCTCGCATTTATTGCTACTGCACTCTTCATTCTAGTTCCTACTGCTTTTTTACTTATAATATATGTAAAAACAGTCAGTCAAAGTGATTAATTTGAATCAAACTTAACTTCTTTTCTTAGTCAATGATTGAAGAAATAGAAGAAATCAAAAGGATTTTCATCTCGCGTCTTAAATGAAATGAGCGGACTCGAATTAGCAGTATAGTATTCTATGAGATCCGATAGTATGGTAGAAAGATTCATGTATTTCTTTCTACCATACGAGCTATTATTCTTATTGTAATTTATTGGAATGTAACAAGTTGTACTGTATAAAATAAAATAGAATCTTAATATAGATTAATCTACAATATGTATCTTTTTGATATATGTATTGATATATGTAATGTACATAGCATCCCAATTCTATTTAATTTGTCTTGATTCCAATCAATCTAAAACAATCGAAAGGCAATTCTTAATAGTACGCTTCGAATTCCTAGATTTCGAATTATTTTCAATACGAATCCCTGTATCGATCGAAAGAATCAAATCCATGGGCGACGGGGGTATGGAATATAGTATATTAAAAAAGGAAAATCGATTAATTTTCTTTTAGCATTCCGAAGAAGTAATTGATTGAGCAGTTAACAGATGATCCAAGAAGTTCTCTGGAAATTTCTTCGGATTTCGAAAAGGAATAAAATAAGAAAACCCACCATTTTATTTAAACTCTTGAACCATGATATGAAATGAGTCAATAAAGCCTAAGTATAGCATAAATAAGATAAGATTTCGAAAATAAAAAACAAGTGGTAAAGTAAGTGCGCAATATGTGACTTGCCAAGGTAAGATCTTATTATGCGTAGTTCCTCCTTGGACAACCACTATGTATATGTTGTTTCCCATAGAAGGTACGTATCCACTTAATATAATAACCGAACGTTTTTCTCTTAATAAAAAGGGCTTAATAAAAAGGGAAAGAAAAACAAATAAAAATCAAATAAAAAGGAAAAAGGCTTTGCAAAACGATCTAGAAAACAATCGATACAGTTTGATTCCTCGCCTCAATTAGTAGTACCTTTAGAGTCCACTTCTTCCCCATACTACGAGTGAAAGAGAAAATGTAAAGACTACCATTAAAGCAGCCCAAGCAAGACTTACTATATCCATGTAAATTATGTCCCCTATCTCTATGAAGGAATTATTCCATTATATTATTGTTCACTAATAATAGTGGAATCACTGGCGTAGAGTCAAAAAGGGATTCTGACCCAACACCATTGATCAAAGGCTCTAATAAATCTGCTTATAACAAATTCTTCAAATTCTTATAGAATATTATTTTTCTAGTAGAATCGGAAAACGTTAAGCACAAGCAAAATACGCAGTGACCCATTTAGAAGTATCAGGGGAATCTTACTAAGATGTAGGAATAATAAGACCTATTCTATCTTTTCTTGTCTTTATCTTTAGACAAGGTATAAAAATATGAAAAATAGAATGTCAAGATAGATCGTTATCTATCACATCCTTTTATTTCCCATTTGATCTAATTCTTACTGTCTAAGTATTGTCTCTGTGAAACAATCGGAGGACTCCCTATTCCATTTTTGACTAGGGTTTGTTGAAAAGAAAGAATCCTTTTTTTTCATTTCAATTTTCGAAAGCCAATTTTCCATCGAATTGTTATTGGATACCGAGGACTTAGAGACTCTCCTGAGTCTCTATAGAAAGTATCTTCAGCCCTTTCCACAACCACTAATTCGATTTTCCGTGGGGCTATCCAATCTAATTCAGGACCCGGTAATTAAACACTACATTAGTAGTGGAAGGGAATCAATAAATCTTTATATGAGAGCCCTTCCACCACTCATCTGTCCTTGAATCCTAGAGGCAAGGATTTAGAGCACTTTAGCTTTCGAGAGCCAAACTTCCAGATGTTTCGAACCAAGCAAGCAAGTCTCAAGAGTCCTTTTACTTTGTTTGCTTCTGCTGGGGAAAAATTCAGCGAGTTATATCAGCAAAACGAAATAAGAGATTTCGAGTTTTTTCTTGATCAGGCGACACCCGGATTTGAACTGGGGAAAAAGGATTTGCAGTCCCCCGCCTTACCGCTCGGCCATGCCGCCAAAATGTATGATACCCTACAAAATAGATGAAAAAAGTCTCCCTTTGTTTGCGTCGAGTGGTGGATTCCGAAACTTCTTTTTTTATTGGACTTGCATCTTGAATCCCGTTTTCTTAAATTTAACCCCTGCCCGAAAAGAAAAAAATCCTTCGTTTTTTGGATTGGATCCATCCCTTCGGTTGTATGTATAGTATCTCAAAAACGAAATATCTAAAGATTTTCCCTCTCTTTTTTATATTGATATTGAAAAATTGAAAAACCAAATGTGGTTTTTCAGTCCCAAAAGCCAAAATTTAGGACAAATTGGAACCATTAACTATTAAATGGGACTGTAAATTCATGAACGATTCTTGGATTTGAATCCAAAATTGTCTTTTCTTAATCCTAATTCTAATTATATAAGAAAATCCAAATTGATACATAACTAATCAGTATTGATTCTTTTCCATAAAAAAAAATCCTTTCCAATTTCCATTATAACAGCAAATAGAAGTATATGTAAACCCCAGAACATAAATTGTTATACAAATATCGAATTGGATATCATATCTATATATGATGACTATAGAGAATTATTAGGAAATTGTAGTGCTTCAATTTTTCATTCAATAGATGGAATAGAAAATGGAAATTTTGATATAGCATAGCACGCGCTGTCCCGAATAGAACTTAAATAAAGGAGGAAACATAGATAGCTATCTACACATGGTTAATAAATACAAACTTTATTACTATGTTACGCCCTTCAATCGTATTCTACTAAAAAAATAAAAAAAGGTAAAATAAAAGTATCTCTCTTTTATGCGAATCATTTGTTGAACAATAGAATCCATGAAAAAGTTAAGTGCTAAAAAAATATCAACTCTATATTTTTGATGATTATAATGTCTTTATATCATCGAACAGATGAAATCCGAATCCATTTCTTTTTCTGGTACCCAATCGGATTAGAGTATGTAATATCATAATAATGGTAGAAATGGAATCACTTTTTTTTTGATATTCTATCCAAAACTCCATAAGCCTAAGTGGCATTTATTAATTCCTTTCGATTTTCTATCTGTTCCAAATTCCAATTTGAATATAAAATTGTCTTTATTCCTCCGTTCATATGCATTTCATACATTCCATATACGGGGTGAGTAAAATTTCATGTGATTCAGTAAACAAAATAGAAATTCCATCATTGCTAAATCAATCCATATGATTTGATGAAGAATGGGTCAATAATGGAATTTTTGGAGAAAAGGGAAATTCAAAATGCTCGGGGATGGAAATGAGGGAATGTCTACAATACCTGGGTTTAATCAGATACAATTTGAAGGATTTTGTAGATTCATTGATCAGGGCTTAACAGAAGAACTTTATAAGTTTCCAAAAATTGAAGATACAGATCAAGAAATTGAATTTCAATTATTTGTGGAAACATATCAATTGGTAGAACCTTTGATAAAAGAAAGAGATGCTGTATATGAATCACTCACATATTCTTCTGAATTATATGTATCCGCGGGATTAATTTGGAAAACCAGTAGGGATATGCAAGAACAAACTCTTTTTATTGGAAACATTCCTTTAATGAATTCCCTGGGAACTTCTATAGTAAATGGAATATACAGAATTGTGATCAATCAAATATTGCAAAGTCCCGGTATCTATTACCGGTCAGAATTGGACCATAACGGAATTTCGGTCTATACCGGGACCATAATATCAGATTGGGGAGGAAGATTAGAATTAGAGATTGATCGAAAAGCAAGGATATGGGCTCGTGTGAGTAGGAAACAGAAAATATCTATTCTAGTTCTATCATCAGCTATGGGTTCGAATCTAAGAGAAATTCTAGAGAATGTTTGCTATCCTGAGATTCTCTTGTCTTTCCTGAATGATAAAGAGAAAAAAAAAATTGGGTCAAAAGAAAATGCCATTTTGGAGTTTTATCAACAATTTGCTTGTGTAGGCGGAGATCCGGTATTTTCTGAATCCTTATGTAAGGAATTACAAAAAAAATTCTTTCAACAAAGATGTGAATTAGGAAGGATTGGTCGACGAAATATGAATCGGAGACTAAATCTTGATATACCTCAGAATAATACATTTTTGTTACCGCGAGATATATTGGCAGCTGCGGATCATTTGATTGGAATGAAATTCGGAATGGGTACACTTGACGATATGAATCATTTGAAAAATAAGCGTATTCGTTCTGTAGCGGATCTCTTACAAGATCAATTCGGATTGGCTCTGGTTCGTTTAGAAAATGTGGTTAAAGGAACTATATGTGGAGCAATTAGGCATAAATTGATACCGACTCCTCAGAATTTGGTAACTTCAACTCCATTAACAACCACTTATGAATCTTTTTTCGGATTACACCCATTATCTCAAGTTTTGGATCGAACGAATCCATTGACACAAATTGTTCATGGGAGAAAATTGAGTTATTTGGGCCCTGGAGGATTAACAGGGCGAACTGCTAGTTTTCGAATACGAGATATCCACCCTAGTCACTATGGACGCATTTGCCCAATCGACACGTCTGAAGGAATCAATGTTGGACTTATTGGATCTTTAGCAATTCATGCGAGAATTGGTCAGGGGGGGTCTCTAGAAAGCCCATTTTATGAAATCTCCGAGAGATCAAAATCAAAAAAAGTACGGATTGGACATTAGAAATCCTATCCACCTTTATCCCACCTCCTCCATGTGATAATTTTATCCTGCCTATATCCCCATTATATCCGATTTTATCACCAAATGTAGGATAGGATAAATAAAATCATATCCCGAATTTTATCTCGACTGCCAAACGCAGCCTTCGGGTTTGGGCTTAAATCTAGGTGTGGGAAACACTCGAGCGTGTGAGCGATTGTAAACTCTAATTCTCCGATTATAGTGGATTATTTGCTACTGGCTCTTCCCGTGGACATAGGTTTCGATACTCGGACCAAACCACATAAATTTCTAGTGTCTTTATTATTTCAAGTTTATTTCTCTAGTGATTTCGCGTTGACGTAAATTGTAAGATCCTATCGTTTTCGCGTATTATATTTCAACAAAAATCGAACAACGACAATAATTAAGAGTAGGTCTAACTATACCTTTTTCTGTGCAAGTTTTGTCAGTAAGTCCGAGGAATGGATATGACATACTTATCACACTTACTCTTCCGATGTCAGGACCACCATCGGCAATGACCGAAAATCTTCTTCGACTAGTTATCTGGTCGAGAGCAGAAAAAGCAACTGACCTTTAGTTCTCTATTATTGCCTGCGCGGAAGCAATGGCCCTACGGATTAAGAGCACATTGACTTTTTCGATCTAGCGTTACCAGAATTTCACTTTTTTACCCTGCTATTTTCCCACTTTGATTTTTATTTTATTTTATTTTATATGTTGAACTTCTTTAGCGCTGGTCTTCTCGAGACGGCGGCCTAACAAAGCTCAAGAGGGCACTGTGCGAGTTTCGAAAAGAAGACACAAGGTATAGAACTCCATGAACCAAAGGGACAAAGCAACAAATGATCACATAGCAATTTCATGTCAATTGGAGCGTGCAATATGAAGCAACAGGGGCTCAATATAATTGACCAACAACACGGGCTCACTTAATAACTGGATTGGTTTCCATGGATCTTAGTGTCTCCTCTCTTCCTCTTCTTCTCTCTCAAAAGTCAAACCTTCATGAAATCGTTTGATTGAAGAGGAAAAGCATTAAAGAAGCCTACTGGAAGGATCATCGTCTCTTTATGCACTGCGTTTACAGTTCACATGAGCCATGCCCATCATTGAAACGGTGTGGGAATTGAGTGTGGGTCGGGAGGGCGGTGGAGACGGGAGGACAGATACCGACAGAGCCCAAGGAGGGAAAGGAAAAGGAAAAATTACGTGGAATCTCCAAATAGTGACCTTGGATTCCTATAATAGCGGTTGCAAGTATCTTTTCTTAAGAAACTATGGCTTTGGTCTTGGAATTCGTAGGGTCCATCCTCTCCTTAGGATCAGGTGACAAATGAATCACCCAACTATTTGCAATCCATTCGTGCCGAATGTTGTCTTAATTGTTCATTGCTCGTTGGCCTGACGTGGTCGATGACAATTGTAGTTTTGCAGTTGAAGAAAGCAATGTCGATGGGTATTTTTGGCTTTCTTGCGGTCCATGTTATTTCTTTCACTTGAGAGACGGTGAGAAATTAGAAGTGGTGGAGACCAAGGGATGGACACCGTCGTAGATGGTTGCAAGTGATCGAACTACAGTTGGACAAGATCAAGTTATGAAGTAGGCGCTCGAACTACAAAGTGTTGCCTAATTTGGGTCGAATTTAGAGAAATGTTTTGGGTTGGGATTGCTTAAATGATCTTTGATAAATCTCAGACATGGAGTTCACGGTTTCGCAATTTATAGTGAATGCACATGTGAAATAGAATAGGAAACTGGATTTGTACGCGTGCATATGCCGTATCATTTAATATTTATTTAATAATTACTCATCATAAAATAAAAAATCAAAAAAAAAAAAAAAAAAAAAAAATCAAAATCTTGCATGAGCATATAGATTTAGTAAATTGGACATGTAGGTTTAGTAAATTAGATTTTTTTAGGATAATATTTTTAGGATTGCATTTTTAGATAATTTTTTGAAATAGGTTAGGGTTGGATCTAAATAATTATTTATTTATTTATATAAATAGGGTTTTAGATGATGTTTGCTTATTTTAATTATCTCATTTTTCTTTAAAATAGTTTTCTAAAATAGGATAGGGTTTAAGTCAAATTAATCCCTAAAATAAACTAGAAAATTATTCTTTTTTTTAAGATAGTTTAATTAGGGTTTTTATTAATTCCGAATTACAATAAAAAATACAAAAATACTAGGTGCATGTTAACTAGTTTGCATAATAGGGTCATTTAATTAGAATTTGTTTATTAGTAAAGTTAGGTCATATAGTTAAGGTACATGTTAATTAAAAAATTCTAATTTCATGAAAACCAAAAAAAAAAAAAAAAAAATGATTGCTTTGTTTGTGTGATGCAATTTATTTATTTATTATTTTATTTGAATGTTTAATAATGATTGAGCACCCGTGTGGCCACCATATTTGTATGGTAGTAATTTAGGTTAAAATAAATCTAAGCTACCTGCATAAACATTTTGAAATTAAAAGAAAATGGTACCAAAAGGGCATTAGAGAGATCTAGTGTAACCAAGTCCCCGTATCCTTAGTATCTGGTTCGTAGGAGTAAAATAATTCTCCCATTATTTTACTTATGTGTTTAATCGACCTACCGAAAACTGATTAGTGGCGACTCCTAGATAATAATCATTTGCATATTTAAACCTTAAGTCGTGAATTGATACGGGTTTCGGAGAGTCCGAGCTAAGTTTAAAGACTTAGTAGTCCATTAACCTAGTTTTAGGTGGCGCACCCGAAAATTTAGGTTGCGACAAAATAAGAATAACATTATGTGAATAACTCAGCAAATAATAGAAAAGACATAAGCAAATAAATTAGAATATTCCGGTTTAGATATGTCTATATTACTTTTCAATTACGTTTGGAGTAACAATTTGTAGGTAAGAGAAAGAGAGAATTGTTAAGAAACAGTTATTAATAAATTGGTAATTATGGAAGAATATGACCGTTTTATAACCATTATAAAATAAAGAAGAGTTTATGTAGAAATAAATGAAACATTATAAAGCCATTATACGGCCATTAGAAAGTCGTCATACAATGGTTATAAGACCACTAAGAGCGTGTGTGGTAACATTTTTATTCCGAGGAACAATTTTTGAACAGAAATAGTTTTTTTTTTTTTTTATTCCCAGGAACAATTTTTGAGTATAAGAGTGTGCTCCATGAATAGAAATGCGTTTGGTAAACTTGTATAATTTTGTTATTTTTTTCAATATTTTTATTATATTTTTCCCTCTTTCTCCTTTGTCGCCGGCCATGGCCGAGGTTGGCGACTGGCCAAAAGGAAGAATAAGGAAAGAAAATAGAAGAAGAAAAAATAGAAGAAAAAAGAAGAGAGAGAAAAATTGTTTCTAGGAATTGTTCCCAGGAGCAAGAAGTAACTTTTTTCTACTTTTTGTTTCTATTCCAAATCTGTTCCTAAAACTAAAAATTTTACCAAACACGTTTCTGTTCTTTTTTTGTTATCCGAAACAAAAGAACATAAATTTTTGTTCCGAGGAACAGAAACACTTTTTAACAAATAGACCCTAAATAACCATTATAAAATGTTACAAAAAAGTTTTATATTAATAGCAAACAAAATCCATTACAAATTGATAATGGTAAAAAACTGTTGCAAAAAATAATAAATTTCAATATTTCAAAACTGCTGAAATATCCAACAATCCTCCACATATTTTGAAAATTTTTGAAAAGAAAATTTAGAATACTACTGGGTTATTAGAGAGTAATGCATCGAAACTAATGCTTGTTAGGCCATGAGGTGGCCTTAGAAAGAATGAAATATAATTCACGAAATAATTGGCGAAGTTTGAAACTTCTATGAACCAAGAATTTATTTTTGTAAATTATAATCTTCACCAATCACATTACACTCCCACAAGGTTTGTTGTCCAACGCGGTTTTGCACTAATAGGCCATGCGTGTGCTTGGTTTATTTGCCAGTACTCTAGAGATTATTGCCAATAATTCTCATAGGAGTGGCCCTACTCCACACTTATATAGGTGATTCCATCAAGTGTATTATATAGTTTGATACACCACTAATAATGGTTATGGAATTTCATTAAAAGCTTAGTTCAACATCTTTTTCCTTGTAGATTTGCACTATTTTCACATTGGGAGGGATAACAATTTTTATAGTGGATCACTAGATCAATAAGTTACTTGTTATTATCCATATGAATCTAATTCATGGGATCACCAATCACATAGGTTAGGTTACCATCATTGTTGATTTTCTTTAATTGGTTTGTCCCATTCCCCTTAATGTATAGTCAAAGAATAGGCCACATTCACTTATGACTTTATGTAATCGATGGACATAATTCCATCTTTAAGTAATTGCTTTACCACATCACATCTTAATCAAACAGGTTCTTTTCTTTTAACCATCGAAAATTTCATTCTTTACAATGTCTATTGCCTCTTGGCAATCACAATGCCTAGACATAGGAGGTGTCGGTTACATTTCCAAAGGAACATCTGCTGAGAAGTTCCTCAACTAGTCATCATTTTCAAATGTGAGTATGAGAAGAATTTTCCTTTCCCAGAGAACTTGAGAGGTTATAGAATTACCAAAAAATAATAAATATTTTCTTCTCCTGCCCCTACTAAATATAGGAGGATAAAGCACTATGTTTTTACATAAAAGCTTCATAGGTCTACCACCCATACTTTCACACTCGCCACAATATTGGCTATGGAAATTTCCGCAACAATTTTATCACTAGAACCATCTATTTAAACCAAGTTATTTTTTGGTTTAGCAGGATTATCATTTCCCCCACAATTATTTTGTTTGGTTGAGCACCTTCATCCGGGTGAACACATATTCATTTGTGGATTTTATCTCATTTAAATCTGAGATTCAGTTAGCATCACTACAGTAGGAAATCCACTAACATAGGATGCCATAATTTATGGTTCCTTGAAAGTTGAAGACTAAGCCTCAAGCGCTTCATAACACTAGGCACTGCACAGCTTATGAATCCGCTTACATAGAGACAGCCACACAACTTGCAAGGACGTGAGTAGATGCATGCAAACGCCACTCTGAAGTTTAGAACACTAAACACACAACATGTCAATAACAGGTGCAATAGAATATTTATTGCTCATAATTCTAACAAAATATATTAGACCACATTGCTAGGATGCGCGGTCCTACAACACCCAGAGCGCGGTCCTTAACTAGAACAAAAAATGAGGTCTAAATACGCTTAAAAGTACCTAAAAACCATTCACAATGATTTTTAAACATGCTTTGAACCCTAGAAAAGAGATCAGAAACACCTAGTAAGCGCGGTCCTTAACTAGATCAAAAAATGAGGTTTAAACACACTTCTGTCACAACGCTTTTAGCACATTGCACAAGCGTAAATTAGTAAGAGTCCACACACGATTATCAACCCATTCATTTGCGTGGACACGACAAGTTTCTCCTAACTTCGAGGATTGGCTATATATAATCTATGACAAATTAAACGATTTTTTACTCAATCATCCTCTCATAATTAAGATATAACAATGGAACACTGATGAAGGAACATATTATAAGATGACTTTCTTGGTTTTATGGAACTCATAAGGGGTTTTGATTATACCTTCAATGTGGATGTCGAAGATTATACGTGGTTGGTAGCCAAGGCAAGTAGACAAGAAATAACCGATGTTACAGTGCTTTGATGCTGCAGACGTAAAAGACTCTCTACGGCAATCCTTGAGACATTCGAGATTGCATTGAAATGGCTCGGGTTCCAAGACACACTACTGCACACTTCAACATGCACTCCCTAGATTTGGCCAAGTTGGCACCGATGGATGACCACAGTATGAGAGCTATCATGAACATCATCGACTCTAATCTCTTGAATGTTGTTGCCTCCATGGCTACTCACATTTAGAAGGGGAAAGTACCACAAAAGTCCTAGACTTTTGGCATTGATATCAATCAAGTCCTAAACCTTTCAATTAGACTAATTTAATCCTAAACATTTTCACATTGATACCAGTTCAGTTCTTTCGACCAATTTTAGCCAGCCGACGTTAAAATGGACGCAGGTCGGTTGGGGAATGCTAACATGGCAATTTTTAGATAATTTTTTTTTTGTTTTTTTAATCTTTTTATTAATTTTTCTTTTTTTTTTTTTTCTCAGCTACCGTAGGAGAAGAAGTTAAGAGGAAGAAGAGGAAAAGGGGAAAAAAAAGGGAAAAAGAAGAAAAAGAAAAAAAGAAAAATTGATTGAAAAATTTCAAAAATAAAAAATAATTTAAAAATTGCCATGTTAGCTTTCGCCAACTGGTCAATGTCCATGTCAACACTAGTCAGCCAAAATTGGCCGAAATGAATGAATTGATACTAATATGAAAAAGTTTAGGACCGGTGGTGCATTTAATTCAATATTTCTCAAGGTCTCTCAACCTCCAAAGTTCCCTGGGAAAATGCTGAACCATTTGGCAATTATTTTGAAGAAGTTTTCAATTAAAAGCTAGCATTGAGAAGGCTAAAAACCTAATGTTAGTAGGAACTAGCATTGAGCTTTCAACATTGGCCAAATGTTGAAACTCATTTTTTTCCTTCCAAACTACCCCCACCAATTCTTCAATTTTTATTTTTATTTTATTTTGTCCCTCATTATTTTTTTAATTAAAAAAGGACCAAACCCTTTGCTAGTCCAGGGAATCGCTACAATTGCCCGTGAGCCAAATTTAGCGCCGACGGCCATCGGATGAGGTCACTCTAGGTTGGGGGACCTCCGACGAGGGTCATGTGACCTAAGCGACCTCCGCTTAGGTCTCGTGGCCTCAGGCAGCCCTCGATTGAGTCTCGCAAAGGTTATGCGACAACGGTTGTCAATCATGCAATCTTCGCGAGACTCAGGTGAAGGGCGCCTAAGGTTGTAAGACTTAGGCGGCACACGACCCTCACCAAGGTTTTCCTAACGGTAGCCCTTGACAGGGTTCCGCAACCCTCATAAGAGGTCGCTCAAACTCGAGCGACCTCGACCGACAACCGTCAACGTTAGATTTGGCTCATCGGTGGCCGTAGCACTTTGATGGACTGATGAAGGGTTTAATCCTTATATATATATATATATATAATTTTAAAGAAATAAAAATTATATTAAAAAGAAATAAAAATAAAACTATTAATTACACAAAGTGTTTTTCAAATGTGTTTTCTACCAAATAGCATTTCTTTCAAAGTTACTTCTCAAAGCATAGTTTACCGGAGAATTACCAAAAAAAAATCCTAAACTTTTTTTCTTTGGCCAATTTAGTCCTAAACATTTTACAATTGTTCCAATTTAGTCCATCCGGCCAAAATTGGCCAGCCGGCGCTGATGTGGACGCCAGTCAGGGACAATTGGCCGGCGAACAATTTTTTAATTTCTTTTTCGATTTTTTTTTTTTTTTGAATTTTTTTTCCCTACTTTCTTCTTCCTCTGGCCAACGCTGGCCGGCCAGGCGAGGGCCAATGAGGTCAGCCTTGCCGGCCACCGGCGAGGCTCGCCCCTACCCCACCGGCGAAGGCGAGCCTCACCCGGCCGACGGCGAGGCCGCCTGCCGCCTAGCCAAGGCAAGGCTTGGCCTCGCCCACCATGGTGAGGTCAAGCCTCGCTAGTGGCCGGTGAGGCCACCGTCGCCGGGCGACGCTCGCCTTGCCAATGGCCGGCGGGGGCGAGCCTCGCCCCGCGACGGCAACCTCGCCAGCCACTGGGAGGTTGACCCTCACCTAGCCAAGGTGAGGGTCGACCTCGCCGGGCCGGTGGGCCGCCATCGCCAGATCTGGCAAGGCTCAACCTCGCCATGGCTAGGTGAAGCTGAGCCTCGCCTTGGCTAGGCAACGGCGGCCTCGCCCAGCGAGGGGGAGGCCGTCGTTGCTAGATCTAGCGAGGCTCGACCTCGCCATGGTTAGGCAATGACGGCCTCCCCGTCGTTGGGCGAGGCTCGCCTTCGCCAGTGATCGGTGGGGGCGAGCCTCACCAGCCCTCGCCTTTGGCCGGCAGGCCCCGGCCAGAGGAAGAAGAAGGTGGAAAAAAATTCAAGAAAAAAATAAAAAAATTCAAGAAAAAATATTAAAAAATCATTCGCTAGCTAGCTGTCTCCGGTCGGTGTCCACGTCAACACCGGCCGGCCAATTTTGGCCAGATGGACTGAATTGGCACAATTGTAAAAGGTTTATGAGCAAATTGGCCAAAAAAAAAAGTTTAGGACGGAATTGGCACAATTACAATAGATTTAGGACTTTTTTGGTAATTTTCCTACAGTTTACCAAACAGCTTTTGTATTTACCTACAGCCCTTTAAGCTAAATTACTTTGCATTTCCCCAATGAACTTTCAAAATGTTAAATCAAATACATCCTAAATTGGTCCAATTGAAAATTTTAGAATTTTCAATTGATACTAATGCCTAAGATTTAGGATTTTTTTGTATTTTTCCCCACGTAGAATGTTCTTATGTTCTTAGCCTCTCTCTCGCAATGAGTTTCGAGAGCTTTGTGACCAAATGTAGTGATATCTTGAGATGAACCAATGTAGCACCTTTATATATGCTCAAAGACTCATTCTAATCCTTGAAGGTGGATGACTAGAAAGGAATGAAGAGGAGAAAGATCATCCTCTTCATTTTTAAGAGGATATGCTTTCCATATCATCAAGTCAAATGAGAAGGATTCCTTAACAAATTTCATGGTCCAATAGAAATGTGTCAATAAGGATCTATTTGTTAACCATCCAAATAGTGCTAGATTCTATTTTTTTGTTCCAATGAGTAGTTTTGGAACAGAATTGTGTTTGGTAAAATTTTTGCTCCCGGGAACAAATCTCTATTTTTTTGCTCTCGGAAGTAGATTTGGAACAAAATCAAGAATAAAAAAAAAAAAGTTGATTCTTGTTCTCGGGAACAAATCTAAGAATCAAGCAATTTTCTTCTTCTTCTTCCATTTTCTCTTCTTCTTCTTCTTCCCTTTTCTTCTTCTTCATCATCTATTGCCACCACCGCGGTTGCCGTATGTCGTCTGCCGCCCACCACCACTGGTCGCCAACAACCGGTCCAGCGAGCTTGCCGGAGGCTTGCCAGGCTAGGGTGAGGTCCGGCGAGCTCGTCGGAGGCAAGCCCAACCTCGCCGGTTGCCAAGCTAGCCTCGCCCAGCCCTGGTAAGGCCGAGCCTTGGCGGGGCTAGGTGAGCCTCACGATCTGGTGAGGCCGAGCCTCGTCAGTGGCCAGGCGGGCCTCGCCTAGCCTCGGCAAGGCTCGGCCAATGAGGGCCGGCCTCACCAAGGGCCGATGACACTCCAGTGAGGTCGCCGGCCCTCGTCTGGCCAGTCGTCAGTCTAGCGACTGACCACTTGAAGAAGAAGAATAGGAGAAAGAAAGGAAAAAAAGAAAAGAAGAAAAGAGGAAAAAAGTAATAAAATTATTTAAAAATTAAAAGAAAATGATTTTGAGTAGAAATTTTGAGCACGGTACCAAACGCAATTCTATTCGAGAATCAGAAATTTTGGACAGTTACCAAACAGCTTAAAATGCTTAGAAATTGTTCCCGGGAACATAATAAAAAAGAATCATTTATGGTCAGAAATTGTTCACGGGAATAGAATCATTACCAAACGCATCCTAAGTTGCCATATATTGAGAGACTTTCTTCTTAAATTCGGATACTTGTCAAATATAATCTCATCAATAAGTTTCTTTTTAAATAGCCATAATTTTCTACAATAAATTCAATCTAATCCTTGACCAATTATATGATTCTAGTCCACAGTGGAGCTCCTTGGGAAGCCCCCCAAGCGAGTAAAGAAAGATCACATCTTTTTTCTTTTTTCTTTTTAATTGAGTCCTTAACACATCGTGTTATCCTTCAAACACTTGCTGACATCTGTATTTTAGACAGTTCTAATTAATCATTAACACATCATGTTATCCTTCAAACGCTTGTTGACATCCAGATTTTTACAAATTTAATTAATCATTCATTGTATAGGAAATATTTGGAGTGTGAAGTGATAAGGATGAACCCAATCCCCATTCTTTCACCATCAATTCATGCTCTAACGTCTTGTCATAACATAGATTGATGCTTTTTCGCACATCGTATGACTTTGATTGTTTGAAGACACATTCGTAACCAAGCCTGAGAGCATCAAACTCAGTTCACATTAACTTATGGTCCAGCAGATATTAAAAAAGTTTATTAGTTGTGGAATGAAACCACAAATGTATTATATAACAATTATATTAGAAAAGTTTCAAAACTTTAGTTCAATAAAGAGGTCTTCTCGCAACCCTGAGAGCATGAATCTGCACAAGCTCCAACCTTCTTCGCATCTGCTTCAACTTTCTTAGTGTCTACATGAGTTCAAGTATAAAACAGGAAATTAAAAAAGTTACTTACATCAAGATTGAAATTGATTTTTTTAACAAGAGCATATATTGAAGTCCGAGGAAATTAAATAATTTAGTACACAACCATCCACTCCTAATCAAAATATAACAATGAAACATTGATGAAGGAACAAGATTATACAATGACTTTCTTGATTTTATAGATCACTCAAGAAGTGACTTTATATCTTCAATGTAAATGTGAAGATTATTACCTGGATGGTAGCCAAGGCAAGTAGACAAGAAACAACCCATGTCACAATACTCTGATGCGACATATGTAGAAGACTGTCTAGGGCAAGTCTTGAGACATTCGAGATAGCATTGAGCTTGGTCAGGATCCAAGATACAAGCCGCTGCACACTTCAACTTGCAGTCCCTAGATATGGCTGCGTCGACACCGATGGACGACCATAGTATGAGAGTCACCACGAACATCATCAACCCTAATCTCTTGGATGCCGTTACCTCCATGGCTACTCACTCCTAGAATATTCTTATGTTTTTAGCCTCTCTCTCAATGAGTTTTGATAGCTTTATGACCTAGTGTATTGATGTTTTGAGATGAACTAGTGTAGCACCTTTATATACTCAGAGATTCATTACCTTCGATGACTAGAAAGGTAAGATTATCCTTTTCATTTAACAAGGATAAGCTTAAGATATTATCTAGTCAAAATGAGATGGATTTCTTAAGTTTCATGGTCCAGTAGAAAGGTGACGATAAGTTGCCATCCAGGTGAGATTTTCTTCTTAAATCCAAGTACTTGTCAAATTTAATCTCATCAACAAGTTTCTGTCTAAAGGGCCCTAATTTTCTACAATAAATTCAATTTAATCCTTAACACATTATATGATTCTAGTCCATAGTGGAGTTCTTGCGGATATCCCCCAACCAAGTAGAGAAAGGTCTATTTTTTTTTCTTTTTCCTAAAGTCTTGACACATCGTGTTATTTTTCAAAAACACTTGTTGACATCCAGATTTTTCATGACCCCAATTAGTCATTCATTGTATAGAAAATATTAGGAGTGTTCAAGTCATAAGGATGAACCCAATCCCCATTCTTTCACATTAAAATGACACATTTACGGCAAATACAAGTAGAAGCTAAAGAGGAAACCAAAAGATTGCCAGGAAGGTGAGATTTGAAAGTAATATGTGTTAGACCCTGAAAATTACAAAAAAGGAGGATGACATGACCATCCTTTCACAGAAAGGACACAGTCTTATAACCAACAACATAATATTAGTATATGTATATGTATATGTATATGTATATGTATATGTATATGTATATATCTTAAACCATATATACATATATATATATATTGATAAATCAACAAGTTTGTTGCAACATTAGAGTTTTTATAATCCACAAAAAGGATTATACTCACCTAACCCAACAAATTATCAACAATTATATTCAGAACTCCCTTAAGCTATACCCAAAATACAACTCTCAAAAGTTCCCCACCAATAGCACTCTCATCCTACTTGCCGCTAGCCGAGAGGCCTAAAAATATGAAAGACGAGCGAAATAAGTAACCATAACACAGTAAGTAGTAAATATCTTCTAAGAAGATTGAGCGACTCCTATGCATGTATATAAAGTAATACAAGAACTTTATAACTTAAATTCAAAATATAAAATACATATCAAATCATATATGAGTTATTCTTATCAACAAGGTTTTTATACTAATAAAAAATTCCATTTAAACGATCATCCCAATTCAAGTATTTATTGTCAAGTTCATTGATTAATTTCTATCAAAAACCATGTCAATAGTCCATTCCATTAACTAATCTATTGCTCGATATACTACCATGGTCACGAAATAGCTCTTGATGACAAGATGACCAAAAAATTTTTCTTGGCAAAATCTCAACCTACAAAGCTAGTGGCTTGGTCCAAAAGAATATTCTAGATGGTATGCATACACTACAAACCTTTCATCAGGTTCACAGTCATATTGAGTATCAAACAACCATAATCTAATCCCAAAAATCTAATCCAAAAATCAATCTCTTAAACTAAGCAAATAATTTTTTGCAACATAACTCATCCATTATTTCTCAATCATTTATGAACCCTTCCATAAACCAATTGCAAAGCAGTTACATATATACATTTCTTCATAATACCTTGCATAACACGCTTTCTAAATATTCGCAACTAACCAAGGAGTAGTAAATGCTCAATCTGGCTTTTTGTGCAACAACAATACAATTTCGTGATTCATCTTTATATAATCTGTAGCATTTTCGAAACACATGTTTTACAAATTCAAAGAATATAGTACTACCTACCTTGGAATGCCTACAACCAAACAATAAACTTTACTTGAAAAGTCGAACTTACAATCCTAAGAAATAAGTGAGAAATAAGGTTAAAATATATCAACACGAGCTTGTTCCAATTCCCGTTCAACAGTGATCACTTGCTAGCAGGAACATAGAGGTGTTAAATGGGTCCACAAACCCATTTATAGACCCATGTTTACTTAAATGGGTCGTTAATGGGTTGCACTTATTTCTTAAGGCACTCATTAGTGGGTTTTAAAAATAGAAAGACTAAATTAGGTGGGTCTTAAATGGGTCTATTTTGTACCCATTTAAGACCCATTCCCCAACCCACTGAAGATGAACTAGTAACCCACGATTCCTTTTCACTTTTGATTCGCCGCCACTCGCCAGTGCGCCACCTCCATCGCTCGTCCCCGCTCGCCGTCGCCTCGTCGCCGCTCGCTGCCGCCCATTGTTGCCTCGTCACCACGATCAGTCTCGCGGATCAGCTGGACTAAAACCCTAAAAGCAGCACTCATCTGCTCGCCGCAAACGGCTCACGGAACCATCGTCAGAGGACAGAGCCGCTTGGTTCAGGTAATCTGTCTGAACACGCATTCGTGGATTTCATTTTGAGTTCGGGCTTGTTGTTTTACGTAATCGAGTGTGCACATGTGGCGGGATGGTCCCGACGACATGTTTGATCGATCACTGGTTGCTTAGTGTAGTCAATTTGTTTGCGAAAGTGGTGAACACTTTGGATCACAATCTATTAAGTCACAATTGGATTTGTATTTGGAGGAGAATAGGCTTGATAGAAAGAAGTTCCCAGATCTCAATGTCCTTGATTATTGGAAGACTTATTCTCATCGGTATCCCAAGTTATCCCTCATGGCACGTGATATATTGAGCATTCCTATCACTACCATTGCCTCAGAATCAGCCTTCAACATTGGATGACGCATTTTAAATAAATATCATAGCTCACTTTCCCCTGAAAGCATAGAGGCTGAGTTGTGCACTAGAAATTGGTTATTTGGAGTTCCGCCTAAGGAAGATTTAGATGAGGAGTCTCTCATCATTGACTTTCAAGACTATTTGCATTAGGTACTTTTTTTCATCTCATTCTTTTTGTTTGCTCATGTGATTTAATACACTTGTCTTCATAATGATGTATTCTTGGTATACTTTGTGGTGCTACAACTTCTAATCAAAGTTGATGCTTTTCCTTTTCAGGTTCTAGACTAGTTGTTGGGTCATAATGACTCTAAATTTGTTGTTTCTCAACTGCACACTAGATTATATTTCTCAATTGTGGTGCCTATTGGCTATGCTCCCTATACTGGTTGAGCTCAGTCAGGATAGCTCCAGTATCAGCTCAAGTATGGACTTCAAAAGGACTCTGCAGACAATAGGAGTACAGAGCAGGGAACCTCAGCACTATTGGATGATTCATGGTTTTCTACCGATAGCTTTTTGCATCAACTTTGCAAGGTAATGGGATAAGGTGATAATCATCCTGTAGTTTTAGCTACTTTTCCATGTTGTGTTTAAATATATTATACCTACAATTGTATTGAGTTTGTAAATTCATGTTGACTCCTTATGGGTTCATGAGACTGAGCTGTCTTATCAGTTGTCTTCTGACCAAATTGAGTCATTTGTTAATCCAAATTCATGTTTAAAACTTGTGACAGCTTATTTTGTTTCCCAATTTCAGGATTTCTTTTCATTGGTGCTAGTTGCCCCAGTTGTTGATGGAGAACTTCTATCTTGGGTTGGTTTTCTGAGCCTTGGCGTTATCTGCCATTTGCCATTGCACTTCTAATGACGATAGACAAGAATTGCAGTTTCTTTTAAAATGCAATGAAATGATATTATTGTTGTGGATATCACTTGGTGATAAATTTTCAGGTTAATTAGGGTCCTTAAGAGTATAGGCATTGGAGTGAGGACCAAATCAGATGTCTATTTTAAACCTTTACGATATGTTCCACTTCCACTATTCTAGTTTGCTATATGCTTTTGAGCTCATATGAGCATAGATTGTGTACCATAAATAGGATTGACTAGTAAAACACATACTAAAAATTTGCAATTACGTCTGATTTAATTGCTTCTTCTCCTACTTCTCATGGGAGTTGAACCATCGAACTTGCTTTAGCTATTTACAGTGGTGACTTTGCCCTAACTGTAATTACACGTTTCTCTGTGGCCTTGGGGAGAAGCTCGTTGAAAGAAACTTGTTGAGTTCTGTGCATCCTATTTAGCAGCTGTAGATCTAAATTTGCATATTTGCTAGTCACTTACCCTTATTTAAATGGATATGAAGGAATTACTTAGAGTGGGGTTCTTTGGCTTTGTAGACAAGGAAATTCAAGGAACTACTTGAGAATACTTTTGGGTGGGGAGTTCCAGCAAAATAGTGCTGTTGATGGAGTGTATTTCGATGAAGATGATACCTTGTAGACTCTCTCTCTCTCTCTCTCTCTCTCTCTCTCTCTCTCTCTCTCTCTCTCTCTCTCTCTCTCTGTGACTAAGATTTCCTTGCTCTCTTTGCTTTTGCAGTTTGCTCCAACCATTGAAATGATCTATGACCAACATCTGTAGTGTGGCTGTGACAGCGTGAACAGGTGCTTCAGTCTTCTTCTCTACTTCACAATGTAAAAGAATGACTGGCTATAGGATAGGATTTGACAGATCGAGTCGGTAATGGTTGAGGAAAGCACTGTGTGACATCTTAGAAGCTCCTGAAGACATTTTTTTGTGGAAGTCATGTATATTTGCATTAGATAGTTTGCCCTAGATTTGATGCACCAGTTGAAACATATGTTCTGGAGTCATACTGCAAGGAGTCCGAGACTATGAGCCAAATCATGTGTTGAAGCTGTAGCAATTTAATGGTAGTACAGTCACAATATCGCCTTTGATGGCCCAAGAAGCGAAAGCACTGACATTTTGTTGTGGATTTGATGAACAATCCGTATCAAGTTAATTCAACAATGAACTTTTTGAACTCATGCCTTCATTCCTCGGAATGAATGTGAGCATAAGCAAATTGCATCATAGATTGTTATCTACACGGGAAATTGGAGGTGATAGCAAATCATTTTGGCTTAATTTCACTATTGACGTTGGTGATCAACATGTCGTCAATTGTATTTGTGTCAAAGTTGATTGATTTCGAGACGTTTAATACCTCCAATTCATAAAATAGGTTGGCCAGTGAACCTCTCTGGATGCAGAAGAAAAAAAAGAAAAAAAAAGAAAAATATATATTTTTTTGAAAAAGTACAAAAAAATTGAAAAATTATTGATTAGATTTGTATTGCTTTGAAGTATTTTAGTAATATAATCTTTAAAAAAAAAACATAAGAATAAGTTTTCCTAAATTTGGTTAAATATGAAAGTATTTTATTAATATGGGTCGGGTATGGGTCGGGTATGGGTATGGGTCGAAAAATTTATATTAGGCATAAATGGGTCATAAATGGGTTAATGAGTTAATTTGGGTCGACCATTAATGACCCGACTCACCCATTTAATACCTCTACAAGAACATGAGCTGGAGCCTGGTGCTCGGTGCCCATGTCCGAGTCCCCCATGGCAACTTCCATCCTTTCACGCACTGTTGACAATGAGCTTAGGACTCAGATTTTAGTCAATATAAAGGTTTTAATTAATTTTTTCTATAATGAAAATCAGTCAAAGGAAAAGGTTTATTTTAAACAAACCATAGGGTCGGTCCAGATTGTTGGATAAGGACTGGGACGTTAATGAGACTCGCTTTAAATTATCGTTCTCTATAATTCTCTTTATATCACGTCTGGTCCCTTTTACTGAAGGAAGCGCGAACATATGCCCTCTTCTTGATGGAAACGTCTGCAAAAAATTTGTGCAATGGAATTGGTATAACTGTCTCGTCAATGTATTCATCTTGTGAATGCATAGTTCATATTGTGCGCACCATTGCATTGACTGGTTTTCATTTACGTGTACTTGTCTTTGCCATGGATACTGCATGCTGTGAGCTCCGTAATTAGGTTTAGGAATTTGGATATTGCTTATAGTTTGTCTCTACTCTCAACCGAGGATGGTGATTACAGTGAATTATGTGCAATACCTTCTACGATGAGATGTTCACGCCAATTTTTCTGGAGCACATTTTCTTACTTTGGCAATGCTGTGTATTTTACTGGTATGTTTCATGGAGACAACTAAGAGACTACTTAGAATTCAGCCAGCACCAAACCCGTCAAGAATGGTTCTTATGGACAGACCTGCTGAAAGGACAGCAGCTGCATCGTGTTGTTCTCAGAGGAGTCCTCGCCTGTGCTTCCTGTCAAAGCCTATGCTTTGTCTTCTCAAAAAATGCATGATGAACCCTCATCACTCCGTAGTTATCTCTACCTATCAAGCGGAATTGTACATGCGATGTCAATTGAGGACCATGTTATTGCACAGTTTACTAAGGGTGTGTGATCTAATCTTTCATATATAATGACTATGTTTTGGCTTCTGCATCGATTTCTATCGGCAAGGATTGCAAATAAGTTTCGATGCTCTTGATGACATTGTGCTTATATCTTTTTACACGAGAAGGTGGAGGTAGTTTTCATTCTTGGGTGAATATCTCACTGATTGGAATGCGGGGTACGGAAAGCAAACTCGAGCCCATACACGAATCATTTTGCAGATCCTTCCATTTTTCAAAGTTCTAATCTTCTTTGATAACATTCGTTGTGTGATGGCCATTGTGGACTCTCAGCAAAATTCGTAACGTCTTTTATGTAATAGAATGGACAACATCGCTTTTATGAGGAGAGACTTTCTTGCCCGATTTTAGGCTATATCTAAATTAGCATGACCATAAAAAATTTGATGACATGTCGTACTGCAATTGCCATCCAAACATATTCCTTAATTAGTAGGTAGTTTAATTACACTAGATTACAATAACACCCTTTCAATACCTATTGTCTTTTATCTTCAAAAATATGTTCACGCAACCATCATTAAACAATTAATGAATCAAATAAATTGCACCAAAGGAATTAAACACACCAAAGCAAGCAATTTTTTTTTTTTCTTTTGGGTTTTCTCTTATCTTGAATTTAAAGCCAATATGACATGCACAAGCTATTTTTGTATTTTTATATTAAAATTGGAAATAATAAAAACCCTAATTAAACTATCTAAAATGAATAGTTATCTAATCTAGTTTAGGGATTAATTAGACCTAAACCCTATCATATCTCAAAAAACATTTTTAAAGATGCAACATTATCTAAACATGCAAGCATCATTTAGGACCCTATCTATAAAAGAAAAATGCTATTTAGAATCAATTATGATATATTCTAGAATTATCTAAACATGAAATCCTATTCAAGCTAGGCAATATTATCTAGAAATCCTATATATTCTAACATGCAATCAACCCAAAAAAAAAAAAAAAAAAAAACACATGCAATCCTAATTTAGGAAACTAGCCTAGACAATTTGATCTTCTTTTTTTTTTTTGGGTATTTTCCAAAACATGCAACTATTAAATATAGGCATTATATTCAACCCACTCAAGATATTCGTCGAGAATTCACATAAAGGGTTAAAATAATTGAAAAAACAATCCATTGTCTCATGGATTAAATTAACAATTATTCTAACCTTGAACATCACAACATGCGGGAAAAATCAAAATAATTGAAAAATTGATTTGAAGTCTCGCGGATCAAATTAATAATTATAATAATTTTAAAGTTAAAACATCACCAACTCGTAAAAAGGATCAAAATAATTAAAAAAAAAGTTATCCGAAATCTTAAGGATCAAATTGGTAATTATAATGATTTTTTGCCAATAACATCCTATTGGATAATGCCTAAAGTCTCCACGAAATCACTAGTAGCATCAAATATTCCAATTTAGGCAATAATATTGAGTTGAAATTTGGTTCAAGAAAATTATCATGTTTGAATTATTTGCTTCCAAAACGGCACCCCTTCTTCCGTCAAAAAAAAAAAAACCCTTCTTCCGTCAAGACGTCTTCTTTGTCTCCTTCTATAATGTCCATTCCTAAACCTCAAAACAGAAGTGTTATTATTCGGGAAGATCCTCCGATTTCTCCACTTCTCTTTCTTTCCTATTCTGTCTTTACACCACAGAGAAATAATCTTTTGTTCTTGATCATCCACATTTTCGTGCTGCTACGAATCTTCATGAATGATCTATTTTTGACGAAGAATATCTCCCTTAATATATTAAGTCCACTTTTATATGTGAGAAAGCTTATTCTTCTTTAGACAAATATATCTCCTCCTTCCCTTTTGCTTGACCGAATATTACCTCATGTCAAATCTTTTCCTGTCTGAAGTCATTGCAATATTCTCTTGATAATGCAATATCCTCTTCATATCATACGAGCTTTAGCCATGATGTGAAAGGCATAACGTGATTCTCATCCATGGACTTGACCAAATTCGAGGGCTCAATAAAATTCAAGGCTAATCAATTAAGTCCATTTGTCGTCAATCCAATGCAAATGCAATTATTTCTATATGCAATGCAATTTAATTTAATATTTCTATTTATGGGCTAAATTTTAGTCCCAATTTTTTATGCAACAAACAACTAATTGGATCGTCAAATTTAGGTATCAACACACTAAATTGATGATACCTGATCCTTTAACTATAGGAATGCCACCAATGAGTTATAATGATAATGTAATCAAAATGGGCATTGGTCCAATCATTTAAATTTTCTTTACATGAAAGAATTTGTGAAACTTTTATTCATTTGCGATGTTTTTCTAAATACAGTTGTATGCATTCAATTATTTTGAGCCTAGAATAAACATAAGGTTTATTCACTATGTTATATTATCACATATGGGCTGGTGAGACATATTGTGATACATGAAAGATAATACTCATTCTAAGAGGACTTATCGACATGATTTGTGTGTTTTATTTTCAGCATGAAGTTTTGTGGATTTGGTTCACATTCAATGAAAATTGGGATCAAGTGGGAAAATGTTATAATTTTATATAATATGATCCCAAATTCTGTTTAAAATTGCCTATAGTAGATTTCATTGAGGATTTATTATCCAAATCTATTTGCCGATAACTATAGAGATGGTCCATATCTATTAGGATTTGTAAGGGCATATAAATGGGACATCTAAGCCAAACCTTCTCATTATTCTTATTATTATGATTATTTGGTAATCGGAGGGCACACCATCAATGTCGAGAGGGTAATTGGCTAGAAGTGCTTATTCATGATTGTTCAAGCTCATGCATATCTGTTCTTGATGCCATCAATGGCTGGAGGTCAGTACAAAATTTACACGTATTCGCATTTGATCCCAATTATCAAGATCATGGTTTTCCACAAAATTTCTAACAACTCTTTCATACATAGTAAAACTTTGATAGTGTGAAGACACGTTTGTGACCAAACCAACATGATTTTATTCTAAAGGTTACCTTTTCTTTTATATTTACATATCATAATCTAAATTTGGTTAATAGAGCGTAGGATCCTTTTCTCACAATTGAAATTTTGTATAAATGCACTTCACTCATGGTCAATTAGATAATAAATAAATGTGTTGGCATGAGTTGATTTGCAGGAGTGATATGTATAGAAAGTTAATATTTAGCCTAATAGGCGATTGTTACCCTAGTAGTATTTGTATATATATATATGGCCGTGTAAACACAATTTATATAGAAAAAATGAGCGATGCTTTTCAACATGGTATCAAAGCAGGAACCCCAACTTCCTTCACACCGTTTCAACTAGTATCAGATCGCTGCCGCAGCATTGGTTATTTGTGCTACCGCTGCACCAACCAGACTAGATTGCCGCCGTAGAACTGACTCGTGCCGACTCATGCTGTTGCCACGTTGTTTTTTACCCGACTAGGAATTCCTTCTTGTTTGCGAAACAGTTGTGATTGGCAACCATGACAGATCTAAAAGATGTGGCACCTCATCAAGACTAAGGGGAGAACTCAACAATTGCCTCTCTCTTGGAGAATCTTACGACGAAGTTGAGACAAATTTTGACCCAGAAATTAACTCAGGCATCGACACAATCCCATGAGGCGTCCACCACACAAATCTCAGTCAAATTGGATGGATCCAATTATGGATTATGGTCCCAAGTGGTGGAGATGTTCATCTCTGGAAAAGACAAGTTGGAGGAGTTCCAAATAGCAACAGTTAGCAGCATGAGAGAGGGAGTCAAGTCTACTATAAAAAGTAATGAGAAATCTTCTTGTTTTTTCGCAGCTAAATTCCTGGTGCAAAGAGAACTGTTGCACACAAGTCACTCTCAGTGACTTGTGAGCATTGCCTTTTGGAGCTCGCTCTCAAAGCACAAAAGGCGAGTGACTTGTGTGCATTGCCTTCTGGAGCTCACTCTCAAAGCAATGCACAAGCTTGAGATGAGAAAGTAGCTCTTTTGTTCATTCTCAGCACGGTGAGAGTGATTTGTTTTTTATTCTTAAAGGCACAAGCTTGAGATGAGAGAGTAGCTTTTTGCTCTTCCTCAACACGGTTCCTCCCATCAGCTAAATTTCAATGCCACATCTGCTAATTGGTCCTTAGACGGGATGGATATGACAAGCTATGCCAACAATTAATTGCCAATAATCCAATTAATTGGATTGCCCATAGTAGATGCATCTCTTGTCTTACTAACTCTTATAAAAAGTTGGATATTTTTTGAATTCGGAATTTACCTACTAATATGGGTTACACAAATATAGAGCTGTCAAAATGAGTAATAATCCCACATATGATGGACTAAGTTGAAGTAAGTTGAAGTACATGTTATACTATCACGTTTGATCCACTCGATTCATAAATCAGCTTTTGCTTTTTGCAAATAGCAATTGACTTTTTGCGTTCCACACTAGTGGATGCAAGAAGGGTTTTCTCAACAAACTTTGCTATAATAATTTTTGTTCCTGTAGGGTGTCAGGGCAACTAAACTTTGACCCTTTTGTCTCTTTCCTTCTCTTCTTTCTTCTTCTTCCCTCTGTTTTTTTCTTTAATGTTCTTAAAAGAAACTAATCATTTCTCAGAATTATGTACTAGTATCAACCATGGAGGTCGCCATGGTTGGCTTTAGTATATTTCAACTGAACGCAGTGTTTACATACTCAGGTCTATCACGGGGAGCTCACCCTCCTGGGATGTCACCATGTTGGCATTCTGGATTGGAGAGGAGGAGGAGCTGCCGGTCGGAGCTTGATCCTGTCATTGCCGCAGTGTGTGTGAACAGAAATGTGGGTTGGGAGGTCCAGTCAAGCGTACTTGAGTTTGTGCTTTCTTCTCTCTTCTACTGTGTGCTGGATAAATATATCGAACCGGCCATAATGGCTTCATTGTTCTTTTCAGGTGTCATGGCAACGAAAACTTCGACCCCTAAGCTAGAGAATATACTGCAACACGCACATATAGCCACACGCTTTCGATAAAATATTAGAGGCACCACTAGGAATCATGAGAGAGAATATGTGAGATTGAGAAAGTTTGGCAGGTGGGAAGCATGTAAAAGAGAGGAGGGGAGAAAAGCGAGCGGGCGAAGGGTGGGACCAGGAACAGGAAGGATCTCGGAGTCAGCGACCGTTTAGCACTTTAAAAGATTGATTTTGACTGGTACGGACGAGAGGCTGGAGCGACACGTGCACCGACGACGGAAGCGGGTGACCGGGTGAAGGTTGTGCGGTGCGGGCGGCGTGATTTTAGCGGAGCCGCTCCCCCTTTCTAGCTAATAGTGCGATTTTGGAGTTTAGGGGAGAGAGCAGGGAGGTGGGGACTGCTGCTGCTGCTGACGTGTTGCTCTTGCCCGTGTGTTTATGTGATATATATATATATATATATATATATATATATATATAATTTTTATATTATTTATAATCCTTTTCTATTAATTTATTCTGTAAATTAATATTGTTATTAAGAAATAATCATCACTGCTCTCCTAATCGTTATTTTCTTGTTTCTCGATTAGACTTGCTGCTCTATTTTATTTTCTTGGTTAGACACTCCCTTTTTGTGTTTTAACTATATTATCATTTGTGAGCCCCACTTGTCTTCGCATCGCAAATCGACCCTTTGTTCTCTTGGATGTTATTCTCTTTTTTTCTACGCCTAAGGTGTGAAAAGAAAGAAAGAAGAAGGAAAGTGGAACCAACATGGAAAAAAATAAAAAGAAGAAACAAAATAAATTTTATTTTTTAAAAGGATCGCTTTTGTAAAATTGCATTACATGTGATGGGCATGGTAGGGAATCGTATAGTCAAAACATTATTTAAAAAAAAAAAAAAATAGGGTGTCTAAGTCAAAGGAAGAGTGAAAAAGTGCCGCCCATCAAGTAATTACATTGTGCACTACCCATAAAGTTGAGGGTTAGCCGAAAATGTAGAGGTAAACAAGTAAACAGTCGTGTGATGAGGCATGGGAGTAGACTAAGATGGACCAAATTTGGTCCAACTAAGGGTCCGTTCGTTTCGCGGAAAATAATTTTTGAAAAAATGTTTTTGGATTTTCCGGGGTTCGTTTAATGGAAAATGAATTCTTGAGGAAAATGTTTTCCATCAAAGGAAAAAAAGTCTTCTAAAATAGGGAAAATATTTTCCACTTTTGAAAAGTGGAAAACATTTTCCTCATTTGATCTCTCTTATCTCACACATCTACAAGTCCTGACTTCTTCCTCCCTTTTCTTTTTCTTCTTTTCATTTTTCATTCGAATTATTTTTAATTTTAATTTTCTTTTTTTTTAATTCGAATTATTTTTAATTTTAATTTTCTTTTTTTTTAATTCGAATTATTTTTAATTTCATTTTTCTTTCATTTTTTTTTTCCATCTTCTTCTTTCTTGGCTAGTTGTCAGACCAAGTGAACCTCAAGCTCGTCGATCTCAAACTTGTGCTCGTTAATCTAGCGAGCCTCGAGCTTGACGCTTGCGCTCGCCAATCTGGCGAGCGGAAAATATTTTCCTTACCGAACACCGGAAAATATTTTCCGAAACATTTTCAGGTTTTAGCCGAACACCAGAAAATATTGTCATTTTCCTGAAAAATGACTTCTGGGAAAATATTTTTCGGAAATGACTCATTTTCCGCGAAACGAACGGACCCTAAGAAACAATGCAACGACATATACTCATCAATCTAGTTTTGTGTGACATGTTAATCTCCCAACTATTAATGATCCATTCGTGTTGAACCTTTTCTTTAAAGAAATGATTGCGTAACGGTTTTTTTTTATGTATTGTAAGAATAACAGTTTATTTTAGATCACAAAAAAACTAAATCATAAATAATTATAAATTATTGTGGAACTTACTTCTTTAAGAATTTTTAATTCACAATAGACTATTATTTTCATAGTACTTTAAGTACTGTTATGCTAACGAAGTTCTTTTCTTAATTGTTCATCCCTCATTGGCCTAAAGCGGAGCGTGATCAATATTTCGACGCGGGTTGCTGCTGCTGGCGTTCGCAACTGAAACGGCCGTCTTGAATGTTATTGCATGTCTGAGTAGGGAACAACTTGAGGGCTCACCAAGAACGCGGAGATGAATATTCTTCCCGACTTCGACTCTCTTTCTAATCATCATCAATATTAGTAACATCGGAAACATGGGATGAAGAAACCATTGATGTTGCCAGTTTAGAAAGAAGACACAAGGTATAGAACTCCATGAACCAAAGGGACAAAGCAACAAATGATCACATAGCAATTTCATGTCAATTGGAGGGTGCAATATGAAGCAACAGGGGCTCAATATAATTGACCAACCAACAACACGAGCTCACTTGATAACTGGATTGGTTTCCATGGATCTTGGTGTCTCCTCTCTTCCTCTTCTTCTCTCTCAAAAGTCAAACCTTCATGAAATCGTTTGATTGAAGAGGAAAAGCATTAAAGAAGCCTACTGGAAGGATCATCGTCTCTTTATGCACTGCGTTTACAGTTCACATGAGCCATGCCCATCATTGAAACGGTGTGGGAATTGAGTGTGGGTCGGGAGGGCGGTGGAGACGGGAGGACAGATACCGACAGAGCCCAAGGAGGGGAAGGAAAAGGAAAAAAAGTACGTGGAATCTCCAAATAGTGACCTTGGATTCCTATAATAGCGGTTGCAAGTATCTTTTCTTAAGAAACTATGGCTTTGGGCTTGGAATTCGTAGGGTCCATCCTCTCCTTAGGATCAGGTGACAAATGAATCACCCAACTATTTGCAATCCATTCGTGCCGAATGTTGTCTTAATTGTTCATTGCCCGTTGGCCTGACGTGGTCGATGACAATTGTAGTTTTGCAGTTGAAGAAAGCAATGTCGATGGGTATTTTTGCCTTTCTTGCGGTCCATGTTATTGCTTTCACTTGAGAGACGGTGAGAAATTAGAAGTGGTGGAGACCAAGGGATGGACACCGTCGTAGATGGTTGCAAGTGATCGAACTACAGTTGGACAAGATCAAGTTATGAAGTAGGCGCTCGAACTACAAAGTGTTGCCTAATTTGGGTCGAATTTAGAGAAATGTTTTGGGTTGGGATTGCTTAAATGATCTTTGATAAACCTCAGACATGGAGTTCACGGTTTCGCAATTTATAGTGAATGCACATGTGAAATAGAATAGGAAACTGGATTTGTACGCCTGCATATGCCGTATCATTTTATTTCCTAATATGGTATAACTCGACATATTCCACACAAAAAAAAGAAAAATAAGACAATATTTCTCTCTCCCACCCTTTCTCTGTTAGGTTTCAATTTCTCGAAACTTGCTATCTCCAGAATAAAATTGGCTCCGCACGCAGCCAAAATGTATCAAGAGAGACGGGGATGTCAATGGATTTGATGTTAGATATGCCCGTTATAATATGTGATTTCTTTTTAAGGAAATCATACACAAATTTGAAACAATTATAACATGTTTCCACAATATGAAATGATCTGCAAACTGACAAACTTAAGATGTAGAATCGATCCAAAAATATCTCCCTGAATTTATTATTTTGTTATTGTTAAGGGTAGATAGACGAGTAATGTGTTAAAACAGCCAGATGATTTATTTGGTGATAACAAATATTTTAATTGACCATTTTAAAACACAAATAATATCCAGCCAACTAGTAATGAAATACACACCTGCTAGTTAGGCAATGGTTAAGAAATATACTACGTATCCATTGTTGGACCAATTAAGCTTTTCTTTGACAAGAAAAAAATTGTCCTGCTTGAAGCATAAATCGAGACAAAAATTGACAACATCCATAAGTTTCGTGGAAAATTAATGATTTGAAAAATATTTTTCTAAAAATGATCAGTCATATCAAAAATTAAATGAGGAAGAAGTATTTTCATCATCCACGAAATATTTTAAATATAAATTATTGCTGGTAATAAAAATATTTTTAGTAACTAATTGTTTCAAATGATACAAGCAATTATTTTTAAGAAAAATGATTTTCAAATTATTCATTTTTTTTCCAAATAAACGAAACCTAAATTTTCTTTTTTCTCCAAAAATCTAAACAAACTTGCATGAAGCATAAAGATACGTACCTCCAAACTCCAGAACTATCGAATTTTGAAAGACGATGCGGATTATAAACATTAGATAATTGTCCTAATTGAAGCACTCGACGCCTTTGTTTTTCTTAATAACATTTGAGTTAGGAAGCTACAAAGATCGGAATTAGCTCAAGAGTCCGTTTATATAGCGGGAAATCCACATTTTGAAAAAAAAAAATTCTAAAAATAATAGCTTGCAATGCTTACAAAAAATATATAAACATAAAATATTTTCATCATTTGCAAAAAAAGTTTAGGTATAGGCTGTTGTCATAGTGAAAACTTTTTTGTTACCTAATTATTCCAAGCAATATAATCAATTATCATTTAGGAAAACATTTTTCAAACTATTCATTCTCCAGCAAAACAAATGATCCCTAAGATTAGTACTAAATATACTAAGACCGATCTACCGATGATGCGTCATACTCTACGTGGGCATTTATTCTATACCCAATTGATATTTGCTACATCATAATAGCAGTGGGTCAATATTATCTTAAGATGTAGCATTTCTCTTTAATTTGCAGCACTAGATGTACTCGAATCTTTTCATATTGCTGGCATCAGTGTCTTTTAAGGAACGTACGATTGTAGTAGTCTGTAAGTCCAATCCCACTTGTTATTTGAACTTGGTTGAAGTTCGAATGATGCAATTATTTGATCTCAAATAGACAAATATCAAGTTCCACGTGTTTCCTGTATATATTGCGCATCTTTTTTTCATTACTCCCGATTTTACCGACGAAACATGGGCATAGAATCCTCAATTTTTTCAAGTAAAAGTTTGAGTAAGATAAATCGGTAATTCAAAAGGAATTATAAATTTTAAGTGACAATACTACCCTGCAAATTCAAATCTCTCTAGTTTAGCATGCAAGAAAACATTCCTAAAATAAAGTATATACTCATTTTATTGTGCTTAATAAAATAGCTATTGTTTCTTATCGTGAGATTTTTTTTTATTAAGAAAAAACCCAAAAATCTGTGCTTAAAGTGTTTCCTAAATCGGGTGGATTGAGAGCGTGTCGCAGTGCGTGGGTGCATGTGCGGTAACACTATATGTTTCATAAAATGTGATGATATAACAGAAATAAGTAGAAAAATTATAAATTCATGTGGTTCTCTCTCTCTCTCTCTCTCTCTCTCTCTCTCTCTCTATATATATATATATATATATATATATATATATATATATATTTAAATCTATCAGTGGAAATTTAAGTGGAGATTAATGTACTTGCCCTATAATCCCTAAATGGAAAAAAAAGAAGTTGATCTTGTAGTATTAGTAGGAAATCAATCTTGAATCTTGAAATTATTTCCTATTTTATTATTCCCCGCACAAAAACTAATGTCATCAAATGAGGAAAAGAACCTCTCACTCCTCAGTGCACTCTGAAAACTTGACTACAAAGCCATCCCAATTCCAACGGTAAACTAACCATTTATTTCCCTATCTAATCTCCGAGTCTATGTCCTCTGTCTTTCTATTCTCTCTCCAACTTTGTCTTCTCTCTTTAGCTCTCTCTTAATTTCTCTGCACTGTGTTTCTCTTTGTTTTCGCGAAGCACTTTTCTGATTCTTCAACCGAAAACCCATGAAGGTCATGCATTTCTTCAGCCCCAAATTGCCTCCGATTGGCAACTGCCCTAGAGGCGAGGTCCACTCGCCGCCATTGATGAACTCTTCGTCGTGCCTTTCTTATCTCCACGAACACAAGAAGAATCGCGACAAAGAGGCCAGAGGAATTTCATCTGCAGTGGCGGTGGTGAATCGCGACAAGGATGCCGTTCCTGCCCAACCGAAGCGAAAGTCCATGGCCTCGATCACTGATGATGGAACTTGTAGGAAAAATATTAGAATACATTAAAACAAAACTAATAATTGTTGGAAATACATTGAAAAAAAAAAACAAAAACAATTATATGAGGCATACAAGCACTGTCCTTAAAGATAATTCCTCCCTCATACGAAACTCCGTGTGTAAGGCTTTAGTAGCTATTCTCCTAAAAAACAATCGATCTTCTTCTTTATTCCATACAAAATAATAGAAGGAAATAAGAATAACATTATGTGAATAACTCACCAAATAATAGAAAAGAAATAAGCAGATAAATTAGAATATTCTGGTTTAGATATGTCTATATTACTTTTCAATTACGTTTGGAGTAACAATTTGTAGGTAAGAGAAAGAGAGAATTGTTAAGAAACAGTTATTAATAAATTGGTAATTATTGAAGAATATGACTGTTTATAACCATTATAAAATAAAGAAGAGTTTATGTAGAAATAAATGAAACATTATAAAGACATTATACGGCCATTAGAAAGTTGTCATAAAATTGTTATAAAATCACTAAGGGCGCGTTTGGTAACGTTTCTGTTTCGATAAACAATTTTTGAACAAAAATAGTTTTTTTCTTTTGTTTCTATTCCCAGGAACAATTTTTTAGTATAAGAACGCGCTTGATAAATACAAATATATATATATATATATATTCCAGAATAGAAATGTGTTTGGTAAACTTGTATAATTTTGTTGTTTTTCTTTTCCAATATTTTTATTATATTTTTCCTTCTTTCTCCTTTGTGGCCAATCGCCGGCCACGGCAGCAGCTAGCGATTGGCTGGGCGAGGTCTGGCGAGCTCACCGGAGCCTCACCGCTGGCCTTGGTGGCCAAGCGAGCCTCGCCCTCGCCGACCCTCGTCGGCTGGCCGCCGACCATGGCCGAGCTTGGCGATTGACCAAAAGAAAGAAGAAGGAAAGAAAATAGAAGAAGAAAAAAGAGAAGAAAAAAGAAGAGAGAAAAATTGTTTCTCGGAATTGTTCCCGGGAGCAAGAAGTAATTTTTTTTCTACTTCTTGTTTCTGTTCCAAATCTGTTCCTAAATACAAAAGTTTTACCAAACACGTTTCTATTCTTTTTTTGTTATCCAAAACAAAAGAACAGAGATTTTTGTTCCGGGGAACAGAAATACTTTTTAACAAACAAGCCCTAAATAAACATCATAAAATGTTACAAAAAAGTTTTATATTAATAGCAAACAAAATCCGTTACAAATTGATAATGGTAAAAAACTATTACAAAAATTAATAAATTTCAATACTTCAAAACTGCTAAAATATCCAACAATCATCCACATATTTTGAAAATTTTTGAAAAGAAAAATTAGAATACTACTAGGTTATTAGAGAGTAATGCATCGAAACTAGTGCTTGTTAGGCCATGAGGTGGCCTTAGAAAGAATGAAATATAATTCACAAAATAATTGTTGAAGTTCGAAATTTCTATGAACCAAGAATTTATTTTTGTAAATAATAATCTTCACCAATCACATTACACTCCCACAAGGTTTGTTGTCCAACGCGGTTTTGTGCTAATAGGCCATGGCACGTGCTTGGTTTATTCGCCAGTACCCTAGAGATTATCGCCAATAATTCTCATAGGAGCGGCCCTACTCCATACTTATATAGATGATTCCATCACGTGTATTAAATAGTTTAATACACCACTAATAATGGTTATGGAATTTCATTAAGAGCTTAGTTCAACATCTTTTTCCTGGCAGATTTGCACTATTTTCACGTTGGGAGGGATAACAATTTTTATAGTGGATCACTAGATCGATAAGTTACTTGTTATTATCCATACGAACCTAACTCATGGGATCACCAATCACATAGGTTAGGTTACCATCATTGTTGATTTTCTTTAGTTGGTTCGTCCCATTCCCCTCAATGTATAGTCAAAGAATAGGCCACATTCACTTATGACTTTATGTAATCGATGGACATAATTCCATCTTTAAGTAATTGCTTTACCACGTCACATCTTAATCAAACGGGTTCTTTTTTTTTTTTAACCATCGAAAAATTTCATTCTTTACAATTTCTATTGCCTCTTGGCAATCACAATGCCTAGACATAGGAGGTGTCGGTTACATTCCCAAAGGAACATCTGCTGAGAAGTTCCTCAACTAGTCATCATTTTCAAATGTGAGTATGAGAAGAATTTTCCTTTCCTAGAGAACTTGAGAGGTTATAGAATTACCAAAAAATAATAAATATTTTCTTCTCCTTCCCCTACTAAATATAGGAGGATAAAGCACTATGTTTTTACATAAATGTTTGGTAAGTCTACCACCCATACTTTCACACTCGCCACAATATTGGCTATGGAAATTTCCGCAACAATTTTATCACTAGAACCATCTATTTAAACCAAGTTATTTTTTGGTTTAGCAGGATTATCATTTCCCCCACAATTTTTTTGTTTGGTTGAGAACCTTCACTCGGGTGAACACATATTCATTTGTGGATTTTATCTCATTTAAATGTGAGATTCAGTTAGCATCACTACAGTAGGAAATCCACTAACATAGGATGCCATAATTTATGGTTCCTTGAAAGTTGAAGACTAAGCCTCAAGCGCTTCATAACACTAGGCACTGCACAGCTTATGAATCCGCTTACATAGAGACAGCCACACAACTTGCAAGGACGTGAGTAGATGCATGCAAACACCACTTTGAAGTTTAGAACACTAAACACACAACATGTCAATAACAGGTGCAACAGAATATTTATTGCTCATAATTCTAACAAAATATATTAGGCCACATTGCTAGGATGCACGGTCCTTAACTAGAACAAAAAATGAGGTCTAAACACACTTAAAAGTACCTAAAAACCATTCACAGTGATTTTTAAACATGCTTTGAACCCTAGAAAAGATATCAGAAACTCCCAGTAAGCGCGGTCCTTAACTAGATCAAAAAATGAGGTCTAAACACACTTCCGTCACAACGCTTTTAGCACATTGCACAAGCACAAATTAGTAAGAGTCCACACACGATTATCAACCCATTCATTTGCGTGGACACGACAAGTTTCTCCTAACTTCGAGGAACGGCTATATATAAACTATGACAAATTAAATGATTTTGTACTCAATCATCCTCTCATAATTAAGATATAACAATGGAACACTGATGAAGGAACATATTATACGATGACTTTCTTGGTTTTATGGAACTCATAAGGGGTTTTGATTATACCTTCAATGTGGATGTCGAAGATTATACGTGGTTGGTAGCCAAGGCAAGTAGACAAGAAATAACCGACGTTACAGTGCTTTGATGCTACAGACGTAAAAGACTCTCTAGGGCAACCCTTGAGACATTCAAGATTGCATTGAAATGGCTCGGGTTCCAAGACACAATACGCTGCACACTTCAACATGCACTCCCTAGATTTGGCCAAGTTGGTACCGATGGATGACCACAGTATGAGAGCTACCACAAACATCATCGACTCTAATCTCTTGAATGTTGTTGCCTCCATGGCTACTCACATTTAGAAGGGAAAATTATCAAAAAAAGTCCTAAACTTTTGGCATTGATATCAATTCAGTTCTAAACCTTTCAATTAGACTAATTTAATTCTAAACATTTTCACATTGATACCGGTTCAGTTCTTTCAACCAATTTTGGCCGGCCGACGTTAAAACGAACGTAGGTCGACTGGGGAACGCTCACATGGCAATTTTTAGATAATTTTTTATTTTATTTTTTATTTTATTTTTTATTAATTTTTCTCTTTTTTTTTCTCAGCTATCGTAGGAGAAGAAGTTAAGAGGAAGAAGAGGAAAAGGGGAAAAAATGGAAAAAATGGAAAAAAGAAAAAAAGAAAAGTTGAATGAAAAATTTCAAAAATAAAAAATAAAAAATTATTTAAAAATTGCCATGTTAACTTTCGCCAACTGGTCAATGTCCATGTCAACACTAGTCAGCCAAAATTGGCCAAAATGAATGAATTGATACTAATATGAAAATGTTTAGGACTCATGGTGCATTTGATTCAACATTTCTCAAGGGCTGTCAACCTCCAAAGTCCCTTGGGAAAATGCTGGACCATTTGGCAATTATTTTGAAGAAGTTTTCAAATGAAAACTAGCATTGAGAAGGCTAAAAACCTAATGTTAGTAGGAACTAACATTGAGCTTTCAGCATTGGCCAAATGTTGAAACTCATTTTTTTCTTCCAAACTAATCCCACCAATTCTTCAATTTTTTTTTTTATATTTTTATTTTGTCCCTCATTATTTTTTTAATTAAAAAAGGACCAAACCCTTCGCTAGTCCAGGGAACCGCTACAATTGCCGATGAGCCAAATTTAGCGCCAACGGCCATCGGATGAGGTCACTCGAGGTTGGGGGACCTCCAACAAGGGTCATGCGACCTAAGCAACCACCGCTTGGGCCTCGTGGCCTCAGGCAGCCCTCGACTAAGTCTCGCAAAGGTTATGCGACAACGGTTGTCAATCGTGCAATCTTCGCGAGACCTGGGTGAAGGTCGCCTGAGGTTGTAAGACTTAGGCGGCACGTAAACCCTCACCAAGGTTTTCCTAACGATAGCCCTTGCCAGGGTTGCGCAACCCTCATCAGAGGTCACTCAAACTCGAGCGACCTCGACCGACAACCATCAACGTCAGATTTGGCTCGTCGGTGGCCGTAGCACTTTGACGGACTGATGAAGGGTTTGATCCTTATATATAAAAATATATATTAATTTTAAAGAAATAAAAATTGAAAAACTAATATTAATTACACAAAGTGTTTTTCAAATGTGTTTTTTACCAAATAGCATTTCTTTCAAAGTTACTTCTCAAAGCATAGTTTACCAAACAGCTTTTGTATTTACCTACAGCCCTTTAAGCTAAATTACTTTGCATTTCCCCAATGAACTTTCAAAATGCTAAACCAAGTGTATCCTAAATTGGTCCAATTGAAAATTTTAGAACTAAATTGATACTAATGCCTAAAAATTTAGGATTTTTTTGTATTTTTCCCTTCTTAGAATGTTCTTATGTTCTTAGCCTCTCTCTCGCAATGAGTTTCGAGAGCTTTGTGACCAAACGTAATGATATCTTGAGATGAATCAATGTAGCACCTTTATATATGCTCAAAGATTCATTCTAATCCTTAAAGGTGGATGACTAGAAAGGAATGAAGAGGAGAAAGATCGTCCTCTTCATTTTTAAGAGGATATGCTTTCCATATCATCAAGTCAAAAGAGAAGGATTCCTTAATAAATTTCACGGTCCAATAGAAATGTGTCAATAAGGACCTATTTGTTAACCATCCAAATAGTGCAAGATTCTATTTTTTTGTTCCTAAGAGTAGTTTTGGAACAAAATTGTGTTTGGTAAAATTTTTGCTCCTAGGAACAAATCTCTATTTTTTTGTTCCCGGAAGTAGATTTGAAACAGAATCAAGAATAAAAAAAAAAAGAAAAAAAGTTGATTCTCGTACTCGGGAACAAATCTAAGAATCAAGTTATTTTCTTCTTCTTCTTCTTCTTCATCATCTATTGCCACCGCCGCGGTTGCTGTATGCCATCCGCCGCCCGCCACCACTAGTCGCCAACAACCGGTCCGGTGAGCTTGCCGAAGGCTCGCCAGGCCAAGGTGAGGTCCGACAAGATCGTCGGAGGCAAGCCCAACCTTGCCAGTGGCCAGGCGAGCCTCGCCCAGCCCTAGCGAGGCCGAGCCTTGGCAGGGCTAGGCGAGCCCCGCGATCTGGTGAGGCCGAGCCTCATTAGTGGCCAGGCGGGCCTTGCCCAGCCCTAACGAGGCTCGGCCAATGAGGGCCAGCCTCGCTAAGGGTAGATGATGCTTCGGTGAGGTCGCCGGCCCTCGTCTACCCAGTCGCCGATCTAGCGACCGACTACTTGAAGAAGAAGAATAGGAGAAAGAAAGGAACCAAAGAAAAGAAGAAACAAGGAAAAAAGTAATAAAATTATTTAAAAATTAAAAGAAAATGATTTTGAGTAGAAATTTTGAGCACGGTACCAAATGCAATTCTATTCGAGAATAAGAAATTTTGCACAGTTACCAAACGGCTTAAAAGGCTTATAAATTGTTCCCAGGAACATAATAAAAAAGAATCATTTATGGTTAGAAATTGTTCACGGGAACAGAATCATTACCAAACGCACCATAAGTTGCCATCTATTAAGAGACTTTCTTCTTAAATTGGGATACTTGTCAAATATAATCTCATTAACAAGTTTCTTTTTAAATGGCCATAATTTTCTACAATAAATTCAGTCTAATCCTTGACAAATTATATGATTCTAGTCCATAGTGGAGCTCCTTGGGAAGCCCCCCAAGCGAGTAAAGAAAGATCACATCTTTTTTCTTTTTAATTGAGTCCTTAACACATCGTGTTATCCTTCAAACGCTTGCTGACATAATTAATCATTCATTGTATAGGAAATATTTGGAGTGTGAAGTGATAAGGATGAACCCAATCCCCATTCTTTCACCATCGATTCATGCTCTAACGTCTTGTCATAACAGAGATTGATGCTTTTTCGCACATCGTATGACTTTGATTGTTTGAAGACACATTCGTAACCAAGCCTGAGAGCATAAAACTCAGTTCACATTAACTCATGGTCCAGCAGATATTAAAAAAGTTTATTAGTTGTGGAATGAAACCACAAATGTATTATATAACAATTATATTAGAAAAATTTAGGTCTTCTTGCAACCCCGAGAGCATGAATCTATGCAAGCTCCAACCTTCTTCGCATCTGCTTCAACTTTCTTAGTGTCTACATGAGTTCAAATATAAAATAAACAATTTAATAAAGTCACTTACATCAAGATTGAAATTGATTTTTTAACAAGAGCATGTATTGAAGTCCGAGGAAATTAAATAATTTAGTACACAAACATCCTCTCCTAATCAAAATATAACAATGAAACATTGATGAAGGGACAAGATTATACAATGACTTTCTTGATTTTATAGATCACTCAAGAAGTGACTTTATATCTTCAATGTAAATGTGAAGATTATTACCTGGATGGTAGCCAAGGCAAGTAGACAAGAAACAACCCATGTCACAATACTCTGATGCGACATATGTAGAAGACTGTCTAGGGCAAGTCTTGAGACATTCGAGATTGCATTGAGCTGGGTCAGGATCCAAGATACAAGCCGCTACACACTTCAACTGGCACTCCTTAGTTATGGCTGCGTCGACACCGATGGACGACCATAGTATGAGAGTCACCACGAACATCATCGACCCTAATCTCTTGGATGTCGTTACCTCCATGGCTACTCACTCCTAGAATATTATTATGTTTTTAGCCTCTCTCTCAATGAGTTTTGATAGACTAGTGTAGCACCTTTATATGCTCAGAGATTCATTACCTTCGATGACTAGAAAGGTAAGATTATCCTTTTCATTTAAAAAGGATATGCTTACCATATTATCTAGTCAAAATGATATGGATTCCTTAAGTTTCATGGTCCAGTAGAAAGGTGACGATAAGTTGCCATCTAGGTGAGATTTTCTTCTTAAATCCAAGTACTTGTCAAATTTAATCTCATCAACAAGTTTCTTTCTAAAGGGCCCTAATTTTCTACAATAAATTCAATTTAATCCTTAACACATAATATGATTCTAGTCCACACTGGAGTTCTTGCGGATATCCTCGAAGCAAGTAGAGAAAGGTCTATTTTTTTTCTTTTTCCTGAAGTCTTGACACATCATGTTATCCTTCAAACACTTGTTGACATCAAGATTTTTCATGACCCCAATTAGTCATTCATTGTATAGAAAAAATTAGGAGTATTCAAGTCATAAGGATGAACCCAATCCCCATTCTTTCACATTAAAATGACACATTTACGGCAAATACAAGTAGAAGCTAAAGAGGAAACCAAAGATTGCCAGGAAGGTGAGATTTGAAAGTAATATGTGTCACACCCTGAAAATTACAGAAAAGGAGGATGACATGACCATCCTTTCAGAAAAAGGACATAGTCTTAAATATAACGAACAACATAATATCAGTATATGTATAAGTATATGTATATGTATATATCTTAAACCATATATATATATATATATATATATATTGATAAATCAACAAGTTTGTTGCAACATTAGAGTTTTTATAATCCACAAAAAAGGATTATACTCACCCAACCCAACAAATTATCAACAATTATATTCAGAACTCCCTTAAGCTATACCCAAAATACAACTCTCAAAAGTTCCCCACCAATAGCACTCTCATCCTACTTGCCGCTAGCCGAGAGGCCTAAAAATATGAAAGACGAGTGAAATAAGTAACCATAACATAGTAAGTAGTATATATCTTCTAAGAAGATTGAGCAACTCCTATGCATGTATATAAAGTAATACAAGAACTTCATAACTTAAATTCAAAATATAAAATACAATATCAAATCATATATGAGTTATTTCTTATCAACAAGGTTTTATACTAATAAAAAATTCCATTTAAACGATCATCACAATTCAAGTATTTATTGTCAAGTTCATTGATTAATTTCTATCAAAAACCATGTCAATAGTCCATTCCATTAACTAATCTATTGCTCGATATACTACCATGGTCACGAAATAGCTCTTGATGACAAGATGACCAAAAAAATTTTCTTGGCAAAATCTCAATCTACAAAACTAGTGGCTCGGTCCAAAAGAATATTCTAGATGGTATGCATACACTACAAACCTTTCATCAGATTCATAGCATATTGAGTATCAAACAAGCATAATCTAATACTAAAAATCTAATCAGAAATCAATCTCTTAAACTAAGCAAATAATTTTTTGCAACATAACTCATCCATTATTTCTCAATCATTTCTCAAATCATTTATGACCCCTTCCATAAACCAATTGCAAAGCAGTTACATATATGCATTTCTTCATAATACCTTGCATAACATGCTTTCTAAATATTGGCAAATAACCAAGGAGTAGTAAATGCTCAATCCGGCTTTTTGTGCAACAACAATACAATTTCGTGATTCATCTTTATATAATCCGTAGCATTTTTGAAACAAATGTTTTACAAAATCAAAGAAGATAGTACTACCTACCTTGGAATGCCTACAACCAAACAATAAACTTTACTTGAAACGTCAAACTTACAATCCTAACAAATAAGTGAGAAATAAGGTTAAAATATAGCAACACGAGCTTGTTCCGACTCCCGTTCAACAGCGATCACTTGCTAGCAGGAACACGAGCTGGAGCCTGGTGCTCGGTGCCCATGTCCGGGTCCCCCATGGCAACATCCATCCTTTCACGCACTGTTGACAATGAGCTTAGGACTCAGATTTTAGTCAATATAAAGGTTTTAATTAATTTTTCTATAATGAAAATCAGTCAAAGGAAAAGGTTTATTTTAAACAAACCATAGGGTTGGTCCAGATTGTTGGATAAGGACTGGGACGTTAATGAGACTCGCTTTAAATTATCGTTCTCTATAATTCTCTTTATATCATGTCTGGTCCCTTTTACTGAAGGAAGCGCGAACATATGCCCTCTTCTTGATGGAAACGTCTGCAAAAAATTGGTGCAATGGAATTGGTATAACTGTCTCGTCAATGTATTCATCTTGTGAATGCATAGTTCATATTGTGCGCACCATTGCATTGACTGGTTTTCATTTACGTGTACTTGTCTTTGCCATGGATACTGCATGCTGTGAGCTCCGTAATTAGGTTTAGGAATTTGGATATTGCTTATAGTTTGTCTCTACTCTCAACCGAGGATGGTGATTACAGTGAATTATTTGCAATACCTTCTACGATGAGATGTTCACGCCAATTTTTCTGGTGCACATTTTCTTACTTTGGCAATGATGTGTATTTTACTGGTATGTTTCATGGAGACAACTAAGAGACTACTTAGAATTCAGCCAGCACCAAACCCGTCAAGAATGGTTCTTATGGACAGACCTGCTGAAAGGACAGCAGCTGCGTCGTGTTGTTCTCAGAGGAGTCCTCGCCTGTGCTTCCTGTCAAAGCCTATGCTTTGTCTTCTCACAAAATGCATGATGAACTCTCATCACTCCGTAGTTATCTCTACCTATCAAGCGGAATTGTACATGCGATGTCAATTGAGGACCATGTTATTGCACAGTTTACTAAGGGTGTGCGATCTAATCTTTCATAAATAATGACTATGTTTTGGCTTCTGCATCGATTTCTATCGGCAAGGATTGCAAATAAGTTTCGATGCTCTTGATGACATTGTCTTATATCTTTTTACACGAGAAGGTGGAGGTAGTTTTCATTCTTGGGTGAATATCTCACTGATTGGAATGCGGGGTACGGAAAGCAAACTCGAGCCCATACACGAATCATTTTGCAGATCCTTCCATTTTTCAAAGTTCTAATCTTCTTTGATAACATTCGTTGTGTGATGGCCATTGTGGACTCTCAGCAAAATTCATAACGTCTTTTATGTAATAGAATGGACAACATCGCTTTTATGAGGAGAGACTTTCTTGCCCGATTTTAGGCTATATCTAAATTAGCATGACCATAAAAAATTTGATGACATGTCGTACTGCAATTGCCATCCAAACATATTCCTCAATTAGTAGGTAGTTTAATTACGCTGGATTACAATAACACCCTTTCAGTACCTATTGTCTTTTATTTTCAAAAATATGTTCACCCAACCATTATTAAAAAATTAATGAATCAAATAAATTGCACCAAAGGAATTAAACACACCAAAGCAAGCAATTTTTTTTTTTCTTTTGGGTTTTCTCTTATCTTGAATTTAAAGCCAATATGACATGCACAAGCTATTTTTGTATTTTTATATTAAAATTGGAAATAATAAAAACCCTAATTAAACTATCTAAAATGAATAGTTATCTAATCTAGTTTAGGGATTAATTAGACCTAAACCCTATCGTATCTCAAAAAACATTTTTAAAGATGCAACATTATCTAAACATGCAAGCATCATTTAGGACCCTATCTATAAAAGAAAATTGCTATTTAGAATCAATTATGATGTATTCTAGAATTATCTAAACATGAAATCCTATTCAAGCTAGGCAATATTATCTAGAAATCCTATATATTCTAACATGCAATCAACGCAAAAAAAAATAAAAATTAATGCAATCCTAATTTAGGAAACTAGCCTAGACAATTTGATCTTCTTCTTTTTTTGGGTATTTTCCAAAACATGCAATTTATTATATATAGGCATTATATTCAACCCACTCAAGATATTCGTCGAGAATTCACATAAAGGGTTAAAATAATTGAAAAAACAATCCATTGACTCATGGATTACATTAACAATTATTCTAACCTTGAACATCACAACATGCAAGAAAAATCAAAATAATTGAAAATTTGATTTGAAGTCTCGCGGATCAAATTAATAATTATAATAATTTTAAAGTTAAAACATCATCAACACGCAAACAGGATCAAAATAATTAAAAAAAAGTTATCCGAAATCTTAAGGATCAAATTGGTAATTATAATAATTTTTTGCCAATAATATCCTATTGGATAATGCCTAAAGTCTCCATGAAATCACTAGTAGCATCAAATATTCCAATTTAGGCAATAATATTGAGTTGAAATTTGGTTCAAGAAAATTACCTTGTTTGAATTATTTGCTTCCAAAACGGGACCGGCGCGAAGAATTCACAAACGGCGGTTTGCGTCGAGATAGGCTTAGCGACAGCATGCTCACAACCAATGAACCTGCAAGAATAGAAAGCTCGCGGAATCGACTCGGTTTAGACAAGAGCGGGAACCACGGTTGGCGTCAGAGGGTTCGGACGGTATACACGGCCAAGGTGGGACCGTCTCGTTGTGGGAAGGCAATCACGGGCGGCTTCGTGGGCTTTGGACATTGGTAATTCTTGGTGTGGCCTTCTTGGATCGATACTGGAAACTGACAACAACAAAAGTCAACTTTTGTCTGCTTCCTTCCACAGGGTGCTCTTCAGTTTAGGCTTTGTTTCGTCAATTGTAACCCCTGGTGCCCATGCGAGCGATCGTTGGAATTGTTATATCAGCTAGTTGGAATTCGTTGGGTCCACAGCACGACCGTTGCTGACGGTAGGGACGCAACAGCGACTCGCGGTCAGGCTTGTCGCGGCTTTGTGGAGGCACCTCAGGCGCGGTAACTCAGGAGGGAGAGCTGGCGGACTTGCATGGGGACAGCGAGCAGTAGTAACGCCGCCGGTGGTTGGGCCCATCGTGGAGCAGCAAGAAGGACGCGTCTCGTCGTGGACCCGGGAGTGGCAGCAGGCCTTGCAATCGTGGTGCAGCAGGGACGATCGTGCGGACGGCGGCAAGAGTGACGTGAGCAAGCATTGTCATTGGTGGCTGAACAGAAGTGGGCGTTGAGGGGCGGATTGCGCCTGAAGAAGGGGGGCAGCAGCGAGTTGCGGGCGTCGGCAATGGCGTTTGAAGACCCACCGAAGAAGAAGGCCTCCTTTCTATCTCACGTTCTCTTTCATTTGTCCTTTCTCTAAGAAATGCACCACACACCCACCCCCCCCGCCCGCGCCGCCGCCCCCCCCGCAAGAAGAAAAACCCTTTCTTCCGTCAAGACGTCTTCTTTGTCTCCTTCTATAATGGTCATTCCTAAACCTCAAAACAGAAGTGTGAATATTCTGGAAGATCCTCCGATATCTCCACTTCTCTTTCTTTCCTATTCTGTCTTTACACCACAGAAATAATCTTTTGCTCTTGATCTTCCACATTTTCGTGCTGCTACGAATCTTCATGAATGATCTATTTTTGATGAAGAATATCTCCCTTAATATATCAAGTCCACTTTTATATGTGAGAAAGCTTATTCTTCTTTAGACAAATATATCTCTTCCTTCCCTTTTGCTTGACTGAATATTACCTCATGTCAAATCTTTTCCTGTCTGAAGTCATTGCAATATTCTCTTGATAATGCAATATCCTCTTCATATCATACGAGCTTTAGCCATGATGTGAAAGGCATAACGTGATTCTCATCCATGGACTTGGCCAAATTTGCGGGCTCAATAAAATTCAAGGCTAATCAATTAAGTCCATTTGTTGTCAATCCAATGCAAATGCAATTATTTCTATATGCAATGCAATTTAATTTAGTATTTCTATTTATGGGCTAAATTTTAGTCCCATTTTTTTATGCAACAAACAACTAATTGGATCGTCAAATTTAGGTGTCAACACACTAAATTGATGATACCTGATCTTTAACTAAAGGAATGCCACCAATGAGTTATAATGATAATGTAATCAAAATGGGCATTGGTCCAATCATTTAAATTTTTCTTTAAATGAAAGAATTTGTGAAACTTTTATTCATTTGCGATGTATGCCATGTAGAGGTTGACCTTCTCTTCTCCGAAAGTTTTTCATGATGTTGAAATGTGTTTTGTCCATATCCGCGAGATTGCGTGACTATTGGACATTCCATTCGACTGAGCCCGGAGTTAAGGGGACCTGACGTTAATGCGAGACTGCAACGGTCAGATCACCCTCTTAGCTCCACTTTGTTAAGCCATTTAGATAGAAATCGAGCCTCACGTTTCATGTGTGTGTCTATGTGATTGCCATTGATTTTATTTGGTGAAGTAAGTCTTCTATCCCTATACCATGTAATTTATTTTATCATACCTTTGGGTCGGTTCATGACAATTTAGGTCAATTATCGATTTAATTTCTTTGTCAATTAGAAATGAAATTGCTAGGTAATGAGGCGTTTGAAAAAGAAAAAGAAAAAAACTTTAGAGAGTTTGTTTTCATATCATGTTTAGGAAATTTGGATGTCCATTTCTTAGGAAATTCCCTTTTAATACGAACTTCTCATGAATAAAAAAAAAAGTGAAAAAATCGATTAGACCATTGTCATGGGTCATTTTCCTATCTTGTCATTGTTTCTTATATCACTTTTTTTTTTTAGGTGACAACGGATCCACCGCGATCGCCTATTATTACACGATCAAGGGCTAAAATGGCCGACCAAAATTAAATGCGTGATCGTATGTCCGCTGTGGAGACTCAACTTCAGCAAATACTCGCCTCTATACAGCTTGTGACGGATCAACTCCAGTTCCTCCAAGTGAATCCAATAGCTCCACCTGCTCTTCCCGAAATAGTTGTCCCGAAGCAAGCAAACAAAGGTCAAGCGATTGACGATGATATGCCCGGGCTGGACGATGACTCAGTCCTTGTTGGAAAAGTCAAGCCTGACAGCGTTCCTAAGACAGATCAGGATGAGCGTGTTGCAAAGCTGGAAGAGAAAGTGAAACAACTGCAAGAATCACAAAGCTCACTTCCGTTCGACCTCTCAGTCTTTGAAAAGGTCAAAATGCCGAGTAAGTTCAAAATGCCAGAGTTTGAGAAGTATGACGATATATCTTGCCCAAAGTCTCATCTGCAAATGTATCACGTGCGCATGGCCCAGTACGTAAAAAATGAGCCCCTCATGATCCAATCGTTCCATGCGAGTTTGACTGGACCCGCACTAAATTGATACATGATAAAGAATGTGAATCTCCTCGACACCAGGAACGAAGTGGCTGACGCGTTCCTCACACAGTACAAGTTCAACATGGACATTGCACCTTCCCGAGAAGACCTGGAGCGGATGGAAAAGAAAAGGAATGAGTCATTTAAAGAATATGTTGTGAGATGGAGAAACGTGGCAGCTCAAATCACTCTTGAGCCTGCCAACAAGGAGCTGATGAAATTGTTCGTGAAGACCCTCCCTTCTGAGTTTCGTAACCGAATGGCTAGTACGTACGTTGAAAGCTTCAATCAACTTATTCCTGTAGGAGAACAAATCGAGGTGGGGATAAGGGAAGGATGGTTTACTGAACCATCTAGTAAGAAATTCATTGCCAAGAAGGAGAAGGAACCATTTGCCCAAGCAAATAATAGGCTGTGGATGTGAATGTGGCTTATGGCCAAGAAAATGTCAAACATGCTCCGATTATCCAAATGAATCCGAGACAGCCACAAACCGCTGGCCGTCAACCATTTGCCCAAGCAAATAATAAAAGGGAATTCTCTCCTCTCCCTGGGTCTCCATCCCAAGTGCTGATTATCCTCCGAAAGAATTTGCTTACTAGTGAACCAAAGCGTCCTAACGTTGAAAGAAATTGCAGTTATGACCCGTCGAAGAAGTGTGACTACCATAGCGGTGAACTGGGGCATTCAATAGATGAATGTTTCACCCTCAACCACAAGATCCAAAACCTCCTAGACACGAAAGTCTTTTCGTTTCAAATTGCTCGGCCGAACATCCAAAAGGATCCGCTACCGATGCATGAGGATACGGTCAATGCTATCCTGGAACCAGACATTGAATCTGAATCGAGTTACCACTCATTTGAGTTGGTGTCCACCATACATGCATCTCAAGACTCACCACCATCCACTTCTGAAGCTTCAAATGCTGCCCTTATGATGGAAAGGATGATGGATGTGAATGGTTTTGTTCCTAGTAGTGGCCTTGGAAGAAATAGTCAGGGTATTCAAAGTCCCAATGAAGCCCCTCAGAGGCCCCATGCTGCTGGAAGAGGAGGGGAAAGTTCGGAGGACGAAGACGGGGAGGGTGGAACCCGCCACCTAACCAAAGGCGAGGGAGGCAAAACCCATTACCCCCGAGCATTCATGAAATATTCCCCAGTCCTCCAAGAATGATGCAGGATGAAGTTGAAGTGATTGACACTTTGGGGCAACCTAGTGGCAAGTTTGATTACTTGGTGAAGTATTCGGCTCCTCCTAGTTACTACATTGATCCTCGTGAGATAATCCCAGATGGAGGGGTGGCATGGATGATTCGATACCCCCGAAGGCAGAAAACCCTGATGATGAACTAGAAGGAGTTGCAAGCTTGTTCAATGATCTCATCATAGGAGCTATTGATGAAGGACCCCAAGAAGAGATGGGCTTTGGCCACAAGAATTATGGGAGGCAAGTTTGTTTCAAATTGCAGCGGCCTATATATGGTGAAGAAGGTACTCCCTAGAGGCGCCTTGATCCAAGAGGAAATGGATGGTCGTGAGTTTTTCACTCTTGTTAGTTCTAACGCTGTCAAGAAGTATTATTCATGATAAAATTTGCCATGTCGTGTTTTGAACTACGAGCATTTCTGTGATGAATAAATTGCTTCAATGAGTTGAATTATTCAAATTTGCTGCAAAACTTGCATTTTTCTTCCTTGATGAATTGCATGAGATGAATTGAATGTGTCAAATGGAATACTTTGGAATGATAGGCAGGCCTTGTTCCATACACTAATCGCCAGTGAGTTGTGTGGAAAAATTTCCATGCCTGCAAGGAAAAAGGTGATCTCGCAAAGGGTACGGTAACCAAAGTGATGAGAGGCAGTTCTTTCCTCTACCCAAAACACTACAGGTACACCAATTGTTTAGCCCTTTGAACCCATACACTTGAAGAGTTTTTAAATCATCCCTGTCAAGGATCATCCCACATTGGGACAAAATTTGAGATGAGTGATAGGAATTTTCTTACTCACACTTGCATCTTCAAGTATTGCTTTCGCATTGTAACTCGTATGATAATTTAAAGTGCCCTAGGATGATGAAGAGCAGTCATTTCTCTATCCTATACACTTTTATCCATTGCTTAGCCCACTTGAGCTTATATATTCATTTCATATTAAACCTAGTTGGTGATCATCCCCCATGCTGGGGCAAGACAAAAAAACATTCGAGTAGCATGAACTAGAATGCTGACCAAATGGAGCTTATGTTAAAAGAAAATAAGTGCTAAAAAATGGGATATGAAAAAGCAGTGTGCTTGGTAAAAGCAAGGCCGATGCCCATGAAAAGAAGTAAAGATAATGTATAAGAACTAAGGGGCATGAAAAAGCAGTGTGCCTGGTAAAAGCAAGGCCAATGCCCAGAAAAAAAAAAGAATAAAAAATCAAACTTTTGATATGATGAGTCGTATCCCCAAAAGGCAGTACTAAACTCAAATGCTGTTGTAATCAATGGAGATTTGATGAAGAAAAAAATCTTCGACAGTGGAAAGGAAAATATTGGAAATGTCAAAATGATCACCAACTTTAATCCCTCAAACACTTTTTTGAGCCTAATGATCCATTCATTTCTCAACCCATGAACCAAACCTACGTTACATCCCTTGCAAAGTCTCTTCAGATTAGGGCACTTGAATTAATGTAAGAGTTCGTATGCTTGAAAGCATCGCTTAAAGAAGTGCGAGTAAGATAAATTCTGCCTCATTTCGCGTGTTTCTTGACCTGTAAATCCAAAGACAATTGCGAAACGTCATTTTTGAATAGCTTCGACTCAAAGAGTCATCTTTGTTGAGTCATTGACTAAGCTCACATTACAGTCCCTGTTAAAGACCTCTCAGATTGGTAAAGTCGTACCACTTGCGAGATTGCCCAGATTCTTGTTTGGCATGATGACAGTGAGATAAAGTGATTGTCAAAATCTTGCATCAAAGGTCAGGATAAAACAACCCATTTTAATGAGGATGAGTGGAAAGTCCTTTCAGACTAAATGATCCCTCATTTGACACATCCATGACACTTATGTGTTCGGATTGTAATTTTCTCTTGAAATCTTTTCCATTGGAATTAGGTGATGCATGGTTGATAGAAATCATTATGCATAAACCTTGCTTAAATTAATGCATGTTTATTTGTAATCACAAATACATGTTGCATCTCCTACAATCATGTTTTATAGGAGACATATCCCTAATGAGCAGAGATGTCACCAGGTAAGTATATCTCTATCTATACCTTAAATACTTGTCGTTGTACAGGTATTTTCACTTTTGAGTAATTTGACACTCGATGGAGTTGTCCCTAAAAGATTTTCTCCAGATTGCAACGCTGGGCAATCGAAGAATGGTTCGGGTCCTAGCCAAGCAAAAACCTCCGTTTAGGCGACCGTAGAATGGTACGGGTCCTAAACAACATTTATTGCTCTAACAGACCTATTCCTGAAAATCAATTTTCCGTCAAGGTAACGAGAATGGTAGGGTCCTCAACAACACCTATTCCTTATTCGGGTGGTATGGGTCCTGAAAATGAATCCCGTTTAGGCGACCATAGAATGGTACGGTTCCTAGACAAAACCTTTCTGCCGTACTAGGCGACCGTAGAATGGTACGGGTCCTAGGAAAGCAATTCCTTACAAAACCTTTCTGCCGTATTGGGCGACCGTAGAATGGTACGGGTCTTGAGAAAGCAGCTCCTTTCTGCCATACTGGGCGACCATAGAATGGTACGGGTCCTAGGAAAGCAGCATCGTCACAAAGTCATGTTACTATTCTAGGCGGTCGTAGAATGGTACGGGTCCTGGACAGGTAACACCCACTACCTCGAATTACTCTATCCTCCTCGAAGGTAAGTTATTCTAGGTAAGTTCATTTATCATTTGCATTAGTATTTTCATGCATCATATAAATTGCACTAAAAAATGGAATTCATGTTCCAACAAAAAATCATTCATTGCATGAGCATGACCCAAAATTTAGGTCTCAATTTGTCTTTAAAGGCAACCTCTGTGAGCTCACCTTCAAAGAGGGGCAGCTGATGACACCTAAATTTTTTAGGTTGATTTTGCTAAATAAAAAAATAATAATAATAATAATAATAATAATAATAATAATAATAATAATAATAATAATAATAATAATAATAATAATAAAAATCACATGGCATATAGTTTAGGAAAATTTTTTTTTTTGTTATATTCCGGTAATATGCACTAGGGGATGCATTTTGCACAAAAAGAGGAATTTTTCGATGGAATATGCGAAAAATATTTCAGCGATATATTTAGAGGTATCATGTGCGAACAAAAAGGAAAAAATATATACCGCGAAGATATGTTTTTAGACTTATAAAATACCTCGCGTGCAATTTAATTAAGAGGCCACGCATAATAGAAACACAAGGTCACAAAAAAGAGAGGAGAACTCACGTTCTCCACGGTGAGAGTCGGCAACTCAGAATTTCGGAGCACACATCGAGAATACATGAACGAAAGAGTGAACCACAGAGACGACAAGGCCCTCTTGATTGAAGCCAGTCGCAACTTCGCATTGTCTCCCAGCTCCTCGCCGTGCGCCACCGAAAGTCGTGACGTGTCTTTGCTGCTGCTTCCGTTGCTCGTTTGTCCCATTATCACAACCTGTCGGCCAAGGTCGAGAATACCAAGTCAAGAAAATCCATGGCCACGTGATCTGAAGTAGAGAACTCTAAAGGAAAGAAGACAACAAATAGGCAAGTGGCACATTATGAAGGCACGTTGGTTCATGAGGGAATAAAGGAGGATGTTTTAAAGAAAAAAGAGAGTCCAGAGTCAATAGTCAACCAAAGTGAGAGGGACTTTTCTGATTGCACAAAGAAGGCCTTGGAGAATTGGTCGTCGATCACCAAATCGAGAAGTCGCTGGTGATTTCCTTCACCCACCATCGGAAACCGAGAGCCGCTCACAACCCTTGGTCCCTTGCTTGCCATTGCCAGCCACCTTGCCGATCACCATGGAGAACAGACAACACCAGGCCAAGGACTATTAGAAGCCCATCCACGACGCTGGTTTTTTTTTTTTCTTCTTTCTTTGTAGGGCACCCGAGTGTCTTCTCGACACCAACGATAGCTTACCGCCCCCCACCGCAAGCATTCATGACGAACTCTATTGAGACAGTGTTGCTAGCATAACCACGGCACCCATCCCTGAGTCATCGCGATTCATGAGCCCGATTGCTAAACCTGGATTTGGAGAAAATTCAGATTAGGTAGTTTTTTTTATTATTTTATCTTTATTATTTTTATATAGTTTATAGTTTTTTTAGTGTGATTATTCATTAGTATATGATTGATATTCCGACATGAAAGTGCCCCTCAAATTAGGGTTTGTCAGTCCGATTTTCGCGCCCGAAATCCGACTTGCAATCCCTTGCAAAAATCGACAATCTGATCTCACGCCCGAGATTCGATTCGCGATTTAATTTTAAAATTGTTCAACCTAATCTCATGCGCGAGATATGGTTCGCCAATTTCTGGATATCAATCTTATCTTGCTTGATTTGTTGTCGTAGTGTTTGGTTCAATTTTATTTTTGTAAAAGAAAAATCCAAAAAAAAAATATTTGAGTTAGGACTAGATTTGCTTTAGAGTATTTCTTGTTTTAGGGTTATCCAAAAAAAAAATGCATTCATTTAGGATGTTAGTTTTCTTTAATTTAAATTGCACGTTTAATTACGTGTCAACTTTAATTTCGAATTTTAATAAAAAAAAAAAAATCATCATGCATATGTCATATAGAATTACACGTCATTGCATGTTAGGATTGCATGGTTATTAGTTATAGATTGAGATAATTTCTCATAGATAGATTGCATGCTTATTAAGAAAAATAAAAATCATGTGCACGTCATATAGAATTTGGTTCATGAAATGCACGTCATTTAGTGATTGTTGCTAAGTTCATTTAATAGAAATTGCCCGTCATTAGGATTAGGTCATTTTGGTTAATTTAGATTGCATATTTAATTACTGCATGTTCATGAAGAAAATACAAAAAAAATTACTTTACTCATGTCACATAGTTTAGGCTATACTACCATGTCATGTCATTTCATGTTAGATTAGTAGTATGCATTGCATAAGACATTTTTTTTTCATTAAACAAGAGAAAATCCTAAAAAAAGAAATTACATGTTAATTAGAAATCATATCTAGGACTGTTGATATAAATTCTGATTTAATATTGCAAATGCTTTCGTTGCTTTGAGGTAAGTTTTGCAATTGCTTTACTTGGGTGTTTAATTGGTGGTTTGTGCACTCGCATGATGACATCACATGTTAGGGAGATAGATTTAAAATCAATCCAAGCTGCTCGCCAAACATTTTTTTAAATAAAGAATGGTACCGAAAGGGCATTAGAGAAATCTAGTGTAACCAAGTCCCCGTATCCATAATCTATGGTTCGTAGGAGTAAAGTAAACCTCCCGTTGCTTTACTTGGGTTTCTAATCGACCCACCAAAAATAGATTAGTGGCGACTCCTAGTTAAAAATCAATTGCACGTTAAAAATTTGAACCTAAGTCGCGAATTGGTATGGGCTTGGGAGAGCTCGAGTTAAGTCTAGGCTTAACAATCCATTAGCCAAACCTCTATATAGCAGTCTCGCCTGTTAGAGAAGGTCAACCTTCTTCACCATAATTGCATTTGCATTGGATTGACTTGGCCAAATTCGAGGGCTCAATAAAATTCAAGGCTAATCAATTAAGTCCATTTGTCGTCAATCCAATGCAAATGCAATTATTTCTATATGCAATGCAATTTAATTGAATATTTCTATTTATGGGCTAAATTTTAGTCCCAATTTTTTATGCAACAAACAACTAATTGGATCGTCAAATTTAGGTGTCAACACACTAAATTGATGATACCTAATCATTTAACTAAAGGAATGCCACCAATGAGTTATAATGATAATGTAATCAAAATGGGCATTGGTCCAATCATTTAAATTTTCTTTACATGAAAGAATTTGTGAAACTTTTATTCATTTGTGATGTTTTTCTAAATACAGTTGTATACATTCAATTATTCTGAGCCTAGAATAAACATAAGGTTTATTCACTATGTTATATTATTACATATGGGCTGGTGAGACATATTGTGATATATGAAAGATAATACTCATTCTAAGAGGACTTATCACATGATTTGTGAGTTTTATTTTCAGCATGAAGTTTTGTGGATTTGGTTCACATTCAATGAAAATTGGGATCAAGTGGGAAAATGTTATAATTTTATATAATATGATCCCAAATTCTGTTTAAAATTGCCTATATTAGATTTCATTGAGGATTTATTATCCAAATCTATTTGCCGATAACTATAGAGATTGTCCATATCTATTAGGATTTGTAAGGGCATATAAATGGGAAATCTAAGCCAAACCTTCTCATTATTCTTATTATTATGATTATTTGATAATCGGAGGGCACACCATCAATGTCGAGAGGGTAATTGGCTAGAAGTGCTTATTCATGATTGTTCAAGCTCATGCATATTTGTTCTTGATGCCATCAATGGCTAGAGGTTAGTACAAAATTTACACGTATTCACATTTGATCCCAATTATCAAGATCATGGTTTTTCGCAAAATTTCTAACAACTCTTTCATACATACTAAAACTTTGATAGTGTGAAGACACATTTGTGACCAAACCAACATGATTTTATTCTAAAGGTTACCTTTTCTTTTATATTTACATATCATAATCTAAATTTGGATAATAGAGCGTAGGCTCCTTTTCTCACAATTGAAATTTTGTATAAATGCACTTCACTCTTGGTCAATTAGATAATAAATAAATGTGTTGGCATGAGTTGATTTGTAGGAGTGATATGTATAGAAAGTTAATATTTAGCCTAATAGGCGATTGTTACCCTAGTAGTATTTGTTTATATATATGGCTGTGTAAACACAATTTATATAGAAAAAATGAGCGATGCTTTTCAACATGGTATTGGAGCGGGAACCCCAACTTCCTTCACGTTGTTTCAACTAGGATCAGATCACTGCCGCAACATTGGTTATTTGTGCTACCGCTGCATCAACCAAACTAGATTGCCGCCGTAGAACCGACTCATGCCGACTCATGCTGTTGCCACATTGTTTTTTACCCAACGAGGAATTCCTTCTCATTTGTGAAACAATTGTGATTGGGAACCATGACAGATCTAAAAGATGTGGTACCTCATCAAGACTAAGGGGAGAACTCAACAATTGCCTCTCTCTTGCAAAATCTTACAACGAAGTTTACACAAATTTTGACCCTGAAATTAACTCAGGCATCGACACAATCCCATGAGCCGTCCACTACACAAATCTCAGTCAAATTGGATGGATCCAATTATGGATTATGGTCCTAAGTGGTGGAGATGTTCATCTCCGGAAAAGACAATTGGGTTATATTAATGGTGATCCTCCTCAGCCCTCACTTACTGATCCTCAATTTTGAAAGTGGAAGACTAAGGATGCGACTATGAAGGGGTGGCTAATCAACTCGATGGATCCAGCATTGATAGGTAATTTTATCTGCTTCCTAATTGCGAAGATGGTATAGGACTCTGTTGCAACAACATTCTTTGATGGAAGTGATGTCTCTCAAGTTTATGACTTGAAGAGACGGGTGACTCGGATGAGACAAGGTGGAGGGATAATTGAGGCCTATCACAATATTCTTCAGAGTTTGTGGAGGGAGATCGACTTCCGTCATCCAAACCCAATGATATGCCCAATTGATATTGAGCAATACAATCTTGCCATTCAAGAAGACCTATATCTTCCTTGATGGGTTGGACGATCGTCTAGATAAAGTGAGAGCACATGTTCTCCAAATGCAGCCATTCCCAACCGTTGAGCAGGCTTTTGCTCAAGTTCATAGGGAAGATACAAGATAATTAGTAATGCCCACCCATATTGATCCCACACATGGGTCTGCTGCCACAGTGGCACAAGGAAACAAGACAGGTGTCCGAGAATTCACAGTAATGCCAACTTTGCAAATGAATAAATCATGAGCTATGCAAGAGGGAGGGCGGACAAATAATGGTCCACAAACTACAGCTCCATCTGGAGGATGCTCACACTATGGGAATGCTAAGCATACTCGAGAGACATGCTTTAAACTCCATGGCTATCCAGAGTGGTGGAAGGAATTGAAGGCGTGAAAATAAGCTGACGAGGGTACTAATAGTGGAAAAGGAAGGCTTCCCTTGCTAAGATGGAACCTCAACTATCTTTGGTGCCCAAGGTCAAAACTCAAAACCAATCGGCTATGTTCAGTTCAGGTAATATCCAAGGTAATCGTGGTGGTGCACTAGTTCTCCCTAATCACAACAAGATGGATGGGTTGTTGATTCGGGGGCTACGAAACTGACCTTTAACCCAAATGATTTTGTGAACATTACAAAGCCAAGATGATGTAGTATCACAAATGCGAATGGGTATACATACCTGGTAACATGGGCAGGTGTGGTGGCGGTTTCCCCTCAGTTGTCATTGCCTCACACCTTACTTGTCCGGTCATTGACCACAAAATTGATTTCTGTTGGATAGCTTGCAAAAGATATGAATTGTATTGTTCTAATGTATCCTCAATTCTTTCTTTTCCAACCTCACGAAGGGAGATCATTGGACATGGTACTAAAAGAATTTTTTTGGCACGGGGGAGGGGGAGGGGGGCTGTACTATCTAGTTCATTTCAAGTCTGGAAGTGTGCATCAGATTCGGAGTTCACCTGGTAAAAAAAAAACATATTTGGCTTTGGTATCGACGATTAGGACATCATTTATTTGGCTATATGAAAAAGTTGTTTCTTGAGTTATTTTCGGATCTAAAAGAGTTGGATTTCTGTTTTCAGACTTGCATTTTGGCTAAGAATCACCGTGTTTCATTTCCCATAAGTTCAAATAAGAATAACACACCTTTTCCATTAGTTCACTCTGATGTTTGGGGTGCGTTTCCTATTACTACTATCTCGAGCTGTTGGTGGTTTGTTATCTTTTTTTATGATTGTACACGTATGATTTGGCTTTACTTGATGAAAACTAAGGATGAAGTGGTTAATGTGTTCAAAGTGTTTCACAAGATGGTTCAAACACAGTTTGATGCTAAGTTGCAAGTTCTTTGGAGCGATAATGGCGGAGAATATGTGAATTGATATCTCATAGAATACTTTGAGCAGCATTGTCTCATTCATGAGACCTCGTGTACACAAACTCCACAACAAAATGGAGTGGCTGAACAGAAGAATCAACATATCCTCGAGACCGCTTGAACCCTCTTAATTGAGGGACATGTTCCTCCACATTTTTGGGATAATGCCGTTGCTACGGTGGTGCATCTCCTCAACTAAATGCCCTCAAAAGTGCTAGATTTCCATACGCCTCTACAGGCTCTCTCTACATCTGTCCCATTGCCATCAGTCTTGACAATTCCTCCATGCGTGTTTGGATGTGTTGCGTTTGTTCATATCCTGAATAACCAATGCACCAAACTTGATCCGTGTGTCTTGCGGTGTGTGTTCTTGGGGTATGGTACTCATCAAAAGGGCAATGCTACAACCCATCTACTAAGAAAACCTATGTGACTATGGACGTTACATTTGTCGAAGGAGAATTTTTTACCCGAGTACCAATTCTACCTTTTAGAGAGTGAATCAACTAGAAAGGAAGAATTGGTGGGAGACTGTTGCTAGGGTTATACCCGAAGGAAGGGATGCAATTGTTGGGGATGATGGTAGTATCGATGATAGCATGGATGATAGCCCTAACATCGATGATGGTGGGTTTAGGCAGGCTCCAACTATTGGTGATGGAGGAGCTAGGCACAGTCCAATTGGTGCTAGATCTACTATGGGTGATGTGGGTGGTGTTGACGCAGTTGGTGTTGATGGTGGAGCTACTGGACAAGTGATAGATGGTGCTGGTGGTGGTGAATTTGCGACAGGTGTAGCTACGAAAGCCTTGTAAGAACCGACAGGGAGTAAAATACCCACATAGAAACAAGTTGAACAACCCTCCTCTCTCCTCTTCTTTAGTACCTGATCAAGCTTTCTAAGATAATCTCCCATATTGCCTCTAACTTGCTTGATGAATCTAATATGTTTGTGGAATATAAATTACCTATTAGGCACAATTGGGGAAAGCCTCCAAATTGATACTCACTAGACGTTGAAGAAAGGAGATCGAAATATTCCATCACAAATTATGTCTCAACATGAAAATTATCTAAAACATTGAAGGAGTTTGTGTTGGCTGTTTCTTCTATTAGCATTCCGAATGGAGTGCAAGAAGCTTTGGAGGATCCGCAGTGGGTTCAAGGCTATGGAAGAAGAAATGGAGGCATTGCAGAAGAATAGAACGTGGGAATTGGTGGACTTACCTAAAAAAAAATAGCGGGATGCAAATGGATTTTTTCTATTAAGTATAAGGCAAATGGATCCATCGAAAGATACAAGGTGAGACTAGTAGCAAAGGGGTACACATAGATGTATGAAATTGACCACCAAGAGACTTTTTATCCTGTTGCAAAACTTAATACTGTTCGAGTTTTGGTGTCTCTTGCAGCTAATTTAGACTGGCCACTACATCAATTTGATGTGAAGAACGCCTTCCTTTATGGTGACTTCAAGGAGGAGATTTATATGGATGTACTACCACAATACAAGTCTCCCTCACATCTAGGTATGGTTTGCAAATTGAAGAAGTCCTTGTATGGTTTGAAGCAATCACCAAGGGCTTGGTTCAGTCGATTCAATGAGGCAATGAAGAAGTGTGGGTACAGGCAAAGTGAGTTGGATCGCACTACATTGATCATCTATGTTGACGATATGATCATTATAGGGGATGACATGGAAGAAATCACCTTACTCCAAAGGAAGCTTTCTAGAGAGTTCGAGATGAAAAACTTGGGAGAATTGAGGTATTTTTTGGGGATAGAGATAGCAAGGTCAAAAAGGGGAATACTCTTGTCTCAAAGAAAGTATGTACTAGATTTGTTGACAAAAGTAGGGATGCTAGACTATAAGCCAACAGATGCCCCAATTGTTCATAATCATAAACTTGGAGAGTATCCTAATCAAGTACCCACAAACAAGGAGAGATACCAAAGGTTAGTGGGGAAGTTGATCTACTTATCGCATATGCATGCAGACATTGCATATGCGGTAAGTATCGTAAGTTGATTCATACATGCTCCCATTGAAGATCATATGAATGTCGTGGTGAGAATAATTTGGTATTTGAAAGCATCTCCAGGGAGAGGATTATAGTTCCTAAGGAATGGTCATCTTGGAATTGAAGGTTACACAAACACAAACTAGGCAAGTAGTGTGTACGGCAGGAGGTCAACTTCAGGGTATTTTACATTTGTGGGGGAATCGGTCACTTGGAGAAGTAAGAAATAAAAGTGGTGACTTTATCGAGCAAGGCCTTTTACAGCTCACTTGACAAGTTGGGCATCGGCGACATTTATGCACCAACTTGAGTGATACGCGTTTCAACAAGTTGCACTTTTTGTTAGTTGTGGAATGACACCACAAAGGTATTACATAACTCAACTGCCTTTATTTAACTATAGAAAAGGGAAATTTTATGAAGAGGTCTTCTCGCAACCTTGAGAGTAGGAATCCGCATAAGCTCCAATCTTCTTCATGTCCGCTTCGACTTTCTTGTTGTCTATATGAGTGTCCATATGAGTTCAAAGATGAAACAAGAACTTAAAAAAGCCACTTATATCAAGATTTAAATTGATTTTTAACAAGAGCATATATGGAAGTCCGAGGAAATAAAATGATTTTGTACACAGCCTTCATCCCATGGTTAAATTATAGCAGTGAAACATTGATAAAGGAACAAGATTATAAAATGACTTTATTGGTTTTATAGATGAAGAAGTACAGCTCAAGTGCCCAAACTTGGCACGAAGGGACACTTAAGTGCCCAAAGTTAAGGAAAGTGACACTTAAGTGCTATCTTCGGCGAATCTCACCGGAAATCCCACGTGGCAATTTTTTATTATTTTTTTTGTCTACGTGGCTCGCCAGAGTGCTAACTCAACAAAAAAGGGCAAAAACAACATTTTTTTTAGCACATTCGAATTTTAATATAAAAATAATTTAATTTAATTTTAAAAATAAATAATAATTATTTAAATTTAAAAAAAAAAAAAAAAAAATTGGGGAGAGGAGGCGCGGTTGAGCCCTCGCCGCCACCACCTCCCCGCCGTCGCCAGGAAGGGCCGGCGATGGTGGGGGGAGCGTCGACCGGGGTCGCAGGGCCCTAGCCAAGGGCTAGTGGCCTCAGCTAACAACCGGCGAGGGCCCACGAGCCCTCACTAGATCTAGGGCGAGGATCGCGGCCCTCCCCCAGATTCGGCGAGGGTCGGCGACCCTCACCCGGCCGAGCCAAGGGCCGCTGCTTGTTGAGGGGCCGCTCGCTCAATTGAGATGAGCTACTATAACACCTTCATATACTCATAGATTCATTATGGTTGCTAAATGAGCAGATAACTAGAAATGAATGATTGTCCTTTTCATTTAATGAGGACATGCTTATCATATCATCTAGTCGAATGAGATGGACTTCTTACCATATCAAGTCCAATTAAAAGGTGACAATAAGTTATTATTTATTGAAGAATTTCACCTTAAATCTAGGTACCTGTCAAATTTAATCTCATAAATAACTTTCTTTTTAACGGGTCCTACTTTTCTAACTTTGACATATTCTATAACTTATCCTACATGGCATAACCAGCACTACCGTAAATATTTTTAAATAATATGTTAACAATATTTTAAATTTGTTATACTTTTTCTAATTTTGTTCTTTTTTCTTTATTCTTTTGTTTCTAGTGGTTGACAAATAGCCATTGACCACGGGGTTGGCTAGCAAGGGATAGCCTTGCCAGACATAGCGAGGCCAAGCCTCACTTAGGCCATCATGGCCACGCCAGGCATTGCCTTGCCCTTACTGACCCTTGCCTAGTGAGGCCGCCATGGCCTAGGAGGGAGTTAGCCTCACCGAGCACCACCTATAGCTGGTGGCCATTTGTCAGCCATCAGCAAAAAGAATTGGGAAAAAAAGAAGAAGAAAGAAATCAGAAAAATCATTAAAAAAAATTCAAGATATTATTTTAAAATGCTCACGTTAGAACTAATCATGTCACATAGGACGCTAGCATCCTGATCAATAATTTCTAATCGAAATTGGCTAGGTGAGCTCAACTAGCAAAAGGTAAAAAGGATTTAGGACTCAATTGGAAAAATTGAAACGTTTAATATTGAATTTGCAAAAATACAAAAGGTTCAGGACCTTTCGAACAATGTTGCTGATTCTAGACAAGTGGCTGAGACTACTCCTCTTAAGCTTCTTCTTGATCTTATAAAGGTCGTAGAGCAGCACCAATGCAGTGTAAATGCCATTGGGTCGCCCTTCCTCTTCTTCACATTTTGAGGCCTATTTTTAGGCTCAGGTATCTACGTCTGAAGAGGATAGAATCAGTAAGACGAGGCATAACACGCGAATTGAGGGGACGGAATGCATGCATGGCAATATACGCCCGTTGACACTTTTCTATCAATGTGGACAAATTATCAAATGTTCTAATTGTTTTTCCATTAGAAAAAAAAAATAAAGAAAAAAAGAAACTGTTTCTGGAGTTGAGCCTGTAATCATGCAAGATGCAACACCTTACTCCCTTCTTGAGCAACCCTTCGTGTTTTGGTGTCGGTACTCTCCGATGAGAAATTACTACGTAAAGCGTAAGAAATGCGCTCAGCTAAATCCGGATCACCAAAAGTGATGGGTCTCCATGGATCCCGATAAATTTGACAGTCCATCATTCATTTTAGCAGATGTAAGTAGGTTCACTTAAATGATTTCCCACAATATATATTGTTATTTAACACATACTTGGTGGACCGATGGTGGCCCACGGCCCCTCGATCCAAAAACTTCCATCAAGCGAAAAGTAAAAGTTTAAAAGAAAAAAGAGTTATACATATTATATAAATGAGCAATTTGTGTCTCGCCGCTGGGTATGACGGTTCTGTATGTCCTCATGTGACGACTTCAAAGAAAGAAAAACATGAATAATGCCCAGAGGCCGCGTAGATTATAAGCTATTTGTTATACGGAACGATCCGTTCAAAAGACACGCAAGACAACGTAATCTGTCGAGGTGAGATGAACCGATGAAGTTCACATACCACGTGGATTCGAGTGAGGGAAACCGGATACATTGAAATCTCCGTTCAAACTATTGCCAATTTTTGGCATGGAAGGACACTCCCTGGAGTCAATATAACCCCCACCGTCACAAGATCCCACCCCATCTTCGCCTGGAATAGGGAAGTCCAAAGGACATTTCAACATCACTTGCTAATTTAAGGTTTGCTAATATTTCTAGGTTAAGAGCATATGATACATCCCCCAGGAAACAAGCCAGACTTAGTTCTGTATACCAGTCAGGCGGCGCTCCCTGTACTTAGCAACATTGGAGATGGCTTTAGCGGTCGCATTCCAAGCTATTATTCCAGAATCGGAGGCCGATTCAATTCCCTTTCGGTGCAAAGGTGAATGGATCCTCACTGCACAACCAGAGAGATAAATAGTCTTGAGTCTCTCCCCTAGACAAGCAGAGAACTGCCTGGGTTACAAACGACAGCGAAAAGAGTCGCAGATGAAGAGGAAAAAAGGATAAGAGACCTCTTTCCCTTTTCGTCGGCAATTGTAATGTATATAAATAGAATATAATTAAAAGCACATGCATCGACTAATCTAAATCAAAGAATTGAATTCCTACTCTGAATGAAGTTACAATCAAAATGAAAGGGAAATTATTCATTATATACAAATCCATGCCCTCCAACACCTTGCTGAGGCATCCCCCATCGCGGACATGCCTCTCTTCCCCTTGAGAAAGAGCAAAGCATTCCAACCAAGTACACAAGTTTTTTCGTTTCTTTCTTTTATTCCCTTCCTTTCATACATATTAAGAAGCTTCAGTGCAACTAAAGAGAAGGGGCAGTCACAGAGAAGTGTGTCCACCATCCACTTGTATTTGCCCAGAGAGACTGAGAGAGCCTGAGCAAGCAGAGCCCATTCAAGAGTCAAACACTCCTTTGACAAAAACTATATGACACTAAATTTCTAGTCTGCATAAAATTTGCATTCATGCCCACATTTCTGATTTCTGAGTGCCTTTATAACTTTTTTTCTTTTTGACACTTGTAGCAACTCCGCTATCACCATGCTGTAATTATCAGAAAACTACTTAAGAAAGCAATGTTCTTACCTTAAAATCCGACGCCAGCAAGTTTACTGAGACATCTCATCCCCACATAAGGCCCGATACCTGGCTCTTAGCAAAAAGATAGCAGAGGGGGGCAGACTGGCCAGACATGTTGCAGCAAGGTTTCCCGTGCAAGGTGGGGTTGCCAAGGATTTCCAATCCTCTCTATGGCTAATCTCCTAAGAAACTTTCAATTATCAAACAAAAGTAGTTCAGTGGAGACCTGATTCTGTCCTTTTTTCACTCATTTGGGCAACATCTCCAGCCATCGGAGCTTTTCTCCCCCTCAGGCAAGCACTGTGTTCCGCATTTTTAATAAACGGAACACAAGGTGGAGCTTGAGTTTGGCAAAGATCAAAATACAAAGAGGACAAGCAATTAGTGATCTCTCTTCCACATTGGTCCAGAGGAACCCTGCTGCTTCTTCTGTGCACCATATTGCCAGGATTCTCTTGATCTGTCACCCACCTGATCGACACCTTCCAGTGAATTCTCCATAGGTTGCTTAAGAGGCCGGAAATTTCCATTCCTAGAGATTAGGGATGCTGGCAACTTCTCATCATCTTCTGGTGCCACCACTGACCTGGGCTCTGTGTTTGTGTCTGTCAATCTATGCCTCGACCCACTTGACCTCAACCCCCTTGAATTCAAAGGAGCCTTACCTGGCAAGGGAGCTAGAGTCGGTCCTTTGGGTATGTAGAACTCTTTGGGGACAGAATCCATGTCCATGTAACAATTTCTGGCTTTGGCATCATCAATCAATGCAGCCCAGTCTTCAGACTGAATTAAAGCATTAGCATTTCCCATTACCTATTAAGATAAAAAGGCACAAAAACAATCAGAATCTGTCCCTGTAAGTTGACAAGCGGACAGGACAGGGAGAGAGCAAAAAACAGAAATGTAAAAGAACAGAGTAGATGGACCCATACCCATAGAGCTCTCCTAGCACGAGTTAGAGCAACATTCATTCGACGAATATCTGCAACAAAGCCAACTCCATGACCAGAAGCACGAACACACGACATTATAATGACATCGCGTTCTTGTCCTTGGAAAGCATCAACAGTATTGATATAAATATCCTTCCCTTCTTCTGAATTCAGAACCTCCTCAAACTCACGTTGAAGGCATTTTAACTGCAACTTGTAAGGTGTAATTATGCCCACGGTAATCTTCCCCACACCCATAGATTTCAGAGTTTTCTGTAATTGCTCATATATACGGAGACAAAACTGTGCTTCGTGTATATTTTGGTAGGAGACAGAACCACCTCGGTGGGATTCCCGACCATGTGTAATATCATAAAATAAGTAAGGTCTTAGCAATGGATCCCTGTAATATACCTCATCAGGTAACTTCACTACACTCTCACTATCGCTTAGGCGTCCCTGGTAAAAGTACCTGGAAGGGAAATCACGGATTTGTGGATGCATCCTATACTGAACAGACAATAACATTGTTGGGCATCCAGCCTGTTGAAATCTCTCAAAAAGGCTCCTGCTGTATAGCAGAGTCCCAGCTGCTTTGCTGATCACAGTGGCAGGAAGCTGCTGTGGATCCCCAACCAGAACACATCTAGCAGCACCAAGAGAAAGGGGAGGAAGGACTGCCACCTCACTGGCCTGTGCTGCCTCATCAATGACCACCATATCGAAACCATGAGAAAGGCGAGAGAATAACTTTCTACCACTGCTTGAAACAGTAGTGAAGACAATCTCAGCTTCATTGGCATAACTTGCCTCAAGACTGGCGCGGGCCTCTTCCAAATTAAAATTACTACCAGTACGAAACTTTACTTCTACAATGAGGATGCGAGACATCTCAACCAGCACTTTGTCCCTGTTCTCAACTGCTTGAGCAAGTTGCTTGAGCAATGCATCACGATTCTGGTCCCTTGCCATCAAAACATCAGGATCCACACCTACAGATCCTTGAGAACGAATAGCGGCAGCTGCACTGTTGAGTTTCATCTGAATTTCGGCTATCTCCTGAGAGAATTGAGCTTCACTACTTCTCAATCTGTGCAACCAGGCATACACCTCCTCTTTACCCATGGCAAGAAGTTGCTCAGTTCTCCTTTCAACAGAGACGGCCTGAGCTGCACGTGTTTGTGAGTCGACTCCAACTCGGGCTACATCAGGTTTATATATCCTCATTTCCCCATCAATGAAACCACGATCAAGAACACGAGCCAGGAGCTCATCTGTTGCTGCATTGGAAGGAGCACACACTAACATTCTAGGCTTTGGGCAGAGCTTTGGAAGAGTCCGAAAAAGACTCTGATCCATGCTCTGGAGAACTTCATCAATTGATCCAGTTGCATTATTATCAGAACTGCCCTCGCTAGGTTGCTTGTAGCTTTCAGGTGCCAGTTTCTTGAGCAATGAGTTGTAATAATGTTGATACTGAACCAGATGGATCACATTCAACATACCCCATACAGTATGTGTCTTGCCTGTACCTGGAGGGCCTTGGACGAGAGTGAAGGGCCATGGTTCCTGCCTCTTTGTTGTCCCACTACTTGTACCGGCAGCTGTATGCATAGCAGCCCACTGTATTGCTGACAGTTGGGGTAGGTTAAAGGTCCTGTTTAAGTGTTCTGCAAACTTCTGAGTGAAGCACTCCGGCGTGGCAGGGATCTGCTGCTCATAATTAGGAAACTGCTCAGGACTAGGCTGAAGTATTGCTGTTTGCATCTGAAAAGGAGACAATCGGTTAGACGTGATTTAACCCAAGTAAAATTGCAGTTATATTGAAAAACAAAAAAAAACCAATAAAAATCCAGTTGTACCTGCAAATTAAGGCGACGAAATGCATGCAAAGCAACATACTCCCGTTGAGTTGTAGCAAGAGAGCCCAGGACAGTTAAATACCAGATGCCTCTAGGCTGGATTTTCCTTAAGATGTGTTCTTCATTGCCCTCACTGAAAATGTCCATTAGGAGAACACGATTAGAGTTAGTACATGGGTATGACACAACATAGATAATATATAGAAACAATTCCATTCAAGGGAAAATAATCTAATGCTGAATACAGTAAACTTAACCTGCTCGGATCATAAGAATCGCCAACATAGAAGTGAAGGATTGCTCCAGGAGGGTCACGAGTATCAATAGGCATAAATCGCCTAACCGTACCAGCCACACGTCCAGTTATCTCATGCTCGTCCCCCTCGCCATTGACAGAGAAATTGTTTCTTTTGGATCTGAATGATCCAGGCCTAGGGGTTGAAAGGACCCCAACATCCCCCTCCTTAAACATCCATTTGCACTCGTTTACTGGAAGAACCGTCACATCATACCATCCTGAGAAACAATTTAGTCAGTACTTATATACATAAAAAATGTGTGCAGGTGCGCGCGCATGTGCGTGTGTGCGAGAGAGAGAGAGAGAGCCATAATTAGTACGTTTACCATCTTAACTTTCTACAACCTATGATGCCTGAACTGCTAAAACAACGCTTAGTAAAGAATAAGACCATGCAAGCGCTAATCTTCAATTGCAAGCACACCTAGTGAACATAAATCCATCATGGAAGAATAGGTACAAAAGAACTTCAACAGAACAAAAGCTAGGTCAGAGGTCCACAACATCTAAATCCAGTACAAGAGCAGCATGGTTTATGTGAACTTACACAGATGAATTTTTTGTGCCTCATGCCTACCACACATTTCTTAAAAAAGTTTTTAATCTAAGAATACACAAGGCCATGCATTAATGATTTCACATCTGACAGCATCCAAGTGACTGACTTAAGAAATCCTCGATTCCTAGACAGACTATTAAAACATCCCCACTGGGTAAGACAGAAGTCAGAATGTTTCTTAAAAAATAAATTCACAAGACTGGAGCATGTGAGCCAAGTAAAAACAAATGCTTGACCTATTAAATAGGTACAACATGCAATCGGCCATGGACAGGCCTACTCGCTTTCAGCTATTATTTAGGTCAATCAATTACAGAGTCTAGCCTAAAATAACAAGCACACCACTGCTGCAGCAAATAAGCAACATGCCTTACCTAATGTGATTCCACTTCAGACAGAACCCTTACAAAATGTTGGCTACAAAATGATGTTGTACATAAAAAGAATGATATGGAAATGATAGATGTGTAAAATGTCTTAAAAACTATGCAACATAAGTTCCAAATTCCTGAAAAAGAAAACACCTGCAATTTGGCAAAAGTATTATTACCTCTTTCCCTCCTTTCGATATTCCGCACTCGAACCGTTACATGTGTATCTCTCGAAATTGTTTCAGTTAACTCCTCCCATGTACTGTAAAGCTGTGCACGGCATTCCTCAAAAAGTAAAGGCTCAAATACTCTGACGTACTCTTCTACAGACTCAAATCGACCGGGAACGCACTGTAGATCAGTCTCCCCTGGAACACAAGAAACCACATCACATTTTACACTCAAGAGAACCAGCAAGGAATCAAACACATAACTAAGCTAATTAAAACAAAATCATCACCTGCAAAAGCAAAACAGACAAGACAGTATAGGCTAATAAAAACTGATATCACCATCTGCAGTATGACTGCATACAAATAAAAGAACATGCATTTGGACCAAGATATTCTGGGCCCCTTCCAAACTCAAATGCATGTTCTCAAGTGCTGCAATGTGCAGGTAAATGAATGCATAATCATGCAGGAGCCTCATGCCAGCCAAAGAAAGGGTTAGAATTCATATGTGGAAAGATTAACTCTAATCTGGATCTTAGATCTCACATACAGGTCAAAAACTCCCATGAATAGGAAATATCCAGATCCAAATCAGTTCAATAATCGATGAAACCCTAATATCCAACTGACTCTTATACTCACCACATGTTTCAAATCACAAGTAACGACTTAGCCTTTAGCCACCCCAGTCCAATCGTCCCCATTATACCAGTCGAATTGGGTTGATTTCAGTTTGATCTGGTTTTGGTCAGAGATGGTTAAGTAGGCAAGACCAGACTTGACTATAAACTGATTTCCAGCCCAACCAGCCAAAACAGCCCCTTGATTTTAACTGTAAACTTTACAGCAACCTCGCATGAAAAGAATGAACCTTCTTGGTTCTTACAACGTGCTACACAAATGTCTAAGTAACAAGCATGGCCTTTCATGGGAAGCCCTACCCTTCTCGGTGAAGCTAAAAGGGAATGATGAAAAGTCAAGAGTTTTGATTGCACAGCACAATATACCCTTTTGATGTCTTTCAAGCATTAAATTCATCAAAATACTATTGGAAAAATGTTATCCAAAGGAATGAAACATATGCATCGTAGCATCAGCAAAATTTTCCAGTGCACAGAGACCAATTTTTAAAAACATGAACAGGAAGCATGGCTGATGTTATTATACCAGGTTGTTGCCAAAATTTCTCATTGGTCACCTCACGTATCATGCGCTCAACTGATGTATCTTGATAGGTAGAATTAATTATCGTTTGCTTTTTGGGGCCAAGATGCTTCTTATTCACCGACTTTGAATCCAAGGAGATCTGACTGATTAAACCTGGCTTCTTGTTAGGAAGCGGAGAACTTTTTGGCTGTCTTGGATCCATGGGTTGCTTCCAGGAACTCTGCCTTGAAGGTTGTGACAATTCAGCAGGTGGGTCATTACTGTTAATCAGTTTCTTAGGCTTAGCAAGTACTCCAGTATCTACATCACCATTGCACTCGGGCTTAGAATCACTCTGCTCAGCAGTATTGCCTCCTTCAAAAGCAGATACATCCACTTTTTTCAGGTCCTTAGATATGGATTGACCCAGTCTTTCGACAACGCGTTCAGAAGGAGGAGGAATAGTTCGAGTTTCTTTTGCAGAACGAGTGCTTGTAGTTGATGAAAAGTTTGGTCGCCTTGGAGTTGAAGTCTTCATTTGTCCAGCTTGCTTTACATCTTCCAGATTAAGAAACATGGTCTGTCTGTTGCGCTTCTTACCTAGCATAGCTTCTTTATGTTGGTCCATCTTCCTCTTTCCAGGATTATTTGCACATTTCAGAGCATAGCTCGCCTCAATGCCTTTGACTTCTTTTAGTTTCGTACCTACACTAGCTTCCTCCAGAATACCATTAGAAGAATCTATTTTAGCATTGCCCTCAACATTGTGGCTGTCGTTGCTTTCATTATCATTTGGATGCAAGTTTAGACCAGCAGGTGCAGAAGCTGAATTCTCGCCCTTAACACTTTCAGAAATTTTGCCATTGCAAGAAACAATCTGATTAACCACCCCTGAAGCATTAGAATCCTCCAATTCAATCATTCCTTTTCCTCGTGAAGCTTTGCCTGGTTCATGCAAACTGCTAGATCTATGTGTATCAGCAGCGCCATCATCATCCAACCATTCACCTTCTTCTCTCTCAACATTACGACCTGCCACAGAGTCAGAAACCAACAGACTTGCTGGATTCTTCTCCTCAAGACTTGCTGGATTCTTCTCCTCAATATCACTCAATTTTGATGATGAGGCAACAACGGAATTCCTATCCCCCGCATTCTTCTGCTCAGCACAACCCAGCTCAGGGATATGAGCAGCTTTGGGACGAACAAAAGGTTGAAAACCTGACACAGATGATGCATGTGAGAAAGCATTATTGTTGAGAATTCTTTGAGGAACTACTGATGACACAAGCATGGCGGAACTGTGAGGATTTGAAGATGGAAGAGCCTTCTGCGGCAGCATGCTGACAACACTATCATTCTCTTCATCATCCCCCGGAGGAGGTTCATTCAGATCAAACATGGGCCTTCCCCGAGATGTCATCTCATAGGTAAACACATACAAACTGTATTGTCAGTGCATATAACTTAAACCGGCAACTGTCGTGCCGCCCCCTCAACATACAATTCACACTTCCAACAGAATGTGTATGTCCAAACAAAATACCTACAGGGAGAAACCAAATAATCCTGATGACCGAATGGGACCTGTAAAAATCACAAGACAATAATTATACGCCTATCCAACGTAGGAACAAGGCACACAACAAAAGACCAGCAACTCCAACAAAAGATGTTTGAATCGAATACCCAATGGAAGGGGCAAAAAAAGTAATTGCTCAATCAAGGATGGCCGAGGCTGCCAAATTGCTACTTCGACACGTGAGGTGTCAACAAAGATAAAGATTCCACAGCAGTGTCACCAGGGTCGATCTCTGTGATCCAGGACACCACGGATCAGACCAAACTAATTCGTCTTCTCAGAAAACCCTGAACTTCCGTTTAGGAACCCAACCCAACCCAACCCATCCCGGACCAAAATCGCAAGCATCTCCCCAATCAGCCCCCATCCTCGACGAAAACCCTAAACCGACCAAATCGGCAATCCCCTTTTCCCACCGCACCACATACACGATCTCGCCCCAATAAAAAAAATTAAAAAATTGAAAAACCTAATTGCCCGCTAGTCAAACCAAATGCGGATTCCACAATCGAGCCCCCACCCCCATCGACCCGCTGACCCGATCGGGAGCCCAGGTCGGAGGTCGGAGGTCGGAGGCGGAGACCGCAACACGCCGAGAGAGAACTCACCGAACTCACCCGCAAACGCGCACGGAGCCAGATCAAACCGCGAGGCGCCGGGCGACGCCGGAGACGGATTGTCGCGGCTTCCTCGGAAGGGCCCCCCGGAGACGGCGGGCGGCGGCTGCGGCGGCGGTGCCGGAGACGGTCGTCGTCGGCGGCGGCGGCGGCGGCGGCGATCGGCGGAATCGAAGAGGGAGAGGGAGGGGGAGGACAGCTCGATTCGATCGAGCGAGAGAGCGGAGTCGATGGTGATGATGTGGGCGAGGCGGAGGAGGAGGAGAGAGGGGGGAGAGAGAGAGAAGAGAGAGAGAGAGATCTTGGTTGGGTTTTTGTTTGGGCTAGGGGGAGGGAGAGAATATCCAACGTTATGTCTATGTAGGCATTTGGCAGCAGCGGGGCGGAGCAGCGAGGAGCAGGCAGCAGCGCTGCCCTGGCCTTTTGCGTTTTTAGGTTTTAGCCCTCACCAAAGCGTGAAACGACACGAGCTCCTTTTTTCTCTTCCGTCCTCCTCCTCCTCCTCCTCGCCGAGTACTACTAGTACTAGTCAAAGGTCATTTCACGGTCCTTCCAATTATATAATTTATATATATATATATATATATATGTGTGTGTAGGTATGTAAAATATATTTTAATTTTACCTTTTTAAATATATTGAAGTGTGGTTTGGTTTAGGTCGGTTCGGTTTATTCTTCACACTAAATTACTTTTATTTTGAAAAGAATTTTACTGGGAAGTTCGGATCGATAAAGATTGTTAGGTCTGAGTAAGGTAAGAGTGGAAAGTGAAAAAAAAAAAAAAACAGAGATGTTATTTATAAGCGTGTGAGGCTTAGTGATTTAATTTGGATTCATGAGAGGCGATGAGAGCGGTAACAATGATTTCTTGGGTGGGATTTAATTTGGAGGTAGGTTAGTTGTCTTGTGATTCACTTGCGATTTAAAGTTTTACTAAGTTTCCATGCTCATGCCGAGCACCTCCGGAATTATTTTAATGACCTTAATTGGATGGAGAGATAAAAAAAAAAAAAAAAAAAAAAAAAAAACCTTTTTTTCATATTACTCTTTTAAAAACTAAGCATTTTTATGTTGATAACAAAATTTTGGATGAAGTGATTTGCGATTTTTATAAATAATTGTAAACGACCATCGTTTTTTTTTTTTTTTAAACTGGTGAACAACCAACTATTTATTTCTAAACAACTATCTGTTCCATAAATAGATGGGAGAAGGATTTTTTTGAGGTGGGTTTATGCGTAAAAGGAAAGTGGGTGGCTAATTGATAAGTCGGCAATATATGTTTTTAAAAGTAATTCTGGAAAATGGGGCCACCCTAGCCCATTGAATGCTTCTTGACCTGGGCAACGGAGGGATTCTTGTTGGAATATAAATGACACTTTTGGTTTAAAAATCTAGATCCAAAAAATTTAGCAAAAATTAAAATAAAGTTAATGGTTAAATTTTTACTAAATTGGATGATTCCACTCATACCTAATATATCGACTACATAATGAGGAAGGGTGGCAATTGGGCGGGGCCTGGTCAGGCTGGCATAATCAACTTATTTGGGCCCTAAGGCCCAAACTTCAGGCCTCGGAGGGATTCTCGTAGGAATATATATGACACTTTGGGTTTAATAATATAGATCCAATAACTTCAGCCCAAAAAATAAATAATAATAGTAATAAAGTTAATGGTTGGATTTTCATTGAATTAGGTGATTCCGTGCTTACCTAATATATCGACTTACATAATGAGGAGGGGGTGGCAATTGGGCTGGGCCGGGTTGGGCTGTGTCGATTAGGCCCATCTTCTCTCGAGATGGCCTGGTAAAAGGTTCGGCCCAAATCAAATTATATGGGGCAGAAGGCCCAAACTATGGGCCCCATCTACTTGACCGGTGGCTGTTGGGCCAGGGGGCTTTGCCAGTGGGCCCCCAAAAGCAAAAAAAAGGAAAGTTCCTCCTCCAATTTATCTCCCTTTCCGTCTCAAAATTCTCCTTTCCTTCGCTCGTCGGATCGATCTGTTGCTAATGACCAATTACAATTGTAACCATCAATTTGTCTCAAATGAACCTGGAAAATTACTTAATTACACCTAAATATATTGTACGGAAATCAAATCAGTTCTAAAACTTTTAAATTTTTGCTAATTTAATTATAAGTCTTTATATGAAATTTTAATATAATCATTTCAATTGATTTTCACTGGGGATCTTTGACGCAGCGGCAGACAACTCTATCATTAGGTCACGGAAAAAGGAGCTTTGTATTTCGAAATCTTGCAATTTTGCGTAGCTACATAAACTCTATACTCTCATGGCTTGATCGGATTTAGTCTTCTCCCGCTAGGATGCGACAGATGATCGAACGTTTTCTTATGTGTAGATCCCATTAGCTTCCGATTCGACGCGTGCGTCAGGCGGTACTCTAGCTATGCAATGCCGGGCAAGGCTGCTCCACGCAAGGATTTCGTCGTGTCATGCTGCTGCATCTTGGGATTATGTGAAGAAGTCGATGCTGGCTGAATTCTCGCGACGATGAGAGAATTATCACACGGTATGGACGACGCGTTAGGGCGGATGAGGCGAAGACACGCCATCGTCGGAGCGTTCATTTTGGTTTTGTTGACAAAGACGAAGTCGCCGACGCGGCGAAGACCCGCCGTCATCCGAGTTTGCATTTTACGGGCGAACGCGAAGGCACCAAAAACCGACACGCGACTTCAGGAGGAGTGCACTGGGCCATATGTGCCCCTGATAAAACCATAGAGGACACAAAAACATGGAATTGTAATGTCAAAACGCGTTTGATTTTTTTAGAAAAATCTTCATGTCACCACACGTCACCTCAAATCTTTGCAAAGTTTTTATAAGATATTGGAAGGTTATTTTATTTCGGTGAAAAATAAATTTAAATATGACTAATTTGGTGAACGTCAAACTAAACAACCTATTGGTTCTGCATAATTCACACAGGCATCCATGCATATGTATTAATCGATCAGCTTTCTTTCTTTCTTTCTTTCCCAGCCTAGCAAAGGAGCTGTTGGCCAACCCTTGCCAACCATGAAGCCCTCAATCATCGCGGCCCTCACCTAGTCGCTAACAAGGGTCGCCCAACCCTTGCCTTTCAACTGGCAAGGGTTACCTGGCGATCCTTGTCAGACTTGGTAGGAAAAAAAGAAAATAAATAAACAAAGAAGAAAAATTATAAAAAAATTGGTCACATCAATCCCAACCGTCCTATGTAACAGTACTAGTGCCACGTTAGTGATTTCTAATTAAAATTAGTTGGATAAACTCAATTGGTAACATGTAAAAATGTTTATGACTCAATTAACATAATTGAAAGGATTATAATTGAATCGGTCAAAATGCAATAGATTTATTACTTTTTAGATAATTTTTCCTCATAATGCAATTGCACTTTGTAAAATTGATTTGAAACAAGAGCTTGAAATCATTATATTTCAATATGTAAAGATAATACTAGTATTCATGACCATAAATTCATGCAACCAGCCCGCGACATGGCTGTCCCGCCAGCTTGACCATGCGTGTTAATATCCTGCTCATGCGTGGCCATACCACCAGCGTGGCCTGCATTCTACTATACCGAAACTTAACAATATCTCAGACTTCCTCCTCTTAGTACTTCGGGCATAATTTCCTTCAAGGGACTTCCAAATTGCAGGGAAACTTGATTCATCGAAGCTAGACATGTCAGGCTTTCAACCATGCATCATATGACCATATTAGAGCATCTCAAGACACCGGCAATTCGGTGCCAGCGATAACGGGACCAATCACTTTGGGGCGTTTCGAGGTCGAGATCTTCCTCAATGAAGAAGCTGCCCGAGTTGCTGAGGCAAGCCATAGCCAATTGCCTTTCCTCCACAGCCGCCTTCGAAGCTTCCGGAGATCTTCGGGTTGTGCTTGAATTTCGGTTCTTTCTTGGTTTTTCTTATTGGTCTTGCCAACCTGGTTAGAACATGCCCAGTCTTGATTTTGGTCGTAGAGAATGGTGTTTGGAATCCTATAGAAACAATGGAAAGTCAAAGAAGAGAATGTTCTTCAAATCATAACTGATACGATTGTTTTCCAAAGTATATATGGGTGGAGACATGCATTCAAAGTACAAGAGAACCAAGGCCAAAAAGGGCATCATCTCAAATGAGCTTTGATATTTACCACTGGAAAAAAGATGTACAGCGTGATTTCAAATCATAGGCAAAGAGTGTTAGTACTTGGATGCTTTAAAAAAATGTGCAATGTGCCATGTAGTCCTGGGATTTTTAATTTTCTAATCAACACTAAATAATATCTACCCCATTGATTTTATATGTATATAGGCGCGTTAGCAATTCTAAAATGAAGGGGTTCCACTAAATTAAATAACTAAAATAAAGTAAATGGCACCGGCATCTAATAATCTCAAGAAGAAAGGGCATAAAATTGTTCACATTCGAGGGAGCTACTAACCATCCTCGAGGTGTTATATGGCACATACGGATATTTGAGCTGATTTAGCTTTGTTTGTCAAGTAAAATCAGAACGAGAATATCCATCATGTCTTGAGATCATGTAATGTCATTACATACACTAGGGGCATCTTTTTTTTTTTTTTTACTATTCCAAATGTTAGTATAAGTAGACAAGGCGTCAGCAAATGCATTGATTGAGCATATACGCACTTGTTCTACTATCTAATTAAATTTGGGTTTCATCCCTTGAAAATTAATAGGGATATAATGCCATGCCTCTTATAAACAATCTAAGAGTATAGAAGGAAAAGCAAAAAAAATAAAAATAAAAAACCGAAAGTACTGTGATGGAAAAATTAACGTATTCTCTTATTCTTAAAGCATCTAAAAAGAGACGATCACTTTTGCAAAAATAAGTCGGTATGAAACCACGGGAAGACCCATAGAACACATTCACACATGTGATTCCTTAATCCATAAGTCAACAACCACCTCCACCAGAAAGTCTCACCTTAGACTTTGGACCCCTACATTTACATTATTAAACAAATCTTGCAATTCAAGCTTAAAACCGGAAGAAATTATCATCAAACAAATCAAAGGGAAACGATGAAAACATCATTGTCCAGTATATGGTATTGTTAGAGCATTGTTCTCTATTAAATTTGTCCTCCCAAAAATCCCTCAACTAGAAAAACCACCCCCCAAAAAAAAAAAAAAAAAAAAAAAAAAGATCATCCGTTAATTTATTTATTTTTGACATACAAACAACCGCTCTATCGAAAGAAGACAAAAATGCATCGAGCAGAACCAGACCAACCAATCTTGACCGTCCATCACGCGTTTAAGGCCTCCCGCGTTGGCCCGATTGGATGCGAGACTTTTCATGGGCCAACTTTCCCTATAAATACGCCCCTCCCTCTCGAACGGTCTCACAACGCATACCATACAATTCAGCTATAGTCCTTTCCCTGATCCTTCGTCAATTCTAGTATTCCTCAAAAGAACAACCACCCACCATGGCCGAAGGACACCACCATCACCACCACAGCCACCACAAGAAGGATAATTCCTTCATGGATCCTGGGGTCGTCTTCACGGAGCCTACGGTCGATTATAAGAAGGAGGAGAAGCACCACAAGCACCTCCAGCAGCTCGGCGAGCTCGGTGCCGTCGCTGCTGGTGCTTATGCCTTGGTAATAATTATCATCTTCTTCTCAATTCTTGAAATTTTTTTCCCATTTTATAATTTAGATAAAATTTACGTCTTCACCTTATTGACCTGAATCATCAAGTTATTCACCAGCATTGGATGCAAAAGATCTCGATTAAACTCACATATTTCAACTCGACATGATAATGGCATGCCATGCGAGAATGGATCATCCTTATAAATGAACAATAGTTTGAATTTAATTGATTTCCTTCACCCATCAGCTAGAGGAATAATATTTCCCTACAATTGGCTTAAACAAAAAACATAGTTGTAATCCATAGCACTATTTACATGATCAAATACTTCTTTTCAAAGTGAATAAATTAAACTTTTTTTCTCGAACTTATCCCATGCTCAGAGCTTTTATAAAAAAAATATATACATAATAGAGAACTTCTTTTTTTTTTTTTTTTTGCTCCTTTCCTCTTTACCTTAACTCATTTTGTTTCGTGCACGCAATTCCTGATTAATGATGTGCAAAATGCAGCATGAGAAGCATAAGGCCAAGAAGGACCCGGAGCACGCTCACCGGCACAAGATAGAGGAGGAAATAGCTGCCACCGCTGCCGTCGGGGCTGTCGGGTTCGCCTTCCACGAGCACCATGAGAAGAAGGAGGCCAAGAAGCACCACCATCACTTCTAAACCATGGAGGATCTCCGTCTCTTTTTGCTGCTATCTGTCTTGTTTATGTAATTTTATTTCCTTAGAGACTGCCTTCAATAGTTGCTGTACATTTGCGGAGGGTGGTTCTTGAATCTTGAATTCTGCTGCATGTGATGCTTCCCTGAGAGGATGAGCACGGGTTCGGGCTTTGTCTTGTACAGGTTGTATCTTGGGTGTTCTGATGATCTGGTTTCTTGCGTTTACATTTCCACATATTGTTTTAGGTACAATTATTATATTGAATATTATTTTCCAAAACCAGTTAGCACACAGTCTTCGCATAGGATGGATCCACACCCGGTTAGTCAATGTCAATTAACTAAAACGCGATGGCGTCAAATTCAAAAAAATCACCTGATCGCAATGTTATATATAATTATAATTCAAAAAGTACCTAAAAAAGCTGTACATGACATAAAAGTATATAAGAGTTTCTTAGAATTGATGTTTTGAGTCCTCCCATGAGGACACGTACAAATTAGCAATTTATCTAATAATAGTCCATTGCGATATCTTCATCGTGACCTCACTAAGCGCATTGACATTTTCTACTAATTTGGTGGGATCTATGTGCTAGGTGCATGTCATTATCATCGTCCATTATCATCATTTTTTCCAAGTTAGTTCTTTCAAATATGGCTGAGTCAATTAATCGTGATTCAGTTTGAAATGAACTCACAAAATGACATAATTAATAATCTATTTTGTCCCGGATAAAGCGATATAGGGAAAAGTGTTAAAAAAAGTATTAAACCTTTTGTGTTTGTGCCGATTTAGTCATAAACTTCTTTACTTAGTGCCGATTCATTCCTTTCCATCAAATTTTGGATGGATTTTGCTGACTGAACGTCGGCCGGTTGACATGGCCGATCAATGCTAACGTGGATAACTTTTAATAATATTTTAATATTTTTGATTTTTGATTTATTTATTTTTTTTTTTATTTTTCTTTTTTCCTTCCCCTCCTCCAATTGATCCCCGGACCTTGGTGAATGGCTAGAGGCGACAGCCGGTGAGGTTGACCTCGTCGGATCTAGCGACCTAGCGTCGTGCTGGCGAGGTGGTCACCAAGTTTGCCGAACCACGGTATGGACAGTGTCGGTGAGGCTCCCCCTCACCGGATCTAGGCGGTGCTGGCGAGGTCGAGCCTCGCTGCCTAGCACCAGGCCGCCCTTGCGGCCATTGGCGAGGTGGTCGCCGAGGTTCAGCGATCGGTTGGAGGAGAGGAAGGAAAAAAGAAAAGAAAAAAATTCGAAAATTCAAAAATATTAAAATATTATTAAAAGTTGTCCACATCAACACCGAACAGGCCATGTCGGTCGGCCGGCGTCCAGTGGCAAAATCCGGCCAAAATTTGCTGGAAATGACTGAATCAGCACTAAGTAAAAAGGTTTAGAACCAAATTGGCACAATTATAAAAGATTTATGATTTTTTTAACACTTTTCCAGCGATATATGATGGCTGGCCCATTTATATATCTCGAAAAAGGTTCAATAAAGTGTCTTTAATTCCACAAAAGTTATATCTCTTACATCATATAGAAGTTGTCAATAAAATTATCATCATTGGAGGGAAATAGCTCCTTTCTCTCTCTCTTTGATGTAGCCCATATTCAAGACCAACTTGTTCAACCAAGAAGATTAGCATGCATTCAATATCAATGACACTCTGTTTTGTCATTTCTCAAACATTAAAACTTGCATCAAGGCACTTTGGGGCGAGCAAAAGCATTGGTAAATATTGTTTCAATTTTAATAGCTTCTAGTTTCTACGTACATTAATTACTATTAGTTTCTATGTTTGAGTCTAGCCTTTTACTCTTCTTTTGTTTTGATATAAAAGGTCAATGAGTCTATAAATTATAGACTGAATTTGATTAATGAAATTTGCCTAGTGCAACTCTCTTGAACCTTAAAGAGTTCAAATCCCTTGAAAATCTAGAAGAGTTTCTACTCTGTCCTTGAAGAGTCAAGGCTTTTAAAGCCTGCATCTTTGAAGAGTTGCAGCCATCCATCTCGAAGAATTGATGCCATTTCAACTTCCTCGAGGGCCTAGAAAAGAAACCATTGAAGTTCATGTACTTTTTTCATTTTATCCACCACCTTTTAGCCCACTTTAATAAAATATCGACAAGCCTACAGTGCTTAGTTGAGGAAACTGAAAACACAAAATTTGTGATTCTTCGAGTCTCCATTTTTTTGCTTTGGAATTAGGTCATTATGATCTGAATCGACAAATTTATGCTCATTTTACTGAACTAGCATGGAAAAAAAAATTATTTGATTTTATGACTAAGTTTCCATATGTGTAAGTCACTCTCCCGATTCTATCGTCTAAGTAGCCGATTCTCTCTCTCTCTCTCTCTCTCTCTCTCTCTCTCTCTCTCTCTCTCTCTCATGCAACTTTGTTCCCTAATATCTCTCTACATAGGTACTTATGAGTATGATGCTATGAGATTGGTCGGAATCTAGCGAGTTAGAATGATATTTGTTTATTGAGAGTATAGCACCACAACACAAACCCTTAACCTACGTTCCTGATACCGTGTGATTCTTAAACTATTCAAAAACATGTCAATAATCTACTTATAGGATGTTTCTTAAAGCTTTGGAAGTTACGTATTTGATTTGAGTGCTTTTGGTTTTGGTTGGAAAGGGCTATCTATAAATAAATATATATATATAGTCAAATCAAACTTCAATCTTGACTACAATATAAATATGCAAGTCTCTATTCACGAGCTATTTGTATTCATACATAGGCCTCGTCGATGGCTAGAAGAGGGAAAAGGGAAAAATGAAAAGAGAAGAGAGAAAAGAAAAGGAAAAATAGAAAAAAAAATCAGAAAATCAAAAGAATTACAAAAATTGCTTTTACAAAAAAGAGAAGAGATTAAAGTGTTTTTTTAGCTGAGGGAATTCCCCTCGTATTTCCTTTTCTTTTCTGGATCTTTCACCTCTATAGTTCTATCATACATAGTAGCCTGTAGTTCTTCACTATGCTTTTAATTCTAAATGTGAGTAATTTCTTTGTTTTTACGTTGCGATCTATTCTCTAGCTAAGTGTCCATCCCCTATTGAATCTCCACAAGGCAAAAGGGTTTTGAGTAGTTTTTGAAGTGCTAGTTGGCTGGTATAATACCACCGAATCGGATCTGAAATTTCAAGCAGGTGTCGCCTTATTGGAAGGGTATGAATAGCTTAAAAAAATGCTAAATAGGATAGCTACAAAACTGCAGCAAGAAAGAAATTCATTGAATTTGGGACACGGATTGCCCTAATTAAGGGAACAGTATGATAGGACAACTCCCCACTTGTCCATTGCCGATAGCGGGAATGCAAATTGTATCATATGGCATGGCTCTCATACATTGACTTTGCTGGCCATGGAGTATGCAGATATGTAGAGTGTCAACCCATATATGCCCTAAGAAGCACGAGCATTATGTGCGGGCACGAGAGTGAGAGCCATTGTCAATTTGTCGAATTTGCTGAAACCCAAATGTTCAATCATGAAGAACTCAAGGCCATGGAGCATGCATATATATATATATATATATAGTGGCATCATATGCCCTAAGAAGTACCAACAATGCGAGTGCACGCACGCGGGAGTGAGACAATTGGCACAATGAATTTCATGTTCATTTGAAAATATAATGAGCAATTCATACATGGCGCAAATCATATCAGGAATATCGAATGAGATTCTCCTTGCACATTCTGCTATTTGTCTTTAGTCAATAAATGATAATCTTCAACCTAATAAGTAAGTCTCTGATTGACTGCTAAAAACATTCCAATGAAGCGCATGAAACAGTCACTTGCAACGAAAAATGATTGAAGAAAACTTAGGGATACAGAAAGAAGCCCATGTATGGACAAAATGCCCAACTACCTCGCACTAGTCTCTTTTCTTTCACCTCCTTTCGCTTTGTTGTTGGCAAACTTAATCAAGGGATGTTACAATTGGCGACAGTAAAAGCAACATAAAACTACACAGTGACGAGATCAGGTGTTTCTGCTTCAATGGATAGCAAAGCGGTGTGTACTTTATCCAACCAACCAGCCAACCGATCTCGCTAGGATTTAACTTGCAGAATGCCCAGAACTCTTTGTTGGACCCAGGGAACATGCACTATTCCCTCTACTTTGACTTTGAGATTAACCAGAATTGAAGAGAAATAGCGAAGAACATAATATCTTCGCTGCCCATGTGTCTGTGGGATCATACCAAGGAGAAAAAGAGTAGTTCTTTTATGCTCTCTTAATTAGGTATAAAGCTTCCACCCATCCATATGACTATCAATTATTCATCTTTGAAACATCTAAACCACCAATCTATCCAAATGGAGTTCATTCTATCTTCAAGCTTCATGTATACAGCTGCACCATAAGGCTGAGTCAAACTATAGCCAAATGAACTCATTACTAGCGAAGGATCATATACACACAACTAGAATAATGATGATGTCAAATCTACTCATCCAATGTCATAGAACACAGCAAGACACAACCACCAAGAGAAATACAAAAGAATTAGGAAGACTTATAGAAAGGCTCTTCATGAGAAGGTGCTCAACATGAGCTACACAAAGAATTTGGGCGTTCAGCAATAATGCTGGGTAAAATTGTCCTATCTTCTTATGCATGGCTGCAAGATAAGATCGTATATTTTATATGTGGAGGAATACACAGTTATAATGAAAAATGTGAAATAATAAGTATGACAGAAATGGAGATAAGAAAAGAATAGAAAGAGAGACCTGAATATGATTTCCATTAGGTAGAGAATGTTGATTTTCTCCAATAGTTTTTTGTCATTTTCGACCAAACCAAGTTGTGCATTGAGAGCAGCCTTGTGTACATGAAATAGTTCTTGTTAGAAGTAAGAAGGGTAAATGAGTCTTTATCACTTTTAGGGTTTATTTTGATGTATATATATTAAACTTTATTGAATAATACGTATACGTTTTCCCTTTCATGGTATTAGAGCCTAGGGTAACCCTAGACGACGAAGTAGCCACTCGCCGCCGTCGACTCGCCGGAATAGTTGGCTGTTGCCACCGCTCACTAGGAATAGGGTTTCTCTCGCTCGCGAGGCTCACTTGCGTTGCTTGCACGACTCGCTCGCACAGCTTGTGCGCGACTCGCTCGCGCTGCACGCATGACTGGATCGCGCCCCCGCCGTTCTGGATTGACGACGTTGCTACTCTGTTGCTTTCCTCCCATGACGACCTAGGGGTTCTTCTTCGGGAGGCTAACTTGGACCTTTGGCCTCGATTTCTTCTTCGTTGTAGGTTGAGAGAAGTAGCACTCGTCGGGATGATTTTGTGGGTTAGAATTTTCTTTTAAGTTGTTGATTTGGCTAATTAATTTATTCAAGACTTGTGATGAAGCAAAGTTGCTGCTTGGGTACAATGCAGTTATTTATTTGGTGATTTGAAAGTTGTGTGGTAGCTTTTGTCATTTTATATGGTAGTGGTAATATTAGGTTATTAAATTATTGAGGCTGAGTTGTTTGACGGAAGCTAAGGCCAGAATTTGCTTATTATTATTTGGAAAATGGGCGATCACTCGAAGAGTACAATTGAAGTGGATCCTGAGAAGAATAATACTGTGATGATTGAGGTGATTTCCTCTTCGTCTAATTGAATTATTGATATAAAGCTCGCAAGGTGCTAACTTCCACCAATGGAAGAAAATCGTGAAGCTTACTTTGACAGGCAGGAATCAACATAGACACTTGACTGAATTTAAGCCCGGAGATGATGTAACTTGGGATGGTGTTGATGCACGTATTCTTGGTCAAATGTTGAATTCTATGGAGAGTAATGTAGTTGACATGGTAACTCATATTGATACAGTTAAGGAACTATGAGAGTATTTGAATGTGCTGTATTCTGGCCATAATAATTTGTCACGAATTTATGAGCTATTGCAGGAGTTTTATCGATTTGAAACAAAGGGACACTCTATTACCCAATGCTTTGCAAACTTTAAGAGATTGTATGAGGAGTTGAATGCCGTTCTCCCTATTTCAGCTGATGTTCAACAAATGCAACGTCAAAGGGAACAATTGGCTGTAATGGGATTCTTAGAATGTCTTGGTACTGAATATGAAACCGTTAGGTCACAGATTCTTGGAGGAGAGAATATAGCGTCACTCATAGATACGTTTGCTCGAGTTCTTCAAGTTTCTCGTGAGTCTTCTCAGGATACTACTTCTATGGTAGGGAGTTCAGCTCTTGTGGCTCAGACTCGAACTAGTAATGCTAATAGGAGTGATGGAGGAAATCGTGGCGGATATAGTGGGCGTGGTGTCCGAGGAGGAGGCCGAGGCATAGGAATAGGGAGAGGTCAAGGTCATTAGCATCCTTATGGACAACTCCACATATCTATTGATAATTCGGGGAATACACGAGTTTGTCATTACCGTGGCAAACCTGGTCATATTCAAAAATTTTGCTACAAGCTACATGGAAGACTAGGGCAGCAACACCAGTTCGCTAATACGATGTCTAATATTGACTCTACACCACAATCATCTGAAGATAAGGTAGTGGTTATGTCTATTGAGGAATATGCTCGGTACACACAATCTCAAATCTCACAGCCTGTTTCTTCCGCTGCTACTTTGGCACAGATAGGTAATGCTACTACATGCCTTTCGGCTACTTCTCGTCCTTGGATCATTGATTCAAGGGGCTTCTGATCACATGTCAAGTCTTTTAGGTATATTTTCCTCTCTTTCTCCATCTTTGTCCATAGTTACTCTAGCCAATGGATCACCTACACATGTTAAGGGAATTGGCACAATTAACCCAACTCCTTCTTTACCATTGTCATCAGTGCTTTATCTTCCACAATTTCCATTTAACCTCATGTATGTTAGTAAGTTAACCAAACACTTTCAGTGTTTAGTAACTTTTTATCCCGATTCTTGTACTTTCCAGGATTTGGCTACAAAGAAGACGATTGGTAGAGGACGTGAGGAAGGGGGGCTATATGTACTTGAGGATGCTTCTTCAATTGCTTGCTCAAGTGTTGCGTCCCCACATCAAATCCATTGTCGTCTTGGTCATCCTTCTTTACGTAGTCTTCAAAAGTTGGGTTTTAGTTTTCAATCTCTTTCTAGTCTATAGTGCGAGTCATGCCAACTTGGCAAATTACATCGTGTTAGTTACACACCTCGAGTCATTAAATGAGTAGCATCTCCTTTTTTATTAGTTCATTTAGATATTTGGGGTTCATGTCATGTGGTTTCTAATTTGGTTTTCAGATATTTTGTTACTTTTATCGATGACTATTCCCGAGTTACTTGGTTATATTTAATGAAAGATCGCTCAGAATTATTTTCTATTTTTCGTGCATTTATATCTGAAATTTATACTCAATTTGGCATGCATGTTAAAGTTTTGCATTTTGATAATGCTAAGGAGTACTTTTTCACATCTTTTTCTGATTTTATGACTCAACATGGTATGATCCATGAATCTTCTTGTCCTCATACTCCACAATAGAATGGTGTTGCTGAAAGGAAGAATATGCATTTATTGGAAGTTATTAGATCCATGTTATTTGAGATGAAGGTTCCGAAAACCTTTTGGTCTGATGCTGTCCTGACTGCATGTTACCTTATTAATCGCATGCCTTCTTCTGTTCTGCAAGGTGGTATTCCTTTTTCCACTTTGTTTCCTAGTGAACCATTGTTTGTCCTACCACCCCGTATCTTTGGTTGTGTCTGCTTTGTTCGTGATCATCGACTTGGAGTATCAAAACTTGATCCCAAGGCAATCAAGTATGTGTTTATGGGTTATTACCGCACTCAAAAGAGATATCGTTGTTATTCTCTATTACTGAGAAAATATTTTATAATAGCTTATGTTTCATTTTTTGAATCCACTCCTTATCATAATGTTCCAATTGATGTGTCTGAATTGGATGAAGACTTGCATGTGACCACCATTCGGTCTACTATTCCAATTGTATCACCAGTATCTATAGAGAAACCACCTCCTCTTCAAGTTTATACTCGACGTCCTCGTGTCGCTACTACTGCTCCCCCCGCTCCTACCGTCACTACTACGTCATCTTCTGCTCCAGATCCGCCATTAGCTTACCCTCTTCTTGTATCTGATCTTGATCTTCCTATTGCTCATCGCAAAGGTACACGTACTTGTACTCAACATTCTATTGCAAATTTTATTTCTCACTCTTCTGTGTCTCCTACTTTTCGAGCTTTTTTAACTACTGTTGAACAATATCCTATTCCCAAGTCTGTCGCTGAGGCATTACAAAGTTCTGGCTGGAGGATAGCAATGGAAGAAGAATTAAAGGCTCTCGAGATTAATCAAACTTGGGACTTAGTATCACTTCCTCTAGGCAAAACTACTATTGGTTGTCGATGGGTCTATGTTGTAAAAGTCAACCCCAATGGTTCTCTTGCTCATTTAAAAAAAAGACTTGTTGCCAAAGGGTATGCTCAGGTGTATGGGGTTGACTATCTAGACACATTTTCTCATGTTGCCAAACTTACTTCTGTTCGTATTTTGATCTCTCTTGCTGCAACATATAACTGGCCTTTATTTCAGCTTGATGTTAAGAATGCTTTCTTGCATGGCACTCTTCATGAAGAACTTTATATGGAGCAACCTCTGGGGTTTGTTGCTCAGGGGGAGTCTGGACTAGTTTGCAAATTAAAAAAAGTCTTTATAAGGTTTGAAACAATCTCCACGAGCATGGTTTGGAAGATTTTCTGAGGTTGTACTGTCTTTTGGGCTATCAAGATGTGGAAATGATCATTCTTTCTTTTATAAACAATCAGGGGGAGGCAAACTATTTTTGATTGTGTATGTTGATGATATTATCATCACGGGAGATGACTTGGTTGGTATAGCTGAACTAAAAACCTATCTTCAACAACAGTTTCAAACTAAGGACTTAGGAAAATTGAAATATTTCCTAGGAATTGAAGTGGCGCAATCATAAAAAAGTGTTGTTCAGTCACAACGAAAATATGTCTTGGATTTGCTCACTGAGACAGGTATGTTGGGGTCAAAGCCTCTTGATTCACCCATGGAACAAGGGGTTAAATTAGTTGCCGATAGAGGATAAATTCTTAATAATCTCGAGAGATATGGAAGATTGGTGGGTAAGCTGAATTATTTTACAGTTACTCGACCAGACATTGCTTTTCCTGTTAGTGTAGTAAGCCAGTTTTTTTCTTCCTCTCGTACATCTCACTGGGATGCAATTATTCAGATATTGAGGTATTTGAAGAAAGGTCCGGGAAAAGGAATTGTCTACCAAAACCATGGTCATATCAGGGTTGAAGGTTTTTCTGATGCTGATTGGGCTGGGTCTCCAGATGATAGAAGATCAACTACTTGGTATTATACCTTAGTCGGAGGAAATCTGGTATCATGGAAAAGTAAGAAACAAAGTGTTGTTGCCCGCTCCAATGCTAAGTCAGAATATAGAGCCATGGCACAAATGACAAGTGAATTAGTGTGGATTCGATAGTTATTGACTGAATTAGGCTTTAAAGATTTAGTACCCATGACTCTATGGCGCGATAATAAAGCTGCAATGCATATAGCTTCCAACCTCGTGTTTCATGAGAGAACAAAACACGTTGAGGTTGATTGTCATTTTATCCGAGAGAAGTTGCAAAGTGGAGTAATTCTTCCCAGTCATATTCGAACCGGCGAACAACTTGCAAACATCTTCACTAAATCCTTGGGTAATGGGAGGATAGAACATATTTGTAACAAGTTGGGCATGATTAATATTTATGCTCCAGCTTGAGGGGGAGTGTTAGACGTAAGAAGGGTAAATGAGTCTTTACCACTTTTAGGGTTTATGTTGATTTATATATATTAAAATTTATTGAATAATACGTATACATTTTCCCTTTCAGTTCTCAATAGCGTTGCAAATCACTAGCATTAAATACCTTGAGAATATAGTACATGCACTTTATCTGTCAATTTTGTTAAAACAAATCAAGATATTAACATGATGATTAACAAAAAAATGAAACAAATAAGGGCAAATTGGAAAGGACCATGTAACCAAAAAGCAAGTTATGCTTGAAGTGCTTCGTAGAAAATGTCATCAACATAACATTAATAGCTACACAATGAACATGTGTTACAAATGTGCCTCAAGCGAATCTAGGAAAAGCGTTAATGAGACCTACCACTAAGAATTTGATGCAAAAAGTACAATAGATAGAAAACCTTGATTACATTAAGCAGTCAAGATAAAATTCGGGATATGAGAAAATTTATCTTATTCTTCGTATGATGCGTGCTCAAAATAGGATAAAGTCATAAAGAATGGGTAAAGGTGTCAACGATTCGGTTCGGTTCGGTTTTTTTGAAAAACCGAATAGAACCGAATCGTCAAAAAAAACTTCCGAACCAAACCGAATGAGACTCGAACCGAAATTTTGGTTCGGTTCGGTTTTTGGTTTTTAGCTTTTGTTTTTTTTTTTTTCCCTGTTCAACTCAAAATAATCTAAATTCATTATGTTACTGCACTTCAAGCTTAGAGGATTTTGCAATTTAGATCATATACTTTATTCAGAAAGACGATCAACGACATAGATTCCCTCAACTTGAAGGTGATTCCTAAAGGCTGTTATGATATTCCAGCCAAAACAATGGAAAGAAGGGGAGCAAAGGGAACGTTCGTTGAAGTATTTCAATTATCTCGCTATCTAATTCTAATGTAATGTCAACACAAGCAAACATCCTACAATGTGGATTTCGACACCAATGAAGACCCCAGAGTAACAAGAATGTAAAAGCAGGAATAGATTCTACATGAAGGAATTACAAATATACTTGTCTTTCAAATCAAATATGTCAAACTCTTGTTGCTTCAACAATAATCAATCCACATCAAGCGTGAAATAGCATTATGAATTGTCTCTGAAAAACCACACATGACATGAAGAATTAAAGGTATGATCCTCACTGTGTCAATGAGATCTCTGGGCATAGGAAGGACAGCACCAGTGTGGTAATAATCTATATTCCAAGACCACCTCCAATATTTTTATAATTAACCTCAAATCCTTGCTCACGAATCAGGTCGATATAATTTACCATGAGAACTGCAGCATCTCTGAATATGTCAACCTGAGAAGTACGAGAAAAAGGACTTTCTCAATATCACAAGTGTGCCAATTGCTGGGTAAATTAGAATTGACAGATAGATGGGCAAAACACATGAAGTACAGAGAGATTCATATGATCCTCATACTCAGTTAGGTACAACCAGTCAAAGGTAAACCAATAGTTAGACAGTAACAGCTTTGACTGCTGTAATCTTTAATGTGATTCAAAACAAGATTAAGACCATACCTTGGTAATTGTGGAACCAAGATGGCAGTGGGCACCCACAAGCTTCAGCTCGTTTGGATGTTATTTTACAGCATCAAGAAACCACTGCAGCTTCTCATTCCTAATTCCAAACTTAGAGTTCTTGTTTCCCGTGGCAACATATGGATGGACCTGAATTTAAAAAAAAAAAAAACCCACATAATTAATCTGAGACTTTTTCAGGAGAAGGAAAGAACCCAGTGACACACCAGCCATAATTAATATGAAATGCACACAACAAATACTGTAAAAAAATGAGCTTGACAGAGAATAGTATGTAAGGTATGAAATGTAAAGGTCTTATGAGTGGAAGAACCAAAACTACCAGAGGATCCTCGTCTGGATTAATATGAAGTAGGACATTAACCTTCTTGCCTGCTATTCTTGCAGCTGTAACTATGTTCTCCAAGTCAAATTCGCTGTCAACATTGACAAGGACACCTTCTTGTGATGCTAGGACCAAATCTTCCAAGAGTTTCCCGTTTCCATTAAAAATGCATCTATCATCATTTCCAAAAACAAATATATAAATTCACTTTGTCATCCAAAAATTGCAAACAATTTCATACCTTTAAAGAACAATTAGATTACATGTAAAGCATGAGAAGAAGCAACCACATTCCTCTCGGGCATTTTCTCAAACACCTTACGAGCTGAAACCAAATCAGCACTACCCTTTGCAAACATGTCAATCAATGCACACCCAACACACGTCAGAATCAAGATAGCCGCTAATGATAATAAACCCGAAAACCGTATCACCAATCGATGCAATCTCTGGGACCGAGCAAGCCCGAGCAACCACTACGAAACAATAATCATTAGGGAAAAACCCATCCTCGAGCATATGAACGAACGTATCCACCGCTTCAAACTCCATGTGATCATGGAACTTCAAGAAACCAATCCCTCTTATCGCCCATGTCCCCAAAAACCCTCTCCGCCTCAGCCCGAGAGGAGGAAGCGTAGGCACGCAAGCACGGGATTAAATTAAATGGCGGCGAGCAATGAAGACGGGATTAGAGACTTGCCTGCCCAGGACATTCTCATGGCTTGATCGGATTTAGTCTTCTCCCGCTCGGATGCGACAGATAATCGAACGTTTTCTTATGTGTAGATCCCATTAGATTCCGTTTCGACGCGTGCGTCAGGCGGTACTCTAGCCATGCAATGCCGGACAAGGCTGCTCCACGCAAGGATTTCGTCGTGTCATGCTGCTGCATCTTGGGATTATGTGAAGAAGTCTATGCTGGCTGAATTCTCGCGACGATGAGAGCATTATCACACGGTATGGACGACGCGTCAAGGCGAACAAGGCGAAGACACGCCATCGTCGGAGCGTTCATTTTGGTTTTGTTGACAAAGACGAAGTCGCTAACGCGGCGAAGACCCGCCGTCATCCGAGTATGCATTTGAGGGGCGAACGCGAAGGCACCAAAAACCGACACGCGACTTCAGGAGGAGTGCACTGGGCCATTTGTGCCCCCGATAAAACAATAGAAGACACAAAAACATGGAATTGTAATGTCAAAACGCGTTTAATTTTTTTAGAAAAATCTTCATGTCACCACACGTCACCTCAAATCTTTGCAAAGTTTTTATAAGATATTGGAAGGTTCTTTTATTCCGGTGAAAAAGAAATTTAACTATGACTTGGTGAATGTCAAACTAAACAGCCTCTTGATTTTGCATAATTCACACAAGCATCCATGTATATGTATTAATCGATGAGCTTTCTTTCTTTCTCTCTTTCCTTTTTTTCCCCTTCCAAGTCTAGTAAAAGAGCTATTGGCCAACCCTTGCCAACCATTAAGCCCTCAATCATCGCAGCCCTCACCTAGTCGCCAACAAGGGTCGCCCAACCCTTGCCTTTTGGCTGGCAAGGGTTGGTTAGCGATCCTTGTCGGACTTGATAGGAAAAAAAAAAGAAAACAAATAAACAAAGAGGAAAAATTATAAAAAAAATTAGTCACATTGACCCCAACCGTTCTATGTAGCATTATTGACATCCACGTCAATGATTTCCAATTAAAATTAGTTGGGTAAACTCAATTGGTAACACATGAAAATGTTCATGACTCAATTGACACAATTAAAAGGATTAGAATTGAATTGGTCAAAATGCAATAGGTTTGTGACTTTTTAGATAATTTTTCCTCGTAATGTGACTATACTTTGTAAAATTGATTTGAAACAAGAACTTGAAATCAATATTTGTGCATTTCGATACAAAAAGATAATAGTAGTATCCATGCCCATAAATTCATGCAACCAGCCCGCGACATGGCCGTCCCACCAGCTCGACCATGTGTGCTGATAGCCTGCTCGTGCCTGGCCATACCATCGGTGTGGCCTGCATCGTACCATACCAAAACATAACAATATCCCAAATTTCCTCCTCTTAGTGCTTCGGGCATAATTTCCTTCAAAGGACTTCCAAATTGCAGGGAAGCTTGATTCATCGAAGCTAGACATGTCGGGCTTTCAACCATGCATCATATGACCATATTAGAGCATCTCGAGACACCAGCAATTCGGTGCTGGCGATAACGAGACTAGTCACTTTGGGGCGTTTCGAGGTCGAGATCTTCCTCAATGAAGAAGTTGCCCGAGCTGCAGAGGCGAGCCATAGCCAATTGCCTTTCCTCCACCGCCGCCTTCGAAGCTTTCGGAGGTCTTCGGGTTACGCTTGAATTTCGGTTCTTTCTTGATTTTTTTTATTGGTCTTGCCAACCTGGTTAGAAAACATGCCCAGTCTTGATTTTGGTCGTAGAGAATGGTGTTTGGAATCCTATAGAAACAATGGAAAGTCAAAGAAGAGAATGTTCTTCAAATCATAACTGATACGATTGTTTTTCAAAGTATATATGGGTGGAGACATTTATTTCAAAGTACAAGAGAACCAAGGCCAAAAAGGGCATCATCTTAAACGAGCTTTGATATTTACCACTGGAAATAAAGATGTACAGCCTGCTTTCAAATCATAGGCAAAGAGTGTTAGTACTTGGATGCTTTAAAAAAATGTGCAATGTGCAATGTACTCCTTGGATTTTTTCATTTTACTTATTTATTCATTTATATATGTTTTATTGATGTTCACCTTCTAATCACCACCGGATAATATCTACCCCATTCATTTTATATGTATGTAGGCGTCAACCAATTCTAAAATGAAGGATTTCCACTAAATTAAATAGGGATACAATGCCATGCCTATTACAAACAATCTAAGACTATAGCAGGAAAAAAAAAAAAAAAAAAAAACGGAAGTATATTGATGGAAAAATTAACATATTCTCTTATTTTTAAAGCATCTAAAAAGAGATGATCACTTTTGCAAAAACGAGTCGGCATGAAATCACGGGACGACCCATAGAGCACATTCATGTGATGTGATTACTTAATCAATAAGTTAAAACCACCCACCTCCACCAAAAACTCTCATCTTAGACTTTAGACCCCTATAATTACATTATTAAACAAATCTTGCAATTCAAGCTCAAGACTAAGAAATTATCATCAAACAAATCAAAGGGAAACGATAAAAACATCATTGTCAAGTATATGGTATTGTTAGAGCATTGTTCTCAAATAAATTTGTCCTCCCAAAAATCCCTCAACTAGAACTACCCCCCCAAAAAAAAAAAAAAAAAGATCATCCCTAATTTTTTTGTTTTTCGTTTGACATACAAACAACTGCTTTATCGAAAATTTTTTAACAACTCTTTACCAAAAAAAAAAAAAACTGCTTTATCGAAAGAAGACAAAAATGCATCGAGAGGAACCAGACTAAGCAATCCCGACCGTCCATAACGCGTTTAAGGCCTCCCGCGTTGGCCCGATTGGATGCGAGACTTTGCATGTGCCAACTTCCCCTATAAATACGCCCCTCCCTCTCGAACGGTCTCACAACGCATACCATAAATCAGCTATAGTCCTTTCCCTGATCCTTCGTCAATTCTAGTATTCCTGAAAAAAAACAACCACCAACCATGGCCGAAGGACACCACCATCACCACCACCACCACCACCGCAGCCACCACAAGAAGGATGATGCCTTAATGGAGCCTGAGGTCGTCTTCACGGAGCCTACGGTCGATTACAGGAAGGAGGAGAAGCACCACAAGCACCTCCAGCAGCTCGGCGAGCTTGGTGCCGTCGCTGCCGGTGCTTATGCCTTGGTAATAATTATCATTTTCTTCTCAATTCTTGAAAAAAAAATTTCCCATTTTATAATTTAGAAAAACTTTGCGTCTTCAGCTTATTGACCTAAAGCATCAGGTTAATCACGAGTATTGGATGCAAAAGATCTCGATTAAACTCACATCTTTCAACTAGACATGTTAATGGTATGGCATGCGAGAATGGATCATCCTTATAAACGAACAATAGTTTGAATTTAATTGATTTCCTTCACCCATCAGCTAGAGGAATAAGATTTCCCTACAATTGGCTTAAACAAAAAACATAGTTGTAATCCATAGTACTATTTACATGATCAGATACTTCCTTTCAAGGTGAATAAATTTTTTTTTTTTCTCGAACTTATCCCATGCTCAGAGCTTGTATAAAACAAAGTATACATAATAGAGAACTTTTTTTTTTTTTGCTCCTTTCATCTTTACCTTAACTCATTTTGTTTCGTGCGCGCAATTCCTGATTAATGATGTGCAAAATGCAGCATGAGAAGCATAAGGCCAAGAAGGACCCGGAGCACGCTCGCCGGCACAAGATAGAGGAGGAAATAGCTGCCGCCGCTGCTGTCGGGGCTGTCGGGTTCGCCTTCCACGAGCACCACGAGAGGAAGGAGGCCAAGAAAAAATATAAAGAGTCTCATCATGGCAAGAAGCACCACCATCACTTCTAAACCATGGAGGATCTCCGTCTCTTTTTGCGGCTATCTGTCTTGTTTATGTAATCTTATTTCCTTAGAGACTGCCTTCAGTAGTCGCTGTACATTTGCGGAGGGTGTGTTCGGGCGTGTTCGGGCTTTGTCTTGTACAGGTTGTATCTTGGGTTTTCTGATGATCTGATTTCTTGCGTTTACATTTCCACATATTGTTTTAGGTACAATGATTATAGTGAATATTATTTTCCAAAGCCGGTTAGCACACAGTCTCCGCATACGATGGATCCACACCCGGTTAGTCAATGTCAATTAACTCAAACGCGATAGCGTCAAATTCAAAAAAATCACTTGATCGCAATGTTATATATAATTATAATTCAAAAAGTACGTAAAAAAGCTGTACATGGCAAAAGTATATAAGAGTTTCTTAGAATTGATGTTTGAGTCCTCCCATGAGGACACGTACAAATTAGCAAATTTATCTAATAATAGTCTATTGCGATATCTTCATCGTGACCTCGCTAAGCACATCGACATTTTCTACTAATTTGGTGGGATCTATGCGTTAGGTGCATGTCATTATAATCATCCATTATCGTTATTTTTTCCAAGTTAGTTCTTTCAAATATGGCTGAGTCAATTAACTGCGATTCAGTTTGAAATGAACTCACAAAATGACATAATTAATAATCTATATTGTTCCAGATCAAGCGATATATGATGCCTGGCCCATTTATTTATCCTGAAAAAGGTTCAATAAAGTGTCTTTAATTCCACAAAAGTTATATCTCTTACATCATATAGAAGTTGTCAATAAAATTATCATCATTGGAGGGAAATAGCTCCTTTCTCTCTCTCTTTGATGTAGCCCATATTCAAGACCAACTTGTTCAACCAAGAAGATTAGTGTGCATTCAATTTCAACGACACTCTGTTTTGTCATAAAGATTTTGTCATTTCTCAAACATTAAAACTTGCATCAAGGCACTTTGGGGCAAGCAAAAGCATTGGTAAATATTGTTTCAATTTTAATAGCTTCTAGTTTCTACGTACATTAATGACTATTAGTTTCTATGTTTGAGTCTAGCCTCTTACTCTTCTTTTGTTTTGATATAAGAGGTCAATGAGTCTCTATAAATTATAGACCGAATTTGATTAGTTAAATTTGCTTAGTGTAACTCTCTTGAACCTTAAAGAGTTCAAATCCCTTGAAAACCTAGAAGAGTTTCCACTCTGTCTTTGAAGAGTTGGGGCTTTTAAAGCCTGCATCTTTGAAGAGTTGCAGCCATCAATTTTGAAGAATTAATGCTATTTCAACTTCCTCGAGGGGTTAACCACTGGGGTTTACCCGAGTGGCCACCCTTCTATCTTGGAAGGGGGAGGTTGGAGGTTCAAATCCCCACATTCTCAGGGGGGATTGGGGTGGGGACGATTTCATTTCAGGAGTGGGTTTCGACTCTCACGTCTTGCAAGAAGGTAGTGCAAAAGTTTGAGAGTGAGTATTAGAGTAGGATTAGCGTAGGACCGACCAAAGAAAAAAAAACTTCCTCGGGGGCCTAGTAAAGCAACCATTGAAGTTCATATACTTTTTTTCATTTTATCCACCACCGTTTAGCCCACTTTCATAAAATATCGACAAGCCTATAATGCTTAGTTGAGGAAACTGAAAACACAAAATTTGTGATTCTTTGAGTCTCCATTCTTTTGCTTTGGAATCAGGTCATTCTTATCTAAATTGACAAATTTATGTTCATTTTCTTGAACTAGCATGGAAAAAAAGAATTATTCGGTTTTATGACTAAGTTTCCATACGTGTAAGTCACTCTCCCGATTCTATCGTCTAAGTAGCTGACCTAGGGCTTCATCTCTCTCTCTCTCATGTGACTTTGTTCCCTAATATCTCTCTACATAGGTACTTATGAGTATGATGCTATGAGATTGGTTGGAGTCTAGCGAGTTAGAATGATCTTTGATTATTGAGAGTATAGCACCACAGCACAAACCCTTAAACTACATTCCTGATATCGTGTGATTCTTAAACTATTTGAAAACATGTCAATAATCTACTTATAGGATGTTTCTTAAAGCTTTGGAAGTTACGTATTTGATTTGAGTGTTTTTGGTTTTGGTCGGAAAGGGCAATCTATAAATATACATAGTCAAATCAAACTTCAATGTTGACAACAATATAAATATGCAAGTCTGTATTCATGAGCTATTTGTATTGATACACAGGCCTCGTCGATGGCCAGCAAAGGGAAAAAGGGAAAAATGAAAAGAGAAGAGAGAAAAGAAAAGGAAAAATAGAAAAAAAAAAATCAGAAAATCAAAAGAGTTACAAAAATTGTTTTTACAAAAAAAGAGAAGAGATTAATGTCACGCCCCGATCTTCGAGTGTGCGCCCATCCCTCGCTGGTTGATAAATTAGCGGCGTCCCAGGACGCATCGCCGAGCCATTCATTTTAATACGCAAGCGAAGGCATATAAATAATCTCCAGATAATAAAACAATGGGATAGGAAAGTAGGGACAATTTTTCAAACCAAAACAAACCTTTTATAAGCAACTAGTTTATTTACAAGACCAAACTATTTACAAAAAGGTCGGCTCATTCCAAAAGGAATGGTCCTATGACCTACTAGTTAGACCCATTTGCCGATTCTGGCCTATCTACCTTTCCAAACTCCGAGGCTTCCGGTCCTCCACCAACATCATCTAAGGACCTCCAAATGGTTATATAATAATCAGTGAGACAATGTCTTAGCAAGTTCAACCCTCCTAAGACTCGATTAGAAAGAAAATATGTCATAAGGGCTGCCTAAGCACAAGCATAGGTCGGAGGACTTATCTTGGCCTCAGTCTCTTCCTACAAGTCAGTACAATTCACAGATACCTCAAATCATATCAACCAATCAATTCATATCATTAGATCAAATCATTGATCAATTGACTCAGTCGATTCTATGTCAACAAGACAATTCCCCAGTCATTTCAATCAATACTATCTATTCTCCAAAATAACATATCAAGTCATCGAGCTGATATAATAGATTATTCATCCTCCAAGATGACATATCAAGTCACCGAGTCGGTATAATATACTATTCATTCTCCAAGATGACATATCAAGTCACCGAGCCGGTATAATAGAGCGTCTTTCTCCGAGATGACATACCGAGTCACCGAGGCAATATAATATAATGTCTTTCTCTGAGATGACATACTTAGTCATCGAGCCGACATTCATTCTCCAAGATGATATACCGAGTCACCGAGCCAATATAATATAATGTCTTTCTCCGAAATGACATACTTAATCATCTAGCTGACATAATATAACGTCTTTTTCCAAGATGACATACTGAGTCATCAAGCCAACGTTCTTATCGTCCAACGATTTTTCACTTTTTATCATACTCGAGAAAATAGCCGTGTGTAGGTACACGGTTGCCCTTAACCAAAATATAACAATTTCCTTTTCATAAATTCCACTAATTTATATAGTCCACTAAAATATTTTTGGCGTTTTAAATCGACGCTCAGTTATTTTCCAATCAAAATTAGAATTAAATCAATTTAGGAATAAAATCCTAAAATCACAATCACTTCAGTTCAACGCAATTTAGAGCTCAATTAAATAAACAGACCACATCATAGCAATCCGCATAAAATTCTGGTCACCGGCTATCCCGATCTAATTTTCAGAAAATAAATAAATAAATAAATAAATAATTACGGAAAATATTAAATAAATGTCAATAAATTCAACTTAGGCCCGTAATGCCTAATTGAACGCGGAAACGGACCCAAAAAATTTCTGAGTCATTCTAGATAAATACTAGAGCATGTCTAGTTCCTAACTGCACCAACTATCCACCTAAACCATGCTTAACCTAAACTAATCAACCCTTAAGCGTCATTAACCTACTAAGCGAAGATTAGTGAGTTAAAGTCACTTGTTCGGCGATCCGATCGGTGCAAATCGACGAGGATGCGACGGGGCTCACTTCTCTCCATAGCGGGCCTAGCTTTTGGGGTTAGGAACGCTCACAAAACGGGCCAAAACAATGTTAGAATAACCACTGGTCAGGTTTTGTTTTGGCTGGTTGAGGCAGCTTTGGTGGCTAGTTGAGGCAGCTTCGATGGCTAGTTGGGCTAGACAAGACCGATGACGGGTAGGAAGAGCTCCGATGGGGCCTCACGGCTATAAGCGGGCGTCCCAACAGCTCCGGTGGTGAGCCATAGCAGCTCAAGTGACCTCAGCAAATTGCTGGAAGAGAAGACGGCGACGGTGGCATGTAGTGAAGTGTGAGTAGCGGTGGAAGGACACACACGGCGAACGGCGGCGTGAATGGAGGTTCGGCGGTGGTGTGCAACGGCAAAAGGCTTCCACGGCTGGCTGGTGCTGCTGGTTCTAGTTTGCTGAGGTGAAAAATCAAAAATGGAGAAGAAGGGGGAGGCTCTCGATGAATAAGGGAGGAAAGGGAAGGAGGAGGGGACCACTTGGCCTTATTTTCTCTCAACTTGTCCCCTAGATGACCTCACCCAACCCAACTGGCTTGCACCACCAATTTTGGACCAAAAACTCCCTTCTAGAAGCATTGAAGAGGTCCATAAGTCACAGTCATGGGGGTGCTACGAATTTGGCTTGGTCTTGCATCAATTAGACACCGAAAGCTTCTTGAATCCACTCAATTTGCCCTCCATAAATTCGATCAACACTTCATTGATTCAATTTGTATTTTTCCTCACCAATTGATCTCACTTGCATCCCAATTGTGTGATAAAAAAAGTCCCCGACATTTTCTAGACAAAAACGACCATACTTAGACTTTTTCCCAAAAAGTCTCGGTATGAAGAAAAATCTTCTTGTAGGAATATAAATGACACTTTGGGTTTAATAATATAGATCCAATAACTTCAGCCCCAAAAAAAAAAGTGTAATAAAGTTAATGGTTGGATTTTCATTGAATTAGATGATTCCATGCTTACCTAATATATCGATTTACATAATGAGGAGGGGGTCACAATCAACTTATTTGGGCCCTAAGGCCCAAACTACGGGCCTTGGAGGAATTCTCATAGGAATATAAATGACACTTTGGGTCTAATAATGTGACATCCAGGTATTAGTCATACCTCGAATAAGTAATGGTCGTCACGAGTAGACGGGAGTATCAACAGACTGCGTCATTGGCACCATTTGCGGACATTATTTCGTCATCGTCATTTTCGGTATAACATTAGGCTATCGTTTCATCACCACTCATCGTTCCGAAACATCAACTTTCGAAGAGAAATTTCCCATGCACGGCCATGCACACGCTCAATATTAGTCCCAAGGGGCCTCGCCAACGGTCACGTTCTTCGGCCATGCAGCATGTAAAGTACCCTTCCCATTTGCGGTGATTGAAGACCATCGATTTGCATGGCCACGATTAAGTTGGCCCTAACTTCCCCATACACTTGAAGAAGTCCCCATGCAACTATGTCCACGCATCCAATAACAGCCCATATGCACGCCCCTTTGATGGTCAAGAAAAGAAGGGGAATATTGACTAAGAGGCACCAAATGGCAGCCACATCATCCCCAGCAAATGTCTCCTTTGCTGCCACCGAATCCTCCTCAGTTGACTATGAGAGTCAACAAAACCAAGAAAGGAAGCCACGTCCTTTCTCTCCCTCTTCGGTGGCCAGCGGAGAGAGAGCCCAACATGCATGCAAGGAGACACGCCTGCATGCCATGATCAACGTGGATGCAGCCCGCAGCTCTTGTTGCCTCAGTGTCTTCGGCTGTTGACTAGAAGAGTCAACAAGCCAATCTTCGAAAAGAACAAGACCGCCAGTGGAAGAAAGAGCAAAATGAGAGAGAGAATAGAGGGCGCGAGAGAGTGAGCGGTGAGAGAAAAGAAAGGGACCACTCCCTTTGTCGTGTACGCGTAGCCTCCGGCCCCGTCACGTCGATCCAGCCGTCTCACAACCTCCGCCGTGTCCGCGAAACCACAAGCTTTCGAACCTCTCACCATTGCGTGGTTGTCGCCGTGAATCGATGTATTTGCTAACCCGGTGAGCTTATGCACTAAACTCTTCTTAGTAGGCTAATAACGTCTAAGGGGGGTTTAGATTTAATTAATTAGGAATTATGTGGTTAGTTAGATTAATTTAGTGATTTAATTATGTAACCATGCATTTTAGGTGGTTAGATTAGATTAAGAGAGGCCTAGATAAATTGTATTATTTATCTAGAAGGGTTCGAGAATTTTCCGGGTTCGTATCGGTATTTAATTTAGTGATTTGAGCCTAGGTTGGTAATTTTAGAATTTAAATTGGATTATGTAATTAATTTTAGAAATTAATTAATTATTAATTATTATTTTTTTTCGGAAATTAGGCCGGGACAGTCGGTGACCGGAATTTCATGCTGATTGCAATGGTGTCGTTAATTTATGCAATTGAGTGTTAAATTGTGAAAGTTGAGTGCTGATTGGATTTTTGGTCAATTATTCCAAAATTGGTGAATTTTGATATTTATTCAGAAAATCCCAAGTGTCAGGTTTTCAACATCGAAAATGGTTTTATATATTATATAAACCAAAGGGATTTTGAAAAGAAGGTTGTGAATTTTTTGGGTCCAATCTAACCGTGTATCCACGCACGACTATTTTCACCGGGTAATACGAAGAAAATAGGCCCGGATCACTATTTTAATTGAGGCATTTGAGTGCAATGCATAGTGTCCTGGGCTGAAATTGATTGGTCGTGTGATGGTTAAGAGAACCCGTCCTCGAATTGTGTCGGATGGACATTACTCTATATGGGATACCCACTCATTGGATTTCGGGTCGCAGTAGAGGCTGGACCTATGCTCCTTCGGGAAAGCCGTCTTGGAGAGACGTAGCCGTGCTTAATGGGGTGAGATGATGTCTGGCTACGCCAGTAGACCGCCGAACTTCAAGTAGGCCATACCCTAGAGTGGGCGAAATTATCAATTGGAACGCATGTTGAGTGAAATAGATGCGTCAGATTATGAGACAAAATTGTGTGACATGGTATGGGAAGTGTCATAACGATTTGGCCCTATAATCTGGACCCTTATGATTTATTGAGTTGAGTAATTTGTTTCAATGGTTGTGTACATCGATGTTATGCATAATGTATATGAACTGTACTAACCTGCAGGGTGGATCTGAGACAAGGTAAGTCTCTGTGATTGTGTAATTGTGTGGTTAGGACGCTTCTTAGCGTATTTCCCTCCTAATCGAGGTTTAGAGCGTGAACTCATTGAGATTTATATCTCACCCCATCGTGGGATAATTTTTCAGGACCATAGAGCGGAGGAGTTGGAGTCGTGCTGAGGTGATCTGAAGTGTAGGTCAATTAGGACCGCTTCTTTTTGGAGAGCTAGTCTTTTGTAGTCTCTTGGTCAAAGACTCTATACATGACTTAGTTGGTTTATGAAAGAATGTTTTGTTTGTAAATCTGTTGTCTTGCTTTTCTATCTCGAGATGGTTATTGTTAGGGGATTTATTATTCACTTCCGTATGTGCAATAAAATGAGAGGGTTAGCGACTCATCCTAGGAAGTCGCAAATTTTATCGACTAGAGAGGGATGGGCACGTGTTCGAGGTTCGGGGCGTGACAAATAATATAGATCCAAAAACTTCAGCCAATAAAATAAAATAAAATAAAATAAAGTTAATGGTTGAATTTTCACTGAATTAGATGATTCCGTGCTTACCTAATTTATTGACTTACATAATGAGGAAGGGGTGGCAATTGGGCTGGCTCGGGTCGGGCTGTGTCGATCAGGCCCATCTTCTCTTGAGATGGCCTGGTAAAAGGCTCGGCCCAAATAGAATTATATGGGCCTGAAGGCCCAAACTCTGGGCCCATCTACTTGACCGGTGGCCGTTGCGCCAGCAGGGCTTTGCTAGTGGGCCTCCAAAAGGCCAAAAAAGGAAAGTTCCTCCTCCAATTAATCTCCCTTTCCATCTCAAAATTCTCCTTTCCTTCACCAGTGTTGTCGGATCGATCTGTTGCTAATGGCCAATTACAATTATAACCATCAATTCGTCCCAAATGAACCTGGAAAATTACTTAATTACACCTAAATATTTTGTATGGAAGTCAAATTAGTTCTACAACTTTTAAATTTTTGCTAATTTAATCCTAAGTCTTTACAGAAAATTTTAATATAATCATTTTGATTAATTTTCATTGGAAATCGCTGAAGCGGCAACAGGCTATGTGCCTCCACGCGAGACAACTCTATTACTAGGTCATGGAAAAAGGAGCTTTGTATTTCAAAATCTTGCAATTTTGTGTAGCTACGTAAACTCTATACTCTCATGGCTTGATCAGATTTAGTCTTCTCCCACTAGGATGCGACAGATGATCGAACGTTTTCTTATGGGTAGATCCCATTAGCTTCCGATTCGACGCGTGCGTCAGGCGGTACTCTAGCCATGCAATGCCGGACAAGGCTGCTCCACGCAAGGAATTCGTCGTGTCATGCTGCTGCATCTTGGGATTATGTGAAGAAGTCGATGCTGGCTGAATTCTCGCGACGATGAGAGCATTATTACACGGTATGGACAACGCGTTTCGGCGGATGAGGTGAAGACACGCCATCCTCGGAGCATTCATTCTGGTATTGTTGACAAAGACAAAGTCGCCGACGCGGCGAAGACCCGCCGTCATCCGAGTATGCATTTTACGGGCGAACGCGAAGGCACCAAAAACCGACACGCGACTTCAAGAGGAGTTCACTGGGCCATTTGTGCCCCTGATAAAACCATAGAAGACACAAAGACATGGAATTATAATGGCAAAACGCGTTTAATTTTTTTAGAAAAATCTTCATGTCACCATACGTCACCTCAAATCTTTGCAAAGTTTTTATAAGATATTGGAAGGTTCTTTTATTTCGGTGAAAAGGAAATTTAACTATGACTTGGTGAATGTCAAACTAAACAGCCTCTTGGTTTTGCATAATTCACACATGCATCCGTGTATATGTATTAATTGATCAGCTTTCTTTCTTTCTCTCTTTTCTTTTTTGTTTCCCCTTCCAAGCCTAGCAAAAGAGTTGCTGGCCAACCCTTGCCAACCATTAAGCCCTCAATCATCGCGGCCCTCACCCAGTCGCCAACAAGGGTCGCCCAACCCTTGCCTTTTGGCTAGCAAGGGTTAGCTAGCAATCCTTGTCGGACTTGGTAAGAAAAACAAAATAAACAAAGAGGAAAAGTTATAAAAAAATTGGTCACATCAACCCCAACCATCCTATGTAGCATTACTGGTGTCCACATCAGTGATTTTCGATTAAAATTAGCTGGATAAACTCAATTGGCAACATATGAAAATGTTTAGAACTCAATTGACACAATTAAAATGATTGGAATTGAATTGATCAAAATGCAATAGATTTATGACTTTTAAATAATTTTTCCTCATAATGCGACTGTACTTTGTAAAATTGATTTGAAACAAGAACTTGAAATCATTATTTGTGTATTTCATTGTGAAAAGATAATAGTAGTATTTATGCCCATAAATTCATGCAACGAGCCCGCAACATGGCCGTCCTACCAGCCCGACCATGTGTGCCAAAAGCTTGCTCATGCTTGGCCGTACCACCGGCGCAACATACATCGTTCTATACTAAAACTTAACGATATCCTAGATTTCCTCCTCTTAGTACTTCGGGCATAATTTCCTTCAAAGGACTTCCAAATTGCAGGGAAACTTGATTCATCGAAGCTAGACATGTCGGGCTTTCAACCATGCCTCATACGACCATATTAGAGCATCTCGAGACACCGGCAATTCGGCGCCGGCAATAATGGGACCAGTCGCTTTGGGGCGTTTCGAGATCAAGATCTTCCTCAATGAAGAAGTTGCTAGAGCTGCTGAGGCGAGCCATAACCAATTGCCTTTCCTCCACGGCGGCCTTCGATGCTTCCGGAGATCTTCGGGTTGTGCTTGAATTTGGGTTCTTTCTTAGTTTTTTTTTTTTTATTGATCTTGCCAACCTGGTTAGAACACGCCCAGTCTTGATTTTGGTCGCAGAGAATGGTGTTTGGAATCCTATAGAAACAATGGAAAGTCAAAGAAGAGAATGTTCTTCAAATCATAACTGATACGTTTGTTTTTCAAAGTATACATGGGTGGAGACATGCATTCAAAGTACAAGAGAACCAGTCCAAAAAAAAAGTACAAGAGAGCCAAGGCCAAAAAGGGCATCATCTCAAACGAGCTTTGATATTTACCACTGGAAATAAAGATGTACAGCCTGCTTTCAAATCATAGGCAAAGAGTGTTTAATACTTGGATGCTTTGGATAATGTGCAATGGGCGAAGTAGTCGTCGGATTTTTAATTTTACTTATTTATTCATTTATATATGTTATATTGATGTCCACCATATAATCAACAGCAAATAATATCTACCCCATTGATTTTATATGTATATAGGCGCGTCAGCCAATTTTAAAATGAAGGGGTTCCACTAAATTAAATAACTAAAATAAAGTCAATGGCGCCATCATCTAAAAATCTCAAGAAGAAAGGGCATAAAATTGTTCACATTCATGGGAGCTACTAACCATCCCCAAGGTGTTATATGGCAAAAATGGATATCTGAGCTAATTTAGCTTTGTCTGTCAAGTAGAATCAGAACGAGACTATCCATCGTGCCTCAAGATCATGGAATGTCATTTCAAATACTAGGAGCATTTTTTTTTTTTTTTTTTTAACTATTCCACATGTTTTTATAAGTAGACAAAGGCGTCAGCAAATGCATTGACGGAACATATACAAACTAGTTCTACTATCTAATTAAATTCGGGTTTTGTCCCTTGAAAATTAAAAGGGATATAACGCCATGTCTCTTACAAACAATCTAAGAGTATAGCAGGAAAAGAAAAGAAAAAGAAACGGAAGTATAGTGATGGAAAAATTAATGTATTCTCTTATTTTTAAAGCATCTAAAAAGAGACGATCACTTTTGCAAAAACGAGTTAGTATGAAACCATGGGATGACCCATAGAACACATTTATGCGATGCGATTACTTAATCAATGAGTTAAAACCACCCACCTCCACCAGAAAGTCTCATCTTAGACTTTGGACCCCTACAATTACATTATTAAACAAATTTGACATACAAACAACTGCTTTATCGAAAGGAGACAAAAATGCATCAAGCAGAACCAGACTAAGCAATCCCGACCGTCCATCACGCGTCTAAGACCTCCCGCGTTGGCCCGATTGAAAGCGTGACTTTTCAAGTGCCAACTTTCCCTATAAATACGTCCCTCCCTCTCGAACGGTCTCACAACGCATACCATAAATCAGCTATAGTCCTTTCCCTGATCCTTCGTCAATTCTAGTATTCCTAAAAAAAAAACAACCACCAACCATGGCCGAAGGACACCACCATCACCACCACCACAACCACCACCGCAGCCACCACAAGAAGGATGATGCCTTCATGGAGCCTGGGGTTGTCTTCACGGAGCCTACGGTCGATTACAGGAAGGAGGAGAAGCACCACAAGCACCTCCAGCAGCTCGGCGAGCTCGGTGCTGTTGCTGCCGGTGCTTATGCCTTGGTAATAATTATCATCTTCTTCTCAATTCTTGAAATTTTTTTTCCATTTTATAATTTAGATAAAATTTATGTCTTCACCTTATTGACCTGAATCGTCAGGTTATTCACGAGTATTGGATGCAAAAGATCTCGATTAAACTCACATATTTCAACTCAACGTGATAATGGCATGCCATGCGAGAATGGATCATCCTTATAAATGAACAATAGTTTTAATTTAATTGATTTCCTTCACCCATCAGCTAGAGGAATAAGATTTCCCTACAATTGGCTTAAACAAAAGACATAGTTGTAATCCATAGCACTATTTACATGATCAAATACTTCTTTTCAAAGTGAATAAATTAATTTTTTTTTCTCGAACTTATCCCATGCTCAGAGCTTGTATAAAACAAAGTATACATAATAGAGAACTTTTTTTTTTTTGCTCCTTTCCTCTTTACCTTAACTCATTTTGTTTCGTGCACGCAATTCCTGATTAATGATGTGCAAAATGCAGCATGAGAAGCATAAGGCCAAGAACGACCCGGAGCACGCTCACCGGCACAAGATAGAGGAGGAAATAGCTGCCGCCGCTGCTGTCGGGGCTGTCGGGTTCGCCTTCCACGAGCACCACGAGAGGAAGGAGGCCAAGAAAAAATATAAAGAGTCTCATCATGGCAAGAAGCACCACCATCACTTCTAAACCATGGAGGATCTCCGTCTCTTTTTGCTGCTATCTGTCTTGTTTATGTAATTTTATTTCCTTAGAGACTGCCTTCAATAGTCGCTGTACATTTGCGGAGGGTGTGTTCGGGCTTTGTCTTGTACAGGTTGTATCTTGGGTGTTCTGATGATCTGATTTCTCACGTTTACATTTCCACATATTGTTTTGGGTACAATGATTATATTGAATATTATTTTCCAAAACCAGTTAGCACTCAGTCTTCGCATAGGATGGATTCACACCCGGTTAGTCAATGTCAATTAACTCAAACGCGATAGCGTCAAATTCAAAAAAATCACTTGATCGCAATGTTATATATAATTATAATCCAAAAAGTTCGTAAAAAAGCTGTACATGACATAAAAGTATATAAGAGTTTCTTAGAATTGATGTTTTGAGTGCTCCCATGAGGACACGTACAAATTAGCAAATTTATCTAATAATAGTCCATTGCGATATCTTCATCGTGACCTCACTAAGCACATTGACATTTTCTACTAATTTGGCGGGATCTATGTGCTAGGTGCATGTCATTATCATTGTCCATTATCGTGATTTTTTCTAGTTAGTTCTTTCAAATATGGCTGAGTCAATTAACTGCGATTCAGTTTGAAATGAACTCACAAAATGACATAATTAGTAATCTATTTTGTCCAAGATAAAGCGATATAGGGAAAAGTGTTAAAAAAAGTCTTAAACTTTTTGTATTTGTGAAATTTAGTCCTAAACTTTTTTACTTAGTGTCGATTCATTCATTTTTGACAAATTTTGGTCAGATTTTGCTGACTGGCCGACTGACATGGCCTGATCAATGCTAACTTGGACAACTTTTAATAATATTTTAATATTTTTGACTTTTGATTTATTTATTTATTTTTCTTTTTTCCTTCCCCTCCTCTAGCCGGTCGCCGGACCTTGGTGAATGGCCAAAGGCAACAGCCGGTGAGGTTGATCTCGCCGGATCTGGCGACCTAGCGCCGAGCTAGTGAGGCTCGATGTCACCGAATCACGGCCTAGGCAGTGCTGGTGAGGCTCCCCCTCGCCGGATCTAGGTAGGGTTGGCGAGGTCGAGCCTCGTGGCCCAACGCCAGGCCGCCCTCGCGGCCACTGGTGAGGTGGTCGTTGAGGTTCGGCGATCGGCTGGAGGAGAGGAAGGAAAAATTAAAAAGAAAAAGAAAAATAAAAAAATTCAAAAATATTAAAATATTATTAAAAGTTGTCAACGTCAACATCGATCAAGCTATGTCTCGCTGGCCAGCGTCTAGTCAGCAAAATCTGGCCAAAATTGGCCGGAAAGGACTGAATCAGCACTAAGTAAAAATGTTTAGGACTAAATTGGCACAAAAAAAAAAGGTTTAGAACTAAATTGGCACAAATACAAAACATTTATGACTTTTTTAACACTTTTCCCAGTGATATATGATGGCTGGCCCATTTATATATCCTGAAAAAGGTTCAATAAAGTGTCTTTAATTCCACAAAAGTTATATTTCTTACATCATATAGAAGTTGTCAATAAAATTATCATCATTGGAGGGAAATAGCTCATTTCTCTCTCTCTTTGATGTAGCCCATATTCGACACCAACTTGTTCAACCAAGAAGATTAGAGTGCATTCAATATCAACAACACTCTATTTTGTCATAAAGATTTTGTCATTTCTCAAACATTAAAACTTGCATCAAGGCACTTTGGGGCGAGCAAAAGCATTAGTAAATATTGTTTCAATTTTAATAGCTTCTAGTTTCTACGTACATTAATGACTATTTGTTTCTATGTTTGAGTCTAGCCTCTTACTCTTCTTTTGTTTTGATATAAAAGGTCAATGAGTCTCTATAAATTATAGACCGAATTTGATTAATTAAATTTGCTTAGTGTAACTCTCTTGAACCTTAAAGAGTTCAAATCCCTTCAAAACCTAGAAGAGTTTCCACATTGTCCTTGAAGAGTCAGGGCTTTTAAAGCCTGCATCTTTGAAGAGTTGCAGCCATCAATCTTGAAGAATTGATGCTATTTCTACTTCCTCAGGGACCTAGAAAAGCAACCATTGAAGTTCCTGTACTTTTTTTCATTTTGTCTACCACCGTTTAGCCCACTTTCATAAAATATTGACAAGCCTACAGTGCATAGTCCAGGAAACTGAAAACACAAAATTTGTGATTCTTCGAGTCTCCATTCTTTTGCTTTGGAATTGGGTCATTCTGATCTGAATCAACAAATTTATGCTCATTTTCCTAAACTAGCATGGAAAAAAAATTTATTCGATTTTATGACTAAGTTTCCATATGTGTAAGTCACTCTCCTGATTCTATCGTCTAAGTAGCCGATTCTCTCTCTCTCTCTCTCTCTCTCTCTCTCTCATGCGACTTTGTTCCCTAATATCTCTCTACATAGGTACTTATGAGTATGATGCTATGAGATTGGTCGGAGTCTAGCGAGTTAGAATGATCTTTGATTATTGAGAATATAGCACCACAACACAAACCCTTAACCTACGTTCTTGATACTGTGTGATTCTTAAACTATTCGAAAACATGTCAATAATCTACTTATAGGATGTTTCTTAAAGCTTTGGAAGTTACGTATTTGATTTGAGTGTTTTTGGTTTTGGTCGGAAAGTGCTTTCTATAAATATATATTGTCAAATCAAACTACAATCTTGGCTACAATATAAAAATGCAAGTCTCTACTCATGAGCTATTTGTATTCATACACAGGCCTCGTCGATGGCTGGAAGAGGGAAAAAGGGAAAAATGAAAAGAGAAGAGAGAAAAGAAAAGGAAAAATAGAAAAAAAAATCAGAAAATCAAAAGAATTGCAAAAATTGCTTTTACAAAAAAGAGGGGATTAAAGTGTTTTTTTTAACTAAGGGAATTCCCCCCGTATTTTCTTTTCTTTTTGGATCTTTCTCCTCTGTACTTCTATCATATATAGTAGCCTGTAGTTCTTCACTGTGCTTTTAATTCTAAATGTGAGTAATTTCTTTGTTTATATGTTGCGATCTATTCTCTAGCTAAGTGTCCATATGCTATTGAATCTCCACAAGGCAAAAGGGTTTTGAGCAGTTTTTGAAGTGCTAGTTGGCTGGTATAATGCCACCGAATCGGATCTGAAATTTCAAGCAAGTGTGGCCTTATTGAAAGGGTATGAATAGCTTAAAAAAAATGCTAAATAGGATAGCTACAAAACTGCAACAAGAAAGAAATTCATTGAATTTGAGACACGGATTGCCCTAATTAAGGGAATAGTATGATAGGACAACTCCCCACATGTCCATTGCCGATAGCGGGGAATGCAAATGGTGTCATATGGCATGGCTCTCATACATCGACTTTGCTGACCATGGAGTATGCATATATGTACAGTGTCAACCATATATGCCCTAAGAAGCACGAGCATCATGCGCGCGCGCAAGAGTGAGAGCCAATGTCAATTCGTTGAATTTGCTAAAACCCAAATGTTCAATCATGAAGAACTCAAGGCCATGGAGCATGCGGATATATATAGTGGCATCATATGCCCTAAGAAGTACCAGCAATGTGAGTGCACGGACGCGAGAGTGAGACAATTGGCACAACGGATTTCATGTTCATTTGAAAATATAATGAGCAATTCATATATGACGCAAATCATATCAGGACTATCGAATGAGATTCTCCTTGCACATTCTGCTGTTTGTCTTTAGTCAGTAAATGATCATCTTCAACCTAATAAGTAAGTCTCTATTCGACTGTTGAAAACATTCCCCTAAAGCGCATGAAATAGCCACTTGCAACGAAAAATGATTGAAGAAAACTTAGGGACACGGAAAGAAGCCCAGGTATGGACAAAATGCCCAATTGCCTCGCACTTGTCTCTTTTCTTTCACCTCCTTTCGCTTTGTTGTTAGCAAACTTAGTCAAGGGATGTCGCAATTGGCGGCGGTAAAAGCAACATAAGACTACACATTGATGAGATCAGTGTTTCTACTTCAACGAATAGCAAAGCGGTGTGTACTTTATCCAGCCAACCAGCCAACCGATCTCGCTAGGATTTAACTTGCAGAATGCCCATAACTCTTGGTTGGACCCAAGAAAGATGCATTGTTCCCTCTACTTGGACTTTGAGATTAACCAGAATTGAAGAGAAATAGTGAAGAATAGAATATCTTCGCTGCCCATGTGTCTGTGGGATCAGACCAAGGAGAAAAAGAGTAGTTCTTTTAGGCTCTCTTAATTAGGTATAAAGCTTCCACCCATCCATATGACTATCAATTATTCATTTTTTGAAACATCTAAACCACCAATCTATCCAGATGGAGTTCATTCTATCTTCAAGCTTCATGTATACAGCACCATAAGGCTAAGTCAAACTATAGCCAAATGAACTCAAAATTATAGAAGAATCATATACACAACCAGAATAATGATGATGTCCAATCTACTCATCCAATGTCATAGAACACAGCATGACACAACCACTGAGGGAAATACAAAAGAATCAGGAAGAATTTACAGAAAGGCTCTTCATGAGAAGGTGCTCAACATCAGCTACACAAAGACTTTGGGCATTCAGCAATAACGCTGGGTGGAATTGTCCTATCTTCTGATGCACAGCTGTAGGATAAGATTGTATATTTTATATGTGGAGGAATACACAGTTATAATGAAAAATGTGAAATAATAAGTATGACAGAAATGGAGATAAGAAAAGAATAGAAAGCGAGACTTGAATATGATTTCCACTAGGCAGAGAATGTTGATTTTCTCCAATAGTTTTTTGTCATTTTTGACCAAACCAGGTTGTGCATTGAGAGCAGCCTTGTGTACATGACATAGTTCTCAATAGCGTTGCAAATCACCAGCATTAAATGCCTTGAGAATATAGTACATCCACTCAACCTTTGTTCCCAAGAGGCTCTTTATCTGTCGAATTTGTTAAAACAAATCAAGATATTAACACGATGATTAACAAAAAAATGAAACAAATAAGGGCAAATTGGAAAGGACCATGTAACCAAAAAGCAAGTTATGCTTGAAGTTGCTTCGTAGAAAATGTCATCAACATAACATTAATAGCTACATAATGAACATGTGTTACAAATGTGCCTCAAGCGAATCTAGGAAAAGCGTTAATGAGACCTACCACTAAGAATTTGATGCAAAAAATACAATAGATAGAAAACCTTGATTGCATTTGATAGTCATGTTAAAATTCAGGATATGATAAAATCTATCTTATTTTTTGTTTGATGCGTGCTCAAAATAGGATAAAGTCATATATAATTGGTAAAGGTGTCAACCATTTGGTTCGGTTCGGTTTTTTTGAAAAACCGAACCGAACCGAACCGTTAGAAAAAACTTCCGAACCGAACTGAATGAGACTCGAACCGAATACGAATCGAACCGAAATTTCGGTTCGGTTCAGTTCGGTTTTTCGGTTTTTGGATTTTAGCTTTTAGCTTTTGGTTTTTGGTTTTTTTTTTTTTTTTTGTTCAACTCAAAATAATCTAAATTCAATATGTTACTGCACTTCAAGCTTAGAGGATTTTGCAATTTAGATCATATACTTCATTCAGAAAGACAATCAACAACATAAATTCCCTCAACTTGAAGGTGATTCCTAAAGGCTGTTCTGATATTCCTGCCAAAATAATGGAAAGAAGGGGAGAAAAGGGAACGTTAGTTGAAGTAGTTCAGTTATCTCGCTATCTAATTCTAATGTAATGTCAACACAAGCAAACATCCTACAATGTGGATTTCGACACCAATGAAGACCCCAGAGTAACAAGAATGTAAAAGCAGGACTAGATTCTACATGAAGGAATTACATATATACTTGTCTTTCAAATCAAATATGTCAAACTCTTGTTGCTTCAACAATAATCAATCCACATCAAACCTGAAATAGCATTATGAATTGTCTCTGAAAAACCACACGGCATGAAGAATTAAAGGTATGATCCTCACTGTGTCAATGGGATCTCTGGGCATGGGAAGGACAGCACCAGTGTGGTAATAATCTATTCCAAGACCACCTCCAATATTCAAATAATTAACCTCAAATCCTTGCTCACGAATCAGGTCGATATAATTTACCGTGAGAACTGCAGCATCTCTGAATATGTCAACCTGAGAAGTACGAGAAAAAGGACTTTCTCAATATCACAAGTGTGCCAATTGCTGGGTAAATTAGAATTGACAGATAGATGGGCAAAACACATGAAGTGCAGAGAGATTCATATGATCCTCATACTCAGTTAGGTACAACCAGTCAAAGGTAAACCAATAGTTAGACAATAACAGCTTTGACTGCTGTAATCTTTAATGTGATTCAAAACAAGATTAAGACCATACCTTGGTAATTGTGGAACCAAGATGGCAGTGGGCACCCACAAGCTTCAGCTGGTTTGGATGTTATTTTACAGCATCAAGAAACCACTGCAGCTTCTCATTCCTAATTCCAAACTTAGAGTTCTTGTTTCCCGTGGCAACATATGGATGGACCTGAATTAAAAAAAAAAAACCCACAGAATTAATCTGAGACTTTTTCAGGAGAATGAAGGAACCAGTGACGCACCAGCCATAATTCATATGAAATGCACACAACAAATACTGTAAAAAAATGAGCTTGACAGAGAATAGTATGTAAGGTATGAAATGTAAAGGTCTTATGAGTGGAAGAACCAAAACTATCTGAGGATCCTTGTCTGGATTAATAGGAAGTAGGACATTAACCTTCTTGCTTGCTATTCTTGCAGCTGTAACTATGTTCTCCAAGTCAAATTCGCTGTCAACATTGACAAAGACACCTTCTTGTGCTGCTAGAACCAAATCTTCCAAGATTTTCGCGTTTCCATTAAAAATGCATCTATCATCATTTCCGAAAAACAAATATATAAATTCACTTTGTCATCCAAAAATTGCAAACAATTTCATACCTTTAAAGAACAATTAGATTACATGTAAAGCATGAGAAGAAGCAACCACATTCCTCTCGGGCATTTTCTCAAACACCTTACGAGCTGAAACCAAATCAGCACTACCCTTTGCAAACATGTCAATCAATGCACACCCAACAAACACATCAGAATCAAGATAGCCGCTATTGATAATAAACCTGAAAACCGTATCATCAATCGATGCATTCTCTGGGACCGAGCAAGCCCGAGCAACCACCACGAAACAATAATCATTAGGGAAAGACCCATCCTCGAGCATATGAACGAACGTATCCACCGCTTCAAACTCCATGTGATCATGGAACTTCAAGAAACCAAACCCTCTTATCGCCCATGTCCCCAAAAACCCTCTCCGCCTCAGCCCGAGAGGAAGAAGCGTAGGCACGCAAGCACGGGATTAAATTAAATGGCGGCGAGCAATGAAGACGGGATTAGAGACTTGCCTGCCCAGGACATTCTCATGGCTTGATCGGATTTAGTCTTCTCCCGCTCGGATGCGACAGATAATCGAACGTTTTCTTATGTGTAGATCCCATTAGATTCCGTTTCGACGCGTGCGTCGGGCGGTACTCTAGCCATGCAATGCCGGACAAGGCTGCTCCACGCAAGGATTTCGTCGTGTCATGCTGCTGCATCTTGGGATTATGTGAAGAAGTCGATGCTGGCTGAATTCTCGCGACGATGAGAGCATTATCACACGGTATGGACGACGCGTTAAGGCGAACGAGGCGAAGACACGCCATCGTTGGAGTGTTCATTTTGGTTTTGTTGACAAAGGCGAAGTCGCCGACGCGCCGAAGACCCGCCGTCATCCGAGTATGCATTTGAGGGGCGAACGCGAAGGCACCAAAAACCGACACGCGACTTCAGGAGGAGTGCACTGGGCCATTTGTGCCCCTGATAAAACAATAGAAGACACAAAAACATGGAATTGTAATGTCAAAACGCGTTTAATTTTTTTAGAAAAATCTTCATGTCGCCACACGTCACCTCAAATCTTTGCAAAGTTTTTATAATATATTGGAAGGTTCTTTTATTTCGGTGAAAAAGAAATTTAACTATGACTTGGTGAATGTCAAACTAAACAGCCTTTTGATTTTACATAATTCACACATGCATCCATGTATATGTATTAATCGATCAGCTGTCTTTCTTTCTCTCTCTTTTCTTTTTTCTCCTCTTCGAATCTTAGCAAAAGAGTTGCTGGCCAACCCTTGCCAACCATTAAGCCCTCAATCATTGCGGCCCTCACCCAGTCGTCAACAAGGGTTGCCCAACCCTTGCCTTTTGGCTAGGGGTGTGCTTTTCCCAATCTAGAACCAGGAACCGCCCGCTAAGTACTCTCCACCCGTTTTCTTTGGATCCATGGAACCGATCTTGACGCGGGCGACGCCTGGTTCTCTTCGAATCTTAAATGGCAAAATGACCTCGTCTGTCATCAAGCGAGATCAACCAACCGTCGAGCATTGGTCCGGATGGGTCTCATTAAGCCCTCAATCATTGGGCGGCCCTCACCACCATCGTGGGTCACTAGGCGGCAACGGCAACGGCGTCAAGGCCGAGATGAGCTCGGAAGGTCGTTGCGAGATCCGGCAACCTCGTGGGTTCTTGCCAACCGGAAGGCGGATCTCGCGGGGCGACGATGGCGGAGCCCTCAATCATTGCGGCCCTCACCCAGTCTCGGGCGGTGAGGGCGGATGCAACACCGAGGAGGAATCGAAATAGCGAGAGGAACCGAGGAAGAGAAAGAGAGAGAGGGCAACCCTTGCCTGAGATGAGATGGTGAGCGTGAGACTAGGTTTGTTTTAGTAATATTTTTTTTTAATATTAAAAGGGAACCGGTCCGGTTCAAGGGTTGGAACCGGGAACTTAGCCCAAAATCTGGGCCGGGAACCGATCCTTGTCCGGGCGGTCGGGCGGATCCCGGTATTTTGCACACCCCTACTTTTGGCTGGCAAGGGTTGGTTAGTGATCCTTGTCGGACTTGATAGGAAAAAAAAAGAAAATAAATAAACAAAGAGGAAAAATTATAAAAAAATTAGTCACATTGACCCCAACCATTCTATGTAGCATTACTGACGTCCACGTCAGTGATTTCCGATTAAAATTAGTTGGATAAACTCAATTGGCAACACATGAAAATGTTCAAGACTCAATTGACACAATTAAAAGGATTATAATTGAATTCGTCAAAATGCAACAGATTTGTGACTTTTTAGATAATTTTTCCTCATAATGTGACTGTACTTTGTAAAATTGATTTGAAACAAGAACTTGACATCAATATTTGTGTATTTCGGTACAAAAAGATGAAGTAGTATCCATGCCCGTAAATTCATGCAACCAACCCGCGACATGGCCGTCCCACCAGCTCGACCATGTGTGTTGATAGCCTGCTTGTGCCTAGCCATATCACTGGCGTGGCTTGCATCGTACTATACCAAAACTTAACAATATCCCAAATTTCCTCATCTTAGTGCTTCGGGCATAATTTCCTTCCAAGGACTTCCAAATTGCAGGGAAGCTTGATTCATTGAAGCTAGACATGTCGGGCTTTCAACCATGCATCATACGACCATATTAGAGCATCTCGAGACACCTGCAATTTGGTGTCGGCGATAACGGGACCAGTCGCTTTGAGGTGTTTCGAGGTCGAGATCTTCCTCAATGAAGAAGTTGCCCGAGCTGCAGAGGCGAGCCATAGCCAATTGCCTTTCCTCCACCGCCACCTTCGAAGCTTCCGGAGATCTTCGGGTTGCGCTTGAATTTTGGTTCTTTCTTGGTTTTTTTTTTATTGATCTTGCCAACCTGGTTAGAAAACATGCCCAGTTTTTATTTTGGTCGTAGAGGATGGTGTTTGGAATCCTATAGAAACAATGGAAAGTCAAAGAAGAGAATGTTCTTCAAATCATAACTGACACGATTGTTTTTCAAAGTATATACGGGTGGAGACATTTATTCAAAGTACAAGAGAACCAAGGCCAAAAAGGGCATCATCTCAAACGAGCTTTGATATTTACCACTGGAAATAAAGATGTACAGCCTGCTTTCAAATCATAGGCAAAGAGTGTTGGTAGTGAGATGCTTTGGATAATGTGCAATGTGCGATGTACTCCTCGGATTTTTCATTTTACTTATTAATTCATTTATATATGTTTTATTGATGTTCACCTTCTAATCACCACCGGATAATATCTACTCCATTGATTTTATATGTACATAGGCGTCAGCCAATTCTAAAATGAAGGATTTCCACTAAATTAAATAGGGATACAACGCCATGCCTATTACAAACAATCTAAAAGTATAGCAGGAAAAGAAAAGAAAAAAAAAACGGAAGTATAGTGATGGAAAAATTAATGTATTCTCGTATTTTCAAAGCATCTAAAAAGGGACAATTACTTTTGCAAAAATGAGTCAGCATGAAATCACGGGACGACCCATAGAGCACATTCATGCGATGCGATTACTTAATCAAGAAGTTAAAACCACCCACCTCCACCAAAAAGTCTCATCTTAGACTTTGGACCCCTACAATTACATTATTTAACAAATCTTTCAATTCAAGCTCAAGATTAAGAAATTATCATAGACAAATCAAAGGGAAATGATAAAAACATCATTGTCAAGTATATGGTATTGTTAGAGCATTGTTCTCAAATAAATTTGTCCTCCCAAAAATCCCTCAACTAGAACCCGCCCCCAAAAAAAAAAAGATCATCCCCTAATTTTTTTGTTTTTGTTTGACATACAAACAACTGCTTTACCGAAAGAAGACAAAAATGCATCCAGAAGAACCAGACTAAGCAATCCCGACCGTCCATAACGCGTTTAAGGCCTCCCGCGTTGGCCCGATTGGATGCGAGACTTTGCATGTGCCAACTTCCCCTATAAATACGCCCCTCCCTCTCGAACGGTCTCACAACGCATACCATAAATCAGCTATAGTCCTTTCCCTGATCCTTCGTCAATTCTAGTATTCCTGAAAAAAACAACCACCAACCATGGCCGAAGGACACCACCATCACCACCACCACCACCACCACCACCGCAGCCACCACAAGAAGGATGATGCTTTCATGGAGCCTAGGGGCCGTCTTCACGGAGCCTACGGTCGATTACAGGAAGGAGGAGAAGCACCACAAGCACCTCCAGCAGCTCGGCGAGCTTGGTGCCGTCGCTGCCGGTGCTTATGCCTTGGTAATAATTATCATTTTCTTCTCAATTCTTGAAAAAAAATTTCCCATTTTATAATTTATATAAACTTTGCGTCTTCACCTTATTGACCTAAAGCATCAGGTTAATCACAAGCAATGGATGCAAAAGATCTCGATTAAACTCACATCTTTCAACTAGACATGTTAATGGCATGCCATGCAAGAATGGATCATCCTTATAAATGAACAATAGTTTGAATTTAATTGATTTCCTTCACCCATCAGCTAGAGGAATAAGATTTCCCTACAATTGGCTTAAACAAAAAACATAGTTGTAATCCATAGCACTATTTACATGATCAGATACTTCTTTTCAAAGTGAATAAATTAATTTTGTTTTCTCGAACTTATCCCATGCTCAGAGCTTGTATAAAACAAAGTATACATAATAGAGAACTTTTTTTTTTTTTGCTCCTTTACTCTTTACCTTAACTCATTTTGTTTCGTGCACGCAATTCCTGATTAATGATGTGCAAAATGCAGCATGAGAAGCATAAGGCCAAGAAGGACCCGGAGCACGCTCACCGGCACAAGATAGAGGAGGAAATAGCTGCTGCCGCTGCCGTCGGGGCTGTCGGGTTCGCCTTCCACGAGCACCACGAGAGGAAGGAGGCCAAGAAAAAATATAAAGAGTCTCATCATGGCAAGAAGCACCACCATCACTTCTAAACCATGGAGGATCTCCGTCTCTTTTTGCTGCTATCTGTCTTGTTTATGTAATTTTATTTCCTTAGAGACTGCCTTCAGTAGTCGCTGTACATTTGCGGAGGGTGTGTTCGGGCTTTGTCTTGTACAGGTTGTATCTTGGGTATTCTGATGATCTGATTTCTTGCGTTTACATTTCCGCATATTGTTTTAGGTACAATGATTATATTGACTATTATTTTCAAAAACCAGTTAGCACACATTCTCCGCATACGATGGATCCACACCCGGTTAGTCAATGTCAATTAACTCAAACGCGATGGCGTCAAATTCAAAAAAATCACTTGATCGCAATGCTATATATAATTATAATTCAAAAAGTACCTAAAAAAGCTGTACATGACATAAAAGTATATAAGAGTTTCTAAGAATTGATGTTTTGAGTCCTCCCATGAGGACACGTACAAATTAGCAAATTTATCTAATAATAGTCCATTGCTATATCTTCATCGTGACCTCACTAAGCACAATGACATTTTCTACTAATTTGGTGGGATCTATGTGTTAGGTGCATGTCATTATAATCGTCCATTATCGTTATTTTTTCCAAGTTAGTTCTTTCAAATATGGCTGAGTCAATTAACTGCGATTCAGTTTGAAATGAACTCACAAAATGACATAATTAATAATCTATATTGTTCCAAATCAAGCGATATATGATGCCTGGCCTATTTATATATCCTGAAAAAGGTTCAATAAAGTGTCTTTAATTCCACAAAAGTTATATCTCTTACATCATATAGAAGTTGTCAATAAAATTATCATCATTGGAGGGAAATAGTTCCTTTCTCTCTCTCTTTGATGTAGCCCATATTCAACACCAACTTGTTCAACCAAGAAGATTAGTGTGCATTCAATATCAACGACACTCTGTTTTGTCATAAAGATTTTGTCATTTCTCAAACATAAAAACTTGCATCAAGACACTTTGGGGCGAGCAAAAGCATTGGTAAATATTGTTTCAATTTTAATAGCTTCTAGTTTCTACGTACATTAATGACTATTAGTTTCTATGTTTGAGTCTAGCCTCTTACTCTTCTTTTGTTTTGATATAAAAGGTCAATGAGTCTTTATAAATTATAGACCAAATTTGATTAATTAAATTTGCTTAGTGTAACTCTCTTGAACCTTAAAGAGTTCAAATCCCTTGAAAGCCTAGAAGAGTTTCCACTCTGTCTTTGAAGAGTCGGGGCTTTTAAATCCTGTATCTTTGAAGAGTTGCAGCCATCAATTTTGAAGAATTGATGCTATTTCAACTTCCTCGGGGGCCTAGTATAGCAACCATTGAAGTTCCTGTACTTTTTTTCATTTTATCCACCACCTTTTAGCCCACTTTCATAAAATATCGACAAGCCTATAATGCTTAGTTGAGGAAACTGAAAACACAAAATTTTTGATTCTTTGAGTCTCCATTCTTTTGCTTTGGAATTAGGTCATTCTGATCTAAATCGACAAATTTATGCTCGTTTTCCTGAACTAGCATGGAAAAAAAAGATTATTCGATTTTATGACTAAGTTTCCATATGTGTAAGTCACTCTCCCGATTCTATCGCCTAAGTAGCCAATTCTCTCTCTCTCTCCCTCTCTCATGCAACTTTGTTCCCTAATATCTCTCTACATAGGTCCTTATGAGTGAGATTGGTTGGAGTCTAGCAAGTTAGAATGATCTTTGATTATTGAGAGTATAACACCACAACACAAACCCTTAACCTACATTCCTGATACCGTGTGATTCTTAAACTATTTGAAAACATGTCAATAATAAACTTATAGGATGTTTCTTAAAGCTTTGGAAGTTACGTATTTGATTTGAGTGTTTTTGGTTTTGGTCGGAAAGGGCAATCTATAAATATATATAGTCAAATCAAACTTCAATCTTGACTACAATATAAATATGCAAGTCTCTATTCACGAGCTATTTGTATTCATACACAGGCCTCATCAATGGCCGGCAGAGGGAAAAAGGGAAAAATGAAACGAGAAGAGAGAAAAGAAAAGGAAAAATAGAAAAAAAAAACAGATAATCAAAAGAATTACAAAAATTGTTTTTATGAAAAAGAGAAGAGATTAATGTCACGCCTCGATCTTCGAGCGCGCGCCCATCCCTCACCGGTTGATTAATTAGTGACGTCCCAGGACATGTCGCCGAGCCATTCATTTTAATACGCAAGTGGAATCATATAAATAATCTCCAGATAATAAAACAATGGGATAGGAAAGTAGGGCCAATTTTTCAAACCAAAACAAACCTTTTATAAACAACCATGTTTATTTACAAGACCAAACTATTTACAAAAAGGTCGGCTCATTCCAAAAGGAATGGTCCTATGACCTACTAGTCAAACCCGTTCGCCGATTCTGGTCTATCTACCTTTCCAAACTCCGGGGCTTCCGGTTCTCCACCAACATCATCTAAGGACCTGAAAATGGTTATACAATAATCAGTGAGACAATGTCTCAACAAGTTCAACCCCCCTAAAACTCAATTAGGAAGACAATACGTCCTAAGGGCTGCCTAAGCATAAGCATAGGTCGGAGTACTTACCTTGGCCTCAGTCTCTTCTTGCAAGTCAGTACAATTCACAAATACCTCAAATCACATCAACCAATCAATTCATATCATCAAATCAAATCATTGATCAATTGACTCGGTCGATTCTATGTCAACAAGATCATTCCCCAGTCATTTCAATCAATACTATCTATTCTCCAAAATAACATATCAAGTCATCGAGCTGATATAATATACTATTCATTCTCCAAGATGACATATCAAGTCACTGAGTCGGTATAATATACTATTCATTCTCCAAGATGACATATCAAGTCACCGAGCTAGTATAATATTGTGTCTTTCTCCGAGATGATATACCGAGTTACCGATCCAATATAATATAATGTCTTTCTCCGAGATGACATACTTAGTCATCGAGCCGACATTCATTCTCCAAGATGATATACCGAGTCACTGAGCCAATATAATATAATGTCTTTCTCCAAGATGACATACTTAATCATTGAGTCGACATAATATAACGTCTTTTTCCAAGATGACATACTGAGTCATTGAGCCAACGTTCTTATCGCCCAACGATTTTTCACTTTTTATCATACCTGATAAAATAGGGGTGTGGGTACACGGTTGGCCTTAGCCAAAATATAATAATTTCCTTTCCATAAATCCCACTAATTTATATAGTCCACCAAAATATTTTTGGCGTTGTAAACCGATGCTCAGTTATCCAATCAAATATTAGAATTAAATCAATTTAGGAATAAAATCCTAAAATCACAATCACTTCAATTCAACGTAATTTAGAGCTCAATTAAATAAACGAACCACACCACAGCAATCCACATAAAATTCCGGTCACTGACTATTCTAGTCTAATTTCCGGAAAATAAATAAATAATTAAATAATTACGGAAAATATTAAATAAATGCTAATAAATTCAACTTAGGCCCGTAATGTCGAATTGAACACCGAAACGGACCCAAAAATTTCCGAGTTACTCTAGATAAATACTAGAGCATGTCTAGGTCCTAATTGCACTAACTATCCACCTAACATACATCGGCAAATCATTTATTTCACTAATCTAATCTAACTATCCACCTAAACCATGCTTAACCTAAACTAATCGACCCTTAAGCGTCATTAACCTACTAAGCGAGGATTAGTGAGTTAAACTCACTTGTTCGGCGATCTGGTCGGTGCAAATCGATGGGGATGTAACGGGGCTCACTTCTCTCCAAAGCGGGCCTAGCTTTTGGGGTCGGGAACACCCACAAAACGAGCAAAAACAGTGTCAGAATACCCACTGGTCGGGTTCTGTTTTGGGCTAGTTGAGGCAGCTTTGGCGGCTGGTTGAGGCAGTTTCGGTGGCTGGTTGGGCTAGACAAGACCGGTGACGGGTAGGCGAAGCTTTGGCGGGGCCTCACGGCTGCAAGCGGGCGACCCAACAGCTCCGCCGGTGAGCCACAGCAGCTCAAGTGACCTCGGCAAATTGCTGGAAGAGAAGACGGCGACAGTGGCGTGCGGTGAAGTGCGAGCAGCGGCGGAGGGACACACGCGGCGAACAGCGGCGTGAATAGCGGTTCAGCGGTGGCATGCAACGACAAGAGGCTTCCGTGGCTGGCTAGTGTTGCTGGTTCTAGTTTGCTGAGGTGAAAAATCGTAAATTGAGAAGAAAGGGGAGGCTCTCGACGGATGAGGGAGGAAAGAGAAGGAGGAGGGGACCACTTGGCCTTATTTTCTCTCAACTTGTCCCCTAGATGACCTCACCCAACCCAACTGGCTTGCACCACCAATTTTGGACCAAAAACTCCCTTCTAGAAGTATTGAAGAGGTCCATAAGTCATAGCCATGGGGGTGCTACGAATTTGGCTTGGTTTTGCATCAATTGGACACCGAAAGCTTCTTGAATCCACTCAATTTGCCCTCCATAAATTCGATCAACACCTCATTGATTCAATTGGTATTTTTCCTCACCAATTGATCTCACTTGCATCCCAATTGCGCGATAAAAAACAGTCCCTGACATTTTCTAGACAAAAACGACCATACCTGGACCTTTTCCCAAAAAGTCTCAGTATGAAGAAAAATCTTCTAAGACTAAGTTGACATTCCTAAAATGACTCGTGACATGATAGAACTTTTAACTTCTAAAATCGGACTCAAATTCGCGGTTAATTTCAATTCGGCGCGATTTAAGCATGACTTAGGCTACTGGGCAGCTTTCAGAATTTTTTAGTGCAAATGACCCGTGGTCGATTTTCTTCGAGCCACAATGAACCCACTCGATGCATTGACAACTCTTGGTTGTCATGAAAATCTCGAGATTTCAAATACCGACACAGGGTGCCAAAATGATAGAAAAATCAGTCTAGTGCCGATCGACAAACCGATTTATCTTAGATTTAGTGGAGTCACCCACGTTTAGCCACACATCTTAGTCGAACTGATCTATCTCTGATTTCTAATCGACTTATATCTATGCCGTAATGACCTCTAAAGATGAGCACGGTCGAGTAGCCGATTCCTGGTTGAATTCTCAAGTCTATTGCCTTAAAATTCTTTAATGGTTTCTTCAGATAGTCTAGTTATCTCGAGAGTGATTAGCTCTGAGAATAGCCCTATAAGTGCGTCGATGAAATGCTCGATTTCTTCAATAGAAAACAGAATTGAAAATTTGGGATGTCACAATTAAAGTGTATTTCCCTCGTATTTCCTTTTCTTTTCTAGATCTTTCTCCTCTATAGTTCTATCATACATAGTAGCTTGTAGTTCTTCACTGTACTTTTAATTCCAAATGCGAATAATTTCTTTGTTTTTACGTTGCGATCTATTCTCTAGCTAAGTGTCCATACCCTATTGAATCTCCACAAGGCAAAAGGGCTTTAAGCAGTTTTTGAAGTGCTAGTTGGCTGGTATAATACCACTGAATCATATCTGAAATTTGATGTAGGTGTCGCCTTATTGGAAGGGTATGAATAACTTTAAAAAAATGCTAAAGATGATAGCTACAAAACTGGAGCAAGAAAGAAAGTCATCGAATGGATTGCCTTAATTAAGGGAACAGTATGATGGGACAACTCCCACTTGTGCATTGCCGATAGTGGGGAATGCAAATGGTATCATATGGCATGGCTCTCATACATCAACTTTGCTGGCCATGGAGTATGTAGATATGTATAGTGTCAACCCATATATGCCTTAAGAAGCACAAGAATTGTGCGAGCGTGCGAGAGTGAGAGCCGTTGTCAATTCGTCGAATTTACAGAAACCCAAATGTTCAATCATGAAGAACTCAAGGCCATGGAGCATGCAGATATATATAGTGGCATCATATGCCCTAAGAAGTACCAGCAATGCGAGTGCACACACGCGGGAGTGAGACTATTGGCACAACAAATTTCATGTTCATTTGAAAATATAATGAGCAATTCATACATGACGCAAATCATATCAAGAATATCGAATGAGATTCTCCTTGCACATTCTACTGTCTGTCTTTAGGCAGTAAATGATCATCTTCAACCTAATAAATAAGTCTCTGATCAATTGTTGAAAACATTCCCCTAAAGCGCATGAAATAGCCACTTGCAACGAAAAATAATTGAAAAAACTTAGGGACCCAGAAAGAAGCCCAGGTATGGACAAAGTGCCCAACTGCCTCGCACTTGTCTCTTTTCTTTCACCTCCTTTTGCTTTGTTGTTGGCAAACTTAGGCTCTGTTTGTTTGTGTTTCTTTTTTTTGTTCCGGAACACTTTTTCTGTTTTTTTGTTCCCGGGAACAAAAAAAAAAAAACGCGTTTGGTTGCGTTTTTGTTCCAAATCATTCTTTTGTTCCCTGAACAAAAAAAAACAGAAACAAGAAACAAAAAAAAGTTGTTTCTTGTTTCGAACAAAAACAAAGAAACAAGTTTTCTCTCTCTTCTCTTGTCTTTTCTTTTTTTTTCTTCTTTTCTTCTTCTTCTTCTTCTTCTTCTTCTTCTTCTTCTTCTTCTTCTTGCTTTGGCCGGTCACCGGCCTTGGCCATGGCCGGCGACCGGCCGACGAGGGGCCGCGGCCTCGCCCGGCCACGGCGAGGCTCGGCCTCGCCTTGGCTGGCGAGCTCGGCCTCGCCGGATCTGGGAGCCCGAGCTCGCCCGGCCACCGCCAAGTCGGCGTCGCTGGCGGTGGCCGGCGAGGCCGAGCCTCGCCGGTGGCTGGGCGAGCTCCGCCTCGCCGGATGCGGGCGAGCCCGAGCTCGCCCGGCCAAGGCGAGCCCGAGCCTCGCCCAACCACGGCGAGGCTCGGCCTCGCCGGGGGCCGGCGAGCCTCGCCGGTGGGCTGGGCGAGGCCGCCGGCCCTCATCGGCCGGTCGCCGGCCATGGCCGAGCCGGCGACCGGCCAAAGCAAAAAAAAAAAAAAAAAAATAAAAAGAAAGAAAGAAAAATAATGAAAATTAAAAAAAACATTAAAAAATTAAAAGAAATAAAAAAAGAACATAATTTACCAAACATATTTCTGTTCTTTTTTTTTTATTTTAGGAACAAGTTTACCAAACGCTCATTTTTGTTCAAAAAACTTTCCCAGGAACAAAACATTTTTTTTTTTTACGTTTTCCCTGGAGCATTTTTAAACGAAACACAAACAAACGCACCCTTAGTCAAGGGATGTTACAATTGGTGGAGGTAAAAGCAAAATAAGACTACATAATGACGAGATCAAGTGTTTCTACTTCAACGGATAGCAAAGCAGTGTGTACTTTATCCAGCCAACCATCCAACCGATCTCGCAAGGATTTAACTTGTAAAGTGCCTAGAACTCTTGGTTGGACCCATGAAACATGCACTATTCCCTCTACTTGGACTTTTAGATTAACCATAATTGAAGAGAAATAGCGAAGAACAGAAGATCTTCGTTGCCCAAGTGTTTGTGGGATTAGGCCAAGGAGAAAAAGAGTAGTTCTTTTATGCTCTCTTAATTAGGTATAAAGCTTCCACCCATCCATATGACTATTAATTATTCATTTTTGGAAACATCTAAACCACCAATCTATCCAAACGGAGTTCATTCTATCTTCAAGCTTCATGTATACAGCTGCACCATAAGGCTGAGTCAAACTATAGCCAAATGAACTCTAAACTAGAGAAGGATCATATACACACAACTAGAATAATGATGACATCCAATCTAATCATCCAATGTCATAGAACACAGCACAACACAACCACTAAGGGAAATACAAAAGAATCAAGAAGACTTACAGAAAGGCTCTTCATGAGAAGGTGCTCAACATGAGCTACACAAAGACTTTGGGCGTTCAGCAATAATGCTGGGTGGAATTGTCCTATCTTTTGATGCACGCTACAGGGTAAGATCATATATTTTATATGTGGAGGAATACATAGTTATAATGAAAAATGTGAAATAATAAGTATGACAGAAATGGATATAAGAAAAGAATAGAAAGCGAGACCTGAATATGATTTCCATTAGGTAGAGAACATTGATTTTCAACCAAACCAGGTTGTGCATTGAGAGCAGCCTTGTGTAAATGACAGTTCTCAATAGCGTTGCAAATCACCAGCATTAAATGCCTTGAGAATATAGTACATCCACCAAGAGGCTCTTTATCTGTCAAATTTGTTAAAACAAATCAAGATATTAACACGATGATTAACAAAAAAATGAAACAAATAAGGGCAAATTGGAAAGGACCATGTAACCAAAAAGCAAGTTATTCTTGAAGTTGCTTAGTAGAAAAATGTCATCAACATAACATTAATAGCTACACAATGAACATGTGTTACAAATGTGCCTCAAACGAATCTAGGAAGAGCGTTAATGAAACCTACCACAAAGAATTTGATGCAAAAAATACTATAGATAGAAAACCTTGATTGCATTTGGCAGTTATGATAAAATTCAGGATATGATAAAATTTATCTTATTCTTCATTTGGTGAGTGCTCAAAATAGGATAAAGTCAGATGTAATGTGGATATAGGCCGGATAAAATTATTTCATGGAAGTGTGGAATAAATGTGGATATGATTTCTAATATTCATATTAAGAAAATTATTTTTTATCAGAAACTAAACTTCTTAAATTAACAAAATTAACAAAATTAAAATTATTCGACCCAAAAAATTAACAGAATTAAAATATATTTCAATATATAAATAATATTTGACACTTTTGGTTTAAAAATCTAGATCCAAAAAATTTGGCAAAAAATAAAATAAAGTTATTGGTTAATTTTTTACTAAATTGGATGATTCCACTCATACCTAATATATCGACTACATAATGAGGAAGGGTGCCAATTGGGCTGGGCTTGGTCAGGCTGGCACAATCAACTTATTTGGGCCCTAAGGCCGAAACTTCGAGCCTCGGAGGGATTCTTGTAGGAATAGAAATGACACTTTGGGTTTAATAATATAGATCCAATAACTTCAGCCCAAAAAAAAAAAAAAGAGTAATAAAGTTAATGGTTGGATTTTCATTGAATTAGGTGACTCCATGCTTACCTAATATATCGACTTACCTAATGAGGAGCGGGTTACAATCAACTTATTTGGGCCCTAAGGCCCAAACTACGGGCCTTGGAGGGATTCTCATAGGAATATAAATGACACTTTGGGTTTAATAATGTGACATCCGGGTTTTCATCAGACTTAGAATAAGTAACGGTCATCACAAGTTGACAGGAGTATCGACAGACTGCGTCATTGGCACCATTTGCGGACATTATTTCGTCATTGTCATTTTTGATATAACATTAGGCTATCGTTTCATCACCACTCGTCCTTCCGAAACATCAATTTTCGGAGAGAAATTTCCCATGCACGGCCATGCACATGCTCGATATTAGTCTTGAGCGGCCTCGCCAACGGCCACGTTCTTCGGTCATGCAGCACGTAAAGTTCCCTTCCCATTTGTGGCGATTGAAGACCATCGATTTGCATGGCCATGATTAAGCTGGCCTTAACTTTCCCATACACTTGAAGAAGTCCCCATGCAGCTATGTCCACGCATCCAATAACAGCCCATATGCACGCCCCTTTGATGGTCAACAAAAGAAGGGGAATATTTACTAAGAGGCACCAAATGGCAGCCACGTCGTCCCCAGCAAATGTCTCCTTTGCTGCCACTGAATCCTCCTCAGTTGACTAAGAGTCAACAAAACTGAGAAAGGAAGCCACATCCTTTCTCTCCCTCTTCGGTGGCTAGCGGAGAGGAAGCCCAACATGCATGCAGGGAGACACGCCTGCATGCCATGATCAAAGTGGAAGCAGCCCGTAGCTCTTGCTACCTCGGTGTCTTTGGCTTTTGACTAGAAGAGTCAACGAGCCAATCTTCAAAAAGAACAAGACCGCCAGTGGAAGAAAGAGCAAATCAAGAGAGAGAATAGAGGGCGCGAGAGAGTGAGCGGTGAGAGAAAAGAAAGCGACCACTCCCTTCGTCGTGTACGTGCAGCCGCTGCCCCCATTGCGCCGATCCAGCCGTCCCACAACCTCTGCCATGTCCGTGAAACCGTGAGCTTCCAAACCTCTCACCATCACGTCATTGTCACCGTGAATCGGTGTATTTGCTAACTTGATGAGCTTATGCACTAAACTCTTCTTAGTAGGCTAAGGACGTCTAAGGGGTGTTTAGATTTAATTAATTAGGAACTACGTGTTTAGTTAGATTAATTTAGTGATTTAATTATGTAACTATGCATGTTAGGTGGTTAGATTAGATTAAGTGAGGCATAGATAAATTGTTTTATCTATCTAGAAGGGTTCGGGAATTTTCCGGGTCCGTATTGGTATTTAATTTAGTGATTTCAGCCTAGGTTGGTAATTTTAGAATTTAAATTGGTTTATGTAATTAATTTTAGAAATTAATTTATTATTAATTTTTTTTTTTTCCCGGAAATTAGGCCAAGATAGTTGGTGACTAGAACTTCGTGCTGATTGCAATGGTGTGGTTAATTTCTGCAATTGAATGTTAAATTGTGAAAGTTGAGTGCTTTTTGGATTTTTGGTCAATTATTCCAAAATTGGTGAATTTTGATATTTATTTAGAAAATCTCGGGTGCCGGGTTTTCAACACCGAAAATGGTTTTATATACTATATAAACCAGTGGGATTTTGAAAAGAAGGTTACGAATTTTTTGGGTCCAATCTGACCGTGTACCCACTCACGACTATTTTCACCGGTGTTTTTAATACGAAGAAAATAGGCCGGGATCACTATTTTAACTGAGACATTTGAGTGCAATGCATAGTGTCCTGGGCCGAGATTGATTGGTTGTGTGATGGTTAAGAGAACTTGTCACCGAACTGTGTCGGATGGACGTTACCATATATGGGATACCCACTCATTGGGTTTTGGGTCGCAGTAGAGGCTGGACCTATGCTCCTTCGGGAAAGCCGTCTTAGAGAGACGTAGCCGTGTTCAATGGGGTGAGAGGATACTTGGCTACGCTAGTAGATCGCCAAACTTCAAGTAGGCCGTACCCTAGAGTGGGGGAAATTATCAATTGGAACATGTTGAGTGAAATAGATACGCCGGATTATGGGACAAAATTGTGTGACATGGTATGGGACGTGTCATAATGATTTGGTCCTCTAATCTGAACCCCTGTGATTTATTGAGTTGAGTAATGCGTTTCAATGGTTGTGTACATCAATGTTATGCATAATGTATATGAACTATGCTGACCTGCATGGTGGATTTGAGACAAGGTAAGTCTTTGTGATTGTGTGATTGTGTGGTTAGGACGCTTCTTAGCGTATTTCCCTCTTAATCGGGGTTTAGAGCGTGAACTCATTGAGATTTATATCTCACCCCGTCGTGGGATAATTTTTCAGGACCGTAGAGCGGAGGACTTGGAGTCGTGCTGAGGTGATCTGAAGTGTAGATCAGTTAGGACCACTTCTTTTTGGAGAGCCAGTCTTTTGTAGTCTCTTGGTCAAAGACTCTATACATGACTCAGTTGGTTTATGAAAACATGTTTTGTTTGTAAATATGTTGTCCTGCTTTTCTATCCCAAGATGGTTATTGTCAGGGGATTTATTATTCGCTTCTATATGTGTAATAAAATGAAAGGGTCGGCGACTCGTCCTGGGAAGTTGCAAATTTTCTCGACTAGAGAGGGATGGGCACGCGCTCGGGGTTCGGGACGTGACATCCCCGTTTAAGTGGTATCAGAGTGAGGTTTGTGTATGGAGTGATAAGGTGCGATGGGTTCATGGGATAGTTAGTAGGAATAACCTCTAATTTTATGCTGATGCATGTGAGTGATAGCTGTTTGGTAGATTGGTTGTGGGATCACTCAGTTTCTAACATGAGTGATTAGGAGCCCATTTTGAAATCTCAACATGAGTGATTAGGAGGCATAGGACCTTATCTTCAGTGACTCGGGTTAGGACGTCGACTAGGGTCGGTAGAGCGCAGGTTGAGGCCAACGCAAGTGGAGTAGCACCACCTCCAGTTGGTGCTAGTGTAGCAGCCCATGGTGATCCGAGAGTGGATGGGATCATGCATGTGTTAAAGACAATGGGTAATTGTATGGAGCAGCAAGCTCAGAATCAAGCTGCCGCCGCCAATGCTTCAGCCATCGCTATAGCCGTCACTACCGCAGCCGCCACTACTGCCGCCAATGCCGCCGCTGATGCTGCTGTTGTCGCTGTTGCTGCCGCACCTGCCGAAGTTCCACTTGGAAACGTGGTCACTGAGAGAGAGAGGCCCATGCATAAGTTAGTGGAGTAGTTTTTGAAGTTGAACCCGCTGAGGTTCACTGGTGTAGGAGATCCTGAGACTGCAGCCCTCTGGATCTAGGAATTGGAAAAGGCCTTTGCACTGCTGATGTGCACCGAGGCAGAAAAGGTCGTCCTTGCAGTCTATTAACTACAAGGGATTGCCAGCACTTGGTGGAGAGCCACCAGAGGAATAACGTTCTCGAAGGTGTGGTCCCGGAGTGGAACGCTTTTGTCGAGATCTTCAATAACAAGTACTTTTCAGATAGTGCTAGAGAACTGAAGATGGCGGAATTCCAGCGCCTTCGCCAAGGTACCATGACTGTGGATCAGTATGAAGCGAAGTTCGCTGAACTGTCACAATACGCCCCTAGATTGGTTGAGGACCCAGTAGATCGAGCACAAAGATTCAGAGATGGCTCAGACAGGAATTGGGGAGTCCGTTGGTGCCGTTCAATTTGAAAGATTACAACAACTTGTATGAACGAGCTCAACTGATAGAGAGAGACTTGAACGAAGGAGCCGCCGCATCTGGGTCACGGTTTAGTTCTAACCGAGATGGAAATTAGTTTGGGAAAAGACCAATGACTGGAGGAAGGTATCCTGTTCCACCCAACAAGAAGGGTGGGATAGGAAAGTCAATGTTGAGCCAGAATGGAGTGTGTCGTGACTGTGGGAGATGACATGGATCAGCCCCATGTCCTGCTAGGATGGGTGCTTGTTTTGTGTTTGGCCAACAGGATCACATGGCCAGGAACTGTCCTAGAAGGCAAATGGGACCACAGTTGCCGCTGCCGCCACCGATGGGTCAGAATCAAGGAATCGCGCCACCGAATGCGTTGTAGGGTGTTTTGAACAGGCCGCCAGCTCAGGGAAGGACGTACGCTATCACTAGAGGACAGGTAGAGGACTCGCCTGATGTGATCACAGGTACGGTCTCGCTAAATGACCATGCTGCTTATGCTCTATTTGATCCTAAAGCTACTCATTCATTTATAGCTGAGTAGTTTGTTAAGTTGGTAGATTGAGTCCTGAATTGTTGGAGTCAATGGTTAGCATATTTACACGGTTAAAGGACAAGGTGTTAGCTGCAGTAGGTTGTCTTGGTTGCAAGTTAGTTATTGGTGAGTGAGAAGGAAAGAATTTGATAGTCCTAGCAATGTATGATTTTGATGTGATAATTAGCATGAACTAGCTCACTAAGCAACGAGCTAAGATGGACTGCTATCGTAAAATGATTTAGTTTAACCTGTTAGCTAGTGAAAGTTTCGAGTTTATTGGTAGTTGAGGAGGACCCTTGATTACCTTAATCCTGTCGCTTGAGGCAACTCGTTTGTTAGACAGGGGTTGCCGAGGTTACTTAGCGACTGTCGTGGATATGACAGTTGAGGAGCCGAAGATTGAGGATATCGCCGTGGTACAAGAGTTTCCAGATGTGTTTTCGGAGGAATTACCTAGCCTACCCTCAGAAAGGGAGATCGAGTTTGTAATTGAGTTAGCCCTTGGGATGGAACCAATCTCTAAGGCTCCTTACCGCATGGCGTTGTCAGAGTTGAAAAAACTAAAGGTGTAGATGCAAGAGTTGTTGGATAAGGGATTCATACGTCCCAGTGCATCACCTTGGGGAGCACTAGTTTTGTTTGTGAAAAAGAAAGATGGTTCGTTGCGCCTTCACATCGACTAACGTCAACTCAATCAAGTGACAATCAAGAACAAGTATCCACTACTGAGGATCAACGACTTGTTTGACCAGCTATAAGGAGCATCGATATTCTCTAAGATCGACTTGAGGACGGGATATCATTAGCTGAGGATCAGAAAGGAGGACATATTGAAGTCAGCATTTCGTACTTGATATGGCCATTATGAGTTCACTGTAATGCCATTTGGTTTGACAAACGCCCCAGCTACTTTTATGGATATGATGAATCGGGTATTCAAGGAATATTTGGATCAGTTTGTGATCGTATTCAACGACGATATCTTGGTGTACTCGAGAAGTCTAGAGGAGTACGAAATACAATTGAGGACAGTGCTTCAGACTCTGCGGAGTCATGAATTGTACGCTAAGTTTAATAAGTGCGAGTTTTGGTTAACTCATGTGATGTTTCTAGGTCACGTGATTTCAGGAGAAGGAATCTCCATAGACTCAACCAAGATTAAGGCCGTGATCAACTGGCTAAGACCAACGACAGTGACAGAGATAAGAAGTTTCTTGGGATTGGCAGGTTATTACAGAAGGTTCGTGGAAGGATTCTTAGCAATAGCCTCGCCTTTGACTCGACTGTTGAAGAAATAAGAGAAATTTGTATGGACAGATAAGTGAGAGTGTAGTTTCCAATAGCTTAAGCAGAAGCTGACTATTGCACCCGTATTGATCATACCATCTGGTCCTGGAGGATATGAGATCTATAGTGATGCGTCGTTTAGAGGACTGGGTTGCGTGTTAATACAGTATGGTAGAGTCGTTACATACACGTCCCACCAATTGAGACCTCATGAGTTGAATTACCCGACGCATGACTTAGAACTCACAGCGATTATTTTTGTTCTGAAGATTTGGAGACATTACTTGTGTGGAGAAAGGTTCTAGATCTTTACAGATTATCAGAGTTTCAAGTATTTATTCTCTCATTAGGAGTTAAATATGAGACAGCGTCGCTGGATGGAACTTCTCATGGACTTTAATTGCGACATCCTGTACCATCCTGGAAAGGCTAATAAAGTCGCAGATGCGCTAAGTCGGAAGTCTCCAATTTCGCATATGATGGTAAATGAGTGGAATTTACTCGAGAAAGTTCAAGATTCGGTTTTCAAGTTTGAGGTAAGCCACCTTTTGAATATTATGGCTACCTTCAGAATTGAGCCGGAAGTATAGATCAGAATCAAGACGCTTTAGCCGATTGACCCGGATGTTCAGAAAATCCTGCAAGAGGATACCGAAAAGAGGAAAGCTGATTTCCAGATTTCTAAGGATGGAACACTGAGGTTCCAAGGATGATTATGTGTACTTGACGATGCAGCGCTTAAGGAAGAGATGTTGTCAGAAGCTCATCATAGTAGTTACAGCATTCATCCAAGCAGTACAAAATGTATCATAATCATCAACACTATTGGTGGACCGGTATGAAGGCGGATATCGCCAAGCATGTCACCAAATGTCTGATGTGTCAGCAAGTGAAAGCACAACACTGTAAACCGGGAGGACTTCTACAACCTTTTGAGATCCTAGAATGGAAATGGGAGCATATCACAATGGACTTTGTGACAGGTTTACTAAGGAGTCAGAGAGGTAATGACTCTATCTGGGTAGTGGTCGATAGACTGACGAAGTCAGCTTACTTCACCGCAGTACGAAAGGACCTTGATTTGGACAGGCACGCAGAATTATACGTACATCAGATTGTTCGTCTACATGGAGTGCCAATGACGATTACATCTGACCGAGACCTAAGATTCACAGCTGCTTTTTGAAAAAGTTTGCAAAGTGCTTTGAGAACGAAGCTGTTGTATAGTACAACATATCATCCTCAGACAGATGACCAGTCTAAGAGACGATTCAAACCCTCGAAGATATGTTGCGAGCTTGTGTGTTGGATTTCAAGGGAAGTTGGGAGGAACAACTTCACCATGTTGAGTTCGCTTACAACAACAGCTACCAACAGAGCATTCAAATGGCTTCTTTTGAAGCGTTATATGGTAGAGCGTGCAGAACTCCGGTATGTTGGGACGAGGTCGGAGAATGAAAAATCACAGGCCCAGAGTTGGTCCAGCAGTCAATGGATGCAGTTGCCGTCATCAAAGACAAACTAAAGACTGCTCAAAGCCGCCAAAAAAGCTACGTCGAATGCCATTAGAATTCCAAGTTGGTGAGCATGTCTTTCTGAAGGTGTCACCAATGAGGGGTACTTCGTGCTTTGGCAAAAAAGGAAAACTGAGTCCGAGGTACATAGGTCCCTTTGAGATAATGGAAAGGATAGGGACTCTAGCGTATCGTCTTGCATTACCGCCGAGACCGGCGCAAGTGCATGACGTCTTTCACGTGTCGATGTTGAGGAAGTATGAACCTGACTCGACTCATGTATTGAATTTTGAAGAATTAGACGTGGATGACAAGGTGTCGTATGTGGAAAGACCGGTTCAAATTATAGATCGGAATAAACAAGTTCTACGCACCAAGACGATCCCATTAGTTAAAGTGGTATGGCAACACCATGGGACAGAAGGAGCAACCTGGGAAACTGAAGACTCGATGAGACGACAATACCCCCACCTTTTCAAAAAAGAATCGTAGTAGGTTTAAATTTCAAGGACGAAATTCTCTAAGGAGGGGAGATTTGTGACATCTGGGTTTTTGTCAGACCTCAATAAGTAACAGTCGTCACAAGTTGACGGGAGTATAGACAGACTGCGTCTTTGGCACCATTTGCGGACATTATTTCGTCATCGTCATTTTCGGTATAACATTAGGCTATTGTTTCATCACCACTCGTCGTTCCAAAACATCAACTTTCGGAGAGAAATTTCCCATGCACGGCCATGCACACGCTCGATATTAGTCTCGAGCGGCCTCGCCAACGGCCACGTTCTTCGGCCATGCAGCACATAAAGTTCCCTTCCCATTTGCGGCGATTATAAACCATCAATTTGCATGGCCACGATTAAGCTGACCCTAACTTCCCATACACTTGAAGAAGTCCCCATGTAACTACGTCCATGCATCCAATAATAGCCCATATGCACGCCCCTTTGATGGTCAACAGAAGAAGGAGAATATTGACTAAGAGGCACCAAATGGCAGCCATGTCGTCCCTAGCAAATGTCTCATTTGCTACCACCGAATCCTCCTCAGTTGACTATGAGAGTCAACAAAACCAAGAAAGGATGCCACGTCCTTTCTCTCCCTCTTTGTTGGCCAACAAAGAGAGAGCCCAACATGCATGCAGGGAGACACGCCTGCATGCCATGATCAACATGGAAGCAACCCGCAGCTCTTGCTGCCTCGGTGTCTTCGGCTGTTGACTAGAAGAGTCAACAAGTCAATCTTTGAAAAGAACAAGACCGTCAGTGGAAGAAAGAGCAAACCAAGAGAGAGAATAAAGGGCCCGAGAGAGTGAGCGGCAAGAGAAAAGAAAGGGACCACTCCCTTCGTCGTGTACACGCAGCCACCGTCCCTATCACGCCGATCCAGCCGTCCCATAGCCTCTGCCGTGTCCGTAAAACCGCGAGCTTTCGAACATCTCACCATCGCGTCGTTGTCGCCGTGAATCGGTGTATTTGCTAACCCGGTGAGCTTATGCACTAAACTCTTCTTAGTAGGCTAATGATGTCTAAGGGGTGTTTAGATTTAATTAATTAGGAATTATGTGGTTAGTTAGATTAATTTAGTGATTTAATTAAGCAACTATGCATGTTAGGTGGTTAGATTAGATTAAGTGAGGCATAGACAAATTGTATTATTTATCTAGAAAAGTTCGGGAATTTTTCGGGCCCGTATCAGTATTTAATTTAGTGATTTCAGCCTAGGTTGGTAATTTTAGAATTCAAATTGGATTATGTAATTAATTTTAGAAATTAATTAATTATTAATTATTATTTTTTTCTGGAAATTAGGTTGGGATAGTCGGTGACTGGAATTTCGTGCTGGTTGCAATGGTGTGGTTAATTTATGCAATTGAGTGTTAAATTGTGAAAGTTGAGTGTTGATTGGATTTTTGGTCAATTATTCCAAAATTGGTGAATTTTGATATTTATTTAGAAAATCTCGGGTGTCGGGTTTTCAACACCGAAAATGGTTTTATATACTATATAAACCAATGGGATTTTGAAAAGAAGGTTATGAATTTTTTGGGTCCAATCTGACCGTGTACCCACTCACGACTATTTTCACCTGGTGTTTTTAATACGAAGAAAATAGGCCGGGATCACTATTTTAATTGAGACATTTGAGTGCAATGCATAGTGTCCTAGGCCGAGATTGATTGGTCGTGTGATGGTTAAGAGATCCTGTCACCGAACTGTGTCGGATGGACGTTACCCTATGTGGGATACCCACTCATTGGGTTTCGGGTCGCAGTAGAGGCTGGACCTATGCTCCTTCGGGAAAGCTGTCTTGGAGAGACGTAGTCGTGCTCAATGGGGTGAGACAATGCCTGGCTACGCCAGTAGACCGCCGAACTTCAAGTAGGCCGTACCCTAGAGTGGGCGAAATTATCAATTGGAACGCATGTTGAGTGAAATAGATGCGCCAGATTATGGGACAAAATTGTGTGACATGGTATGGGACATGTCATAACGATTTGGCCCTTTAATCTGGACCCCTGTGATTTATTGAATTGAGTAATGCGTTTCAATGGTTGTGTACATCGATGTTATGCATAATGTTTATGAATTGTGTTGACTTACAGGGTGGATTTGAGACAAGGTAAGTCTTTGTGATTGTGTGATTGTGTGGTTAGGATGCTTCTTAGTGTATTTCCTTCCTAATCGGGGTTTAAGGCTTGAACTCGTTGAGATTTATATCTCACCCCATCATGGGATAATTTTTCAGGACCGTAGAGCGGAGGACTTGGAGTCGTGCTAAGGTGATCTGAAGTGTAGGTCAGTTAGAACCGCTTCTTTTTGGAGAGCTATTCTTTTGTAGTCTCTTGGTCATAGACTCTATACATGACTCAGTTGGTTTATGAAAGCATGTTTTGTTTGTAAATCTGTTGTCCTGCTTTTCTATCCCGAGATGGTTATTGTCAGGGATTTATTATTCGCTTCCGTATGTGCAATAAAATGAAAGAGTCGGCGACTCATCTTGGGAAGTCGCAAATTTTGTCGACCAGAGAGGGATGAGCTTGCACTCGGGGTTTGGGGCATGACAAATAATATAGATCCAAAAACTTCAGCCAAAAAAATAAAATAAAATAAAGTTAATGGTTGAATTTTCACTGAATTAGATGATTCCATGCTTACCTAATATATCGACTTACATAATGAGGAAGGGGTGGCAATTGGGCTGGTTCGGGTCGGGCTGTGTCGATCAGGCCCATCTTCTCTCGAGATGGCCTGGTAAAAGGCTCGGCCGAAATAGAATTATATAGGCCTGAAGCCCCAAACTTTGAGCCCATCTACTTGACCGATGGCTGTTGGGCCAATAGGGCTTTGCCAGTGGGCCTCTAAAAGGCCAAAAAAGGAAAGTTCCTCCTCCAATTAATCTCCCTTTCCGTCTCAAAATTCTCCTTTCCTTCACCTGTGTTGTCGGATCGATCTGTTGCTAATGGCCAATTACAATTATAATCATCAATTCGTCTCAAATGAACCTGGAAAATTACTTAATTACACCTAAATATTTTGTACGGAAGTCGAATCAATTCTAAAACTTTTAAATTTTTGCTAATTTAATCCTAAGTCTTTACAGGAAATTTTAATATAATTATTTTGATTAATTTTCATCGGAAATCGCTGATGTGGCAACAGGTCATGGAAAAAGGAGCTTTGTATTTCAAAATCTTGCAATTTTGCATAGCTACATAAACTCTATACTCTCATGGCTTGATCGGATTCAGTCTTCTCCCACTAGGATGCGACAGATGATCGAATGTTTTCTTATGGGTAGATCCCATTAGCTTCCGATTTGACGCGTGCGTCAGGCGGTACTCTAGCCATGCAATGCCGGACAAGGCTGCTCCACGCAAGGATTTCGTCGTGTCATGCTGCTGAATTCTCGCGACGATGAGAGCATTATCACACGGTATGGACGACGCGTTAAGGCGAACGAAGCGAAGACACGCCATCCTCGGAGCGTTCATTTTGGTATTGTTGACAAAGACAAAGTCGCCGACGCGGCGAAGACCCGCTGTCATCCGAGTATGCATTTTACGGGCGAACGCGAAGGCAGCAAAAACCGACACGCGACTTCAAGAGGAGTTCACTGGGCCATTCGTGCCCCTGATAAAACCATAGAAGACACAAAGACATGGAATTATAATGGCAAAACGCGTTTAATTTTTTTAGAAAAATCTTCATGTCACCATACGTCACCTCAAATCTTTCCAAAGTTTTTATAAGATAGTGGAAGGTTCTTTTATTTCGGTGAAAAAAAAAATTTAACTATGACCTGGTGAATGTCAAACTAAACAGTCTCTTGGTTTTGCATAATTCACACATGCATTCATGTATATGTATTAATTGATCAGCTTTCTTTCTTTTTCTCTCTTTCCTTTTTTTTCCCCTTCCAAGCCTAGCAAAAGAGCTGCTGACCAACCCTTGCCAACCATTAAGTCCTCAATCATCGCGGCCCTCACCTAGTCGCCAACAAGGGTCGCCCAACCCTTGCCTTTAGGCTAGCAAGGGTTAGCTAGCGATCCTTGTCGGACTTGGTAAGGAAAAAAAAATAAACAAAGAGGAAAAAAAAAATTAGTCACATCAACCCCAACCATCCTATGTAGCATTATTGGTGTCCACGTCACTGATTTCCGATTAAAATTAGCTGGGTAAACTCAATTAGCAACACATGAAAATGTTTAGGACTCAATTGATACAATTAAAAGGATTGGAATTGAATTGATCAAAATGCAATAGATTTATGACATTTTAGATAATTTTTCCTCATAATGCGACTGTAATTTGTAAAATTTATTTCAGACAAGAACTTGAAATCATTATCTATGTATTTCATTATGAAAATATAATAGTACTATTTATGCCCATAAATTCATGCAACCAGCCCGCAACACGGCCGTCCTACCAGCCCGACCACTGCGTGCCAACAGCCTGCTCATGCCTGGCCGTACCACCGGCGCAACCTGCATCATACTATATGAAAACTTAACAATATCCCAGAATTCCTCCTCTTGGTACTTCGGGCATAATTTCCTTCAAAGGACTTCCAAATTGTAGGGAAACTTGATTCATCGAAGCTAGACATGTCGGGCTTTCAACCATGCATCATATGACCATATTAGCGCATCTCGAGACACTAGCAATTCGGCATCAGTGATAATGAGACCAATCACTTTGGGGTGTTTCGAGGTCAAGATCTTCCTCAATGAAGAAGCTGCCCGAGCTACTGAGGCGAGCCATAGCCAATTGCCTTTCCTCCACGGCTGCCTTCGAAGCTTCCGGAGATCTTCGGGTTGCTCTTGAGTTTCAGTTCTTTCTTGGTTTTTTTATTGGTCTTGCCAACCTGGTTAGAACATGCCCAGTCTTGATTTTGGTCGTTGAGAATGGTGTTTGGAATCCTATAGAAACAATGGAAAGTCAAAGATGAGAATGTTCTTCAAATCATAACTGATACGGTTGTTTTTCAAAGTATATATGGGTGGAGACATGCATTCAAAGTACAAGAGAACCAAGGCCAAAAAGGGCATCATCTCAAATGAGCTTTGATAGTTACCACTGGAAATAAAGATGTACAGCCTGCTTTCAAATCATAGGCAAGGAGTGTTAGTATTTGGATGCTTTGGATAATGTGCAATGGGCGATGTAGTCCTTGGATTTTTAATTTTACTTATTTATTCATTTATATATGTTTTATTGATGTCCACCTTCTAATTAACACCAAATAATATCTATCCCATTGATTTTATATGTATATAGGTGCATCAGCTAATTCTAAAATGAAGGGGTTCCACTAAATTAAATAACTAAAATAAAGTCAATGGCACCAGCATCTAATAATCTCAAGAAGAAAGGGCATAAAATTGTTCACATTCAAGGGAGCTACTAACCATCCCCGAGGTGTTATATGGCATAAATGGATATCTGAGCTGATTTAGCTTTGTCTGTCAAGTAGAATAAGAACGAGACTATCCATCGTGCCTCAAGATCATGGAATGTCATTACATACACTAGGAACATTTTTTTTTTTTTAACTATTCCACATGTTTTTATAAGTAGACAAAGGCGTTAGCAAATGCATTGATGGAGCATATACGAACTAGTTCTGCTATCTAATTAAATTCGGGTTTCGTCCCTTGAAAATTAATAGGGATATAATGCCATGCCTCTTACAAACAATCTAAGAGTATAGTAGGAAAAGGAAAAAAAAAAAAAAAACCGGAAGTATGGTGATGGAAAAATTAACAATATTCTCTTATTCTTAAAACATCTAAAAAGAGACGATCCCTTTTGCAATAACGAATATTGCAAAAACGAGTTAGTTTGAAAACCCGGGACGACCCACGAAGCACATTCATGCGATGCGATTACTTAATCAATAAGTTAAAACCACCCACCTCCACCAAAAAGTCTCATCTTAGACTTTGGACCCCTACAATTACAATATTAAACAAATCTTGCAATTCAAGCTCAAGACTAAGAAATTATCATCAGACAAATCAAAGGGAAACGATAAAAACATCATTGTCAAGTACATGGTATTGTTAGAGCATTGTTCTCTAATAAATTTGTCCTCCCAAAAATCCCTCAACTAGAACCCCACCCCCCCCAAAAAAAAGATCATCCCCCAATTTTGTTGTTCTTGTTTGACATACGCCCCTCCCTCTCGAACGGTCTCACAACGCATACCATAATTCAGCTATAGTCCTTTCCCCGATCCTTCGTCAATTCTAGTATTCCTAAAAAAAAAAAAAAAAACAACTGCTTTATCGAAAGAAGACAAAAATGCATCGAGAAGAACCAGACTAAGAAATCCCGACCGTCCATCACGCGTTTAAGGCCTCCCGCGTTGGCCCGATTGGATGCGAGACTTTTCATGTGCCAACTTTCCCAATAAATACGCCCCTCCCTCTCGAACGGTCTCACAACGCATACCATAAATCAGCTATAGTCCTTTCCCTGATCCTTCGTCAATTCTAGTATTCCTGAAAAAAACAACCACCAACCATGGCCGAAGGACACCACCATCACCACCACCACAACCACCACCGCAGCCACAACAAGAAGGATGATGCCTTCATGGAGCCTGGGGTCATCTTCACGGAGCCTACGGTCGATTACAGGAAGGAGGAGAAGCACCACAAGCACCTCCAGCAGCTCGGCGAGCTCGGTGCCGTCGCTGCCGGTGCTTATGCCTTGGTAATAATTATCATCTTCTTCTCAATTCTTGAAAAAAAAAATTTCCCATTTTATAATTATATAAACTTTGCGTCTTCACCTTATTGACCTAAAGCATCAGGTTAATCACGAGAAATGGATGCAAAAGATCTTGATTAAACTCACATCTTTCAACTAGACATGTTAATGGCATGCCATGCGAGAATGGATCATCCTTATAAATGAACAATAGTTTTAATTTAATTGATTTCCTTCACCCATCAGCTAGAGGAATAAGATTTCCCTACAATTGGCTTAAACAAAAAACATAGTTGTAATCCATAGCACTATTTACATGATCAGATACTTCTTTTCAAAGTGAATAAATTAATTTTTTTTTTCTCGAACTTATCCCATGCTCAGAGCTTGTATAAAACAAAGTATACATAATAGAGAACTTTTTTTTTTTTTTTTGCTCCTTTACTCTTTACCTTAACTCATTTTGTTTCGTGCACGCAATTCCTGATTAATGATGTGCAAAATGCAGCATGAGAAGCATAAGGCCAAGAAGGACCCGGAGCACGCTCACCGGCACAAGATAGAGGAGGAAATAGCTGCTGCCGCTGCCGTCGGGGCTGTCGGGTTCGCCTTCCACGAGCACCACGAGAGGAAGGAGGCCAAGAAAAAATATAAAGAGTCTCATCATAGCAAGAAGCACCACCATCACTTCTAAACCATGGAGGATCTCCGTCTCTTTTTGCTGCTATCTGTCTTGTTTATGTAATTTTATTTCCTTAGAGACTGCCTTCAGTAGTCGCTGTACATTTGCGGAGGGTGTGTTCGGGCGTGTTCGGGCTTTGTCTTGTACAGGTTGTATCTTGGGTTTTCTGATGATCTGATTTCTTGCGTTTACATTTCCACATATTGTTTTAGGTACAATGATTATAGTGAATATTATTTTCCAAAACCAGTTAGCACACAGTCTCCGCATACGATGGATCCACACCCGGTTAGTCAATGTCAATTAACTCAAACGCGATGGCGTCAAATTCAAAAAAATCACTTGATCGCAATGTTATATATAATTATAATTCAAAAAGTACCTAAAAAAGCTGTACATGACATAAAAGTATGTTTTGAGTCCTCCCATGAGGACACGTACAAATTAGCAAATTTATCTAATAATAGTCCATTGCTATATCTTCATCGTGACCTCACTAAGCACATGACATTTTCTACTAATTTGGTGGGATCTATGTGTTAGGTGCATGTCATTATAATTGTCCATTATCGTTATTTTTTCCAAGTTAGTTCTTTCAAATATGTCCGAGTCAATTAACTGCGATTCAGTTTGAAATGAACTCACAAAATGACATAATTAATAATCTATATTGTTCCAGATCAAGCGATATATGATGCCTGGCCCATTTATATATCCTGAAAAAGGTTCAATAAAGTGTCTTTAATTCCACAAAAGTTATATCTCTTACATCATATAGAAGTTGTCAATAAAATTATCATCATTGGAGGGAAATAGCTCCTTTCTCTCTCTCTCTTTGATGTAGCCCATATTCAAGACCAACTTGTTCAACCAAGAAGATTAGTGTGCATTCAATATCAACGACACTCTATTTTGTCATTTCTCAAACATTAAAACTTGCATCAAGGCACTCTGGGGCGAGCAAAAGCATTGGTAAATATTCTTTCAATTTTAATAGCTTCTAGTTTCTACGTACATTAATGACTACTAGTTTCTATGTTTGAGTCTAGCCTCTTAGGGTGCATTTGTTTGTGTTTCTGTTTTTTTTTTCCAGGGAACAAAAATAGAAAAAACTATTTCTGTTCCGGGGAACAGTTTTTGAACAAAAATGCGCGTTTGGTAAACTTGTTCCTGAAATAAAAAAAAAAACAAAAACATGTTTGGTAAATTTATGTTCTTTTTTATTTCTTTTAATTTTTTAATGTTTATTTTTATTTTTCATTTTTTTCTTTATTTTTCTTTTTTTCTTTTTTTCTTGCTTTGGCCCGTCGCCGACCTCGGCCATGGCCGGCCGGTCGCCGACAACCGGCCGACGAGGGCCGGCGGCCTCGCCCGCCACGGCGAGGCTCGCCTAGCCCCGGCGAGGCTCGGCTCGGGCCACCGCCCGGATCGGCGAGGCCAAGCTGGCCTGGCCACCGGCGAGGCTCGGCCTCACCGGGCCACCGGGGAGGGTCGGCGTCGCTTGGCGGTGGCTCGGCGGCGTCGCCCGAGCTCACCCAACCACCGGGAGGCCGAGCCTCGCCAAACCACGGCGAGGCTCGCCCGCGGTGGCCCGGCGAGGCGAGCCTCGCCGTGGCCGGGTGAGGCCGCCGCCCCTCGTCGGCCGGTCGCCGGCCATGGCCGAGGCCGGCAACCGGCCAAAGCAAGAAGAAGAAGGAGAAAAGAAGAAAAAAAAAAAAAAAAAAGAGAAGAGAAGAGAGAGAAAAAGTGTTTCTCGTTTTTGCTCCAGAAACAAGAAACAACTTTTTTTTGTTTCTTGTTTTTGTTCTTTTTTTGTTCCCGGGAACAAAAAAAACAGATTTGGAACAAAAATGCAAACAAACGCGTTTCTGTTCTTTTTTTGTTCCCGGAACAAAAAAACAAAAAAACCGTTTTTGAACAAAAAAAAATAATGTAAACAAACACACCCTTACTCTTCTTTTGTTTTGATATAAAAGGTCAATGAGTCTCTATAAATTATAGATCGAATTTGATTAATGAAATTTGCTTAGTGTAACTCTCTTGAACCTTAAAGAGTTCAAATCCCTTGAAAACCTAGAAGAGTTTCCACTCTGTCCTTGAAGAGTCGGGGCTTTTAAAGCCTGCATCTTTGAAGAGTTGTAGCCAACGATTTCGAAGAATTGATGCTATTTCAACTTCCTCGGGAGCCTAGAAAAGCAACCGTTGAAGTTCCTATACTTTTTTTCATTTTATCCACCACCATTTAGCCCACTTTCATAAAATATCGACAACCCTACAGTGCTTAGTTGATGAAACTGAAAACACAAAATTTGTGATTCTTCGAGTCTCCATTATTTTTCTTTGGAATCAGGTCATTTGATCTAAATCGACAAATTTATGTTCATTTTCTTGAACTAGCATGGAAAAAAAAAGATTATTCGATTATATGACTAAGTTTCCGTACGTGTAAGTCACTCTCCTGATTCCATCGTCTAAGTAACCGACTCTCTCTCTCTCTCTCTCTCTCTCATGACTTTGTTCCCTAATATCTCTTTACATAGGTACTTATGAGTATGATGCTATGAGATTGGTCGGAGTCTAGCAAGTTAGAATGATCTTTGATTATTGAGAGTACAACACCACAACACAAACCCTTAACCTATGTTCCTGATACCGTGTGATTCTTAAACTATCTGAAAACATGTCAATAATCTACTTATAGGATGTTTCTTAAAGCTTTGGAAGTTACGTATTTGATTTGAGTGTTTTTGATTTTGGTTGAAAAGGGCAATCTATAAATATATATAGTCAAATCAAACTTCAATCTTGACTACAATATAAATATGCAAGTCTCTATTCATGAGCTATTTGTATTCATACACAGGCCTTGTCGATGGCAGATAGAGGGAAAAAGGGAAAAATGATAAGAGAAGAGAGAAAAGAAAAGGAAAGATAGAAAAAATCAGAAAATCAAAAGAATTACAAAAATTGCTTTTACACAAAAGAGAAAAGATTCAAGTGCATTTTTAGCTGAGGGAATTCCCCTCGTATTTCCTTTTCTTTTCTGGATATTTCTCCTCTGTAGTTCTATCATACATAGTAGCCTGTAGTTCTTCATTGTGCTTTTAATTCCAAATGCGAGTAATTTCTTTGTTTTTACATTGCGATCTATTCTCTAGCTAAGTGTCCATGCCCTATTGAATCTCCACAAGGTAAAAAGGGTTTTGAGCAGTTTTTGAAGTGCTAGTTAGCTAGTATAATACCAGTGAATCGGATCTGAAATTTCAAGCAGGTGTCGCCTTATTGGAAGGGTATGAATAGCTTAAAAAAAATGCTAAATAGGATAGCTACAAAACTACAGCAAGAAAGAAAATCATCGAATTTGGGACATGGATTGCCCTAATTAAGGGAATAGTATGTTGGGACAACTCCCACTTGTCCATTGCGATAGTGGGGAATGCAAATGGTATCATATGGCATGGCTCTGATACATCGAGTTTGCTGGCCATGGAGTATGTAGATATGTACACTGTCAACCCATATATGCCCTAAGAAGCACGGGCATTGTGTGTGCACGTGTGAGTGAGAGCCATTGTCAATTCGTCGAATTTGCTAAAACCCAAATGTTCAATCATGAAGAACTCAAGGCCATGGAGCATGCAGATATATATATATAATGGCATCATATGCCCTAAGAAGTACCAGCAATGCGAGTGCACGCACGCGGGAGTGAGACAATTGGCACAACAAATTTCATGTTCATTTGAAAATATAATGGGCAATTCATACATGACACAAATCATATCAAGAATATCGAATGAGATTCTCCTTGCACATTCTACTGTCTATCTTTAGTCAATAAATGATCATCTTCAACCTAATAAATAAGTCTATGATCGACTACTAAAAACATTCCCCTGAAGCGCATGAGACAGCCACTTGCAATGAAAAATGATTGAAGAAAACTTAGGGACACAGAAAGAAGCCCGAGTATGGACAAAGTGCCTAATTGCCTCGCGCTTGTCTCTTTTCTTTCACCTCCTTTTGCTTTGTTGTCGGCAAACTTAGTCAAGGGATGTTACAATTGGCGGAGGTAAAAGCAACATAAGACTACATAGTGACGAGATCAGGTGTTTCTCCTTCAACGGATAGCAAAGCAGTGTGTACATTATCCAGCCAACCATCCAACCGATCTCGCAGGGATTTAACTTGCCTAGTGCCCAGAACTCTTGGTTGGACCTATGAAACATGCACTGTTCCCTCTACTTGGACTTTGAGATTAACCATAATTGAAGAGAAATAGCGAAGAATAGAAGATCTTTGCTGCCCATGTGTCTGTGGGATCAGACCAATGAGAAAAATAATAGTTCTTTTATGCTCTCTTAATTAGGTATAAAGCTTCCACCCATCCATATGACTATCAATTATTCATTTTTTGAAACATCTAAACCACCAATCTATCTAGATGGAGTTCATTCTGTCTTCAAGCTTCATGTATATAGCTGCACCATAAGGCTGAGTCAAACTATAGCCAAATGAACTCTAAACTAGAGAAGGATCATATACACACAACCAGAATAATGATGACGTCCAATCTACTCATCCAATGTCATAGAACACAGCACGACACAACCACCAAGGAAGGCTTACAGAAAGGCTCTTCATGAGAAGATGCTCAACACAAAGACTTTGGGCGTTCAACAATAACGCTGGGTGGAATTGTCCTATCTTCTGATGCACGGCTACAGGATAAGATTGTATATTTTATATGTGGAGGAATACACAGTTATAATGCAAAATGTGAAATAATAAGTATGACAGAAATGGAGAGAAGAAAAGACTAGAAAGTGAGACCTAAATATGATTTCCATTAGGCAGAGAATGTTGATTTTCTGTAATAGTTTTTTGTCATTTTCAACCAAACCAGGTTGTGCATTGAGAGCATTCTTGTGTAAATGACAGTTCTCGATAGCGTTGCAAATCACCAGCATTAAATGCCTCGAGAATATAGTACATCCACTCAACCTTTGTTCCCAATAGGCTCTTTATCCGTCAAATTTGTTAATACAAATCAAGATATTAACATGATGATTAACAAAAAAATGAAACAAATAAGGGCAAATTGGAAAGGACCATGTAACCCAAAAGCAAGTTATGCTTGAAGTTGCTTCGTAGAAAATGTCATCGACATAACATTAATAGCTACACAATGAACATGTGTTACAAATGTGCCTCAAGCGAATCTAGGAAGACCGTTAATGAGACCTACTACTAAGAATTTGATGCCAAAAATACTATAGATAGAAAACCTTGATTGCATTTGGCAGTCATGATAAAATTCAGGATATGATCAAATTTATCTTATTCTTTGTTTGGTGTGTGCTAAAAATAAGATAAAGTTAGATATAAGGGGATATAGATTGGATAAAATTATTTCATGGGAGTGTGGAATAAAGGTTGATATGATTTTTAATATTCATATTAAGAAAGTTATTTTTTATCGGAAACTAAACTTCTTAAATTAACAAAATTAACAAAATTAAAATTATTCGACCAAAAAAATCAACAAAATTAAAAAACATTTCAATATATAAATAATATTTGACACTTTTGGTTTAAAAATCTAGATCCAAGAAATTTGGCAAAAAATAAAATAAAGTTAATAGTTAAATTTTTACTAAATTGGATGATTCCACTCATACCTAATATATCGACTACATAATGAGGAAGGGTGGCAATTGGGCCGGGCCTGGTCGAGCGGGCACAATCTACTTATTTGGGCCTTAAGGCCCAAACTTCGGGCCTATGAGGGATTCTCGTAGGAATATAAATGACACTTTGGGTTTAATAATATAGATCCAATAACTTCAGCCCAAAAAAAAAAAAATAAGAGTAATAAAGTTAATGGTTGGATTTTCATTGAATTAGGTTTCCATGCTTACCTAATATATCGACTTACATAATGAGGAGGGGGTGGCAATTGGGCTGGGCCGGGTTGGCCCGACACAATCAACTTATTTGGGCCTTAGGGCCCAAACTACAGGCCTTGGAGGGATTCTCGTAGGAATATAAATGAAACTTTGGGTTTAATAATATAGATCCAAAAACTTCCGCCAAAAAAAAATAAAAATAAAATTAATGGTTAAATTTTTACTAAATTAGATGATTCCTTGCTTACTTAATATATTGACTTACATAATGAGGAAGGGGTGGCAATTGAGCTGGGCTGGGTTGGGCTATGTCGATCAAGCCCATCTTCTCTCGAGATGGCCTGGTAAAAGGCTCGGCCCAAATCGAATTGTATGGGCCCAAAGGCCCAAATCTGGGCCCCATCTACTTGACCGGTGGCCGTTGGGCCAACAGGGCTTTGCCAGTGGGCCTCCAAAAGCCCAAAAAAGGAAAGTTCCTCCTCCAATTAATCTCCCTGTCCGTCTCAAAATTCTCCTTTCCTTCACTCGTCGGATCGATTTGTTGCTAATGGCCAATTACAATTATAACCACCAATTTGTCTAAAATGAACCTAGAAAATTACTTAATTACACCTAAATATTTTGTACGGAAGTCAAATCAGTTCTAAAACTTTTTTTTGCTAATTTAATTCTAATTCTTTATAGGAAATTTTAATATAATCATTTTGATTAATTTTCATCGAAAATCGCTAACGCAGCAATAGGCCATGTGCCTCCAGGCCCTCCATGCAAGACAGCTCTATCATTAGGTCATGGAAAAAGGAGCTTTGTATTTCAAAATCTTGCAATTTTGTGTAGCTACATAAACTCTATACTCTCATGGCTTGATCGGATTGAGTCTTCTCCCGCTAGGATGCGACAGATGATCGAATGTTTTCTTATGTGTAGATCCCATTAGCTTCCGATTCGACGCGTGCGTCAGGCGGTACTCTAGCCATGCAATGCCGGACAAGGCTGCTCCACGCAAGGATTTCGTTGTGTCATGCTGCTGCATCTTGGGATTATGTGAAGAAGTCGATGCTGGCTGAATTCTCGCGACGATGAGAGCATTATTACATGGTATGGACGACGCATTAGGGCGGATGAGGCGAACACACGCCATCGTCGGAGCGTTCATTTTGGTTTTGTTGACCAAGACAAAGTCGCCGACGCGGCGAAGACCCACCGTCATCCGAGTATGCATTTTACGGGCGAACGCGAATGCACCAAAAACCGACGCGCGACTTCAAGAGGAGTTCACTGGGCCATATGTGCCCCTTATGAAACCATAGAAGACACAAAAACATGGAATTGTAATGTCAAAACGCGTTTAATTTTTTTAGAAAAATTTCATTTCACCACACGTCACCTCAAATCTTTGCAAAGTTTTTATAAGATATCGGAAGGTTCTTTTATTTCGGTGAAAAAGAAATTTAACTATGACTTGGTGAATGTCAAACTAAACAGCCTCTTGATTTTGCATTATTTACATAGGCATCCATGTATATGTATTAATCGATCAGCTTTCTTTCTTTCTCTCTTTTCTTTTTTTCTCCTTCCAAGCCAGCAAAAGAGCTGCTGGCCAACCCTTGCCAACCATCAAGCCCTCAATCATTGCGGCCCTCACCTAGTCGCCAACAAGGGTCACCCAACCCTTGCCTTTTGGCTGGCAAGGGTTAGTTAGCAATCCTTGTCGGACTCGATAGGAAAAAAAAAAAAAATAAATAAAAAAGAGGAAAAATTATAAAAAAAAAAAAAATAGTCACATTAACCCTACCGTCCTATGTAGTATTACTGGCGTCCACATCAGTGGTTTCCGATTAAAATTAGCCGGGTAAACTCAATTGACAACACATGAAAATGTTTAGGACCCAATTGACACAATTGAAAGGATTAGAATTGAATTGGTCAAAATGTAACATGTTTATGACTTTTTAGATAATTTTTCCTCATAATGCGACTATACTTTGTATAATTGATTTGAAACGAGAACTTGAAATCATTATCTGTGTATTTCAGTATGAAAAGATAATAGTAGTATTGATGCCCATAAATTCATGCAACCAGCCCACGACATGGCCGTCCCGCCAGCTCGACCATGCATGCCGATAGCCTGCTCGTTCCTGGCCATACCGGCACGGCCTGCATCGTACTATACCGAAACTTAACGATATCCCATTCCTCCTCTTAGTACTTCGGGCATAATTTCCTTCAAAGGACTTCCAAATTGTAGGGAAACTTGATTCATCAAAGCTAGACATGTCGGGCTTTCAACCATGTGTCATACGACCATATTAGAGCATCTCGAGACACTGGCAATTCGGCGCCGGCGATAACGGGACCAGTCGCTTTGGGGCGTTTCGAGGTCGAGATCTTCCTCGATGAAGAAGCTGCCCGAGCTGCTGAGGCAAGCCATAGCCAATTGCCTTTCCTCCACGGCCGCCTTTGAAGCTTCCGGAGATCTTCGGGTTGCGCTTGAATTTCAGTTCTTTCTTGGTTTTTTTTTATTGGTCTTGCCAACCTGGTTAGAACATGCCCAGTCTTGATTTTGGTCGTAGAGAATGGTGTTTGGAATCCTATAGAAACGATGGAAAGTCAAAGAAGAGAATGTTCTTCAAATCATAACTGATACGATTGTTTTTCTAAGTATATATGGGTGGAGACATTTATTCAAAGTACAAGAGAACCAAGGCCAAAAAGGGCATCATCTCAAACGAGTTTTGATATTTACCACTGGACATAAAGATGTACAGCCTGCTTTCAAATCCTAGGCAAAGAGTGTTGGTACTGGGATGCTTTGGATAATGTGCAATGCACGATGTAGTCCTCATATTTTTCATTTTACTTATTTATTCATTTATATATGTTTTGTGGATGTTCACCTTCTAATCACCACCGGATAATATCTTCCCCATTGATTTTATAAGTACACAGGCGTCAGCCAATTCTAAAATGAAGGGTTCCACTAAATTAAATAACTAAAATAAAGTCAATGGTGCCGGCATCTAATAATCTCAAGAAGAAAGGGCATAAAATTGTTCACATTCGAGGGAGCTACTAACCATCGCCGAGGTGTTATATGGCACAGACGGATATTTGAGCTGATTTAGCTTTGTCTGTCAAGTAGAATAAGAACGAGACTATCCATCGTGCCTCAAGATCATGGAATGTCAGTACATACACTAGGAACTTTTTTTTTTACTATTCCACATGTTAGTATAAGTAGACAAGGCCAGCAAATGCATTGATGGAGCATATACAAACTAGTTCTGCTATCTGATTAAATTTGGGTTTTGTCCCTTGAAAATTAATAGGGATATAACGCCATGCCTCTTACAAACAATCTAAGAGTATAGCATGAAAAGAAAAGAAAAGAAAAAACGAAAAATATAGTGGTGGAAAAATTAATATATTCTCTTATTTTTAAAGCATCTAAAAAGAGACGATCACTTTTGCAAAAACGAGTTGATATGAAACCACGGGAAGACCCATAGAGCACATTCATGCGATGCGATTACTTAATCAATAAGTTAAAACCACCCACCTCCACCAAAAAGTCTCATCTTAGACTTTGGACCCCTACAATTACATTATTAAACAAATCTTGCAATTCAAGCTTAAGACTGGAAGAAATTTTTTATCAGAGAAATCAAAGGGAAACGATAAAAACATCATTGTCAAGTACATGGTATTGTTAGAGCATTGTTCTCTAATAAATTTGTCCTCCCAAAAATCCCTCAACTAGAACCTCCCCCCCTAATTTATTTATTTTTTGTTTGACATACAAACAACTGCTTTATCGAAAGAAGACAAAATTGCATCGAGCGGAACCCTACTAACCAATCTTGAACGTTCATCACGCGTTTAAGGCCTCCCGCGTTGGCCCGATTGGATGCGAGACTTTTCATGTGCCAACCTCCCCTATAAATACGCCCCTCCCTCTCGAACGGTCTCACAACGCATACCATACAATTCAGCTATAGTCCTTTCCCCGATCCTTCGTCAATTCTAGTATTCCTAAAAAAAAAAAAAACCACCGACCATGGCCGAAGGACACCACCATCACCACCACCACAACCACCACCGCAGCCACCACAAGAAGGATGATGCCTTCATGGAGCCTGGGGTCGTCTTCATGGAGCCTACGGTCGATTACAGGAAGGAGGAGAAGCACCACAAGCACCTCCAGCAGCTCGGTGAGCTCGGTGCCGTCGCTGCCGGTGCTTATGCCTTGGTAATAATTATCATCTTCTTCTCAATTCTTGAAATTTTTTCCCATTTTATAATTTAGATAAAATTTATGTCTTCACCTTATTGACCTGAATCATCAGGTTATTCACGATCATTGGATGCAAAAGATCTCGATTAAACTCACATATTTCAACTCGACATGATAATGGCATGCCATGCGAGAATGGATCATCCTTATAAATGAACAATAGTTTGAATTTAATTGATTTCCTTCACCCATCAGCTAGAGGAACAAGATTTCCCTAAAATTGGCTTAAACAAAAAACATAGTTGTAATCCATAGCACTATTTACATGATCAAATACTTCTTTTCAAAGTGAATAAATTATTTTTTTTTTCTCGAACTTATCCCATGCTTAGAGCTTGCATAAAAAAAGGTATACATAATAGATAACTTTTTTATTTTTGCTCCTTTCCTCTTTACCTTAACTCAGTTTGTTTCGTGCACACAAGTCCTGATTAATGATGTGCAAATTGCAGCATGAGAAGCATATGGCCAAGAAGGACCCGGAGCACGCTCACCGGCACAAGATGGAGGAGGAAATAGCTGCCGCCGCTGCCGTTGGGGCTGTCGGGTTTGCCTTCCACGAGCACCACGAGAGGAAGGAGGCCAAGAAAAAATATGAAGAGTCTCATCATGGCAAGAAGCACCACCATCACTTCTAAACCATGGAGCATCTCCGTCTCTTTTTGCTGCTATCTGTCTTGTTTATGTAATTTTATTTCCTTAGAGACTGCCTTCAATAGTTGCTGTACATTTGCGGAGGGTGGTTCTTGAATCTTGAATTCTGCTGCATGTGAATGCTTCCCTGAGAGGATGAGCATGGGTTCGGGCTTTGTCTTGTACAGGTTGTATCTTGGGTGTTCTGATGATCTGATTTCTTGCGTTTACATTTCCACATATTGTTTTAGGTACAATTATTATATTGAATATTATTTTCCAAAACCAATTAGCACAGTCTCCGCATACGATGGATCAACACCCGGTTAGTCAATGTCAATTACCTAAAACGCGATGGCATCAAATTCAAAAAAATCACCTGATCGCAATGTTATATATAATTATAATTCAAAAAATACGTAAAAAAGTACATGACATAAAAGTATATAAGAGTTTCTTAGAATTGATGTTTTGAGTCCTCCCATGAGGACACGTACAAATTAGCAAATTTATCTAATAATAGTCCATTGCGATATCTTCATCGTGACCTCACTAAGCACATTGACATTTTCTACTAATTTGGTGGGGTTTATGTGCTAGATGCATGTCATTATCATCGTCCATTATCGTGATTTTTTCCAAGTTGTGGCTGAGTCAATTAACTGCGATTCAGTTTGAAATGAACTCACAAAATGACATAATTAATAATCTATATTGTCCCAAATCAGGCGATATATGATGGCTCGCCCATTTATATATCCTGAAAAAGGTTCAATAAAGTGTCTTTAATTCAACAAAAGTTATATCTCTTACATGATATAGAAGTTGTCAATAAAATTATCAACGTTGGAGGGAAATAGCTCCTTTCTCTCTCTCTTTGACATAGACGTATTCAAGACCAACTTGTTTAACCAAGAAGATTAGCGTGCATTCAATATCAATGACACTCTATTTTGTCATAAAGATTTTGTCATTTCCCAAACATTAAAACTTGCATCAAGGCACTTTGGGACGAGCAAAAACATTGGATAATATTGTTTCAATTTTAATTGCTTCTAGTTTCTACGTACATTAATGACTCTTAGTTTCTATGCTTGGTTTAGCCTCTTACTCTTCTTTTGTTTTGATATAAAAGGTCAATGAGTCTCTATAAATTATAGACCAAATTTGATGGATGAAATTTCTTAGTGTAACTCTCTTGAACCTTAAAGAGTTCAAATCCCTTGAAAACCTAGAAGAGTTTCCATTTAGTCCTTGAAGAGTTAGGGCTTTTAAAGCCTACATCTTTGAAGAGTTATAGCCATCAATCTCGAAGAATTGATGCTATTTCAACTTCCCCAGGGGCCTAGAAGAGCAACCATTGAAGTTCCTGTACTTTTTTTTCATTTTATCCACCACTGTTTAGCCCACCTTCATAAAAATCGACAAGCCTACAAGGGTTAGTTGAGGAAACTGAAAACACAAAATTTGTGATTCTTCAAGTCTCCATTCTTTTCCTTTGGAATTAGGTTATTCTGATGTGAATCGACAAAATTATGCTCATTTTCCTAAACTAGCATGGACAAAAAGTTTTGTTCAATTTTATGACTAAATTTCCATACGTGTAAGTCACTCTCCCGATTCTATCGTCTAAGTAGCCGACCTAGGGCTTCATCTCTCTCTCTCTCTCTCTCTCTCTCTCTCTCGTGTAAGTCACTCTCCCGATTCTATCATCTAAGTAGCTGACCTAGGGCTTCATATCTCTCTCTCTCTCTCTCTCTCTCTCTCTCTCTCTCTCTCTCTCTCTCATGTGACTTTGTTCCCTAATATCTCTCTACATAGGTACTTATGAGTATGATGCTATGAGATTGGTTGGAGTCCAGCGAGTTAGAATGATCTTTGATTATTGAGAGTATAGCACCACAACACACACCCTTAACCTACATGATTGATACCGTGTGATTCTTAAACTATTCGAAAACATGTCAATAATCTACTTACCGGATATTTCTTAGAGCTTTGGAAGTTACGTATTTGATTTGAGTTTTTTTGGTTTTGGTGGGAAAGGGCAATCTATAAATATATATAGTCAAATCAAACTTCAATCTTGACTACGATATAAATATGCAAGTCTCTATTCACGAGCTATTTGTATTCATATACATGCCTCGTCGATGGTTGGCAGAGGGAAAAAGAGAAAAATGAAAAGAGAAGAGAGAAAAGAAAAGGAAAAATAGAAAAAAAATCAGAAAATCAAAAGAATTACAAAAATTGCTTTTACAAAAAAAGAGAAGAGATTAAAGTGTATTTTTAGCTAAGGGAATTCCCCCCGTATTTCCTTTTCTTTTTTGGATCTTTCTCCTCTGTAGTTCTATCATACATAGTAGCCTGTAGTTCTTCACTGTCCTTTTAATTCCAAATGCATGTAATTTCTTTGTTTTTACATTGCGATCTATTCTCTAGCTAAGAGTCCATACCCTATTGAATCTCCACAAGAAAAAAGGGTTTTGAGCAGTTTTTGAAGTGCTAGTTGGCTAGTATAATACCACCGAATCGGATCTGAAATTTCAAGCAGGTGTTGCCTTATTGGAAGGGTATGAATAGCTTTAAAAAAATGCTAAATAGGATAGCTACAAAACTTCAACAAGAAAGAAATTCATCGAGTTTGGGACACGGATTGCCCTAATTAAGGGAACAATATGATAGGACAACTCCCACTTGTCCAATGCTGATAGTAGGGAATGCAAATGGTATCATATGGCATAGCTCTCATACATCAACTTTGCAAGCCATGGAGTATGCAGATTTGTATAGTGCCAACCCATATATGCCCCAAGAAGCACGAGCATTGTGCGTGCGTGAGAGTGAGAGCCGTAGTCACTTTGTCGAATTTGTGGAAACTCAAATCTTCAATCCTGAAGAACTCAAGGCCATGGAGTATGCATATATGTACAATGTCAACCCATATATGCCCCAAGAAGCACGAGCAATGCAAGCACACGCACGCGAGAGTGAGACAATTGGCACAATGAATTTCATGTTCATTTGAAAATATAATGAGCAATTCATACACGATGCAAATCATATCAGGAATATCGAATGAGATTCTCCTTGCATATTCTGCTGTCTATCTGTAGTCAGTAAATGATCATCTTCAACCTGATAAATAAGTCTTTGATTGACTGTTGAAAACATTCCCCTAAAGCGCATGAGACAGCCACTTGCAATAAAAAATGATTGAAGAAACCTTAGGGACATAGAAGGAAGCCCCAGCATGGACAAAGTGCTAAACTGCCTCACACTTCTCTTTTCTTTCACCTCCTTTCATTTTGTTGTCGGCAAATTTAGGTAAAGGATGTCAGAATTGGCAGAGAGGAAAGCAACATAAGACTACACAGTGACAAGATCAGGTGTTTCTGCTTCAACGGATAGAAAAGCAGTGTGTACTTTATCCAGCCAACCATCAGACCGATCTCGCAAGGATTTAACTTGCAAAATGCCCAGAACTCTAAACATGCACTATTCCTTCTACTTGGACTTTGAGATTAACCACCATTGAAGAGAAATAGGGAAGAACAGAAGATCTTCACTGCCCATGTGTCTGTGGGATCAGACCAAGGAGAAAAAGAGTAGTTCTTGTCACGCTCCGATCCTCAGGCACGCACTCATCCCTCACCTGGTCGATTAAATAGCGACGTCCCAGGACGTATCGCTAACCCATTCATTTTAATACGCATGCGGAAGCATATAAATAATCCCAAGACAATAAAACAATGGGATAGGAAAGTTGGACCATAAATCTTGAACCTGAAAAACCAACACACTTATATACATATACAACATTGAGTTATATATATATATATATATAAAGCAAACTAACAAGTCCGGTTCTACTCAAACTAGTTCAGTACACAAGTCTTGCAAACAGGGGTGGGGTTTCAATCCTCCTTTGGATCCTCCTCCGAGTTCTCCTCTTCAGATATCTCTCCTTCTTCCACACTCCCGCTGGAGTCTACCGCAGAATACTCAGGGGATTTTGGGTCTTCAAGATCGGGGACCACCGGGTCAATCGTCGATCCACCTTTAGGGTCCGCAGTGCCCTTCCCAAACATTACCTCCAACGCATACAAGGGCACCTCAAATTCCGGTACAAGACCCACCCTTCATCCATCTCTATAATAGCGATACCATGCCCGGTATTGATGGGGCACCTTTTTGGGTAAGCCCGCATCAACCCAAACTATGGATTTCACCATTACATACTCCAATCCTTCGGCGTGCCCATGTATCGGAACGTGGAACTTCTATTCTGTGATTTCCTCCGTTATACCAAAATGTTCAGGAGGGGCTGGAGGGGCGGTCATCTATGGACTTGAAATGTTGTCCCATAACAGGGTGAGACTACGTCTCAGCAAGTTCTACCCCCTAAGACACGATTAGGAAGAAAATACGCCTTAAGGGCTACCTAAGCACGACATGGGTCAGAGGAATTACCTTGGCCTCAGTTCCATATTGCAAATCAACACAATTTACAATCTCATCAAGTCACATCAACCAATCCAATCGTTTACTCATATTGACTCATCAATCAATCAACCTAGTCGATTACATGTCAATCAGATTATTCCCTGGTCATTTCAATCAATACTATCTGTACAGTTCGACCACCTTGTGGACATCTTACTCTAAGCTGAAAAATAGATAGTAGCTAGCCTCAAGGCTAATAACTAGTATACTATTCCTTCTCCAAGATGACATATCGAGTCACTGAGCTTATATGATATACCATTCTTTCTTCGAGATGACATACTGAGTTATCGAGCCAATATTATATAATGTCTTTCTCCAAGATGACATACCGAGTCATCAGGCCGACATAATATACGTCTTTATCCGAGATGACATACCGAGTCATCAAGTCGACATAATATACGTCTTTCTCCGAGATGACATACCCAGTCATCGAGCTGACGTTTGTTCTCCAACAATTTCTCACTTTTTATCATACCCGATAAAATAGCCATGTGTGGGTACACGGTTGGCTTTAGCCAAAATATAATTATTTCATTTCCACAATTCCCACCATTTTATATAGTCTACCAAAATATTTTTGGCGTTGTAAACCGACGCTCGGTTATTTTCCAATCAATTACTGAAATTAAACGAATTTAAGAATAAATTCCTAAAATACAATTCATGCACAATCAACACAAATTAAAACTCAATTAAATAAACAAGTTGCACCACGGCAATCAACATAAAATTCCGGTCACCGGCTATCTCGGTCTAATTTCTGAAAAATAAATAAATAAATAAATAATTACGAAAAATAATTAATAAATGCAATAAATGCATACTTAGGACCGTAATGCATTAAATGCATACTTAGGCACGTAATGCCTAATTATATGCCGGAACGGGCCCAGAAAATTTTCGAGACTCGTTAAATAAATACTAGAGTCTATTTACTCGCTAATTGCACTAACTATCCACCTAACATGCATCGGCAATTAATTAAATTCACTAATCTAATCTAATTAACCACATAATCCAGCTTAGCCTAAACTAAACAATCCTTAAGCGTGATTAACCTACTAAGTGAGGATTAGTGAGTTAAACTCATTTGTTCGACGATCCGGTTGGTTCAAATCAACGGGGACGCAATGGGGCTCAACTCTCTCCAAAGCGGGCCTAGCTTTCGGGGCCGAGAATAACATCAAAACGGGCGAAACCCTTGTTGGGAACCCACTATTTTTGCTCTATGTTTGGTGCTGGAAATGATGGAACCGGGGCTACTTCGACGAGGCAAGGCAGGCGGTGGATCGACAAAGACCTTAGCAACTCAGGCGAGCGGTGGCAGCGACTCACGGCGGCAGCATGGGCTCCAATTGGGCTCGGCCAGACTTGAGGGACATTGGCATGAGTAGAGGCAGCAAGCTGGGACGGTGCAAGGAAGAAGGACACACACCGCAATGGTAGCGCATGAGGACGGCGAACGGCGATGGCGAAGACTCCTCCGATGGCATGCGGCTTCGAATGGTGGCTTCTCTAGCTTTTGGAGGTCTCGAACAGCAAGGGGGAGGGGAAATGGAGGTGGTCAGCCGGTCTTAGTGAGGGAGAGAGGATAGAGGAGAGAAGAGGGGACAAGGGGTCCACCACTCTCTCATCTTCATCTTCTTGGTCCCCCTTGACCATCCACCACCAATAGCTGCATCCATGGCCCCAAAATAGCCACTAAGGCTCTCTTCTAGAAACCCGAGGTGGTCCAAAAGTCACAGGTGGTGGGGGTACACGAATTTGGCTCGGTTTCTCCTCAATTGGACACTCAATCCTTCTCGAATCAATCCATCTCGGCCTCTATAAATTCAATCGATGCCTCACCAATCCAATCGGTATTTTTCCTCACCAATTGGTCCCACTTGCTTCCCATTTTGCAATAAAAAACAATCCCCGCCATTTTCTGAACAAAAACAACCTTGCCTCGACTTTTTCCCAAAAAGTCTCAGTTTGCAGCAAAATCTTTTGAGACTGAGTCACGCTTCTAGAATTAATTGTGACATGACAAAACTTTCAATTTTGAAAACGGACTTAATTTCGTGATTAATTTCAATTCGGCGCGATTTTAGCGTGACCTAGGCTACCGAGTAGCTTTCAGAAATTTTTAGTGCAAATGACTTGTGGTTGATTTTCTTCAAGCCACAATAAACCCACTCGACACATTGGTGACTCTCAGTTGTCATGAAAATCTCGATGATTCAAATATGGACACATGGTACCAAAACGATAGAAAAATCAGTCTAATGCCGGCCAACGAGAATTTTCCAATTTAGTGGAGTCACCCACATTTAGCCATACATCTCAATCGAACCGACCTATCTCTGATCCCTAATCGATTTTTAACTGTGTCATAATGGCCTCTAAAGATAAGCACGGTCGAGAAGCCGAATCCTGATCGAATTCTCAAGTCTATTGTGTTAAAATTCCTTAATGACTTCCCCAGATAATCTAGTTATCTCGAGAGTAATTAGCTCTAAGAACGGCCCTATAGGCACGTTAATGAAATGCTCGATTAATTCAATGGAAAACAGGATTGAAAATCTGGGATGTCACAGTTCTTTTATGCTCTCTTAATTAGGTATAAAGCTTCCACCTATCCATATGATTATCAAATATTCATTTTTTGAAACATCTAAACCACCAATCTATCCAGATGGAGTTCATTCTGTCTTCAAGCTTCATATATACAGCTGCACGATAAGGCTGAGTCAAACTATAGCCAAATGAACTCTAAGCTATAGAAGGATCATACACAGCCAAAATAATAATGACGTCCAATCTTCTCATCCAATTTCATAGAACATAGAACGATACAACCATCAAGGGAGATACAAAAGAATCAAGAAGACTTACAGAAATGCTCTTCATGAGAAGGTGCTCAACATCAGCTACACAAAGACTTTGGGCGTTCAGCAATAACATTGGGTGGAATTGTCCTATCTTCTGATGCATGGCTGCAAGATAAGATTGTATATTTTATATGCGGAGGAAAACCTAGTTATAATGCAAAATGTGCAATATTAGGTATGATTGAAATGGAGATAAGAAAAGAATAAAAAGTGAGACCTGAATATGATTTCCATTAGGCAGAGAATGTTGATTTTTTCCAATAGTTTTTTGTCATTCTCGATCAAACTAGGTTGTGCATCGAGAGCAGCCTTGTGCACATGACATAGTTCTCGATAGCATTGCAAATCACCAGCATTAAATGTCTTGAGAATATAGTACATCCACTTAACCTTTGTTCCCAAGAGGCTCTTTATTGTCAAATTTGTTAAAACAAATCAAGATATTAACATGATGATTAACAAAAAAAAACAAAAACAAAAAAGGGCAAATTGGAAAGGACCATGTAACCAAAAAGCAAGTTATGCTTGAAGTTGCTTCGTGGAAAATGTCATCAACATAACATTAATAGCTATGCAATAAATATTGGTTACAAATGTGCCTCAAGCAAATCTAGGAAGAGCGTTAATGAGACCTACCACTAAGATTTTGATGCAACAATACTATAGATAGAAAACCGTGGTTGCATTTGGCAACCATGATAAAATTCAAGATATGATAAAAATTATTTTATCCTGCATTTGGTGCGTCCTCAAGATAGTATACAGTCTAATATAAATGGGATATAGACTAGATAAAATTATTCTATGGGGTAGGTATGATAAAAGTGGATAGGATTTCTCACATTCATATTAAGAAAACTATTTTTGTATAAGACTAAACTTCTTAAATTAACAAAATTAACAAAATGAAAATTATTTGACCAAAATAATTAACAAAATTAAAATATATTTCAACATATAAATAATATTTGAACTTCGATATAAGAAATTCAAAATAAAAAATAAAAAATTAGTTATTTTAATTTAATCTTATTTTTATTTATTTTATATATTCGAAATTAATCCTATTTTAGAATATAGAGTCAATATATTTATTACATATTTGAGGTATTTTAGTATTTTTGGTATATTAATATAGTTTACTATTTAATAAAATTTTATTAGAAAGTAATGGAAGGGGAAGAAAGAAATGACAAAGAATTAATTTAAAAAGAGAGAAAAATAAAATAAAAATAAAGTAGACAAAAGTGTCGCGAGAGACTTTTATGATCTCCGTTTGTAAATTTTTTTGTTTATTTATAATAATATGTCGTTTATATCAAATAATGTACATGATATAATGTAAATATATCCGGCTACAATTACTAAACAGTGAATAGGATATAAAAAAAATCTCTGGATTTCATATACTATCTTAGCATGTCCTATCCTGATTAGAAATCTAGACAACCAAACGTAATCAAAGAAATTTATAACATTTTTGGCAAAGTACTAAAAATAGGATGGAATAGCAGCTTGCCAAAGTTATATATGTCGTCTCCTAGTAGTGTAGATAGAGACAAATCAAATACCAAATCCTAATAAAGAAGGATGTGTCAGAAACTAATTCTCATAAACTGCTATTACAAAATACTAGATGAAATAAAAGCATCAGTGATTCACCATGCGGAAACAAAAGAAGAATCTGCAATCCTTCTTCACTGAGGTCACTTCCAACTTGATGACAACCTCAACACAAAACATTCCTGACCTCTCACTGCTACGGAAGTGTTTTACAAATATCTACTTCAACTAAGACGTTTAATTCAGGATTTGTCCACTTTCAATTGGAGTTAAGGAGAAAGACAAATGGAGATTCATTTTACTGGAAGTCCACTCAACATAGTTTATGATAGTAAGCATTATGCAGCAAAGTCCAAACTAAAAGTTTAAAAGGAGAGCAACAACTATACAGAAACACACAAATTAAACTACTTGAACGGAAAGTGAAGTTGGTAGCAAGGCAATATACAGACTACATGAATTAAATGCTAATACCTAGAGTAATCATCCTATTCCACCATTTACAATTTGTCCAACCAAGGAAACATTACAAGAACCAAGAGTAAAAGAATGATAGTTTCATGAAAAAACTAAGCCATCATTGAAAATTGACAAGCCATAAAAAGCAATTTAAATCTAAGCTTGATGTACAATTGGGAACAACTTACTCTAAGATAAGAACGCTTCAAGTGCCATAACTTGGTACAAATGGACACTTAAGTGCCATAACTTACGAAAGGTACACTTAAGTGCTACATTAGAAGAAAAACGGATCACTTAAGTGCCACTCCGGCCAAAGTCCGACCAAAACGCCGACGTGGCATTTTTCCGACGAGGTGAGCCAAAAACGACACCGTTTTGCTTGCTGAAGTGGCCAAATAATGCAAAAACGGCGTCGTCTTGGGTTGACGTGGTAAAAAAAATTAATGAAAAATTAATTAAATTAAATTAAAAATTAAATTTATTTAAAATATTTAAAAATAATAATTTTAAAATTAAATTTAGTTAAAATATTAAAAAATAATTATTTTAAAATTAAAAAAAAAAATTTTAAAAATTAAAAAAAAAAATGGGGGTGTGGGGTAGGCGGGCCGAGGGATTAGCCCTCGCCGCCCGCCGCCCCACCGCCGCCAGGAAGGGCCGGCGACGGCGGGGGGAGGGTCGGCCGGGGTCACCGGCCCCGGCCGGGGTTGGCGGCCCTCGCCCGCCAGGGCCAAGGCGCCGCCCGGCCCGGCCCGGCGCCCGGCCGGGCCGACCGCCGCCCGGCGGGCGGACCCCGGCGGGCGGCGGCCTTAGGGCGAGGGCTCGCGAGCCCTCGCCGCCGATCGGCCGACCCTCACCCCGCCGTCGCCGGCCCTTCCCGCGGTGGCGGGCGGGCGGCGAGCGGGCCGAGGGCCGATCCCTCGCCGCCTCCCCCTTTTTTTTAATTTTTTTATAATTTTTTTATAATTTTTCTAATTTTAAAATTTATTTTTAATATTTTAACTAAATTTTTTTAAAATTATTATTTTTAAATTTTAACTAATTAATTTTTTAATTTTTATTTTAACTAAATTTAATTTTAAAATTATTATTTTTAATATTTTAACTAAATTTAATTTTAAAATTATTACTTTTTAATTTTTAACTAAATTTAATTTTAAAATTATTACTTTTAAATATTTTAACTAAATTTAATTTTTATTTTTATCTTTTTACCACATCAGCCCAAAACGACGCCGTTTTTGCATTATTTGACCACATCAGTGAGCAAAACGGCGTCGTTTTGAGCTTGCTTCACCAGAAAAATGCCACGTCGGCGTTTTGGCCGGAATTTGGCTGGATTGGCACTTAAGTGATCCCTTTTACTCCGATTTTGGCACTTAAGTGTACCTTTCGTAAGTTATGGCACTTAAGTATCCCTTTGTGCCAAGTTATGGCATTCCAGAGGTCCGCACATCAACTTACTCTCTAGAAAGTGACTTTATAGATTATGATGCAATTGTAAACCAATTACTTGTTTAAATGCATCCAAAAAAGATTCCACAGAGGCATATGCCAAATAGAGGAGAGCACTTTATAGAATTCTAGAGCAGCGTTGACGGTACACATTGATTCCTATGAATCCAATCTCTTCCTAATAACAAATTGTATGACCCATCAGCATCTACAACATAAAAAGATGTCCTCGAGGTCTTAGAACCAACTGTTAGGTCTGCAACAAATATTCCTTTGGCCTTAGTCACTTCTCCAGTGAAATCTGTTAACTAGTTATACGATGGGATTATTTCGTCATTCTTGCCTAGCTTTTTAAAGAAAGTACTGGACGAGATTCATAGTGGATCCTCCATCAACTATTTCCTTTGACACTGGGTGACCAGTTATATTAGCATTTATATACAAAGTCCTCAAGTGATTAGAACTGTGTGCAAATAGTTTCTCAAACTCCAACACTTTTTCATTATCAAAGTGAAATTCAAACCCTTCCTTTCCATTAGTCAACGCTTCTTCGATCACCTTTGACACGCCCCGATCCTCAGGCACACGCACATCCCTTACCTTGGTCAAATTTAAAAGCGATATCCCAGGACTACGTATCATCAAATCTATCTTTTTCATGCGCAAGCGGAAGCATATATTAAATCCCCAGACAATAAAACATTGGGATAGAACAGTAAGACTAAATTTCAAACCTTTAAAAACATCCACACTTATATACATTGCAAACTAGTGCATGTATATACAAGGCGAACTAGTAATTCAAATTCAATTTAAGCTGATTTAAAAACAAGGTCTACAAGTAGGGGTGGGGTTCCACAAACTACAGATCCTCGTCCTCCTCTTCATCATCCTCCACACTCCAACTAGAGCCTTCAACAGACTGCACCGAACTTTCAAAATCTTCAAAATCCAAGTCTACTACATCTAGGGACCTAAAATGGTTATTCAATAACCAATGAGACAACGTCTCAACAAGTTCTACCCCCTAAGATCCGATTAGTAAACCAATACACCTTAGGGCTACCTATGCACAACACGAGTCGGAGGACTTACCTTGATCTCAGTCCCAACCTGCAAATCAGTACAGTTCAATAGGCACCCAACAATCTCAACAAATCGAAGCATCGATCAAATCAACCCAGTCGATTACATGTCATCGGACTATCCCATGGTCAATTCAATCAATACTATCTATAAAGTCCAACTATATTAGGACTGCTCACTCTAAACTGATAAATAGATAGTATAGCTCGCTCTAAGCTGATAAGGTTAAGGTATATTGCTCTTGCTAAGCTAACATATCGCCTGTAGGCTGATATAGTATACCGGTATACTGCTCTCGCTAAGCTGACATATCGTCCGTAGGCTGATATAGTATACCCCTAATGCTCACCTTAAGCTGATAAAGTGTACTGCTCACGCTAAGTTGACATATCACCCATAGGCTAATATAGTACACCAGTATACTACTCTCGCTAAGCTGACATATCGCCCGTAGGCTGATAGAGTATACTATCATGACCATTCAATCAATTCACTCTTTTATTATTCTCGATAAAATAATCATGTGTGGGGACACGGTCGGCCTTAGCCAAAATACAAGGCTTTCCTTTCCACAAATCCCACCATTTTATGCAGTCCACCAAAATATTTTTGGTGCTGTCAACCGACACCTGGTTATTTTTCAATTAACTTTCCAAAATTATTTAAATTAGGGAATAAATCCTAAATTCACAAATAAATCATTTCCTCACAAAATAAAGCTCAATTAAATGGACGGACTGCATCATGACAATCAACACAAAATTCCGGTCACCGACCATCCCGGTTGAATTTCCAAAAAAAATAATAATTAAATAATTAATTTAGAATAATAAATAAATAAATATTAAAAATCCAATTTAGGCCTATAATGTCTGATTGGAAGCCGAGACAAGCCCGAAAAATTACTGAGACTCGTTCAATTAATAACATAGCATGCTTACTTACTAATGTCTATTTCTAACCACCTAACATGCATCATTAAATCTCTAATTTAATTTATCTAAATTAATCTAACCACCTAATTGCATTTAATTAAATATAACCAACCCTTAGGTATTATTAGCAAACTAAAAAAGCATTAGTGAGTAAAACTCACTTGATTAAAAGCGGGGATCGGACCATCACGATGGCAATGCGACAGCGGTCGAAACCCAAACTTTTGGCGACATCAACGGACACTTGCACCAGGCCTAAAACGGGCCCAACAAATCTCAGCCCAACATCGCGGGCTTGGATTGCTGACTTCTTGGGCCAATATTGGGCTAAACTTCAAGACTGAAAATGGGCTGTAACTTAAATGGACCAAGCTGAAGCGGGCCTTAAAAACTGGGCTGCTGGACTGAAGTTCACTTGGGCCGAGGACATGCGTTGCTGGAGAAGACCAAAGCTGCTGGATGTGGGCCAATTGCTAGGCTGCAAACGCGTTGGACTTGCTGGGCCGGGATGCACGTGGACAGCTTCGTGGTTTCGGTGGACGATAATGGGTCAACTAAGGAGAGGAGGAGCTCGGTTGTTGACCGAAGATGGCGGGCTTCGCTGGTTGAGTTTCTTCCATTGGCTGCACACACAGAAGACTCGAGGAACAGCTGCACGTTGGCCGCATGGAGTTGCTGTGCTGGTGTGTGCTGCTTCAGTCAATCTCAAGCAGCAAGATAGAGACACCGATAGCAAAGGAACCAATGAAGCGGCAAACGTGAAGACCGAAGGAAATGAAGACTTAGTAGTGGAGCAGGGTTGGTCTTCGATTTGAGGCGAGACGTGGCCACGGATGAGAGGAACGGAGTCAACTTCGTGAGGCTAAAGTGTTGACCAGTTGCTGCAGAGAAGACACACGCTGGTGGGGTAGTGGGTGTTGGCATGAGTGGAGAGGGGCGTATGGTAGTTTGCAAGGGAAATTGGGGCCGCGTGGAGTTGTCTTCGAAGCTGGACAGGAACTTCGGTGGATGGTGGCAGACTTCGGGCAGCAGGGAATCAGCAGCTTCGCGGCAATGGAGTAGGCACGAGAGAGAGAAGAAAGGGTGAAGCTGCAGTGTTCGAAGAAGGAGGGGACACGCGTATGATGCCAGCTAAGAGGAGGAGCAAAAGTCTTCAACCTTAGCCAAATAATTAAGTGTTTGGTCCCCTTTTTGGCTAGCAAAAATATCCTAATGTTCCCCCTAATTCTTTCTTGCTTGTAATTCCATGAATTAACAAATTATAAAGTCAAAATTGCTGCCCCTTGTAAAGCTCCGAATTTCACTCCAATTCTCTTAAATTTCTTCACCGATTCTCCAAATCGAGGTCCGATTTCTCTTAAGAAAATCTCGAACAATTTTTTGTAAGTCCCTGACACTCAAAGGCTCAGCTTGGAAGTCCAAATTTCCTTTGATTTGGCCCATCTGAATTTCTGCTAATTTTCCGCAACGTCCGAAATGATTTTCCGTAAAAATCTCGGAATCTCCGAAAAATCTTCGGAGGATGAGTTGACATTCCTAAAATAGCTCGTGACACCACAGAACTTTCAATTTCTGAAATCAGGTTCGAATTCACAATTAATTTCCATTCAACGCGTGTTTAGCGTGACCTAGACTACTAGGTAACTTTCAAGCATTTTTAGTGCAATTGACTCGTGGTCGATTTTTTTCGAGCCACTATGAACCCACTTGACTCAATGGCAACTCTCGGTTGTCATGAAAATCTCGAGGATTCAAATACGGACACAAGGTCCTAAAACGATAGGAAAATCAGTCTAGTGCCGATTGACGAGAATTTTCCAATTTAGTGGGGTCATCCATGATTAGCCACACATATCAGTCGAACCAGCCTATCTCTGATTTCGAATCGATTTTATATTGTGTCGTAATGACCTTTAAAGATGGACACGGTCGAAAAGCCGATTCTTGGTCGAATTCTCAAGTCTATTTGTCTTAAAATTCTTAATGGCTTCCCCAGATAGTCTAGTTATCTCGAGAGTGATCAACTCTAAGAACAGCCCTACAGGCGTGTCAATGAAATGCCCGATTTATCCAGTAGAAAATAGGGTTGAAATTCTAGGATGTCACAACCTTAGTATCGGTTGGAGTGTCTTGAAATTCGTTGGGTAATGTAGCCTAAACTGCTATAGATGAAGCCAAATATTTGGTTTTTTAGGGGCTTTTTTGTCTTTTCTATCATATTTGCTTTTAGGTTAAAAGTGATACTTTTATATTAGCGATGAAAAGACGCTAGCCGTCAAGACGCTGAAAAACAAAAATAGAGAGGAAAGAAAAAGAGAGAAGAAAAAAGTGAGTTTTTTCTTTATGGGGATTCTCAATCTCTTTGTGCCCTAATCTTGAGAGAATATCATCGTTGTATTCCAACTTTTTTTGAAATCTAGTGGATTCGCAGAGTGCCTCTACGCGGAGACGTAGCCCAAGTTTGGGTGAACTTCATTAATAACTTTTCTAGCGTATTCTTCTGATTATGTTCTTTTATTATTATATTTTACTTGGTGAATTGTTTGCGAGTGTTATTTTTCTGGAATTGACGTGCGATTTCATAAGAACTAGTATCAGAGCCTGGGTTGGCTAATCAAGAACATCAAAGGTTTTTCGGTGACGTTTGATTGAAAGTAAACAGAATGGCATAAAATAAAATCAGAATTGATAAGTTCGATGGGCAAGATTTCGGATGGTGGAAACTACAAATCGAGGATTATCTTTATCAAGAAGATCTCTATACACCACTTGAAGGTTGGAAACCCGAGATGGCGAAAGTGGATCCGACAGCAGAAGCCGGATGGAAAATTCTCAATCGAAAGGCATTAGGTGCGATTCGTCTAGGGTTGACAAAAAAGACAGGGTACCACATCATGAAAGCAAAAACTGCAAAAGAAGCCATGAATATTCTAACGAATATTTATGAGAAGCCGTCCACATCAAATCAGGTATTTTTGCTAAAGAAACTAGTTAATATGAAGTTATCTGATAGAGGTTCTGTGGCAGAGCATATTTATAGTTTTACGCAGGTCATGAGTTAATTGGAATCCGTAGGCATAAATTTAGATATGAAGCTTCAAGCTTTATTATTTTTATGTTCTCTTCCAAAAATCTACAATACTGCAATTTAAGGAATTTCAAGCGCCATGAAGGATGATTTAACTCTTGATGATGCTGTGAGTAGTATCATGGATGAAGAGATGCAAAGGAAAGTCTCGGGTGGAGATAATTTTTCTGCATCTACATCTTCAACGGCACTCGCAGTGGAGAACTGTGGAAGAAGTAAAAGTAGAGGAAAATTCAACGAGTGTGGCAGATCACAATCAAGGGGTAAGTGACAGGTTGCAAAACATGAGTGTTGGTTTTGTCACAAAACCGAACACCGGAGGTTTCAGTGCAAGATGAGAATCAAGGAGCTAATGTGGTTAATGATGAATCTTTGCTAAATAACTTGTGTTTGTCTGCAGGGTTTGACTTGACAATAGATAAATGGTTCATTGATTCCAGTGCTTCTTTTCATTGCACCTCACAAAGAGACATATTTGATGATTATGCCAGTGGAGATTTCGAACAAATGGTTGTTGGAAACGGCCACATGTGTCCCATTGTTGGGAAAAGAACTGTGATTGTGAACATCTCAGGTGGAGGATGTCTAGTTTTGCGTGAAACTAGACAAATTCCAGAATTAAAGGAAAATATGATTTCAAATTAGTAAACTTGACCAAGAAGGTTTGGTAACAACCTTTGGATGCGGAGAGTGGAAGATAATCTCAGAGGCAAGAGTAGTAGCAAAGGGAAAGCGTACAGGTACACTTTACCTTCTCCAATGAGACAGTATCAGTGATATGGTTGCAACTACAATGGCTACAGGTAATTTGTCTGTTCTTTGGCATTATCATTTGGGACATCTTGGTGAAAAAGGTGTAAAGCAGTTACAATCGAGAAAATTACTTCCAAGTTTGCAAAAAGTTGAGTTAGATTTTTGTGAGAGTTGCATTTATAGAAAATAGAAGGCTATTAGTTTCAATTGAATGGGCGACAAAATAAAGGCCAGAAGCTAAAGTTGGTTCATACTAATGTATGGAGACCTGCTCAGGAACTCTCTTATGGCGGTAAGAGATATTTTGTCACCTTCATTGATGATACAACAAGGGAGACTTGGGTCTATGCTTTTAGAGAAAAATCAGAAGTATTTGGGATGTTCAGAATGTGGAAGATCATGGTAGAAAAAGAGACAGTTTATCATATTAAAGCTCTAAAGTCTAATAATGGTAGTGAATACACGAGTAAGGAATTTGCAGAATATTTGAGTCAAGAAGGCATACACGAGTTAAAGACTATTCCTAGAACTCCTCAAGAGAACAATGTAGCTGAAAGAATGAACAGGACTATTCTAGAACGTGCGAGATGCATGAGGCTACACGCGGGTCTCCCGCTACACTTTTAGGGCTGCCATTGTTGATGCAACTATTTATCTTATCAACAAAAGTCCATCTAGTGCATTGGAAGGAAAAATGCCACAAGAGCGGTGGGCAGGTAAAAATATTAATTATTCACATTTAAAGGTGTTTGGTTGTATTGCATGTGCTTTGATTTACAAGGAGGATAGGAAAAAGCTTGATGCTAAGTCCCAGAAGTGTGTCTTTATCGGATCCGGTGGCGAAGAGTATTGCTATAGCTTTGGGATTATGAGAATAACAAAGTCATCCACAGTCGGAATGTGGTATTCCATGAAGAAAAGATGTACAAGGATTGTCAGATAGAGCATAAGAATGTAGTACAACCAGAATATGTTGAATTAGACACAATCCCATGAAGATGTTTCCAGTAAATCAAAGTGCACTTGAAAGAGAGGTTCAAGATGAGCCTATTATCAGTGAAGAGGTAGTTCAAGAGGAACGCAGTGATTCGGAGCAAACTAACGACCCTGAAGTACCTATCTTGAGAAGGTCTACACGTGTGAGAAAACCAAAGGTAATTTTTGATCCATCAACTAATACTGTTCTGAGCCATGTCTTACATACAGATTCAAGGGAACCAGAGACTTACGATGAGGCAAAGGTAGACACGTCTCACTTGCAGTGGGAGTGTGCTATGAAAGACGAGATGGGCTCGTTACTTTACAACAAAACTTGGGAATTGACCAAGTTGCCCACAGGTAAAAAAGCTTTATTAAACAAATGGGTGTACAAAATTAAGAATGAAACAAATGGTAGTATTAGATACAAGGCGAGACTTGTAGTCAAGGGCTTTTCTCAAAAAGAATGGATCGACTACTCCGAGATATTTTCACCTGTAGTGAAAATGATATCAATTAGAGTTCTGCTGAGTATAATTGCAGTGGAGGATCTTCATCTTGAGCAGTTAGACGTAAAAACGGCGTTTTTACATGGTGACTTAGATGAAGAACTATACATGGCACAACCTAAGGGTTTTGAAGTCAAATGTAAGGAGCACATGGTATGTCGCTTAAAGAAAAGCTTGTATGGCTTGAAACAAGCTTTGCGGCAATGGTATCTAAAATTTGATGATTTCATGAAAGAAAAAGGATTTACACACTGTAAGTCTAATCATTGTATTATTTTCGCAAGTATGATGATGGTGAGATTGTGTATCTCTCTTTATATGTGGATGACATGCTGGTGGCTAGTTCTAATATGAAGAGAATCGTAGAAGTGAAGAAGATGTTATCATCACAGTTTTCTATGAAAGAATTCGGAGAGGCCAAGAATATTTTAGGCATGAAAAATCCTTAGGGACAGAAAAAATAAGAAATTATGGCTGTCATATGAAGACTATGTGAACAAAGTGTTAAAGAGATTTAACATGGACAAGGAAAAACCAGTTGCAACTCCTCTAGCGAACCACTTCAAACTTTCTAAGGATATGTGTCCGAGCACTCAAGCTTTGAAAGATGAGATGGCGGTAGTTCCATAGTATCAGCAGTGGGGAGTTTGATGTATGCCATGGTGAGCACGAGACCAAACATTACACAGACAGTGGGAGTTGTAAGTCAATATATGCAGAACCCAAGCAGAGAGTATTGGAATGCAGTGAAATGGATATTGAGATATCTAGCAGGTACTTCCAATTACTCACTTTGTTATGATGGTACATCTCTAGAGTTGCAAGGTTATATAGATGCATATCATTTAGGTGATCGAGATAGTGATAAGAGTATCATTGGATATGTCTTTACAGTTGCAGGTATGATAGTGAGTTGGGTATCTCAACTACAAAAAGTAGTGGCTTTATCGATAACAGAGGCAGAATATGTGGCAATCACAAAAGCCTCCAAGGAAATCATATGGTTACAAGATTACATGGAGGGGTTACATCGAAAACAGCCAATCAGTACACTGTGGAGTGATAGTCAAAGTGCAATGCACTTAGCAAAGAATGCAGCTTATCCCTCAAGGACTAGACATATCAAGAAACGTTATCACTTTATCAGGTCAGCATTAAAAGATAATAAGTTAAAGTTACTTAAGATTGATGGCTCGAAGAATCTAGCTGACATGTTGACCAAGGTAGTAGATAGAGAGAAGCATATTTTCTGTAATACTACCATTGGTATTACTCCATGTTGATTGATGAGGAGTATCGCAGAGACACAAGTTTTTCAACTACTATTTTTTGAAGAAGATGGATGCAAAGTTGCTTGGTGCTTGGGTATATTTGTCTTCAGGTGGGAGATTGTTATAGATGAAGCCAACTATTTGTTTTTTAGGGGTTTTTTTTTGTCTTTTCTATCAAATTTGCTTTTAGGTTAAAAGTGATACATTTATATTAGCGATGGAAAGACACTAGCCGTCAAGACGCTAAAAAAGAAAAATAGAGAAGAAAGAAAAAGAGAGAAGAAAAAAGTGAGTTTTTTCTTTATGGGGGTTCTCAATCTCTTTGTGCCCTGATCTTGAGTGAAGATCATCGTTGTATTCCAACTTTTTTCAAAATCTAGTGGATTCGCAGAGACGTAGCCCAAGTTTGGGAGAACTTTGTTAACAAATTTTCTAACGTATTCTTCTAATTCTATTCTTTTATTATTATATTCTGCTTGGTGATTGTTTGCAAGCGTTATTTTTCTGGAATCAACGTGTGATTTCGTAACATAAACCATGTACGAGCTTAAAGGCAAGACTGACCTTGATAATGCCTTTAGCCTATGTTCATGTGTCTAATCTTTGTCGAGGTGGGTTGATCTTTCTTCTAGTAAGATGTTGTGGATTCTTTCTTCGTTTTTATTTTCCACACCAAATTGTTCGCCTTATATGGCTTAGGCTTTTTTGCTGCGACTAGCGCTGGCTTGACTTGCATGATATGAATTTGATTAATTTGTTTGCTGTAAATGACGCATTCATCTCTTCCTTCACATCCTTATCTTGAGTTCGTGTTATCTTACCCCCTGGATCTTGAATTTCCCCGGCTTCAAACCATTGGTCTTCCGGTAGGTCTTCGGATATCTTCAGTGTCCGTTTTGGGATTTAGTGAATTAGGCAAACTGAATTCCCCAAGAGTGAATCAAACTCCTCTCCCCATCCAAAAGGATTATAGAGATGAGGGTAAGAAGGAGGTGGTTTATAACTGACATAATAATCAAACTTACAATTGGGTTCTCCTAATGTATTGATAGTGGGTCTCCCTCTTCATATCTTTTTTTAAACTATATGGATGTTCCTCGAAGGGAAATTGCCTCTTGGATAAGTTATCCTATTAAAAACATGGGACTTCCGGTGCGAATTTGATTGCTTCGTATTATAAGGACTTTCAATGACAAAACTCATCGCTTGTTCGTTTTGTTCCTTAGGATAACGGTGATATTCCCAACCGATTTCCTACCTGCATTGGGTACACAAGTTTGGCAACTAGTGTTTTTGCCTTTGGACCTCAATGACACCATCCCTGTCATTATAGGGAATGGGTCAACATCAACCTCCACTAGGGCTTTACTCTTTTCATCGGCGAACTTTATCTTGCCCTTGAGAAGTTCTTCAAAATGTTACTCTTGAAAACTATGTAATCGACGGTGTTATGACTTCGCGAATGATGCCATTTGCGATATCTCTTGTCCAACAATTCATCTTTAATTGGTATAACTTGACCTTCCATCAATTTTATCTTACAATTAGTCAACAATATATCAAAATTTTCATTTGTCCTATTATCATAAAAAGAATAATATGTAGACTCTTTCACTTTAGCCATAATGTTCGACTTTTCCTTCATTCTTGCTGGCTTCAATAGTTGGCAAGTATATTATTTATCTATTACCATCTTAGCAATGGCTACTTCAGCAAATTCTGTTTGCCCCATTTCCTCGTTGAACTTAGAAGTTTCAACGAAACTAACCTCATTTCTTCATCCGTGCCTCTTGTATTTCTCTTTAAGCAAACTTTTGTGTTTAGTTGCCATGGTGGATAACTGAAACAAGTCTGAATAAGGTTGTCCCACCATTCTCTCCCTTATTTCGAACTTCAAACCATAAAAGGCCAAATCCACGAAGGTCTTTTCATGTAAAGGGGCGAGACATTTGTTTCTAGCTCTTTTGAATCTAGATATATGCTGGTCGACCGATTCATTTCCCATATGCTTCATAGTTAATAGATCAGCAACCGATGAGTAAGGGATTGCTCTTTGAAGTTGGCTATGGAAAAATCTTTGTATCTACTCCCACGAGATTATTGAATTTGCTGTAACACTGTATATCATGTAAAAGCAATTTTGACAATGATAGTGGTGACAATCGTAATTACTAGTGGTCACCATATGTAGCATCACCACATAATACAAAGAATCAATTCACATGTTCAAAAGTAGACTGATCATTTTCACTAGTAAACAACATAAATTTTGGCATTTTAAAGCCTCGTGGGTATGTGATTGCATCCATCCAATTTGGATATGGTTTCCTGTAGACATTTCCCACATATCCCATATCATAACCGTACTGCCTCATTGATGGGTCAATTACTAGTTGGTTCTAAGTGCAACCATGGGCACCCCTGTAGCATGTTGAGCGCGAAAATTGGATTGCCACATCTGATTCGCATATTGGGGCATGAATTAGGGTAATTGTTGCCATGGACTGTAAGGTTGTTGCTGAACTTGGAATTGCAAAGGTTGTGGGTTATTCTGTGGGATTGGTGGAATGTTTGGCTGTTTTGGCGGTTGCTGAGGAACATGTAAAGGAGCAGGTTGAGGGGCTAGTTGCGGAGGCTACAATGGGATAGTCAAAGGGATCAGTTGAAATCCCTGTTTGGGTAATTGTTGCAGTTAAGGAAGTTACTCCTACCCCCTAGGTGGAGTCAACAATGTCCCCTGGTTATCGACAGCAGTATTGGGCACAAGGATGGGATTAGGTTGAGACATGGTAACACAAGCCTAAGCACTCTCATTAGCCACAAACAATGTATTCTAGCGAGGTCCTTGACCAATTATCCCACTATTTTTAGTAAGAAATTTTGTTTGAACTAAGCCAGGCGTATAATTCCCATTAGGTAACGCCGCTCCAATGGTCTAAGTTATCCTTGGGGTATCATTTCTTTGCAATGATGTTGAAGGGCTATTGGCATTGATGCCAACAGGTCCACAGGTCTGGACTGCTATAATAGCCTCTCCTCTTTGCAAGATCATGAGTGGCGCTGGGGTCGATGTGCCCTGTCCCACAACACCAAAAGTTATCTAAGTACCAATTAATGGAGGAACATACTTGGAGGATGTGGCAATTAGTTCAATTTGGGGTTGAATTGATCTATTTGGCAATCTATGATGCCCTTGTGTACACTCATGATAGGTGTAAATGATCAATGATTTGACCAAATCTGTCATGCACTTGACGGCATAATCAAGGACTTGTTCTGGCTCTCCTCTAGTGTCATCCTTTTAGATGACAACATTACAAGGGTGAGCTCCATCTGCCTTCTTTGCTCCTCTATGCGCTGCCTTGGAACACTAGTGTCCTCCTCTTGGGCATGGCTCGGGAGAAGTTGTATTGATGATGAGATAGCACATCCAAGATCTTCAGTCATCAGTGGTAATGGCTTATCAGCAATGTTGTCGAAATTGGATTGACTTCTAGTCTGTGGCATATTATCCTCTCAAACTAGCACAATAGGTCCCACCAAGCCTACCAAAACAATGTTTCGTCGGTTTTGTTCCCGTAATGAAATATCTTTTATCAAGAGTCGTTCCTCGATTTTTATTTAGAAAGGACGAGGGTTTTGTGCTATTTCAAGACAGAGGATATCAAATGCAACATGAATATTGAATTTCCAACTTTTGACAACAATATACAATGCTAGACTCTAAGGTTAAGTTTAAACTATGTCAGATTTAATCAACGACATGGTTCGAGGATAATTGGATATAATGTTGGAATTTAATCAATTACAATGCACTAAGACAGAGGACACAACACTGAAAGTTAATCGACAACGTTGGACTAGAATAAAAGACACAATGTTGGAATCTAATCAACGACGCTGCATTAAGATATGGATACATGCTAGAATCTAATCAATGATGGGAATCTAGGAACTACAACTATAAAAATTGAAGTACAATGTAGGAAAGATAAATGAATAACATTTTGATTGATTTGTCATGAGATTTCTCGCTGGATGACTAGTGGTATTTATAAAGGTGCCTGTTAATCGCTAAATAGTTATTCATCTTCTAGTAACCACAACACGTTCCATCTTCTGTAGAAATCAATTGTCCATTTCCTTTACAACTGCTTTCTAACCGCATGCGCCTTTGGCGCTCTTCTTAGTCAATATTTCAAAGGTTTTTGTCTAAAAGTTTGCCGCCGAAGCTACTCAAGCGACCACCAGATATCCGTCATTGCATTCCAATAACTGAACATGTGGCGGCTTCTTGCTTTGCTATCGATTATCAAGTTTTTGTCCTCACGCTTATCGATAATCGGTCATGTATCATCATCTTTCTCATGATATTCATGTAATTTTGCTTGGCCCATTATCGTCTCACCGCTTTTGTGATCAGCACATGGCGACAAGGTCCATTTTGAGTGTCACCACTAGAGCTGTTAAACGGGTGGGTCGGATCGGGTTTGGGTCAGGTCATTAATGAGTCGACCTAAATTGACCCATTAACCCATTTATGACCCATTTATGTTTAATGTAATTTTTTTTACCCATACTCGACCCAACCCATACCCGACCCATACCCGACCCGACCCATATTAATAAAATATTTTCATATTTAACTAAATTTAGGAAAACTTATTTTTATGTTTTTTTTTTTTTAAGATTATATTACTAAAAACTTCCAAACAATACAAATCCAATCAATAAATTTTCAATTTTTTATAATTTTTCAAAAAAATTATATATATATATATAAACTAAAATAGTTTTATACAACACAAATTTAATGGAAATTTTTTTATAATTTTTAAAATAATTATTTTAAAAATCGAATTTTAATTATTTTTATTTTAAAAAAAAATAAATTTTTAATTATTTTTAAAAAAAATTTTTAATTATTTGTATTTTTTAAAAATTAAATTTTTAAAAATCAAAATTAAATTAATCACTTAATTCTCCTTCTCATCGCAAGAAATTAGGAATCTTGTTACGAGACTTGTGCCTCCCATGACTATTCCCTGGCTTCCCCTTGAAATCTAGAGGCAATACACAATACCGATGGGGATGGATAGATTGACTTCCTTTCGAAGCGAAAAAAAGATGCAAAATTCAATCGAAGAGGCGAATTAGGAATGGATCGCCATGGATGACGGTAGAAGCAGATGATGATGATGATGATGAATGCATTGTGCAGCAGGAAAGTCAAATGATATGCAAAGAGAGGAGCAACACGCATGTGCATCTCCGTCTCCATGGATACCAGCATGCAGGACATGAAGAAGAGGGAAGAGGAGAGAACCTGATGGATGGATGGATGGATCGTCCGATTTTGAGCAAGTGCAGAAACACACTCCTTCCCAAACTAAAAAGCGCCAAAAAAAAAGTCTCTGTGTCTCCTCTCCCTCGCCCGCCCCCCTACAACTTGCCGGACGTTGAGGCTCGCCTGGCCGGTCATCGGCCATCACCGTGCCAACGACCAAAGGAAGAAGAAAGAAAAAAAAATTAAAATAAAAAATAATTATATTTTTGGTTTTTATAAACAAAAAAAAAAAAAATTGTAAAGTTAAAGAGAGAAGAGACTAGAGAGAGATGGTGAGGTTTTGAGTTAAAATAAATGGGTTCCTTTTTCATAGCTTAATAAATGGGTCTTAAATTGGTCAGAGAGCTGACCCATTTAAAACCCATATATCTTAATATTGACCCATTAAAACTCATTATGGGTGTTTTAGGAAATAAATATTGACCCATTAACGACCCATTTAATCATAAATGAGTCAATAAATGGGTTGCACAATCCATTTAACACCTCTAGTCACCACCAGGCAATATATCTAATGGTAATGAAAAGTCAATTTCCTTCATACCTTTTAAAGCCTGAGCTAAAATTTAGCAGTGATGGGGAAGCCAGCTCAGTTCACATCCAGGCAATACATGACCAAACTCCAATTGCAGCATCCAAGTATGAAGTAGAGCGTGGTAGTAAAGCTGAAGAATATGTTAATCGCAGTAAAACTTAATCGTAATGTGCAACTTGAGACAAGTTGCCACAGTTAGAAATACTTATCAACACACGAACAATTGAAATGCGGCCAAGCATGCGTTTTGAGGAGGATAACCTTACGGACTTCTTTTGTTCTGATCTACGGACGAGATGGGTTATGGTCTTTCACTAACACATATAAACTGCAAGACCAAAGTCACAGAGACGCGAACCCTCCTCCAATCGCACATCGCATCCTAGGCCATTGTATACTTCTGCGTCCGGCTTATTCTGGTGGCCGCGTACGTGGTCCTGTTGGTCTTGTACACGTACGCCATTTCTGGTACCAGAGCACCCGAGACTCAGAAACATGAACCTTTCTCCATCCCGCTGTGGTCACAGTAACAGAAAGCGATCACAACAAAGCAACATTTACACTTCTAACGTATAGAACCAAACAATTCATAAGATTCTAGGATGCAAAGCAAGATTTGGGATAAAAAAATTCGGAACGAGTTTTCTCCGACCGACTTTCTTGAAAAGAATCATCTACCAATTTCTTGAGACTGGTTTTAGAGTCTTTGACAAAACATTTCAGATCTTTAGGTAAAGCCTTGAACAAAGTAGCATGAAATTGGTGTTCCACCATCAACTAACGATGCAGTCTCCAAGAATTAAGGACACGCATAATAATCATTCTATTTCAATTCAAAAACTTTTTTTTTTTTTAATTCTAGAAACAAATTTGGAACAGAAATTCGTTTGTTAACGTAATTTCATTTTTCTATTTCTGGAACAAATTTTTAGTCCAAAAATAGATTTTGAACATCAATAAGATGTAAAAATGTGACGAAACAAGTTTCAATGAAATCAGCTGGATTTTCTAATTTCCAGCTCATAATTTGGGTTACGAACCGATCCTTAATTTTGGCAGAGTTAAATTCAAGATCATATCTTTCCTATCAATCCTCGACAATATATTTGAAAGATATCTCTGGTTAAGCAAATAGGATTTATTTCTTTTAGTTTTAAGTCAATTGAAACTTTCGTTCAAAGAACTAAAAAAGATTAAATGAAATCAGTTAGATGTTTCTCGCCCGACCATCCTAATTTTAAATAGTCTCAAATGAATTGGACGAACCATACCATCCATAAAAAAAAAAAAAAAAAAAAAAAAAAAATAAAAACTCATAGTGGGTTTTTTTTTCAAAAATTGTTAACCAATTATTCGAAATGAACAAAAACCATAATCAAATTTACTCGAGGATATCTACATAACTGGAGGCCGTTCCTTCTTATCCATTACATTAACAACGATCCTCATGAATCTCGGTAAGGAATTAAATTTCGATGCAAAGCCAGCATTCATCACCAGCAACCAATCGTATCTTTTTCTCCCTAAATCACGCGGCGGTCCTACCCGAAGCCCCCTGTGCTCTCGCGAACACCCAACCGAAGCCCCGCGGACGCGCTTAAAATCCCTTCCCCGACGTTCCAAAAAGATTTCGTCGCCAAAAAACAGAAAGAAAAAAAATTCCGAAAAGAGAATTTTCACAGCCGCGCCCCAACTCTACGACACGCCTTACGGTACTGTCCTCAACCACAGTCCTCAACCACAAATCGATCCATAAAAGTCATCTGGCAAATAAATTTGTCCCCACAAAATGTCCTTCAACGTGAAAAAAAAAAAAAACGAAGTTCATCCCCCTTTTTTTCTTTGGCTTGACATATGAACAACTGCTTTATCGAAAGATGATAAAGATGCATTTAGTGGGAACCGCGTACCAACCAAAAAAAAAAAAATTAGTGGAACCGCGTCAACCTATCCTGACCGCCCACGACGCATTTAAGGCCTCCCACGTATGCCCGATTCGATGTGATTTTGCATGTGCCAACTCTCCCTATAAGTACACCCCCTCCCTCTCAAACAATCTCACAGCACATACCATCCCATACATTTCAGCTGTACTCCTTTCCCTGATTCATCGTCAATTCTAGCATTTCCCAGAAAAACAACCACCGACCATGGCCGAAGAAGAACACCACCACCACCTCTTCCACCACAAGAAGGATGATGCCACCGCGGAGCCTGCGGTCGTCGATTACGAGAAAGAGGAGAAGCACCACAAGCATCTCGAGCAGCTCGGTGAGCTCGGTACTGTTGCTGCCGGCGCTTATGCCTTGGTAATTATTATCATCCTCTTCTCAATTCTTGCAATTTTTTCCCCATTTTATATTTAGATAAAATTCTCGTCTTCATCTTATTGACTGAATCATCTTGTTGATCACAAATTATGGATGCGAAGAATCTCGATTAAACTTACATATTTTCACTAGCCATGATGATGGCATGCCATACAAGAATGGATCGTCTTTATAAACGAACAATAGTTTGAATTCAATCAGTTTCCTTCGTCGATCGACTAGAGGAATGATATTTCCCCACAATTGGCTTAAACAAAAAACATAGTTGTTATCCATAACATTATTTACATGATCAAATACTTCTGCTCAAAGTGAATAAATTCTTTTTTTGAATAAATTCTTTTTTTTTTTTTTTTTTGAACTTATACCATGCTTAGAGCCTCTATATATATAAAAAAAAAAAGGGTATACAGAGTAGAGAACTTTTTTCCCCCTCTTTACCTTTACTCATTTTGTTTCATCCACTCAGTTCCTAATTAATGATGTGCAAATTGCAGCATGAGAAGCATAAGGCCAAGAAGGACCCAGAGCACGCCCATAAGCACAAGATAGAGGAGGAAATAGCCGCTGCCGCCACCGTTGGGGCCGGCGGGTTCGCCTTCCATGAGCACCACGAGAAGAAGGAGGCCAAGAAAGAAGATGAAGAGGCTCATGGCAAGAAGCACCACCATCTCTTCTAAACCATGGGAGGATCTCCGTCTCTCTCTTCTTGCTATCTGTGTTGCTTATGTTATCTTATTTCAAGAAAGAAGATGAAGAGACTGCCCTCAATAGTCGCTGTACTTTTGCGGAGGGTGGTTCTTGAATCTTGAATCTGCTGCTTGTGAATGCTTCCCTGAGAAGATGAGCATGTGTGTGTTTGGGCTTTGTCTTGTACCGGTCGTATCTTGGGTGTTTAATAATATTATCCTCTGATGATCTGATTTCTTCCGTTTACATTTCAACATACTATTTTAAGTACAAAAACTATATTGAATATTAGTTCTCGAAAACCAATCAGCCCAGAGTCTCCGCGTAGAATGGATCCACACCTGGTTAGTCAATGCCAATTCACTAAAACGCGGTAGCGTTAGATTTAGAAAATTACCTGATTGCAATGTTGTATACAATTATAATTCAAAAATCATGTAAAAAAGCTGTACATGATATAAAGATACGTAAGAAATAAAACGTACAAGGGAACCCTTCATTTTCCTCCGATTAAATAACTAAAATAAAGTCAATGGTGCTGGCATCTAATAATCTCAAGAAGAAATGGCAAAAAATTGTTCACATTCAAGGGAGCTACTAACCATCCCCGAGGTGTTATATGGCACGAACGGATATTTGAGCTGATTTAGCTTTGTTTGTCAAGTAGAATTAGAACGAGATCATCCATCATGCCTCAAGATCATGTAATGTAATTACATACACTAGGAGCATTTTTTTTTTTTTTACTATTCCACATGTTAGTATAAGTAGAAAAGACGTCAGCAAATGCATTGATCGAGCATATACGAACTAGTTTTCTATTTAATTAAATTCAGGTTTCGTCCCTTGAAAATTAATAGGGATATAATGCCATGCCTCTTACAAACAATCTAAGAGTATAGCAGGAAAAGAAAAGAAAAAAACAGAAGTATAGTGATGGAAAAATCAATGTATTTTCTTATTTTTAAAGCATCTAAAAAGGGACGATCACTTTTGCAAAAACGAGTCGTATGAAACCACGGGACGACCCATAATGCACATTCATGCGATCCGATTACTTAATCAATAAGTTAAAACCACCCACCTCCACCATAAAGTCTCATCTTAGACTTTGGACCCCTACAATTACATTATTAAACAAATCTTGCAATTCAAGCTCAAGACTAAGAAATTATCATCAAACAAATCAAAGGGAAACGATAAAAACATCATTGTCAAGTACATGGTATTGTTAGAGCATTGTTCTCTAATAAATTTGTCCTCCCAAAAATCCCTCAACTAGAACCCAAAAAAAAAAAAAAAAAAAATCCCCTAATTTTTTGATCATCCCGTAATTTTTTGTTTTTGTTTGATGTACAAACAACTGCTTTATCGAACCATCCAAAAGAAGACAAAAATGCATCGGTAACCAATCCTGACCGTCCATCACGCGTTTAAGGCCTCCCGCGTTGGCCCGATTTTTTTTTTTTTTTGAACAGACGTTGGCCCGATTGGATGCGAGACTTTCCATAGTCCTTTCCCCGATCCTTCGTCAATTCTGGTATTCCTCAAAAGAACAACCACCAACCATGGCCGAAGGACACCACCATCACCACCACCACCACCAACGCAGCCACCACAAGAAGGATGATGCCTTCATGGAGCCTGCGGTTGTCTTCACGGAGCCTGTGGTCGATTACAGAATTTACAGGAAGGAGGAGAAGCACCACAAGCACCTCTAGCAACTTGGCGAGCTCAGTGCCGTTGCTGCCAGCGCTTATGCCTTGGTAATAATTATCATCTTCTTTTCAATTCTTGAAATTCCTTTCCCATTTTATAATTTAGATCAAATTTGCGTCTTCACCTTATTGACCTGAATTATTGAGTTATTCACGAGCATTGGATGCAAAAAATCTCGATTAAACTCACATATTTTAACTCAACATAATAATGGCATGCCATACGAGAATGGATCATCCTTATAAATGAACAATAGTTTGAATTTAATTGACTTCCTTCACCCATCAGCTAGAGGAATAAGATTTCCCTACAATTGGCTTAAACAAAAAACATAGTTGTAATCCATAGCACTATTTACATGATCAAATACTTCTTTTCAAAGTGAATAAATTAAAAAAAAATTCTCGAACTTATCCCATGCTCAGAGCATGTATTAAAAATAAAATAAAAACTATACATAATAGAGAACTTTTTTTTTTTTTGCTCCTTTCCTCTTTACCTTAAAACATTTTGTTTCGTGGACGCAAGTCCTGATTAATGATGTGCAAATTGCAGCATGAGAAGCATATGGCCAAGAAGGACCCGGAGCACGCTCACCGGCACAAGATAGAGGAGGAAATAGCTGCCGCGGCTGCTGCCGCTGCTGTCGGGGCTGTCGGGTTCGCCTTCCACGAGCACCACGAGAGGAAGGAGGACAAGAAAAAATATGAAGAGTCTCATCATGGCAAGAAGCACCACCATCACTTCTAAACCATGGAGGATCTCTGTCTCTTTTTGCTGCTATCTGTCTTGTTTATGTAATTTTATTTACTTAGAGACTGCCTTCAATAGTCGCTGTACATTTGCGGAGGTGGTTCTTGAATCTTGAATTCTGCTGCTTGTGAATGCTTCCCTAAGAGGATGAGCATGGGTTCGGGCTTTGTCTTGTACAGGTTGTATCCTGGGTGTTCTGATGATCTGATTTCTTGCGTTTACATTTCCACATATTGTTTTAGGTACAATTATTATATTGAATATTATTTTCCAAAACCAATTAGCACACAGTCTCCGCATACGATGGATCCACACCCGGTTAGTCAATGTCAATTAACTAAAACGCGATGGCATCAAATTCAAAAAAATCACCTGATCGCAATGTTATATATAATTATAATTCAAAAAATACGTAAAAAAGCTGTACATGACATAAAAGTATATAAGAGTTTCTTAGAATTGATGTTTTGAGTCCTCCCATGAGGACACGTACAAATTAGCAAATTTATCTAATAATAGTCCATTGCGATATCTTCATCGTGACCTCACTAGGCACATTGACATTCTCTACTAATTTGGTGGGGTCTATGTGCTAGCTGCATGTCATTATCATCGTCCATTATCGTGATTTTTCCAAGTTAGTTCTTTCAAATGTGGCTGAGTCAATTAACTGTAATTCAGTTTGAAATGAACTCACAAAATGACATAATTAATAATCTATATTGTCCCAAATCAGGCGATATATGATGGCTCGCCCATTTATATATCCTGAAAAAGGTTCAATAAAGTGCCTTTAATTCCACAAAAGTTATATCTCTTACATCATATAGAAGTTGTCAATAAAATTATCATCGTTGGAGGGAAATAGCTCCTTTCTCTCTCTCTTTGATGTAGACATATTCAAGACCAACTTGTTCAACCAAGAAGATTAGCGTGCATTCAATATCAATGACACTCTATTTTGTCATAAAGATTTTGTCATTTCCCAAACATTAAAACTTGCATCAAGGCACTTTGGGACGAGCAAAAACATTGGTAAATAGTGTTTCAATTTTAATATCTTCTAGTTTCTGCGTACATTAATGACTCTTAGTTTCTATGCTTGGTTTAGCCTCTTACTCTTCTTGTGTTTTGATTAAATTTGATTAATGAAATTTCTTAGTGTAACTCTCTTGAACCTTAAAGAGTTCAAATCCCTTGAAAACCTAGAAGAGTTTCCATTTCATCCTTGAAGAGTCAGGACTTTTAAAGCCTACATCTTTGAAGAGTTACAGCCATCAATCTCGAAGAATTGATGCTATTTCAACTTCCCCAGGGGCCTAGAAGAGCAACCATTGAAGTTCTTGGTACTTTTTTTCATTTTGTCCACCACCGTTTAGCCCACTTTCATAAAAATCGACAAGCCTACAATGCTTAGTTGAGGAAACTGAAAACACAAAATTTGTGATTCTTCAAGTCTCCATTCTTTTGCTTTGGAATTAGGTTATTCTAATGTGAATCGACAAATTTATGCTCATTTTCCTAAACTAGCATGGACAAAAGGTTTTATTCGATTTTATGACTAAATTTCCATACGTGTAAGTCACTCTCTATCGTCTGAGTAGCCGACCTAGGGCTTCATCTCTCTCTCTCTCTCTCTCTCTCTCTCTCTCACGTGTAAGTCACTCTCCCGATTCTATCGTCTAAGTAGCTAACCTAGGGCTTCATCTCTCTCTCTCTCTCTCTCACATGTGACTTTGTTCCCTAATATCTCTCTACATAGGTACTTATGAGTATGATGCTATGAAATTGGTTAGAGTCCAGCGAGTTAGAATGATCTTTGATTATTGAGAGTATAGCACCACAACACAGACCCTTAACCTACATTCTTGATACCGTGTGATTCTTAAACTATTCGAAAACATGTCAATAATCTACTTACCGGATATTTCTTAGAGCTTTGGAAGTTACATATTTGATTTGAGTGTTTTTGGTTTTGGTTGGAAAGGGCAATCTATAAATATATATAGTCAAATCAAACTTCAATCTTGACTTCAATATAAATATGCAAGTCTCTATTCACGAGCTATTTGTATTCATACACATGCCTCGTCGATGGCCGGCAGAGGGAAAAAAGGGAAAAATGAAAAGAGAAGAGAGAAAAGAAAAGGAAAAATAGAAAATCAAAATAAGAAAATCAAAAGAATTACAAAAATTGCTTTTACAAAAAAGGGAAGAGATTTAGAGTGTATTTTTAGCTGAGGGAATTCCCCCCGTATTTCCTTTTCTTTTTTGGATCTTTCAACTCTGTAGTTCTATCATACATAGTAGCCTATAGTTCTTCACTGTGCTTTTAATTCCAAATGCAAGTAATTTCTTTATTTTTATGTTGCGATCTATTCTCTAGCTAAGAGTCCATACCCTATTGAATCTCCACAAGACAAAAGGGTTTTGAGCAGTTTTTGAAGTGCTAGTTGGCTAGTATAATACCACCAAATCGAATCTGAAATTTCAAGCAAGTGTCCCCTTATTGGAAGAGTATGAATAGCTTAAAAAAAAAGGAAAAAGCCACCAAAAACCCCAAACTTTGCCCAAAGTGACAAATTTATCCCAAACTTTTTTTGACATGAAAAACCCCAAACTTTGTAAATTGTGACACATTTACCCCATTAAGGGCATTTTCGTCTTATTTTTTCTATTTTTTATTTTTCTTTTTTTAAAATTTTTTTTTCTTCTCTCTTCCCTCCACCGGCCATGGTGGAGCCCTCGCCTAACGCCGACGAGGGCTACCCTCGCCGAACGCCGGCGGAGGGAAGAAAAAAAAATAAAAAACAAATAAAAAAACAAAAAAAGTAAAAAAAAAAGTAAAAAAAAAAGTAAAAAGACCAAAATACCCCTATGATTTGGGGGTAAATGTGTCATACAAATGAAAGTTCAGGGTTTTTCATGTCACAAATAAAAATTTGGGGTAAATGTGTCACGATTAGCAAACTTTAGGGTTTTTCATGTCACAAATAAAAGTTTGGGGTAAATTTGTCACTTTGGACAAAGTTTTGGGTTTTTGGTGGCTTTTTCCCCAATAAAAAAAATTCTAAATAGGATAGCTACAAAACTTCAGCAAGAAAGAAATTCATCGAGTTTGGGACACGGATTGCCCTAATTAAGGGAACAATATGATAGGACAACTCCCACTTGTCCAATGCCGATAGTAGGGAATGCAAATGGTATCATATGGCATAGCTCTCATACATCGACTTTGCAGGCCATGGAGTATGCAGATATGTATAGTGTCAACCCATATATGCCTCAAGAAGCACGAGCATTGTGCGTGCGCGAGAGCAAGAGCCGTAGTCACTTTGTCGAATTTGTGGAAACTCAAATCTTCAATCATGAAGAACTCAAGGCCATGGAGTATGCAGATATGTACAATGTCAGCCCATATATGCCCCAAGAAGCACGAGCAATGCAAGCGCACGCACACGAGAGTGAAACAATTGGCACAATGAATTTCATGTTCATTTGAAAATATAATGAGCAATTCATACATTATGCAAATCATATTAGGAATATCGAATGAGATTCTCCTTGCATATTCTGCTGTTTGTCTTTAATCAGTAAATGATCATCTTCAACCTAATAAATAAGTCTATAATTGACTGCTGAAAACATTCCCCTAAAGCACATGAGACAGCCACTTGCAATGAAAAATGATTGAAGAAAACTTAGGGACAAAGAAGGAAGCCACAGCATGGACAAAGTGCTCAACTACCTCGCACTTCTCTTTTCTTTCACCTCCTTTCACTTTGTTGTCGACAAATTTAGTTAAAGGATGTCACAATTGGCGGAGAGGAAAGCAACATAAGACTACACAGTGACGAGATCAAGTGTTTCTGCTTCAACGGATAGCAAAGCAGTGTGTACTTTATCCAGCCAACCATCCAACCGATCTCGCAAGGATTTAACTTGCAGAATGCCTAGAACTTTAAACATGCACTGTTCCCTCTACTTGGACTTCGAGATTAACCAGCATTGAAGAGAAATAGGGAAGAACAGAAGATCTTCACTGCCCATGTGTTTGTGGGATCAGACCAAGGAGAAAAAGAGTAGTTCTTGTCATGCCCCGATCCTCAGGCACGCACTCATCCCTCACCTGGTCGATTAAATAGCGACGTCCCAGGACATATTGCCAACCCATTCATTTTAATACGCATGCGGAAGCATATAAATAATCTCCAAACAATAAAACCATGGGATGGGAAAGTTGAACCATAAATCTCAAACCTGAAAAACCAACACACTTATATACATATACAACACTGAGTTATATATATACAAAGCAAACTAACAAGTCCGGTTCTACTCAAACTAGTTCAGTACACAAGTCTTGCAAACAGGGGTGGGGTTTTAATCCTCCTTTGGATCCTCCTCCGAGTTCTCCTCTTCGGCAATCTCTCCTTCTTCCACACTCCCGCTGGAGCCTACCGCAGAATACTCAAGGGATTTTGGGTCTTCAAGATCAGGGGCCACCGGGTCAATCGCCGATCCACCTCTAGGGTCTGCAGTGCCCTTCCCAAACACTACCTCTAATGCATACAAGGGCACCTCAAATTCCGATACAGGACCCACCCTTCGTCCATCGCTATAATAGCAATACCATGCCCAGTATTGATGGGGCACCTTTTTGGGTAAGCCCGCATCAACCCAAACTATGGATTTCACCATTACATACTCCAATCCTTCGGCATGCCCATGTATCAAAATATGGAACTTATGTTCTGTAATTTCCTCCAGTATACCAAAATGTTCAAGAGGGGCTGGAGGGGCGGCCATCTATGGACTTGAAATGTTGTCCCATAATAGGGTGAGATTACGTCTCAGCGAGTTCTACCCCTTAAGACTCGATTAGGAAGAAAATATGCCCTAAGGGCTGCCTAAGCACAACACGGGTCAGAGGAATTACCTTGGCCTCAGTTCCATCCTGCAAATCAACACAATTTACAATCTCATCAAGTCACATCAACCAATCCAATCGTTTACTCATATTGACTCATCGATCAATTGACCTAGTCGATTACATGTCAATCAGATCATTCCCGGTCATTTCAGTCAATACTATCTGTACAGTTCGACCACCTTGCGGACATCTTACTCTAAGCTGAAAAATAGATAGTAGCTAACCTCAAGGCTAATAACTAGTATACTATTCCTTCTCCAAGATGACATATCGAGTCACCGAGCTGATATAATATACCATTCTTTCTCCGAGATGACATACCGAGTCATCGAGCCAATATCATATAATGTCTTTCTCCGAGATGACATACCGAGTCATCGAGCCGACATAATATACGTCTTTTATTTGAGATGACATACCGAGTCATCGAGCCGACGTTCGTTCTCCAACAATTTCTCACTTTTTATCATACCGATAAACTAGCCGTGTGTGGGTACACGGTTGGCTTTAGCCAAAATATAATAATTTTCTTTCCACAATTCCCACTATTTTATATAATCCACCAAAATATTTTTGGCATTGTAAACCGATGCTCAATTATTTTCCAATCAATTACTGAAATTAAACGAATTTAAGAATAAATTCCTAAAATACAATTCATGCACAATCAGCACAAATTAAAGCTCAATTAAATAAACAAGTTGCACCATGGCAATCAACATAAAATTCCGGTCACCGACTATCTCGGTCTAATTTCCAAAAAATAAATAAATAAATGGAAAATAATTAATAAATGCAATAAATGCATACTTAGGCACGTAATGCCTAATTATATGCCGGAACGGGCCCGAAAAATTTTCGAGACTCTTTAAATAAATACTAGAGTCTATTTACTCGCTAATTGCACTAACTATCCACCTAACATGCATCGGCAATTAATTAAATTCACTAATCTAATCTAATTAACCACATAATCCAGCTTAGCCTAAACTAAACAACCCTTAAGCGTGATTAACCTACTAAGCGAGGATTAGTGAGTTAAACTCACTTTTTCGGCGATCCAGTCGATTCAAATTGACGGGGACACAATGGGGCTCAACTCTCTCCAAAGCGGGCCTAGCTTTCGGGGCCGAGAACAACCTTAAAATGGGCCAAACCCTTGCTAGGAACCCACTATTTTTGCTCTATGTTTGGTGCTGGAAATGACGGAACCGAGGCTTTTTCGACGAGGCAAGGCAGGTGGTGGATCGACGGAGACCTCGGCAACTCGGGCGGGCGGTGGCAGCGACTCATGGCAGCAGCAGGGGCTCCAATTGGGCTCGACCATACTTGAGGGACACTGGCATGAGCGGAGGCAGCAAGCTGGGATGGTGCAGGGGCGGAGGGCACGCGCAGCAATGGCGGTGCGTGAGGACGGCGAACGGCGATGGCGAAGGCTCCTCCGATGGCGTGCGGCTTCGAATGGTGGCTTCTCTTGCTTATGGAAGTCTCAAACAGCAAGGGGGAGGGGAAATGGAGGTGGTCGGCCAGTCTAAGTGAGGGAGAGAGGATAGAGGAGAGAAGAGGGGACAAAGGGTCCACCTCTCTCTCATCTTCATCTTCTCGGTCCCCCTTGACCATCCACCACCACCAACTGCATCCATGGCCCCAAAATAGCCACCAAGGCTCTCTTATAGAAACCCGAGGTGGTCCAAAAGTCACAGGTGGTGGGGGTACACGAATTTGGTTAGTTTCTCCTCAATTGGACACTCAATCCTTCTCGAATCAATCCATCTCGGCCTCTATAAATTCAATCGATACCTCACCGATCCAATCGGTATTTTTCCTCACCAATTGGTCCCACTTGCTTCCCAATTTTGTGATAAAAAACAATCCCCAACATTTTCTGAACAAAAACGGCCCTACCTCGACTTTTTCCCAAAAAGTCTCGGTTTGCAGCAAAATATTTTGAGACTGAGTTGACGCTCCAAGAATTAATTGTGACCTGACAAAACTTTCAATTTTTGAAATTGGACTTAATTTCGCGATTAATTTGAATTCGGTGCGATTTTAGCGTGACCTAAGCTACCGGGTAGCTTTCATAAATTTTTAGTGCAAATGACTTGTGGTCGATTTTCTTCGAGCCACAATGAACCCACTCAACACATTGGCGACTATCGGTTGTCGTGAAAATCTCGATAATTCAAATACAGACACAAGATACCAAAACGATAGAAAAATCAGTCTAATGCCGACCGATGAGAATTTTCCAATTTAGTGAAGTCACCTACGTTTAGCCACACATCTCAATCGAACCGACCTATCTTTAATCCCTAATCGATTTTTAACTGTGTCATAATGGCCTCTAAAGATAAGCACGGTCGAGAAGTCGAATTCTCAAGTCTATTGCGTTAAAATTCCTTAATGACTTCCCAAGATAGTCTAGTTATCTCGAGAGTGATCAGCTCTGAGAACATCCCTATAGGCGCGTTAATAAAATGCTCGATTAATTCAATGGAAAACAAGATTGAAAATCTAGGATGTCACAGTTCTTTTATGCTCTATTAATTAGGTATAAAGCTTCCACATATCCATATGATTATCAATTATTCATTTTTTGAAACATCTAAACCACCAATCTATCTAGATGGAGTTCATTCTGTCTTCAAGCTTCATGTATATAGCTACACCATAAGGCTGAGTCAAACTATAGCCAAATAAACTCTAAGCTATAGAAGGATCATACACACGGCCAGAATAATGATGATGTCCAATCTTCTCATCCAATTTCATAGAACATAGCACGATACAACCATCAAGGGAGATACAAAAGAATCAAGAAGACTTACAAAAATGCTATTCATGAGAAGGTGCTCAACATTAGCTACACAAAGACTTTGGGCGTTCAGCAATAACGCTGGGTGGAATTGTCCTATCTTCTTATGCACGGCTGCAAGATAAGATTGTATATTTTATATGCGGAGGAATACATAGTTATAATGCAAAATGTGCAATATTAGGTATGACAAAAATGGAGGTAAGAAAAGAATAAAAAGCAAGACCTGAATATGATTTCCATTAGGCAAAGATTGTTGATCTTTTCCAATAGTTTTTTATCATTCTCGACCAAACCAGGTTGTGCATCGAGAGCAGCCTTGTGCACATGACATAGTTCTCGATAGCGTTGCAAATCACCAAGCATTAAATGTCTTGAGAATATAATACATCCACTTAACCTTTGTTCCCAAGAGGCTCTTTATTGTCAAATTTGTTAAAACAAATCAAGATATTAACATGATGATTAACAAAAAAAAAAAAAAAAAAAAAAAAAAAAAACAGAAAAGGGCAAATTGGAAAGGACCATGTAACCAAAAAGCAAGTTATGCTTGAAGTTGCTTCATGGAAAATGTCATCAACATAACATTAATAGCTATGCAATGAACATTGGTTACAAATGTGCCTCAAGCAAATCTAGGAAGAGCATTAATGAGACCTACCACTAAGATTTTGATGCAACAATACTATAGATAGAAAACTTTGGTTGCATTTGGCAACCATGATAAAATTCTAGATATGATAAAAATTATTTTATCCTACATTTGGTGCGTCCTCAAGATAGTATACAGTCAGATATAAATGGGATATAAACTAGATAAAATTATTCTATGGGGGAGGTATGATAAAAGTGGATAGGATTTCTCACATTCATATTAAGAAAACTATTTTTGTATAAGACTAAACTTCTTAAATTAACAAAATTAACAAAATCAAAATTATTCGACCAAAAAAATTAACAAAATTAAAATATATTTCAACATATAAATAATATTTGAACTTCGATATAAGAAATTCAAAATAAAAAATAAAAAATTAGTTATTTTAATTTAATCTTATTTTTATTTATATATTCGAAATTAATCCTATTTTAGAATATAGAGTCAATATATTTATTACATATTTTAGGTATTTTATTATTTTTGGTATATTAATATAGTTTACTATTTAATAAAATTTTATTAGAAAGTAATGGAAGGGAAGAAAGAAATGACAAAGAATTAATTTAAAAAGAGAGAAAAATAAAATTAAAAAATAAATAAAAATAAAGTAGACAAAAGTGTCGCGAGAGACTTTTATCATCTTCGTTTGTAAAATTTTTTGTTTATTTATAATAATTTTTCATTTATATCAAATAATGTACACGATATAATGTAAATATATCCGGCTACAATCACTAAACAGTGGATAGGATATAAAAAAATCTCTGGATTTCATATACTATCTTAGCATGTCCTATCTTGATTAGAAATCTAGACAACCAAACGTAACCAAAGAGATTTATAACATTTTGGGCAAAGTACTAAAAATAGGATGGAATAGCAGCTTGCCAAAGTTGTATATGTCGTCTCCTAGTAGTGCAGATAGAGACAAATCAAATACCAAATCCTAATAAAGAAGGATGTGTCAGAAACTAATTCTCATAAACCGCTATTACAAAATACTAGATGAAATAAAAGCATCAATGATTCACCATGCGGAAACAAAAGAAGAATCTGCAATCCTTCTTCACTGAGGTCACTTCCAACTTGATGACAACCTCAACACAAAACATTCCTGACCTCTCACTGCTACGGAAGTGTTTTACAAATATCTACTTCCACTAAGACGTTTAATTCAGGATTTGTCCACTTTCAATTGGAGTTAAGGAGAAAGACAAATGGAGATTCATTTTACTGGAAGTCCACTCAACATAGTTTATGATAGTAAGCATTATGCAGCAAAGTCCAAACTAAAAGTTTAAAAGGAGAGCAACAACTATACAAAAATACACAAATTGAACTACTTGAACGGAAAGTGAGGTTGGTAGCAAGGCAATATACAGACTACATGAATTAAATGCTAATACGTAGAGTAATCATCCTATTCCACCATTTACAATTTGTCCAACCAAGGAAACATTACAAGAACCAAGAGTAAAAGAATGACAGTTTCATGAAAAAACTAAGCCATCATTGAAAATTGACAAGCCATAAAAAGCAATTTAAATCTAAGCTTCATGTACAATTGGGAACAACTTCCTCTCTAGAAAGTGACTTTATAGATTATGATGCAATTGTAAACCAAATACTTGTTTAAATGTATCCAAAAAAGATTCCACTGAGGTATATGCCAAACAGAGGAGAGCACCTTATAGAATTCTAGTGCAACGTTGATAGTACACATTGATTCCTATGAATCCAATCTCTTCCTAATAACAAATTGTATGACCTATCAGCATCTACAACATAAAAAGATGTCCTCGAGGTCTTAGAGCCAACTATTAGGTCCGCAACAAATATTCCTTTGGCCTTAGTCACTTCTCCAGTGAAATCTGTTAACTAGTTATACGATGGGATTATTTCTTCATTCTTTCTGCCTAGCTTTTTAAAGAAAGTACTGGACGAGATTCATAGTGGATCCTCCATCAACTATTTCCTTTGACACCGGGTGACCAGTTATATTAGCATTTATATACAACGCCCTCAAGTGATTAGAACCGTGTGCAAATAGTTTCTCAAACTCCATCACTTTTTCATTACCAAAGTGAAATTCAAACCCTTCCTTTCCATTAGTAAACGCTTCTTCGATCACCTTAGTATCGGTTGGAGTGTCTTGAAATTCGTTGGGTAACGTAGCCTAATAGATGAAGCCAAATATTTGTTTTTTAGGGGCTTTTTTGTCTTTTCTATCATATTTGCTTTTAGGTTAAAAGTGATACTTTTATATTAGCGATGGAAAGATGCTAGCCGTCAAGACGTTGAAAAGGAAAAATAGAGATGAAAGAAAAAGAGATAATAAAAAAGTGAGTTTTTTCTTTATCGGGGTTCTCAATCTCTTTGTGCCCTGATCTTGAGAGAAGATCATCGTTGTATTCCAACTTTTTTCGAAGTCTAGTGGATTCGCAGAGTGCCTCTACGTGGAGACGTAGCCCAAGTTTGGGTGAACTTTGTTAATAACTTTTCTGGCTTATTCTTCTGATTCTGTTCTTTTATTATTATATTTTGCTTGGTGAATTGTTTGCGAGCGTTATTTTTCTAGAATCAACGTGCGATTTCGTAACAACTGGTATCAGAGCCTGGGTTGGCTAATCGAGAACATTGAGGGTTTTTCGGTGACGTTCGATTGGAAGTAAACAGAATGGCAGAAGATAAAATCAGAATCGATAAGTTCGATGGGCAGGATTTCGAATGGTGGAAACTACAAATCGAGGATTATCTTTATCAAAAAGATCTCTATGCACCACTTGAAGGTTGGAAACCCGAGATGGCGGAAGTGGATCTAACAGCAGAAGCCAAATGGAAGACATGGTACCACATCGTGAAAGCAAAAACTACAAAAGAAGCCATGAATATTCTAACGAATATTTATGAGAAGCCGTCCACATCAAATCAAGTACTTTTGCTGAAGAAACTGGTTAATATGAAGTTATCTGATAGAGGTTCTGTGGCGAGCATATTAATAGTTTTACACAGGTCACGAGTCAATTGGAATCTGCAGGCATAAATTTAGATATGAAGCTTCAAGCTTTATTATTTTTATGTTCTCTTCTAGAAAGCTACAATACCGCAGTGCAAGGAATTTCAAGCACCATGAAGGATGATTTAACTCTTGATGATGCGGTGAATAGTATCATGGATGAAGAGATGCAAAGGAAAGTCTTTAGTGGAGATAATTTTTCTGCATCTACATCTTCAACGGCACTCATAGTGGAGAACCGTGGAAGAAGTAAAAATAGAGGAAAATTCAGCGGGCGTGGCAGATCACAATCAAGGGGTAAGAGACAGGTTGCAAAACATGAGTATTGATTTTGTCACAAAATCGGACACCAGAGGTTTCAGTGCAAGATGAGAATCAATGAGCTAATGTGGTTAGTGATGAATCTTTGCTAAATAACTCGTGTTTGTCTGTAGGGTTTGACTTGATAATAGATAAATGGTTTATTGATTCCAGTGCTTCTTTTCATTGCACCTCGCAAAGAGACATATTTGATAATTATGCCAATGGAGATTTCGAACAAGTGGTTGTGGGAAACGGCCACATGTGTCCCATTGTTAGGAAAGGAACTGTGACTGTGAACATCTCAGGTGGAGGACGTCTAGTTTTGTGTGAAACTAGACATATTCCGGAATTAAAGAAAAATATGATTTCAACTAGTAAACTTGACCAAGAAGGTTTGGTAACAACCTTTGGATGCGGAGAGTGGAAGATAACGTCAGGAACAAGAGTAGTAGCAAAGGGAAAGCGTACAGGTACACTTTACCTTCTCCAATGAGACAATATCAATAATATGGTTGCAACTACAATGGCTACAGGTAATTTGTCTATTCTTTGGCATTATTGTTTGTGACATCTTGGTGAAAAAGGTGTAAAGCAGTTACACTTGAGGAAATTACTTCCAGGTTTGCAAAAAGTTGAGTTAGATTTTTGTGAGAGTTGTATTTATGGAAAATAGAAGGCTATTAGTTTCAATTGAATGGGCGACAAAATAAAGGCCAGAAGCTAGAGTTGGTTCATACTAATGTACGGGGACCTACTCAAGAACTCTCTAATGGCGATAAGAGATATTTTGTCACCTTCATTGATGATGCAACAAGGAAGACTTGGATCTATGCTCTTAAAGAAAAATCAAAAGTATTTGGGATGTTCAGAATGTGGAAGACCATGGTAGAAAAAGAGATAGATTATTAGATTAAAGCTTTGAAGTCTGATAATGGTGGTGAATACATGAGTAAGGAATTTGCAGAATATTTGAGTCAAGAAGGCATACATGAGTTAAAGACTGTTTCTAGAACTCCTCAAGAGAACGATGTAGCTGAAAAGATGAACAGGACTATTCTAGAACGTGCAAGATGCATGAGGCTACACGCAGGTCTCCCGCTACACTTATGGGCTGCCACTGTTGATGCAACTGTTTATCTTATCAACAGAAGTCCATCTAGTGTGTTGGATGGAAAAATACCACAAGAGCGGTGGACAGGTAAAAATATCAATTATTCACATTTAAAGGTGTTTGGTTGTATTGCATATGCTTTGATTTACAGAGAGGATAGGAAAAAGCTTGATGCTAAGTCCCAAAAGTGTGTCTTTATCGGATACGGTCGCGAAGAGTATGGCTATAGGCTTTGGGATTATGAGAATAACAAAGTCATCCGCAGTTGGAATGTGGTATTCCATGAAGAAAAGATGTACAAGGATCGTCAGACAGAGCATAAGAAGATAGTACAACCAGAATATGTTGAATTAGACACAATGCCCGTGAAGATGTTTCCAGTAAATCAAAGTGCACTTGAAAGAGAGGTTCAAGATGAGCCTATTATCAGTGAAGAGGTAGTTCAAGAGGAACGCAATGATTCGGAGCAAACTAACAACCCTGAAATACCTGTCTTGAGAAGGTCTACACATGTGAGAAAGCCAAAGGTAATTTTTGATCCATCAACTAATACTGTTCTGAGCCATGTCTTATATACAGATTCAGGGGAACCAGAGACTTACGATGAGGCAAAGGTAGACACATCTCACTTACAGTAGGAGTGTACTATGAAAGACGAGATGGGCTCATTACTTTAGAACAAAACTTGGGAATTGACCAAGTTGCCCACAGGTAAAAAAGCTTTATTAAACAAATGGGTGTACAAGATTAAGAATGAAGTAGATGGTAGTATTAGATACAATGCGAGGCTTGTAGTCGAGGGCTTTTCTCAAAAAGAATGGATCGACTACTCCGAGATATTTTCACCTATAGTGAAAATGACATCAATTAGAGTTCTATTGAGTATAGTTGCAGTGGAGGATCTTCATCTTGAACAGTTAGACGTAAAAACAGCGTTTTTACACGGTGACTTAGATGAAGAACTATACATGACACAACCTAAGGGTTTTGAAGTCAAAGGTAAGGAGCACATGGTATGTCGCTTAAAGAAAAGCTTGTATGGCTTGAAACAAGCTCCGCGGCAATGGTACCTAAAATTTGATGGTTTCATGAAAAAAAAAAAAGGATTTGCACACTGTGAGTCTGATCATTGTGTTTATTTTCGCAAGTATGATGATGGTGACATTGTGTATCTCTCTTTATATGTGGATGACATGCTGGTGGCTAGTTCTAATATGAAGAGAATCGTAGAAGTGAAGAAGATGTTATCATCACAGTTTGCTATGAAAGACTTCGGAGAGGCCATGAATATTTTAGGCATGAAAATCCTCAGGGACAGGAAAAATAAGAAAGTATGGCTGTCACAAGAAGACTATGTGAACAAAGTGTTAAAGAGATTTAACATGGACAAGGAAAAACTTGTTGCAACTCCTCTAGCAAATCACATCAAGCTTTCTAAGGATATGTGTCCGAGCACTCAGGCTTTGAAAGATGAGATGACGATAGTTCCATATGCATCAGCAGTGGGGAGTTTGATGTATGCCATGGTGAGCACGAGACCAGACATTGCACAGGCAATAGGAATTGTAAGTTGATATATGCAAACCCAAGTAGAGAGCATTGGAATGCAGTGAAATGGATATTGAGATATCTAGCAGGTACTTCCAATTACTCACTTTGTTATGGTGGTACATCTCTAGAGTTGCAAGGTTATATAAATGCATATCATTCGGGTGATCGAGATAGTAGTAAGAGTACCACTAGATATGTCTTTACAGTTGCAAGTATAGCAGTGAGTTAGATATCTCCACTACAAAAAGTAGTGGCTTTATCGATAACAGAGGCAGAATACGTGGCAATCACAGAAGCCTCCAAGGAAATCATATGGTTATAAGATTACATGGAGGGGTTACATCGAAAACAGCCAGTCAGTACACTATGGAGTGATAGTCAAAGTGCAGTGCACTTAGCAAAGAATGCAACTTATCCCTCAAGGACTAGACATATCAAGAAGCGTTATCACTTTATTAGGTCAGCATTGAAGGATCATAAGTTAAATGTACATAAGATTGATGGCTTGAAGAATCCAGCTGACATGTTGACTAAGGTGGTAGACAGAGAGAAGCATATTTTCTATAATACTACCATTGGTATTACTCCATGTTGATTGATGAGGAGTATCGCAGAGGCACAAGTTTTTCAACTACTATTTTTTGAAGAGATTGATGCAAAGTTACTTGGTGCTTGGGTATATTTGTCTTCAAGTGGGAGATTGTTATAGATGAAGCCAAATATTTGTTTTTTAGGGGTTTTTTTTTGTCTTTTCTATCAGATTTGCTTTTAGGTTAAAAGTGATACCTTTATATTAGCGATGGAAAGACGCTAACTGTCAAGATGCTGAAAAAGAAAAATAGAGAAGAAAGAAAAAGAGAGAAGAAAAAAGTGAGTTTTTTCTTTATAAGGGTTCTCAATCTCTTTATGCCCTGATCTTGAAAGAAGATAATCGTTGTATTCCAACTTTTTTCAAAGTCTAGTAGATTCACAGAGACGTAGCCCAAGTTTGGGTGAACTTTGTTAACAAATTTTCTAACATATTCTTCTGATTCTATTCTTTTATTATTATATTATGCTTGGTGATTGTTTGCGAGCGTTATTTTTCTGGAATCAACGTGCGATTTCGGAACATAAATGTGTCTGATCTTTGTCGAGGTGGGTTGATCTTTCTTCTAGTAAGATGTTATGGATTCTTTCTTCGTTTTTCTTTTCCACACCAAATTGTTCGCCTTATATGGCTTAGGCTTTTTTGCCGCGACTAGTGCTAGCTTGACTTGTATGATATGAATCTGATTAATTTGTTGTTGTAAATGACGTATTCATCTCTTCCTTTACATCCTTATCTTGAGTTCATGTTATGTTACCCCCTGGATCTTGAATTTCCCTGGCTTCAAACCATTGGTCTTTCGGTGGGTCTTCGGATATCTTCAGTGTCCGTTTGGGATTTAGTCAACTAGGCAAACTGAATTCCTCGAGAGTGAATCAAACTCCTCTCCCCATCCAAAAGGATTATAGACATGAGGGTAGGAAGGAGGTGGTTTATAACTGACATAATAATCAAACTTACAACTGGGTTCTCCTGATGTATTGATAGTCGGTCTCCCTCTTCATATCTTTGTTTAAACTATATGGACGTTTCTTGATTGGGAAATTGCCTTCTTGGATAAGTTATCCTATTAAAAACATGGGACTTCCGGTGCGAATTCGATGGCTTCGTATTATAAGGACTTTCAATGACAAAACTCATCGTTTGTTCGTTTTGTTCCTTAGGATAACGGTGATATTCCCAACCGATTTCTTACCTGCATTGGGTACACAAGTTTGGCAACTAGTGTTGTTGCCTTTGGACCTCAATGACACCATCCCTGTCATTATAAGGAATGGGTCAACATCAACCTCCACTAGGGCTTTACTCTTTTCATCGGCGAATTTTATCTTGCCCTTGAGAAGTGCTTCCTCAATGTTACTCTTGAAAACTATGTAATCGACGGTGTTATGACTTCGCGAATGATGCCATTTGCGATATCTCTTGTCCAACAATTCATCTTTAATTGGTATAACTTCACCTTCCATCAATTTTATCTTACAATTAGTCAACAATATATCAAAATTTTCATTTGTCCTATTATCATCAAAAGAATAATATGTAGATTCTTTCACTTTAGCCATAATGTTCGACTTTTCCTTCATTCTTGCTGGCTTCAATAGCTGGCAAGTATATTATTTATCTATTACCATCTTAGCAATGGCTACTTCAGCAAATTCTGTTTGCCCCATTTCCTTGTTGAACTCAGAAGTTTCAACGAAACTAACCTCAATTCTTCATCCGTGCCTCTTGTATTTCTCTTTAAGCAAACTTTTGTGTTTGGTTGCCATGGTGGATAACTGAAACAAGTCTGAATAAGGTTGTCCCACCATTCTCTCCTTTATTTCGAACTTCAAACCATAAAAGGCCAAATCCACGAAGGTCTTTTCAGGTAAAGGGACGAGACATTTGTTTCTAGCTCTTTTGAATCTAGATATATGCTGGTCGACCTATTCATTTCCCATTTGCTTCATAGTTAATAGATCGGCAACCGATGAGTAAGGGACCGCTCTTTGAAGTTGGCTATGGAAAAATCTTTGTATCTACTCCCACGAGATGATTGAATTTGCTGTAACACTGTATATCATGTAAAAGCAATTTTGACAATGATAGTGGTGACAATCGTAATTACTAGTGGTCACCATATGTAGCATCACCACATAATACAAAGAATCAATTGACATGTTCAAAAGTAGACTGATCATCTTCACTAGTAAACAACATAAATTTTGGCATTTTAAAGCCTCGTGGGTATGTGATTGCATCCATCCAATTTGGATATGGTTTCCTGTAGACATTTCCCACACATCCCATATCATAACCGTACCGCCTCATTAATTGGTCAATTACTAGTTGGTTCTGAGTGCAACCATGGGCACCCCTGTAGCATGTTGAGTGCGAAAATTGGATTGCCACATCTGATTCGCATATTGGGGCATGAATTAGGGTAATTGTTGCTGTGGACTGTAAGGTTGTTGATGAACTTGGAATTGCAAAGGTTGTGGGTTATTCTATGGGATTGGTGGAATGTTTGGCTGTTCTCGCGGTTGCTGAGGAACATGTAAAGGAGCAGGTTGAGGGGCCAGTTGCGGAGGCTACAATTGGACAGTCAAAGGGATCAGTTGAAATCCCAGTTGGGGTAATTGTTGCAGTTAAGGAAGTTACTCCTACCCCCAAAAGTGGAGTCAACAATGTCCCCTAGTTATCAACACCAGTATTGGGCACAAGGATGGGATTAGGTTGAGACATGGTACCACAAGCCTAAGTACTCCCATTAGCCACAAACAATGTATTCTAGCGAGATCCTTGACCAATTATCCCACTATTGTTAGTAAGAAATTTTGTTTGAACTAAGCCAAGCATATTATTCCCATTAGGTAACGCTACTTCACAAGTCTAAGTTATCCCCAAGGTATCATTTCTTTGCAATGTTGTTGAAGGGCTATTGGCATTGGTGCCAACAAGTCCACAAGTCTGGACCGCTCTAATAGCCTCTCCTCTTTACAAGATCCTGAGTGGCGCTGGGGTCGATGTGCCCTGTCCTACAATACCAAAAGTTATCTAAGTACCAATTAATGGAGGAACATACTTGGAGGATGTGGCAACTGGTTCAATTTGGGGTTGAATTGATCTATTCGGCAATCTATGTTGCCCTTGTGTACACTCATGATAGGTGTAAATGATCAATGATTTGACCACATCTGTCATGCACTTGACGGCATAATCAAGGACTTGTTATGGCTCTCCTCTAGTGTCATCCTTTTAGATGACAACATTACAGGGGTGAGCTCCATCTGCCTTCTTTGCTCCTCTATGCGCTGCCTTGGAACACTAGTGTCCTCCTCTTGGGCATGGCTCGGGAGAGGTTGTATTGATGATGAAATAGCACATCCAAGATCTTCAGTCATCAGTGGTAATGGCTTATCAGCAATGTTGTCGAAATTGAATTGACTTCTAGTCTGTGGCATATTATCCTCTCAAACTAGCACAATAGGTCCCACCAAGCCTACCAAAACGATGTTTCGTCGGTTTTGTTCCCGTAATGAAATATCTTTTATCAAGAGTCGTTCCTCGATTTTTATTTAGAAAGGACAAGTGTTTTGTGCTATTTCAAGACAGAGGATGTCAAATGCAACATGAATATTGAATTTCCAACTTTTGACAACAATATACAATGCTAGACTCTGAGGTTAAGTTTAAACTATGCCAAATTTAATCAACGACATGGTTCAAGGATAATTAGATACAATGTCGGAATTTAATCAATTACAATGCACTAAGACAGAGGACACAACACTGAAATCTAATCGACAATGCTGGACTAGAATAAAAGACACAATGTTAGAATCTAATCAACGACACTGCATTAAGATATAGATACATGCTAGAATCTAATCAATGATGGGAATCTAGGAACTACAACTATAAAAATTGAAGTACAATACAAGAAAGATAAAGGAATAACATTTTGATTGATTTGTCACGAGATTTCTCGCTGAATGACTAGTGGTATTTATAGAGGTGCTTGTTAACCGCTAAATAGTTATTCATCTTCTAGTAACCACAACACGTTCCATCTTCTCTAGAAATCAATTGTCCATTTCCTTTACAACTGCTTGCTAAACGCATGTGCCTTTGGCGCTCTTCTTAGTCAATATTTCAAAGGTTTTTGTCTAAAAGTTTGCCGCCGAAGCTACTCAAGCGACCACCAGATATCCGTCATTGCATTCCAATAACTGAACATGTGGCGGCTTCTTGCTTTGCTATCGATTATCAAGTTTTTGTCCTCACGCTTATCGATAATCGGTCATGTATCATCATCTTTCTCATGATATTCATGTAATTTTGCTTGGCCCACTATCGTCTCACCGCTTTTGTGATCAGCACATGGCGACCAGGTCCATTTTGAGTGTCACCACCAGGCAATATATCTAATGGTAATGAAAAGTCAATTTCCTTGATGACTTTTAAAGCCTGAGCTAAAATTTAGCAGTGATGGGGAAGCCAGCTCAGTTCACATCCAGGCAATACATGACCAAACTCCAATTGCAGCATCCAAGTATGAAGTAGAGCGTGGTAGTAAAGCTGAAGAATATGTTAATCGCAGTAAAACTTAACCGTAATGTGCAACTTGGGACAAGTTACCACAGTTAGAAATACTTATCAACACACGAACAATTGAAATGCGGCCAAGCATGCCTTTTGAGGAGGATAACCTTACAGACTTCTTGTGTTCTGATCTACGGACGAGATGGGTTATGGTCTTTCACTAACACATATAAACTGCAAGACCAAAGTCACAGAGACGCGAACCCCTCCTCGAATCGCACATCGCATCCTAGGCCACTGTATACCTCTGCGTCCGGCTTATTCTGGTGGCCGCGTACGTGGTCCTGTTGGTCTTGTACACGTACGCCATTTCTGGTACCAGAGGATCATTGGGATTCGAGTCCGTCAAGTTCGAACAGATCGAGAGCAGCACCCGAGACTCAGAAACATGAACCTTTCTCCATCCCGCTGTGGTCACAGTAACAGAAAGCGATCTCAACAAAGCAACATTTAAACTTCTAACGTATAGAACCAAACAATTTATAAGATTCTAGGATGCAAAGCAAGATTTGGGATAAAAAAATTTCGGAACGAGTTTTCTCCGACCGACTTTCTTGAAAAGAATCATCTACCAATTTCTTGAGACTGGTTTTAGTCTTTGACAAAACATTTCAGATCTTTAGGGAAAGCCTTGAACAAAGTAGCATGAAATTGGTGTTCCACCATCAACTAACGATGCAGTCTCCAAGAATTAAGGACACGCATAATAATCATTCTATTTCAATTCAAAAACTTTTTTTTTTTAATTCTAAACAAGTTTGGAAAAAATTTATTTGTTAACGTAATTTCATTTTTCTATTTCTAACAAATTTTTAGTCCAAAAATAGATTTTGAACATCAATAAGATGTAAAAATGTGACGATCAGCTGGATTTTCTAATTTCCAGCTCATAATTGGATTACCAACCGATCCTTAATCTTGGCACAATTAAATTCAAGATCATATATTTTCTATCGATCCTCGACTATACATTTGAATGATATCTCTGGCTAAGCAAATAGGATTTATTTCTTTTAGTTTTAAGTCAATTGAAACTTTCATTCAAAGAACTAAAAAAGATTAAATGAAATCAGTTAGATGTTTCTTGCCCATCCTAATTTTAAATAGTCTCGAATGAATTGGACGAACCATACCATCCATACAAAAAAAAAAAAAAAAAACTCATAGTGGGTTTTTTTTTCAAAAATCGTTAACCAATTATTCGAAATGAACAAAAACCATAATCAAATTTACTCGAGGATATCTACATAACGGGAGGCCGTTCCTTCTTATCCATTACATTAACAACGATCCTCATGAATCTCGGTAAGGAATTAAATTTCGATGCAAAGCCAGCATTCATCACCAGCAACCAATCGTATCTTTTTCTATTGCCAAAAAAAAAAAAAAAAATCGTATCTTTTTCTCCCTAAATCGCACGGCGGTCCTACCCGAAGCCCCCTGTGCTCTCGCGAACACCCAACCGAAGCCCCGCGGACGCGCTTAAAATCCCTTCCCCGACGTTCCAAAAAGATTTCGTCACCATAAAAAAAAAAAAATAAATAAAAAAATAAAAAATCCGAAAGGAGAATTTTCACAGCCGCGCCCCACTCTACCACAACTGAGTCGACACGCCTTACAGTACTATCCTCAACCACAGTCCTCAACCACAAGTCGATCCATAAAAGTCATCTGGCAAATAAATTTGTCCCCTCAAAATGTCCTTCAGCAAGAAAAGAAAAAACGAAGTTCATCCCCCTTTTTTTTCTTTGGCTTGACATATGAACAACTGCTTTATCGAAAGAAGATAAAGATGCATTTATTGGAACCGCGTACCAACACAAAAAAAAAAAAAAAAAATTTGGTGGAACCGCGTCAACCTATCCTGACCGCCCACGACGCATTTAAGGCCTCACACGTATGCCCGATTGGATGTGATTTTGCATGTGCCAACTCTCCCTATAAGTACACCCCCTCCCTCTCAAACAATCTCACAGCACATACCATACCATACCATACATTTCAGCTGTACTCCTTTCCCTGATTCATCGTCAATTCTAGTATTTCCCAGAAAAACAACCACCGACCATGGCCGAAGAAGAACACCACCACCACCTCTTCCACCACAAGAAGGATGATGCCACCGCGGAGCCTGCAGTCGTCGATTACGAGAAAGAGGAGAAGCACCACAAGCATCTCGAGCAGCTCGGTGAGCTCGGTACTGTTGCTGCCGGTGCTTATGCCTTGGTAATTGTTATCATCTTCTTCTCAATTCCTACAATTTTTCCCCATTTTATATTTAGATAAAATTCTCGCCTTCACCATATTGACTGACCCATCTCTTTGATCACAAGTTATGGATGCAAAGAATCTCGATTGAATTTACATATTTCAACTAGCCATGATGATGGCATGCCATACAAGAATGGATCGTCTTTATAAATGAACAATAGTTTGAATTCAATCAGTTTCCTTCGTCGATCAACTAGAGGAATGATATTTCCCCACAATTGGCTTAAACAAAAAACACAGTTATTATCCATAACATTATTTACATGATCAAATGCTTCTGCTCAAAGTGAATAAATTCATTTTTTTGAATAATTTTTTTTTTTTGAACTTATACCATGTTTAGAGCCTCTATTAAAAAAAGGTATACAGAGTAGAGAACTTTTTTTTCCCCTCTCTACCTTTACTCATTTTGTTTCATCGACTTAGTTCCTAATTAATGATGTGCAAATTGCAGCATGAGAAGCATAAGGCCAAGAAGGACCCAGAGCACGCCCATAAGCACAAGATAGAGGAGGAAATAGCCGCTGCTGCCGCCGTTGGGGCCGGCGGGTTCGCCTTCCATGAGCACCACGAGAAGAAGGAGGCCAAGAAAGAAGATGAAGAGGCTCATGGCAAGAAGCACCACCATCTCTTCTAAACCATGGGAGGATCTCCGCCTCTCTCTCTCTTCTTGCTATCTGTGTTGTCTATGTTATCTTATTTCAAGAAAGAAGATGAAGAGACTGCCCTCAATAGTCGCTGTACTTTTGTGGAGGGTGGTTCTTGAATCTTGAATCTGCTGCTTGTGAATGCTTCCCTGAGAAGATGAGCATGTGTGTGTTTGGGCTTTGTCTTGTACCGGTCGTATCTTGGGTGTTTAATAATATTATCCTCTGATGATCTGATTTCTTCCGTTTACATTTCAACATACTATTTTAAGTACAAAAACTATATTGAATATTAGTTCTCGAAAACCAATCAGCCCAGAGTCTCCGCGTAGAATGGATCCACACCTGGCTAGTCAATGTCAATTCACTAAAACGCCGTAGCGTCAGATTCAGGAAATTACCTGATTGCAATGTTGTGTACAATTATAATTCAAAAATCATGTAAAAGAGCTGTACATGGTATAAAGATACGTAGGAAATAAAACGTACAAGGGAACCCTTCATTTTCCTAGAATTGATGTTTTAAATTAGCAATTTTTTCTAATAATTATCCTTCACGATATCTTCATTGTGGCCCCACTATGCATAATGACATTTTCCACTAATTTGGTGGGATCATGTGTTAGGTGACATGTCATTATCATCATCAATTATTGTGATTTTTGCTAAGTTAGTTTTTTAAAATATGGCAAGTCAATCACCTGTGATTCAGTCGGATATGAACTCGCAAAATGACATAATTAATAATCTATGTTGTCCCAAATCAAGCGATATCTGATGGCTTGCCCATTTTATATATCCTAGAAAAGGTTCAATAAAGTGCCTTTAATTCCACAAAGCGTTTGGCTCGCTCGGTTCGTCTGTTCATCGAAGGAAAGCAAGCTTCACGAGTTAGCCCTACAGAAGTTGTCAATAATGTTATCATCATCTGAGGGACTTGGCTACTTTCACTTTTTGTTTTTTCTATGTAACTTTGTTCCCTAGGTTTTTTACGTATGTACTTCTGAGTATGTCGCATATGGGATTGGCCGGGATCTTAGAATGATCTTTGATTTTTTAGAGTAGAGAACCACAATACAAACCCTTAAACTATGTTCCCGATACCAAGTGACTCTTAAAACTGTTTGAAAATGTGTCAATGATCTACTCGTAGGATGTTTCTTAATGCTTTGGCTATTACGTATTTGATTTCGTTTTTAGCCGGGGAGGGCTATCTATAAGTGAGTAATAAGTATATATATAGTAAAATCACACCTCCATCTTTGACTACATTATAAATATGCAAATATCTATTCACAGGCTATTTGTCTTTATACACGGGCCTTGTCAATGGCCGGTAGAGGGAAAAAGGCGAAAAAAAAAAGAAGGAAAAATACATAAAAATTAATAAATCAAAAGAATTACAAAAATTGTCCGCGTCAGCATCACTCGTATCACACAAGATCGTCAGCATCGATTAGACTATCATTTCAGCGATTTTTGTCCAAAATTGACCGGAAAGACTAATTTCGACAAATTGTTAAAATGTTTAAAAACTAAATTTGCAAATTATCAAAAGGGTATAGACTAAATTGACACATTTGAAAAGTCTAAGACTAAATTGGTAATTGTCAAAAGATTTAGAACAAAATTGGCACAATTGAAAGGTTTGTAACTGAATTGATCACCACATAATGGGTTTATAACCTTTTATAATTTTTCAGATCAGCTGGAATGAGAATCAAGCACAAGAACGCAGACCAAGAGGGACGTCGGTTTGGCCCCTTTAATTTTGACCTACTTGTTTGACCACCACTGCCGACACCTCCATCACCATCTCATACAATTCTTATAGTTTTCCCCGAGGCCATCCCTACTCTGCGCCCCAGCCGGAGCCAATCCTACTTGAAGACGAAGCTAGTTCATAGATTGATAGTCTTATGATCTATTTTGTCTTTTTTTTTTTTTTCGTCACCCTACTCTATTCCTACATGCTTATACATTCTCTCGTACTTTCGCCCGCTATCTTTGCGGGCGTGGGAAAAACCCACTCTCAAACTTACGCGTCCTCGCTATCTTTTAAATGGTGTTGTGTTGTGGCTCTTTCTTAAAGACGATTGAAAATCGGAAAGAGAAAATGTTGTAATTTGAAAAAAAAAAAAAAATATATATATATATATATATATATATATATATATATATATATATATAGAGAGAGAGAGAGAGAGAGAGAGAGAGAGAGAGAGAGAGAGAGAGAGAGAGAGAGAGAGTTTATAATCGAAGGATATAAAGAGGAGTCGGAGTGGAGGAGCAAATTAAACTTATTTAACTAAAATCTTATATGGGGAACAGATAATTTAACCCCCAACGTCAAATTGTCCCATTATAAATAATAATAATAAAAAAAGTGAAGAAATTGATTCAAAAGAAGACAAAGGAAAAACAATTAAAAAAAAAGATAAAAAATTTCAATAGGAAAATTATTCAAAAAGTCTTAAACATATTTCACTTTTGCCAATTAAGTCCTAAACCTTTCAATTTTGCTAACCAAGTCCTAAACATTTTTATTTTTTATCAATTGAGTCCATCCTGATAAATTTAAATCGGAAATCACTAACGTGGAAATTGACAATGCCACGAGGGCTACCAATTTCTCATATGAAGTTGAGTTAAGCAATTTTAATAATAATTTAATGTTTTGAATTTTTTATTATTTTTTTCTGATTTTTTTCTCTTTTTTTCTTTCTTTTCTTTTTTGCTTCTTCTTCTTCCTTTTGCCAGTGGTCGACCACTCCCCATGTTGGGCCGACTGGCCTCACCTGCAATAGGCGAGGCGTGGCTAGGCAAGCCTCGGCAAGGGGAGCCCTCACCTTGGCAAGGTGAGGTCGGCCCTCGCCTAGGCCAAGGTGGCCTTACCAAGAGGGGTGGCCTCGCTAAGCATTGCTTGGGCATAGGCAATGCGCAGTGAGGTTGCCTTGGCCTAAGCGAGGGCTGACCTCATCGAGACTCGCCCGCCTAGGTGAGGCCCAACGAGGGTCGGCCTGGCCCAGGCTAGTTTGGGTGAGGCCGGCCCTCACCTAGGCTAGGTCGACCTCACTCAGCATCACCTTCACCTAGCCAACACCCGATGAGGGCTAGCCTTGCTTGAGGCCGACCTTCGTCAGGTCTTACTCGAGCGAGGTGAGCCTCACCGAAGCTTGCCCTCGCTTGGCCATGCCTCACCTATTGCAGCCGAGGCCAAGCGGCCCAGCATGGCCAATGGCCGGCCACCGGCAAAAGGAATAAGAAGAAGCAAAAAAGAAAAGAAAGAAAATAATAATAATAATAATAATTCAATAATATTAAAATATTATTAAAAATTATCAATGTCAGCGCTAACGGTTCTATATAGCATCGTTAGCATCCACGTCAGCTATTTCCAATCAAAATTAGTGGGATGGACTTAATTGGCAAAATGTGAAAATATTTAAGATTTAATTGACAAATTTAAAAGGTTTAGAACTGAATTGGTAAAAATGCAATAGACTTAGGACTTACTGACAATTTTCCCAGCATAATGCAAGTTTTACAATATGCCATGCCAATGTCATTTCTTTTTCTTTTTTTCCCTTATTCGTTAAATGCGAAATTTCCGGAAATCCACCTAATATATTGTCCTTAAAATATGATTTATGATGCCTTGAGTAGGTTTCAAGTCTCACTCACGACTAGGAAGGAATCACGTGGATTGGGCTCCCTCCTCATCGCACGATCCAAATAAATTAAAAAAAGGAATGAAATCAGTATTCAAATCCCAATCTTAATTAAGTTTTGCTGTTTCCTAGTATTACGGCATTATTTGGGGGAAGGGGGATCTTAGGTATATTTCCACCGGGCGAGGACCTTTGACGCTAATTTAGAAATTCATTTTATTTTTTGGGACTTACGGCAAGAACATGGCCTGCACGCAGGGCTGAACATGGGCAAGAGCATGTCCAAGGGGATCTACGAGGGCAGAATATTCAACGCTCTCCTAATTTCCAGTCTGTGAATTTCTGTGATATTAATCTAAATTAACGAAAACTAATGAAAAGTAAACTTATGACTAATATACTAATTTTTGCTTATAGAAATTCATTTTATTTTTTGGGACTTATGGCAAGAACATGGCCAGCATGCAGCGCTGAACATGGGCAAGGACATGTCCCAAGGGATCTACGAGGGCAGAATATTCAGCACTCTCCCAATTTCTAGTTTGTGAATTTTCGTGGTATTAATCCAAATTAATGAAAACTAATCGAGAGAAAATTTATGACTAATATATTAGTTTTTGCTTTTTGGTTGTCAAAAATTTAGTTTGAAATAAATTTGTTAAAGGTATACCGGTATGGAGTTTGTGGCAAAAAAATTAATTCAAAGTAAATTTGTACAAGTGTACCACTTTGAAATTTTTCATGGTATTAATTCAAAGATAAAAGAGAGATTCTAAATCCATAGCTGTCTAATTCAGTGTGGTGTAACCTAATCCAAGGGTTTTCTTGGGCACAAAGGAACACTCATCAGTGAAGCTCTTCACCTAAAAAGAGATTTAAACTAGGGTACTTCCTCCGGAGCCCAGCCCAACCATACCCGAAAGCCTGCCCTCCCAAAAAAATTGTGTCAGTTTAATAAATATGTTTGCCTACTCTTGAAAACTAAATGGAAAAAAAAAAACTTTGTCCTACCTTGTATTTAACATTTGATAATTTCAAATTAGAAAATGTGTTAGTTTTACAAGATTATGAGTTACTATCAGATTAAAGTTAAAACCGATATGCCAAAGACAAATTTATCCAAATTATTTTTTGGGTTGCAAATAACCCTAACTCGTACACATGTAACATATTTGCCTAAACTAATTAGAAACAAGGAAATTAAATAAATAATAATTCAATATATCGAAATATCTTTGGATCATTGAAAATCCCTAACTAGTATACTTGTAATAAATTTATCCCAAACTAATATGGACTTTCACGTGAACTTACCAAGTCAATTGAGTTATTGCCATAAGTCTTTCAACTCAACGATTTCAATTTAACATAAGCTAAAATAAGGTAAATATGTCATCATTGTATCGATACGGAGTTTTTGGTAGTCTAAAAAATAATTTTGGATAAATTTGTTAAATGTGTGTCATTTTAAGGTTTTTGGTAACCTAAAACTTAGTTTAGTATAAATTTGTCATAGTGTATAAGTTTAAGGTTTTTCATAGTATTAATCCTAAGATTATTAATGAGTTCACATGTTAATGGTTAGATGTTTTGGAATGTTTGAGGTCTCTCGAGCTAAATAAAAGTCAAATTGTGTGATTATTGAAAGATTGGGAAAAAGTAAAATTCACTTCAAAGATACAAGGCTGCATTTATAATTTGACCAAAACAATGTATGCCCTTTGTTATGTTATTTTGAGTATTATATTTTTTTCACTTTTTTCCAAAGTTTAAACGTAAAAACAGCATTTTTTTGACATGAAATGATGAAGAACCAAATCTATATGACAACATGTTAGTAGCTGTACATTGAACTCAAATTTCAAAATCTCTAAAAAAAACGGTATGGAAAAAAATTAAAGAGCATAAATGTCACTCGAAATTAGGAATGATCAGTTTTGGGATAAATCAATTCTCAACTTAAAACTAGGATCCAGCCCCGTGACTCCCGGTCTGTTATGGAACCACCGGTCTGAGTTTTATTATGTGCAAAAAATCATATTCTAAAAGTGGTTATGTTGTTGTTTCTTAATAGTGTGATATCATGGTTTGATTCTTGTGGGTGCAAAAGATTTTTCTGTAAGAAGCTTCAAAGCTGATTCCAACCTTGAAATCGAAAATCAAATCGGTTCTCCCGGTATTCAGCCTGATTGACCCGGTGCTCCTCGTGGACACGGAGTACATCTGAGCTTCCTTCCGGTCAACTACAGAGCTTGTCAACTTGGGTCAAGTTGCAAAAGTCATAAAGTCCGTGTTGAGGGATGGGAAACTCTTGACGGATCAAACTCATTGGTGCCGCTCCGACATCATACTGCAGCCCCTGAGATGTGTAGTCTTGCTTTGGATCACCACGCATATTATCTGCCACGTGTTGCTACATCTCACGCAAATTAGGAATCCGAGACTACGAGATGCGATCCTCGGCTGTTAGGATAGACCCGTTTTCGTACCTGCTCCTAGGAAGATATTTGTGTCCAGGTGGTGACAAAATGAGTATTAGATTCATATATGATCCATTTAAATCATAAATAAGTTATGTATAGGTCCCTTATTTTTTGACAAAAAGTAATTAAATGAGTTTAATAATTAAAAACTTTAATAGATGGATCTTAAGTGGGTTTTAGATGGGTTGGATTTGAAACCTATTTTCACCCAAAATCTTACAATCTCTCTCTTCTCTCTTTAACTTTACAATCTTTTTTTTTTTTTTTATAAAAACCAAAATTATAATTATTCTTTATTTTAATTTTTTTTTTCTTTTCTTCTTCCTCCAGTCACTGGCACGGTGATGGTCAACGACCAGCCAGGCGAGCTCAAGCTCGCCAGATCCGGCGAGACTCGAATTTGCCGGCATCGGGCGAGAATCGAGCCTCGTCAAATCCGGCGAGGGCGAGCTCAAGCCTTGCTAGATCTAGCGAGCCTTGAGCTCATCGGATCGGCGAGCCAGCGAGCTCAAGGCTCGCCCGTGGCCGGCCGGCCGCCGCGTCGTGGCCGACGGTCGGCCAAAGAAGAAAAAGAACAAAAAAGAAAATTATATTTAAAAAGTAGTAATAATAATAATAATAATAATAATAATAATAATAATAATAATAATAATAATAATAATTTTTAAAAAATTTAAAAAATAATTATTTTAAAAATTATAAAAAATTGTCCATTAAATTTGTGTTGTATAAAACTATTTTAGCAATACCATTTTTTTAAATATATATATAATATAAAATAAGTTTTCTTAAGTTTAGTTAAATGAATCGGTATAGGTCGTGTATGAGTAGAAAAATTTACATTAGACATAAATAAGTCATAAATGGATTAATGGGTCAATTTGGGTTGAATCATTTATGACCCGACCCAATCCACCCGTTTAACAGCTCTATGCCCTCGTAGAGTCATCTTCCCTGCTTGTTTTGATTAGGAGAAGCTTTCAAAGCTCGTTCTCGACACTTTCAGGATGCTTCAGTGTTTGGAGGGGGAACCCAGTGGCTCATCTTACCAGTCACCTAGAACAAAAATTGTTGCTTCTGTTCCAATTAGTACTGACCACTATCAAGGTATCGTTGATCATACTCCGCCTACAAACCTCCGAACCCACCAGGTGTTCGATGGAAATTACTCTGATGATGGAGCTGGGTCTTAGTTGTTTCTCTGGTGTTGCTTAGTGATCGGAAGAAATGGAGCAATTCAATGTTCCAGTTCGATTACTGTTTAGTGTTTGTGTTGTCTCTCAACACTCATTCTTCTTGGACCTCATGGAATTGCTTGTGTCTGTACTGTTTCTTTGCCTAGTTCCTTTTAGCACCTATAATCAATGAACTTGGATCGATATCTTCTTTTCTTAATTACTCTTACTGCACTACAGAGTTGCTTGGAAATGCTACTAATCGGTTGTTTGATTGGGCAGGACACTTTTCCTCCGAGGAACCCATCTTGGGATTCTTTTGTACTTTGAAGATCTCGTGTCCCATATGTGAAGTATCTTCTCATACTTGGTGAAAGTAAAGGCAAGTCTGAGAGTGTCAAGTGGATGTAGCTGCTAGCTTAAACTGCTCTCTTTTACTTCTTTCTCGATCTGTCTCGGTAGGGTGCGGTTCCCCTGCATTAAGATGCTTCTTTCAGGAATGCATTTACAGGCTTCTCTTGGGTCCGTATGCGTTTACAGATCTTCGAGAGAAATATGACTTTCCTGTTTTATGCGTCTCTGAACACAATAGACATGCTACAACTGCGAACCATCCATGTAAGACATATCTGAAAACCGAGTGAGTAGCGCGAGCCGTATGATGCCAAAGGATCGCATGACGTTGAGGGTATCAAGGGCAAGATTGACGACGGAACTGTTGGCAAACGGGAGACGTGCAAAGAAAAAGGGGAGCCGTGGAGAAACGAAAAAGGAGAAGAGAGAGAAGATACTTGAAGTTGGGTTTAGATTTAGGGATTTGAAGAAGGATGAAGAAAACAAAGTGAGAGCTGACAGAGAGTAACGAGAGCTGTGAGGGAACAAAAAGGAGTCTGATGAAGTCAGAGTGGCACCCAATTTGTACACGTGGCAACTGATGAATGGATTACTGTAATCCTATGTGGCACTACTCAAGCACCCAATCATCAATTCTGAGACAACTATGAAATTGCCTCAGGAAGAGGAAGATCTCCCATTCCACCGTCAGCATGGGTCGGAGCTTCTTCTGACACTACAGTAAGACATAGCGAGAAACCTCCAGACCATCTGCCATATCTACTGATGAAACCTCTAGCGTTCCCTTTGGCACCCTAAGTGATGATGTACCTCCATCTGGACTGAGCAAAGACGATTGCATGCGTCACGAAGTCCTTGTTTCCAGTTTAGTAGGCGTAACGATCGAGGAAATCTCCGGCAATGGTTGTTGACAACTACTTACAAATATAATATGTTTGTCAATGCATGCATGTGAATATTGTATAGTCTATCAAGACCTACATTCTGATTGCATCTGAGTGTATAGATTTCTTTCCTTAATTGTGACTGTACTTAGTCCACAGGGATAGATGTAGAACATTCGCCGTTGTAGAACTAATCTGTCTTCTTGCAGTTTCTGCCTTCGTTGAAGCATGTTGGAAAAGAAGAAAAGCATAAAAAATCTTTGATCTTATACAGGAAAAGTTCTCCTATCTATGAATGAATTATCCTCCATTGGATATTGTCATGTCATGCCTGGTGGACATTGCCTTGGTCTCCATCGTCAACTGAAACAAAATTCCTAAATTTGCCTCTGGTGTTGAGGGGAATAATTAGTTATTGATGTATTTATTATATGATAAGTGACTGCCAGTTGATGAAACTAAGATAAGATAAGAAGTGTGATTAGCTGCATATTATATGAGCCATGTGGTCTGAATACAAAACATATCTGCGCGCAGAAAAACATTAGGAATGTGAGATTGACTCTGATTCACTTTCACTGGATTCAGACACTGGGACTGCATCCTAAAAAACAAACTTCTAAAGGGAAAAGATGGTCGTTAGCAATCTTAGACACCAAAGCAAGGATTTGCTTCCCCAACTCCGCCAATAGTACTGACTGTAAAAATTCAAAGGCACCAAATTTAGCGGATGCTTCTTGGTACAAACTTCAGGGGTACAGCAGAGACTCCGGACAACCTCCTCAGAAGTTCAAAGCCATAGGGAAGAACAGTACTCCCCTTCAAGCTAGATCACTAATCATGTATCTTGATCTTAGCCCACCTCTCTCCACGAGCTAACCATAATTGCAAGAAAACTATACGATGGAGCCAAATCTCAACAGAGCCGGCATCAGTGTTGTTAGGCCGGCGTGGTCAACGAACCTTTCTGTTCTGGGCAAAGTGAGTGAGTGTGATGACTGCGGGTTAAAGTTGTCTGTTTTATTTTTATTTTTTGGCATTAGACAGATAAAGGTAACTAGATTTCCATGTTGGTGACGGAGAGTTCATGAAAAACTACCCTCTCTGGACTACAGTCACAAGGAATCCTGTACTTGGAAAATACTTGAATCTCAATGATATCATTATGACTAAACCCCTGAACCACTTTTGGGAAATTTTCAAATTATTGATAAATCACGACCCCTTTTGATCTCTCCTCTTCTGATCATCGAAGCTATTACATTGCACATTTGATCTGGAAAAACGCTCAAACAAAGAGAAGGGATTTCCTAAAACTAATAAGTTAATGTTGCAGAGAAATAAACAAACTGCCTCTGCTTGGAAGTGAGATGCTTGAAATCCATATTGATTGCTCACCTTTTGAAACGATACAAAGTCTATGGCAATCTTTGGATCTTTAGGACCAGGTGACTTTTTCATGATGATCAAACACGGGCATGCCAGTGTGCAAGCAAGGATTTGGAAGTTTTTCCAAAAAGTGTCCAAGGCCAAAGCTGGAGAAAGCTACAAGAAGTTGACTTTGGCACCTTTGGATATCCTATGCTATCGCAAAACATCAGAGAGCTATTGATCTGGACAGTTCAGTAGAAACATCTCGATGAAACAGTGACTAAAAACCAGCTTATGCATTCACTGTTGAGGCGAAAGCGCAAAATATGTGGGCGTGTATTGAACTGTCAGCAGCATTGCAATCTGCACACTCATCTATAGGCATGGGGTGTAAACCAAGCCAACTTATACATAGACTTGCCCAGTAAGGCGGTAATGCGGCCACTATTACAAAACTGAACTCTTTTCGCAGAAGGCCTATTCATATAATAGGAAATTAGAGTCACATTGATCATTACGAAATAAGAAGTCTGTCTTAAAAAAGGATCACTTAAAATTTGTGCTTAGACAGAATTTAGAAAGTCAGATGTTGCCAATCTACAATAATCAATTTCATCCACTCAAAAGATATTACCACAGTGAAAACTCTCACGAGAATATTGAAAGACAGAATCAAGCTTCAAAAGAAGCATTCGCCAAGAATTAAATTTCCTGAGAGATAGTGTCATTGCATACAATAGAATTCTATCACTAGTATCCTTTCGCAGAGATCAAAATTTTCCTTTTGGTCAACAAAAAAAAAAAAAAAAAAAATTACTAGATCAAGAGCAATCCTAATTCGCTCTGTGGAGGAGGCTAAAGTGGAATTTGCTAGCAATAGGATCCCAATATATCCCGACCTCATCGCCAGCTACCAAGCCCCTCCGTTTCACGAACTCCTTGATCCAACCCCCCTTGAGGACGTACGACCCAGACGACGCCCAAAACACAAATACCAGTCGATGCTCAGAGCACGTGTCCATGTCCCTCACGATGACGTCGGTCCCCTTGCCGCTCTCGACTTGCCTCACTGTCTCCTCGCTCATCCATCGGAGAAAGTGGCTCTTCACGAAGTCCCGCCCGATCAAGAGCCTCGACAGGTGGCCGAGATCGCTTTGCGTAAGCCTCTTCTTGATCTTATAAGGGTCGAAGAGCAACGTCAACTCCGTGGAAACTTCCTCGGCGTCACATCCTGAGGCCTCTTTCTTTCCCTTCTGCGTTCTTTGGCACTTCGCTTTCTTCTCCACAATTGAGGTTTCGGCATCGGTGAGTGAGGCCATGGATTTTCGCTTCAGTTGGGCGGGAACGATTTCTTGACAAGGGTCGCCAACTTCCTTCGTGTTCCGTTCAGGCGCGACGGGGAAGAGCTCTCGAGACACCACCACTCCCGCAGACGAAGTACCTCTGGCCCCTTCGTCGCGGTCCTTCTCCTGATCGTGCAGAGAAGAAAGGCACGAGGAAGAGTCCATCGACGGCGGCGAGTGGACCTCGCTTCTCAGGTGGTCGCCAACGGGTTTCTGCTCGTGGTCTTGCAGATGAGAAACGCGCGACGATGAAGAGCCCATAAATGGCGGCGAGCGGACATCACCTCTCAGGATGTTGCCGATGGGAGGTGATCTGGGGCCCAAGAAATCGATGAGCTTCATGGGTTTTCGGTGAAAGAAACAGGAAAGTGCTTCGCAAGAACAACAAAGGGCAACGCGGTTCAGAGGAATTTAGAGAGAGCGAAACAGAGAAAGACAACGTTGGAGAGAATAGAGAGACAGAGGACGATGAGGACTCGGAGGCTACAGAGAGGGAAATATATAGTTTACCGTTGGAATTGGGATGGCTTTGGAGTCAAGTTTCGAGAGTGTGCGGAGGAGTGAGAGGTTCTTTCCTAATTTGAGTCAGGTTAAGATTAGTAAATTAGGAAATAATTTCAAGATTCAAGATTGATTTCCTAATTTCTTACATTATTTTCATCATGCGATAGGACGGAACTTTAAAAGGCTGGAAAAAAAAATTGATATATTTTAACAAGAGAAAGAATTTAAAATGTTTATAATAATGAACTTATAAAAAACATGGGTAGTTACATTACAAAAAATTACACAAAATAAAGAAAAGAGACCGCATCGGAAAGGGGTACTATAAGCTTATTTTATATTTGCCTTCTTCTTTTTTTAATCAATTTTTTCACATTTTTTGAGAGGGATACTATCTTGTTCTAGTTAAATTATCTGTGCCCTATAAGGTTTTAGTTGAATATGTTATAGGGATGATACTACAAAAAATCCTAAATTATGCATTTCGTAACATCAATAATCAACTTTTCTTTGTAACATCAATAATCTTGAATTAGTATTTCTTTTGGGAGGAATTTGTAATCCTTAGAAAAAAATTTATTGTTACGCACAATTGGGCTATCATTATTTTCTTCAAAAATTCAATTTTTGACAAATGTTCTTTTGAAAGTTAGGGTGTCGTTAATTTTTTTGAGTTTTCTTTTTCCCGCTTTGGTGAGTATAAAAAATTTAATGTTATATACATGTCTACATTTTATAAAGTGACGTTCCAATAGACTAGATGCTCAAATTATTTCTCAGAAATTGGGACAACATTGAATTCTTCCTTGTCATGTTGAAAATTCTTTATAGTCCAAAATAATACATGTTGATGGCTAGCAAGTAAGGACTGCAAAGGTTTATTCTCTACTAAAGTTGCATTTCCTTAGAGAGAGAGAGAGAGAGAGAGAGAGAGAGAGGGTTTTGTTTGTTTAACAGAAAATGAATAATTTGGAGAATATTATAAAATTATCACTTATATTGCTAAAAAATATTAATAAATTTTCATTGCTTGCAAAAACATTTAAACATAACTTATTATTGATAATGAAAACCATTTTCATTGACTAAATATTTCAAGCGATAGGAGTGACGATTTAAAAAAAAAAATTAAAATTTTTATTTTTTGCAAAATAAATGGGGCTTAATAAAAGTAAAAGAATAAATGTAGTAGAAACAAAATTTAGTCCCACTAACACCTCTTCCTTCGCAGATAGCTCCACCCAAGAAGTACCTTGTCCTATTATTTTCTAGTAAAAGGCCTCCAAAAACTCTAAATTATACCCAATGTGACATTTTATTCAACCTTTTTTTTTTTTTGTGACACAAACAACTCCAAACTTATATCCATGTAACATATTTACTCTAAGCTATATCCGAGCGACACATTCACCTCAAAATTTGGAGTAAATGTGTCATGTAACCACAAGTTTGGGGTTTTTGGTATTAGAAAAAAATAATTTAAGATAAATATGTCACACGGGTATAATTTTATAGTTTTTTATGTCATGTATAAAATTTTGGATTAAGTATGTCATACGGGTATAAGTTTGGAGTTTTTATATTACCAAAAAAATGTTTGGAATAAATGTATCATAATGAGCATACTTAACGGTTTTTGGTATTTTTTCCCTATTTTCTAAAATTACGTAAGTAAGAAAGTAAAATATATATAGAAATATTCCTAATGAAAAAGAAGGTAAGTAAGGATAAACTAGCAAAAGAGGATAGAGTGAGAGAAATGGGAAGAAACTGAAGCTCTATTTATTTCACAAAAAATAAATGATTTGAAAATTATTTTTTAAAAGATAATCGTTTATATCGCAACAAAAATAAATGCACGATCAATATTATTATAGCCATCAAAAATGTTTAGACATAATTATTATTGATAATGAATAAATTATTTAAAATTTATTTTAAATAATATAAGTAATCATATTTATAAGAAAAATTTCTTTTTTATTTTTTATTTTTTGCGAAGGAAAGGAACTTGATCAAAAGAAAAAAATTATAATTGGTAACACGTGAGTTGTTAGGCCCTTCACATTGTCTCTTTACGTAATTGACCAATGCCACGTAAGATCAATAGTAGTCGATTCATCAGTCACGTGTACACGCTGGTCCACCCTGACTTCATCAGACTCTGTTTCATTTCTTCCCGGCTCACCAACCAGCGGCCGCCGCCACCACCGACGGCGGAGCCTCCGGCGAGGGACCCAAGAGCGTGCCGAACCAGCCCCGGCAGTCCGCGCTCCGAGACGGCGGCAGAGCGATGGACATCAACCCCACCTTCGTCCCTCCCTCGAAGCGGGAGGCCTGGGCTTGGCTTCCCGCCTCTGCCGTCTCCGCATTCCGACTTGCCAGGGCCGACTCCATGTCCGTCGTCGTCCCGCCGTTACATCTCGGTCCGTTGTCGATACCCTCTGTGCTCCTTCTGCTTTTTGGATTTGCCGCCTTGTCATGGAACGCTATGCCCACCAGGTGTCCGATGGAAATTACTCTGGCGATGGAGCTGGGTTTTTGTTGTTCCTTTGGTGTTGCTAAGTGCTCCGAAGAAATTGAGCAATTCCATGTTCTGGTTCAATTACTGTTTTTGTCGGCTATCATCACTCATTCTTCCTGGAACCCGCAGAATTGCTTGTGATTGTAATGTTTCTTCGCCTAGTTCCTTTCTGTACCGGTGATCCCGAACTCGGATCCATCTCTTCTTGTATTTGTTACTCTTACTGCACCCGGTTTTCTAATCACTATGTATAGACTTGCTTGGCATTGCTACTAATTGGTTGTTTGCTTGGGCAGGACACTTTTCTTCCGAGGAACCCATCTTGGAATTCTACTGTACTCTGAAGATATCAAGTCCCATAGGCAAAAAAATTTCTATCAAACTGGGTGAAAATAATAGCAAGCCTGAGAGTATCAAGTGGATGTCCACTAGCTTGACCTGCTCTCTTTTACTTCTTTCTTGGTATCTGTCTCAGTAGGGCGTGGTTCTCCCGCATAAAGATGCTTCTTTCAGTAATGAATTTACAGGTTCTTCTTGGGTCCGTATGTGTTTACACATCTCCAAGAGAAATATTTACTTTCCTGCTTTTCGCGTCTCTGAACACAATAGACATGTTGCAACTGCGGTGCCATCCATATTTAAAATATATCCAAAAGCTGAGCCAGCAGTTCGAGCTGTTTGACGCCAAAGGATCCCGCGGCAGCAAGGGCATCAAACTATCAAGGGCGAGATTGAAACACCAGTAAACCAAAGAGCAGGAGAAAAAAAAAAGTAGCTGTGAAAGACACGAAAAAGTAGAAGAGATTTGAAGTTGCGATTCGATTTAGGAAGAACAAGAGAAGAAAGTGAGAGAGGTGAGAGAGAAACGGGAGAGATGACACAAAAAAGGAGTCTGATGAAGTTCGAGTGGGAGCCGTGTTTACACATGGCAACTGATGAATGGACTACTGCAAATCCTATGTGGCACTACTCAAGCACCCAATATTTTCTCTCAAGGATAATAATCAATTCTGAGACAACTATGAAATTGCCTCAGGATGAGGAAGATCTCCCATTTCACCGTCTAGCGGGGGTGGGAGCTTTTTCTGATGCTACAGAATACACAGCGATAAACCTCCACGCCGTTTTCCACATCTTCTGATGAAGCCTCTAGTGTTCCCTTTGGCTCCCTAACTGATGATGTACCTCCATCTGGACAAAGCAAAGGTGACTGCATGCATCACAGAAGTCCTTGCTTTGCAGTTTGGTAATCGTAACAAAGGAGGTAATCCATGGCACTGATTGTTAACAAGTATTTACAAGTTTTATATGTTTGTCTCTGTACCCATGTGAGTATTGTCTATCGAGACATACATTCTGATTTGATCCTTGTGTATGAGTTCTTTCCTTAATTGTGACTATACTAGTCAACTCGGCATGGTGTAAAGCATACTGCAGTTTTCTTTAATGAGAAGCTCTTAATTGCTTCTAACTTCGTTGAAGCATGTTGTGAAAAGAAAAAGCATCAGCAATCTTTGCCAAGTTTAATTTTATACAGGAAACAATCTAGTAACAATGGAATGAATCATCGTCCAATGGACATTGTCATGTCATGCCTCGTGGACATTGTCTTATTCTCCATCATCAAGCAAAACAAAAATCCTAAATATGCTTTTGGCATTGAGGGGAATAATTAGTTATTGATTTATTATATGATAAGTGATTGCCAGTTGATGAAACTAAGATAAGAAGTGTGATTAGCAGCATAGTATATGAGCTATGTGGTCTGAATACAAAATATATTCCCGCACAGAAATATCAGGAAGGCGACATTGACTCTGATTTACTTTCTCTGAATTTAGACACTGGGATTGCGTCCTGAAAATTGAATTTCTTGTAAATAGAAAAGATGGTTGTTAGCAATCTTACAGATTCAGGCACCAAAGCAAGGATTTGCCTCCCCAATTCCGCGAATAGTGCTGACTGTAGAAATCTAAAGGCATCAAATTTAGCGGATGCTCCTGGGTACAAACTTTAGGGGCACAGCAGAGACTTCCGATACCCTCCTCAAAAGTCCAACACCATAGGGAAGAACAGTAGTCCCCTTCAAACCCGTGTCTGATCGGTAATCATGTTCATTGATCTTAGATCACCCCTCTCTCACCCACTCAGCTAGCCACAATAGCAAGACAACTATATGACAGAGCCAAATCTCAACAGAGCCAGCATCAGGGTTGTTAAACTGGCGCAATCAACGAGCCTTTGTGTTCTGGACGGAGTGAGTGAGTGTGATGAATTGCAGGTTAGAGCTTTTATGCTTTGTTATTACTTCTATTTCTTATTTTTTGGCATTAGATAGATAGCTAAATTTCCATGTTAGTAACAGAGAGTTCATGAAAAACTGCTCTTTGGGGACTGTAGTCACAAGGAAAATTCTGTACTTGGAAAATATTTGAATCTCAATGCTATTTTATTGCACATTTGGTCCCAAAAAACACTCAAACAAAGAGAAGGGAATTCCTAAGACCAATAAAGTAATGTTACAGACAAATAAACAGAAACTGCCTGCTTGAAAGTGAGAAGCTGAAATCCATATTGACCGCTCACCTTTCGAAACGATATGAAGTGTAAGACAATCTTTTGGATATTTAGGACAAGGTGACCTTTCATGATAATCAAACACGGATGTGCCGGATACTTGAAATTTAGCAGACAATTAAGCTGTGTAGGCAGGGATTCAGAAGTTTTTCAAAAAGTGTCCAAGGCCAAAGCAGGAGAAAGCCGCAAGTCGTTAACTTTGGCACCTTTTGGATATCCTATGTTATGGCAAAACATCTGAGCTGTTGATTTGTAGTGTTTAACTAAAAGCCAGCTTATTCATTCACTGTTGAGGTTGAAGCGCGGAATACGTAGGCATGTATTGAGCTGCCAAAAGCATTGCAATCTGCACATTCATCTATAGGCATGTGCTGGAAACTAAGCCAACTTATACATAGACTTGCCCAGTAATGTAGCCGCCACTACAAAATTCAACTCTAAAACCAGAAGCAAATATGAACTGTGTATTTGTAGGAGACCGATCAGTACCAAATAAGTAGTCTGCGTTAAAAAAGTGATGGTTTTTATAGTAGATGGGCTTAAGGCCCGTCCCATAATGGGCCTAAAGGCCCGACCCACGGGAATAAGGCTCATGGAAGGGAAAGGTATAAAAGGGATGAGAGAAAGGGAGAACGTACCTTTTGGCATAATTCAACGTACGTTCTCCTTTTCGTCCAAAATTCTCTCTCTCAAGAAGCGACGCCATCTTCCATTCAACGGCGATTTTTCGACATCGGATCGAACCGGACTGATTTCTCTTCCTCTTATCGGCGTCGGTGTCTAATCTGTGGCTAACAAGGTACGCTCGAATCCGTGGTGTGCTTTCGATCGGTGATACGTGACAATTCCCGGGCTTATCTTCCGCATTTGATTTAGGGGTTCGGTTTAGTGCCGAATCCGGTTTTTAGGGATCCGACGATCCCAACATTTGGTATCAGAGCCTTAATTCACGTTTTTCCCGACCAATTTGAAGTTTTTGATTGATTTTTCGCAAAAACCATTCGGCCGTACGGATCGGGCGAGAAATCCCGACACCCGAGCGTTGTTCGCCATTTTTTCGACTTTAAGTAAGTCGAAATCAAAATCTGATGGCATAGGGAGGAAGGCGACGTCGAGACGAGTCCGGCGACGTGTCGCGCGCCGCCGGAGGCCGCCAGACGCGCCGCCACGCGGGGCCGGAACGCGCGGGGGTCATCGGCACGTGCAACGCACGCGCCGACTCGGCTCCCCCGCGCGAAACGCACCGTTTCGCCCAGGCGCGTGCAACGCACGCGCACGCGAAGCGGTGCGTTGAATGCACCGTTTCGGCCCGGGCGCGTGCGACGCACGCGCGCTGAAGCGAAACGGCGCGCCGTTTCGGCCCGGGCGCGTGCGGCGCACGCGCGTGCGAAACGGCACGTCGTTCGGCCCCGGCGCGTGCCATGCACGTGCCGGATGACGTCATCGTGACGTCATCCTGGCACGTGTCGGTCGGTTCGTCCGACCGGCCCGACCGGGAGACCGGTCCGACCGGACAACCGGTCCGACCGGGCGACCGGCCCGACCGGACGACCGGTCCGACCGGCCCGACCGTCTGACCGGCCGGACCGTTGACCGCGACCATTGACCGTTGACCGACCGTTGACCGTTGACTTGACCGTTGACCGTTGACTTCCGTTGACCGTTGACCGACGACCGTTGACCGTTGACAAAAAAAAATAAAAAAAAAAAGGAAAAGAATGTGTTTCTTTTTCAATTATGTCTATGTGGATTATATGTAATCCATTTTTTGTTCTGCATTTGTTGCAGGAACAATACCTCCCCGTAAGCCGCGTGCATCTGTGCGCACGATGTCAGATGAACAAAAGGAAAGGCTTACAAGGTTGATAACCGATTTGAATGGTTATCGATGGGAGAGTGACGACATAATTGATCATGTCATAGAGATCAACAACAAAATTCAGGAAGTCATTTGGAACGGTTGTCCCATGCCAGATATTCAGATGATACGATTCTTTATGAACACTCTTCCACTAGAATGACAAGGAGTGTTGAATCGCCTACGGGAGGTCAAAGGATTTACTAGCTATAAGGAGCTAGTAATGGCATTCGTAGATGAATATCATCGGGTAGGAGCCACAAAGACTGCGACCCAAGGAATGACTTCGATTGGGCCAGGACTCGAATGTGCGTAGGAGAAATCCTAAGGGATATCCGTCTGTTTTCCGTGGCTATCAAGAATGCCGAAAAATTTTACGAGAAAAAAGAAAAAGAAATTGGAACATGTAGCAGCTTTCCCTATTAGTTGTAATATGCCTTGTTTTTAAATGTTATAGCTGTTTTTTATTTAGTGTTTTTTTGTGAACATCTTATGTAATGTTAGCTACCTGATTGTTGTTGATATAACAACATATTTGTTAGCAATATTGAGTGAAAGCATTATTATTATATTGTATGTCAATTATCTGCTGCTTTCGTGATTGCTGTTCTGTGGGGGTAGTTAGCCGTAGGTAGTAATAGAAGTTTTTGTAGCTTCATAGAATTGATTTTGCATATGACAATCATATTAATGATAGTTTTAAGTTAGGATTTTTGGAGGATGATTGGAAACATAGTGACATTTTGATTCTGAAACCTTACTTAAAATTATTAATTAATATGATGGGTTTGTGCAAAATGGGTGCATAAATGATAGGCATTAATAACTCGTGCATATATGTCGATGTGTTCGGATTAATGGCTTCACCACAAAGAGCATAGTTGCCGAGCTGAACAAAGGTGAAAAGCTCAATGGTGACAACTATGAAATTTGGCAAATGAAAATTCAATGTGTGCTGGAAAAGCAAAAAGCACTAAAAGCTCTTGACCATGTTTTGGAAGATCTAGAGGATGCTGTGCGCCACCTTGAGCTAGCAGATCATCGCCTCAAGGCATTAGAGCAGGAAACTGATTTTTTCTGTGTTGCTTTAAGCTCGGAAGGGGCTTCATGCTCTAAGCGCAAGCGCATTGATTCGTTCAATATGTGGAAATGCAAGGGATCAAGTCCTCTTTGCAAGAAACCAAGAATTAACCAACAAAAAAGAGGAAAGCGTCCTCATGTGAAGAATATCTCAATGGTGAAATGTTACAATTGTGATCAAAAGGGTCACTATGCCCGCGATTGTCGCGAGCCAAAGAAGGTACACACCCTTTGTACAATTCGGAACTTTGCATATGTGTCAAGTTCTGTATTCTTGACTGAATCTAATCCTCTGTGGACTGTTGATTCAGGAGCGACAGACCATGTAGCGAAGGATAGAGAATCCTTCGTGGAATTCCGACAAGTACCAACTGGAACTAAATGGATCTATGTGGGAAACAACTCCAGAGCTGAAGTGAAAGGAATTGGCACATGCCAACTGAATATGCGTTGTGGACGCACCTTGTTCCTTCATGATGTGTTGTATGCTCCGGAGATTCGTCGGAATTTAGTGTCTGTTTTAGTGTTGGTTAAATTAGGTTTTAAGTTGAACTTCCATAATAGAGGTGTAGATTTGTATTTGGATACAAACTACTATGGTCATGGTTATTTTCTGGATGGTTTCATTGTATTAGATATTGATTATGTTAATGCAAATGTTTGTTATTCCCTTCTCACGTCTCCCAATACATATGATAATGATGTGAATGTATGGCATGCTAGACTTGGTCACATTGGCCAACAGCGTATGAATAGACTAGCCAAAGAGGGCTTGTTGGGCAACATTGAAAAAGTTGATTTGCCCATATGTAAGCATTGCTTAGAAGGGAAAACGACAAGGAAACCATTTGGAAAAGGTAAAAGAGCTGAATTTCCTCTGCACTTAATCCATTCTGATGTCTGTGGTCCAATGAATATAAGAGGAAGGCATGGGGCTGTTTATTTCATCACTTTTATAGATGATTATACTCGATTCGGATATGTCTATTTGATTTCTCACAAATCTGAAGCAATAAGTTGTTTCAAAAGGTTTATGAACCTGGTAGATAATCAATTAGACAATAAAATAAAAGTATTGAGATCCAATCGAGGTCGAGAATATTTGTCTAATGAGTTCAGAAAATTATGTGATGAAAAAAGAATAGAAAGACAGTTATCTATTCCATATACTCCTCAACAAAATGGTGTTGCGGAGAGAAGAAACAGAACCCTACTAGAAATGGTTAGGTCCATGATAGCGCATGTTAACTTACCTATCACCTTTTGGAGTGATGCGTTGTTAACTGCTGCCTATATACTTAACCGTGTGCCTTCCAAATCAGTTACTTCCACTCCATATGAGTTATGGACAGGTAGAAAACCGGACTTAAGTTTTCTTAAGCCATGGGGTTGTGCTGCCTATACGCTTGAGTCCTCTCACAAGTGTGGGAAATTGTGTCCCAGAGGAAAAAAGAGTATTTTCATAAGATACTCGGAACACTTAAAAGGGTATGTGTTCATAGGTGAGCAGGAAAGTGGGAGTATAACTGAATTTGAATCACGGGATGTCACATTCTTAGAGGATGAATTTCCTAAGAAGGGCGAAATAGGGGAAGACAACACCCTATTTGAAACCTCGGATCAAGATAATGATCTTAGTGGAGTTCGTCCAAGTGGGAGTAATATGAGAAGTGATGAATTGAATTCAACTCATTCTCAATTGCAACCACATGATGAGACGACATCATTATCTAATCCCAAAGTGGGAGCATAATGGGAAATGATGTGCAAAGTGTACAAACTCCCATACGGCGAACAAGTCGCCAAAGTATTCCCCGTCGACGTTTTGACATTGAAGGGGAAACTTTTATGGTTGCTCCACAAGATGAGGATGAGCCTAGAAATATTAATGAGGCTCGAATTGCCCTAGTAAGGAAAAATGGATTCATGCAATGGAAGAGGAAATGGAGTCAATGAAATCAAACAAAGTCTGGGAATTGGTTGATCTTCCAAAAGGACGCAGAGCTATTGGGAACAAGTGGGTTCTCAAAATAAAGCGAAAGGCTGATGACTCGATAGAAAGGCATAAGGCTCGCCTTGTGGCGAAGGGGTATAATCAACGAAGGAATTGATTATGAAGATACGTTTTCTCCCGTAGTGAGATTTACCTCGATTCGCATTATTCGGCAATAGTATCTAGTATGGATCTTGAGTTACATCGATGGATGTAAAGACTGCTTTCCTCAATGGAGAATTAGAGGAAGAAATATACATGGAACAACCTACTGGTTTCATAGTCAAAGGCCAAGAAGAAAAGGTATGTCGACTTTTGAGATCGATATACGGCCTTAAGCAATCATCGAGACAATGGTATATACGTTTTCATAATGCCATAATGGCATATGATTTTACAATGATTGATGAGGATCATTGTGTATATATCAAAAGATCCAATGATCAATTTGTGATCATATCATTATATGTTGATAATATACTGATTGCCGGAAGCAATATGGAGTTTGTTCATACTGTCAAGAGTTGGTTGTCTTCCAACTTTGAGATGAAGGATATGGGTGAGGCTGCATACATTCTTGGAGTTAAGATTTCAAGAGATCGTTCGAAGAGATCGTTGTCTCTTTCGCAAGAAACATATATAAATAAAGTTCTTGAACGATTTCGTATGCAAAATTGTAAACCCATAGACACTCCTATTGCAAAAGGTGAAAGATTGAGCCATAGACTGTGTCCGAGGACTCCACAAGAAAAGGAACAAATGAAACATGTTCCTTATGCTAGTGCAGTTGGGAGCTTGATGTACGCTATAATGTGTACAAGACCCGACATATGTTTTGCAGTTGGAATGGTGAGTAGATACCAATCCAATCCAGGTCCAAATACATTGGAAAGCTATTAAGAGAATACCGAGGTATCCGAAAGGAACCGCTGATTTCAAGTTGAATTATCAAGGAAAGGATCTCGCGACTTGAAAGCTATTCGATGCTGATTGGGGAGGAGATTTAGATGAAAGGAAATCTACCTCGGTTTTGCTTTCTTGAACAATGGCGCCATATCATGGAGCAAGTAAGAAGCAAACGTGTATAGCCTTATCCACGATGGAAGCTGAGTTCGTGGCATTATCAGCAGCAGTACAAGAAGGAGTTTGGCTTAAGAGATTTTTAGATCATTTAGGTGTTATTGAGAAAGCTGCACATCCGTTATTGGTTAACTGTGATAGCCAAGCAGCTATAGCGTACACTAAAGATCCAAAATATCATGGCAAGACCAAACATATAGATACCAAGTATAAGTTTGTAAAAGATATGGTTGCACGAAAGGATGTGAACTTGCAGTACATATCTACGCATAGAATGGTAGCAGATCTTATGACAAAGCCAATACCTAGAGATGTGTTTTGTGGTCATGTAAAATCTCTAGGATTGCGTAGAGTCTGATGTATTGGATTGTAATTTCCCTGAATTGTTCACATGTATGAACTAGTGTTGTTTCATTATTAATGCCTATGAGTCTTTGTTTGATCTTTATGCATCTTAATGCTTAGTGCATTATATTATGTTGAGAAAGTATGTCGACGGATAAGAGATTAGCCCACTCACACGGGTAATCGCCTCTATTTACTATGTGATAGATAGAGATGAGACTGTTTTTAAGCTTATTATCTAGGTGATAATCGAGAGCTCAAGCTTAAAATAAACATATCGCCTTAACGAGTGTTAAGATGAGGACATAATACTTGCGATGTCCGAAAGTAAAATAACCCACACATTTTACTTTATCTGTCTAAGATGCCAGATGTGAGTTCTGATGAATTTTGTGAATGAGTAAATACGTGAACTCAAGTTAGACATTAGGTATGTCTGAACTATCATCTGTACGGTATTGATGGTGTAGACATACGCTCCATGAGAAAGGAGTTAATACCGTAATACGTATTTCATCCTACGTATGCATGAGACGACCTATAAGAGTGACAAAAGTTTGATCTCAACTTTTAAGACGTGTGAGACTCTTGAGGAATTGAGTTCCTCAATTATAGTGCCCTCATGACTCTTACTTATTCTCAAGATTTCTATTTAATGTTTGCTATCTTAGAATGTTGCCAATAGTCATGAGTTGATTCGATCTAATGGGACATTTCTAGAAAAGCAAGTTGAACTGAAATTGAGAGTTTGAAGGAAAGAGAAAGATCGGATTTGTAGAATCACATTGTGATTTTGTATTCACAGGTCGACCAATTATGACTGTCTTTGGGATAATCATAATTGTGAATACAATAAATATATCATTGTTTAAATGAGATTAAGAGATATATAAATGTGATCGATCGATCTAGGGTACTGCATACTAAATTTACTCGGAATGTGACGCCCATTATGAGCTGCTATATATTCCTAACAGATGTATAGCAACGAGCTCTCAAAGTATCTTTGGTCGCACGGATTATTCACCGGTATGAATGTTGAAAGAGGAAAAGAGGATTTTCAATTGATGAGCCTAAGTTGGGCCTATCCACCCATGTTGTTTTTGGTCCACCATGTGCGAGTGGGAGATGATGGTTTTTTATAGTAGATGGGCTTAAGGCCCGTCCCATAATGGGCCTAAAGGCTCAGCCCACGGGAATAAGGCCCGTGGAAGGGAAAGGTATAAAATGGATGAGAGAAAGGGAGAACGTACCTTTTGGCATAATTCAACGTACGTTCTCCTTTTCGTCCAAAATTCTCTCTCTCCAAGAAGCGACGTCATCTTCCATTCAATGGCGATTTTTCGACATCAGATCGAACTGGACTGATTTCTCTTCCTCTTATCGGCGTCGGTGTCTAATCTGTGGCTAACAAGGTACGCTCGAATCCGTGGTGTGCTTTTCGATCGGTGATACGTGACAATTCCCGGGCTTATCTTCCGCATTTGATTTAGGGGTTCGGTTTAGTGCCGAATCCGGTTTTTGGGGATCCGACGATCCCAACAAAAAGGATCATTTAAAATCTGTGTTCGGACAAGATTAAGAAAGTGAGATGTTGCTAATTTACCATAATCTACTCTCCCCATTTAAAGATATCACCACAGTGAAAACTTCATAGAAGAAAATTAAAGACGTAGAACCGGGCTTCAAAAGAATTCCATCACTATATCCTTTTCTACAGATGAAAAATTTTCTGTTGGTCCCTGAACAACAACAATGCTAGTTAAAGATTATGTCTAATTTGCCTTGCGAAGAACGCTAAAGTGGAACTTGCTAGCAATAGGATCCCAATATATCCCGACCTCATCGCCAGCCGCCAACCCCCTCCGTTTCACGAACTCCTTGATCCAACCCCCCTTGAGGACGTGGGACCCAGACGACGCCCAAAACACGAACACCGGTCGATGCTCAGAGCACGTGTCCATGTCCCTCACGATGACGTCGGCCCCCTTGCCGCTCTCGACTTGCCTCACCGTCTCCTCGTTCATCCATTGGAGAAAGTGGCTCTTCACAGAGTCCCGCCTGATCAAGAGCCTCGACAGGTGGCCGAGATCGCTTTGTGTAAGCCTCTTCTTGATCTTATAAGGGTCGAAGAGCAGCGTCAACTCCGTGGAAACTTCCTCGGCATCACATCCTGAGGCCTCTTTCTTTCCCTTCTGCGCTCTATTGTACTTCGCCTTCTTCTCCACAATTAAGGATTCGGCATTGGTAAGTGAGGCCATGGATTTTCTCTTCAGTTGGGCAGGAACGATTTCTTGACGAGGGCCGCCGACTTCCTTCGTGTTCTGATCAGGCGCGAGGGGGAAGAACTCGCGAGCGACTGCCACTCCTGTAGACGAAATACCTCTGACACCTTCGTCGCCATTCTTCTCCTGATTGTGCAGATAAGAAAGGCACGAGCATGACGAAGAGTCCATTGATGCCGGCAAGTGGACCTCGCTTCTCAGGTGGTTGCCAATGGGTTTCTTCTCGCGATCCTGCAGATAAGAAAGGCGCGACAACAAAGAGTCCGTCAATGGTGGCGAGTGGACCTCGCCTCTCAGGATGTCGCCGATGGGAGGCGGTCTGGGGCCCAAGAAATCGATGAGCTTCATGGGTTTTTGGTTGAAGAAACAGAAAAACACTCCGCGAGAACAACAAAGGGCAACAGGGTGAGGAGAAATTCAGAGAGAGCGAAAGACAGAAGAAAGACAACGTTGGAGAGAGGATAGAAACACAGAGGAAATATATAGTTTACCGTTGGAAATGGCATGGCTTCGAGGGCGCGCTGAGGAGCGAGAGTTTCTTTCCTAATTCGAGTCAGGTTAAGATTAGTAAAATAGGAAATAATTTCAACATTCAAGATTGAAGATGGATTCCCTGTGTAAACTATAATATCGCAAACTCTTCAATTATTCTAAATAATGAGTTGAAGATAATTCCCTGTTAGATCTATGCTATGAATGAGCTTCTTCTTTTTGTTAGATTATTATCATCATCCAATAAGACAGAATTTTAAAAGGCTGGAAATTTTGTTTGAATTACTTTAACGAAAGAAAGATTTTTAAATGTATATAATAATGAGTTTATAGAAAAAACACAGATGTAAGTTTGTCTTAGCTTTGTCTTATTTTTTATATCAATTGGTTCGCATTGTTCGAGTGAGACACTTTCCTGTTCTAGTTGAATTATTTGTTTCCTATATAAGGTTTTATTTGAATACATTGTAGGGATAATACCACAAAAAAAATTTAAACTATACCCATCGTAACATTAATAATCAAAACTTTTTTTTGTAACATCAATAATCTTGAATTAGTATTTCCTTTGGTCCATGACCAACAGGAAATTTGAACTCTTTAGAAAAAGGGTAATCGTATGGAACTTTATTATTACATGCAAATAGGCTATCTCTATCTTCCTTAGAAATATCTTCCTTAGAAATTCAATTCTTGAGGAGTGTTCTTATGAAAGCCAAATCAGTCTTTAATTTTCTTGAATCTTTTTTTTTTCTTCACTATGGTGAATATAAAAAAATATAAGGTCACATATGTAAAGTGACGTTTTGAAAATAAATTTTATTTTTCGTAAAATATATTTTATTATCTAATTTTATTAACTAACTTATTATCGATAATAAATTTTATTATCTAATTTTTTCAAGTGATACAAATGATGATCTTTAGAAAAATAATTTATTTTTCGTAAAATAAATAGAGCTTCAATGAAATAAAAGAATAACAGCATTCAATCCCATTGACATATCTTCCCCTATACAAATAGGCTCAACCCAAGGAGTACATTGTCCTAATATCTTTTATGATTACGTAAGTAAGAAGAAAAAGTGAAAATAAAAATAAAAATATAGAAGTACTCCATAAGAAAAAGAAAGTAAGCAAAGATAAACTATGAAACGAAGATAGAGCAATAGAGATGGGTAGAAATTATGACTCAGTTTATTTAACGACAGATAAATAATTTAAAAAATATATATTTTAAAATGATTGATTATATCACTTTAAAAAATAAATTAATGAAAAATATTTTTATCATCGTTGAAAATGTTTAGATATAATTATTATCAATAATAAAAATATTATTTGCTAATTATTTTGAGTAATACCATTGATTATGAGAATACGAAATGCGATGCTTAAGTAGCCATCACGTAACATGCAAGCTGTTAGGGCCCTTTACGTGCTTAATCGGTGCCACGTAAGATCAATCGTAGTCAAACTCCTCAGTTACGTGTACACGCTGGCCCACTCTGACTTCATCGGACTCTCTTTTTCATTTCTTCGCGGCTCGCCAGACTGCGGCTGCCGCCGCCGCCGCCACCACCGACGGCGGAGCCTCTGGCGAGGGCCCGAAGAGCGTCCGGAACCAGCCCAATACATCCCGATCTCATCACCAACCGCCAAGCCCCTCCGTTTCACGAACTCCTTGATCCAACCCCGCTTGAGGACGTAGAACTAGACGCCCAGAGCACGAACACCAGTCGATGCTGAGAGCACGTGTCCATGTCCCTCGCGATGACGTCAGCCCCCTTGCTGCTCTCGACTTGCCTCACTGTCTCCTCGTTCATCCATCGGAGAAAGTGGCTCTTCACAAAGTCCCGCCCAATCAAGAGCCTCGACGGGCGGCCGACATCGCTTTGCGTAAGCCTCTTCTTGATCTTATGAGGGTCGAAAAGCAGCGTCAACTCTCTGGAAACTCCCTCGGCATAATTCGCCCTTGGTTGGGCAGGAACGATTTCTTGACGAGGGTCGCCGACTTCCTTTGTGTTCAGATCAGGCACGAGGGGGAAGAACTCACGAGCCACCACCGCCCCTGCAGATGAAACAACTCTGGCCTCTTCGTCGCGATTAATCTCCTGATCGTGCAGAGAAGAAGGGCATCACGCGATTATATAGACTCGGGTAAAATTATAAAAAAAACTTACCCCTCTCTCTCTCTCTCTCTCTCTCTCTCTCTGCGCGTGTAGTTGCTTCCTCTCCTTGTTTTGGCTCCTTCTTCCTCGCGAGGTAGGGGCGCCGGACAGAGAGAGTCGATCGACTCGTGCTGAGAGAGAGAGCTAATGTTAGAAAGACCCAAAAAATCTTACCCCTCTCTCCCTCTCTCTCTCTCTCTCTGCGCGAATGTAGTTGCTTCCTCTCCTTTTTTTATAATACCGAAAACCTTAAACTTGTACATATTCGTAAATCCTAACTGAGTGGGGGAGGGGGGTATTCATCAGGTGTCTTCCTTGTATAAATATTAACCCCGTTGCTCCTTCACATTCCCTCTACTCTTCTTCCTTCCCACTTGTTCCCCTGTTTTCCCCTGCTTTTTGCTTCCTTCCCTTCATATTTGCATTCACACGCAGGGGATGCCGTCGCCGTGCACGGTGTGCAAGCTGCCGCAGAGGAGGTGCGCGCAGGACTGCGTGTTTGCCCCCGTACTGCCCGGCTGACGAGCTCCACAAGTTCGCAAACGTCCACGAGGTCTTCGGCGCCAGTAATGTCAACAAGATGTTCCAGGTTCACCCCCTTTTCTCTTTCCTAAGCGCATTCGTCACCCCCCTCTCTCATACTCTCTAATTTTACCCGAGTTTATATAATCGCGTGATGCCCTTCTTCTCTGCACGATCAGGAGATTAATCGCGACGAAGAGGCCAGAGTTGTTTCATCTGCAGGGGCGGTGGTAGCTCGTGAGTTCTTCCCCCTCGTGCCTGATCTGAACACAAAGGAAGTCGGCGACCCTCGTCAAGAAATCGTTCCTGCCCAACCAAGGGCGAATTATGCCGAGGAAGTTTCCAGAGAGTTGACGCTGCTCTTCGACCCTCATAAGATCAAGAAGAGGCTTACGCAAAGCGATGTCGGCCGCCCGTCGAGGCTCTTGATCGGGCGGGACTTTGTGAAGAGCCACTTTCTCCGATGGATGAACGAGGAGACAGTGAGGCAAGTCGAGAGCAGCAAGGGGGCTGACGTCATCGTGAGGGACATGGACACGTGCTCTCAGCATCGACTGGTGCTCGTGCTCTGGGCGTCTAGGTTCTACGTCCTCAAGCGGGGTTGGATCAAGGAGTTCGTGAAACGGAGGGAGTTGGCGGTTGGCGATGAGATCGGGATGTATTGGGATCCTTTTACTAGCAAGTTCCACTTTAGCCTCCTTTGCAAGGCGAATTAGACTTCTTATTTGATAATGAGCAGCGTATCTTTGTTGGCCATTTATTTCTATTATATGGAAAGGCATTCTGCAAAAGACCTTCATATTTGCTTCTGATTTTAGCGTTGAGTTTTGTAATGACGGCCGTATTACTAGGTAAGTCTATGTATAAAATGGCTTGGTTTCCAGCACATGCTAGAGTATCCAGATTGCAATGTTATTGATAGTTCAGTACATGCCTACGTATTTCGCGGTTTCACCTCAACTGTGAATGCATTAGCTGGTTTTAGTTATTGTTTCATCAAGATGTTTTTACTGAAACTCTCCAAATCAACAGCTCAGATAATTTGCCATATGTGACTCCATATGGAGTTATACAGAGATGTTCAGCTGGTTAGTTTGTGTAGTTTTTGTCCAACATACCCAGCATAGCATAAACAAAGGGGCCAGAGTTAAGTTCTTGTAGCTTTCCCCAGCTCTTTCCTTGGACACTTATTTCAAAAACTTCTCAATCCTCGGTTGCACAGCTTAATTGTCTGCTAAATTTCAAGTATCTGGCATGTCCTTGTTTGAACATCATGAAAAGTCCCGTGGTCCTAAAGATCCAAAAGATTGTCTTACACTTTGCATCCTCTGCATAAAACTCTCTTTCTGGAAATTATGATTGTCAAAACCTTACAACATATCAGAAGAAGCTGGTGGATATTTTGGTGTATTGATAAGGGGGCGATGAGGCTTTTAAGCCGGCTACCTTAAGAAAAGAGCAGCTTTCACTCAGCAATGTGCAAGCTGCCCCAATTGGCTCCCACGCTACGTCCTTTTGCCTCGTCTTGCGCATTGTGTGCCAATCCTGCAATGATTATCACCAGTCACCATTCCCTTTGAATTCAGTTTACCGTTGGGATTGTCAAGCTTAGCTGTTCTAGCAATTTAGCGTCTGAGATCGATAGTTTTCTGTAAGTGTACAGAGTGCCTCTTGACAGGGTATCTTTGAAATGACTATAAAACTCATGCTTGGTCACAAGAAATTCAATTTTCAGGAAGCAATCCCAGTCTCTCAATCCAGAGAAAGTGAATCAGAGTCGATCTCATCTTCTGTTTTGAGAGGAGTGATCCTGGTTTTTGAGAGGTGTGACAAAAGAAAGGCATATTTTCTCTCTTTCCCATTAACAAATCCCAATTCTTATCTTAGTTTCATCAACCGGCAATCACTAATCACAAGGCATGACAAAGAAGAGGAAAACGGGTCTAGGATGTACCAAGTCTCTTTTCAAAAAACGATTCACACAGTCAGAAGCTGCAACAAAGAGCTTCTATCTAAAGAAAGTCGCAGTATGCTTTACATCTAGCTCCGTGGATTAGTTCAGTCACAATTAAGGAAAGAATTCCATACTCTCAATTGCAATCAGAATGTATGTCAAATGCATACATAGACGAACAAATTACATTTATCAATAGTATATCTCAATAACCATTGGCAGAGATTACCTTCATTATTACCATTACCAAACTGCAAAACAAGGACTGGGTTGATTCATGAAATCGCCTTTGCTTTGTCCAGATAAAGGTACATCATCACTTAGGGAGCCAAAGGGAACACCAGAGGCTTCCTCAGAAGATAGGGCAACGGTCTGGAGGTTCCTTGCCATGTCTTCTGTAGCATCAAAGTGAAATGGGAGATTTTCCTCTTCCTGAGGCAATTTCATAGTTATCTCAGAATTGATGATTTTACTGTGAAAATATTGGGTGCTTGGGTAGTGCTGCATAGGATTCATGGTAGTCCATTGATCAGTTACCGCATTTGTACGCTGGGCCCAACTCTAACTTCATCAGACTCCCTTTTCGTTTCTGTAGAGGTCCCGTATCTCTCTCTCTCTCTCTCATCTCGCACTTTCCCTTCTTCCTCTTCTTCCTGCAAATCCCTTAATCTAACCTCAACTTCAAAACTCCCCTCACCTCCTTTTCGTTTCTTCACAGCTACTTTTTGCTCATCTCTGGTCTACTAGCGGTTCAATCTTGCCCTTGATACCCTCATTGCCGTGCAATCCTTGAGCATCGAACAGCTCACACTGCTGCTCACTGAGGTTTCGGATGTGTTTTATATCAACGTGTTGCAGTTGTAACATGTCTATTGTGTTTGATAGATATCTCTCTCGAAGATGTGTATGGGCATACGGACCCAATAAGAACCTGTAAATGCAATACTGAAAGAAGCATCATTACGCAGGGGAACCATACCCCAGTGAGACAGATACCGAGAAAGAAGCAGCAAAAGAGAGCAGGTCAAGCTAGCAGCTACATCCACTGGACAATCTCAGACTTGCCATTATTTTCACCCAGTTTGAGAAAAACTTTACTTATGGGACTTGATATCTTTAGGGTACAGAAGAATTCTAAAATGGGTTCCTCGAAGTGTCCTGCCCAAGCAAACAACCAATTAGTAGCATTTCCAAGCAACTCTATACATAGAGATCGAAAAACCGAGTTCAGTAAGAGTAACCAACACAAGAAGATATGGATCCGAGTTCACTGATTATAAGTGCAGAAAGGAATTAGGCAAAGAAACAGTACAGGCACAAGCGATTCTGGGGGTTCCAGGAAGAATGAGTGATGATAGACGACTAAAACAGTAATTGAACTAGAACATTGGAATTGCTCAACTTCTTCGGACCACTTGGCAACACCAAATGAACAACGGAAACCCACCTCCATTGTCAGAGTAATTTCATCGGACACCTGGTGGGCATCGCGTTCCATGACAAGGCGACAAATCCAAAACAAAGAAGGAGGACAGAGGGTATCGAGAACGGACCGAGATGCAAGAGCGGGTCGACCACGGAAATGGAGTCGGCCTTGGCAAGTCGGAATGCGGAGATGCAGAGACGGGAAGCCAAGCCCAGGCTTCGCTTCGAGACAGGGACAAAGGTGGGGACGATGTCCGTCGCTCTGCTACCGCCTCGGAGCGCCTACTGGAGGCAAGCCTCCTTGTTCCCCCCGTCTCGAACTGTTGGGGCTGGTTCGGCACGCTCTTCGGGCCCTCGCCTGAGGCTCCACCGTCGGTGGCGGCGGCGGCCGCCGGCAGGTCAGCCGGGAAGAAATGAAAAAGAGTCTGATGAAGTCATAGTGGACCAGCGTGCACACGTAACTGATGAATCGACTACTATTGATCTTACGTGCCATTGATCAAGTACGTAAAGAGAAAATGTAAAGGGGCCTACAGCTCATGCGTTACCAATTATCATTTTTTCTTTTGGTTTGTTCCCTTTCTTTAGCGAAAAATGAAAATATAGAAAATAATTTTTATAAATATGATTGTTTATATTGTTTAAAGTAATTTGTAAATAATTTTTTCACTAAAATTTTCTATGGTATCAAAATATTTTTTGTTTATTTATTTTTATCGTGATACAAACAATTTATTTTGTAAAAAAATATTTTTAAATTATTTATTTTTTTCGAACTAAATGAAGCTTTAATTTCTTCCCAATTTCTCTCACTCTACCCTCTTTTCCTGGTTTATCCTCGCTTACCTTCTTTTTCATAAGAGGCATTTCTATATTTCTTTCACTTTCTTACTTAAGCAATTTTAGAAAATAGGAAAAAAGCTGCAAAAAATTCTAAACTATGTCTACTATGACACATTTACCTTAATTTTTTTTTTTTTGTAATATAAAAACTCCAAACTTATATTCGCATGACACACTTACCCTGTAATTTTTAACTTGGCACAAAAAATTTCAAACTTATACCTCCATGACACAATTACCTCAAATTATTTTTTTGTAATACCAAAAACCCTAAACTTGTACACATTTACTCCAACATTTGAGGTAAATGTATCGGACAGATACAAGTTTAGAGTTTGTACTATCACAAAAAATTTGATATAACTTGAGGTAAATCTTAGTACAAGTTTGGGATTATTTGTGTTACAAAAAAAAGTTTGAAAAAAATGTCACATTGGATATTGAATTTTGCAAGAGAGGAGGCTTTTGCGAATGAGTTTTTGATGGCTTTTTCCCTAGAAAATAGGACAATGTACTTCTTGGGTAGAGCTATTTACGAAGGAGGAGGTGTCAGTGGGATTGAATTTTGTTTCTATTACATCTATTCTTTCACTTTTATTAAGCCCCATTTATTTAGTAAAAAATAAATAATTTAAAAATCTTCTTTTAAAAAATCATCGCTTCTATTGCTTGAAATATTTAATCAATGAAAAAAGTTTATATAATCTTCAAAAGGTTATGTTTAAATATTTTTGCAAGCAATGAAAATTTATTTATATGTTTGAGCGATATAAGTGATAATTTTACAATATTCTCCTAATTATTCATTTTCTGTTAAACAAACAAAACCTAATTTTTTTTTCTTTTTTTAGGAAATGCAACTTTAGTAGAGATTAAACTTTTATAGTCCTTACTTGCTGGCCGTCAACATGTATTATTCTGGATTATAACGAATTTTCAACGTGACAAGGAAGAATTCGATTTCATCCCAATTCTAGAGAAATAATTTGAGCATCTAGTCTATTGAAATGCCACTTTATAAAATGTACCTATATATATATATATATATATATATATATATATATAACATTAAATTTTTTATATTCACCACGACGAGAAAAAAAAGGCTCAAAAAAATTAAAGACACCCTAACTTTCAAAAGAACATTCATCAAGAATTGAATTTATGAAGAAAATAGAGATAGCCCGATTGCACGTAACAATAAATTCTATGTGTAACAATAAAATTTTTCTAAGGATTACAAACTCCCCCAAAAGAAATACTAATTCAAGATTATTGATGTTACAAAAAAAGATTGATTATTGGTGTTACAAAATGCATAATTTAGGATTTTTTGTTATATCATCCCATAACGTACGTGAACAAATTGATTAAAAAACGAAGAAGACAAATATAAAACAAGCTTAGAGCATCCCTTTCCGACCCCGTCTCTTTTCTTTATTTTGTGTAATATTTTGTAATGTAACTACCCGTGCTTTTTATAAGCTCATTATTATATACATTTAAAATTCTATAAGCTCAATATTATATACATTTAAAATTCTTTCTTTTGTTAAAATAAATCAATTTTTTTCAAGCCTTTTAAAGTTCCGTCCTATTGCATGATGAAAATAATGTAACAAATTAGGAAATAAATCTTGAATCTTGAAATTATTTCCTATTTTACTAATCTTAACCCGACTCAAATTAGGAATGCAACTCTCACTCAGCGCACTCTCAAAATTCGACTACAAATCCATCATAATTCCAACGGTAAACTGTATATCTTCCTCTCTATGCCTCCGAGTCCTCATCGTCCTCTGTCTCTCTATTCTCTCCAACGTTGTCTTTCTCTCTTTCGCTCTCTCTAAATTCCCCTGAACCGCGTTGCCCTTTGTTGTTCTCGCGAAGCACTTTCCTGTTTTTTTTCACCAGAAACCCATGAAGCTCATCGATTTCTTGGGCCCCGGATCACCTGCCATCGGCAACATCCTGAGAGGTGATGTCCGCTCGCCGCCATTGATGGACTCTTCATCATCGCGCGTTTCTTATCTGCAAGATCACGAGCAGAAGCCCGTTGGCGACCACCTGAGAAGCGAGGTCCACTCGCCGCCGTCGATGGACTCTTCCTCGTGCCTTTCTTCTCTGCACGATCAGGAGAAGGATCGTGACGAAGGAGCCAGAGGTACTTCGTCTGCAGGAGTGGTGGTGTCTCGCGAGGTCTTCCCCGTCGCGCCTGATCAGAACACGAAGGAAGTTGGCGACCCTTCTCAAGAAATCGTTCCTGCCCAACTGAAGCGAAAATCCATGGCCTCACTTACCGATGTTGAAACCTTAATTGTGGAGAAGAAGGCGAAGTGCAAAAGAACGCAGAAGGGAAAGAAAGAGGCCTCAGGATGTGATGCCGAGGAAGTTTCCACAGAGTTGACGCTGCTCTTCGACCCTTATAAGATCAAGAAGAGGCTTACGCATAGCGATCTCGGCCACCTGTCGAGGCTCTTGATCGGGCGGGACTTTGTGAAGAGCCACTTTCTCCGATGGATGAGCGAGGAGACGGTGAGGCAAGTCGAGAGCGGCAAGGGGGCCGACGTCATCCTGAGGGACATGGACACGTGCTCTGAGCATCGACTGGTATTTGTGTTTTGGGCGTCGTCTGGGTCGTACGTCTTCAAGGGGGGTTGGATCAAGGAGTTCGTGAAACGGAGGGGCTTGGTAGCTGGCGATGAGGTGGGGATATATTGGGAGCCTAGTGCTAGCAAATTCCACTTTAGCCTCCTCCACAAAGCGAATTAGGCTTGATCTTGATCTAGTATTGTTTTTTTTTTTTTGTTGACCAACAGGAAAATTTTGATCTCTGCGAAAGGATATTAGTGATAGAATTCTATTGTTTGCAATGGCACTATCTCTCAGGAAATTTAATTCTTGGTGAATGCTTCTTTTGAAGCCTGATTCTGTCTTTCAATATTCTTGTGAGAGTTTTCACTGTGGTAATAATATCTTTGAGTGGATGAAATTGATTATGGTAGATTGGCAACATCTGACTTTCTTAATTCTGTCTAAGCACAAATTTTAAGCGATCCTTCTTTAAGACGGACTTCTTATTTCGTAATGATCGATGTGACTCTAATTTCCTATTATATAAATAGGCCTTCTACGAATAGAGTTCAGTTTTGTAATAGCAGCCGCATTACCGGGCAAGTCTATGTATAAGTTGGCTTGGTTTACACCACATGCCTATAGATGAGTGTGCAGATTGCAATGCTGCTGACAGTTCAATACACGCCCACATATTTTGCGCTTTCGCCTCAACAGTGAATGCATAAGCTGGTTTTTAGTCACTGTTTCATCGAGATGTTTCTACTGAACTGTCCAGATCAACAGCTCTCTGATGTTTTGCGATAGCATAGGATATCCAAAGGTGCCAAAGTCAACTTCTTGTAGCTTTCTCCAGCTTTGGCCTTGGACACTTTTTGGAAAAACTTCCAAATCCCTGCTTGCACACTGGCATGCCCGTGTTTGATCATCATGAAAAAGTCACCTGGTCCTAAAGATACAAAAGATTGCCATAGACTTTGTATCGTTTCGAAAGGTGAGCAATCAATATGGATTTCAAGCATATCACTTCCAAGCAGAGGCAGTTTGTTTATTGCTCTGCAACATTAACTTATTAGTTTTAGGAAATCCTTTCTCTTTGTTTGAGCGTTATTCCAGATCAAATGTGCAATGTAATAGCTTCGATGATCAGAAGAGGAGAGATCAAAAGGGGTCGTGATTTATCAATAATTTGAAAATTTTCCGAAAGTGGTTCAGGGGTTTACTCATAATGATATCATTGAGATTCAAGTATTTTCCAAGTACAGGATTCCTTGTGACTGTAGTCCAGAGAGGGTAGTTTTTCATGAACTCTCCGTCACCAACATGGAAATCTAGTTACCTGTATCTGTCTAATGCCAAAAAATAAAAATAAAACAGACAACTTTAACCCACAGATCATCACACTCACTCACTCTGTCACGTGCACACGCTGGCCCACTCTGACTTTGCGGACTCTCCTTTTCGTTTCTTCACGGCTCGCCAGACGGCCGCCGCCGCCGCCACCGCCGCCGCCGGAGCCTCTGGCGAGGGCCCGAGTACAAGAAGGCTTGCCTCCAGTACGCGCTCCGAGATGGCGGCAGAGCGATCCCACCTCGAAGCGAGGGCTAGGCTGGGCTGGGCTTGGCTTTCCGCCTCTGCGTCTCTGCATGCCGACGCGGCAAGACCAACTCCAATGTCCTTGGGCGTCCCCACTTGCTCTTACATATCGGTCCTTTCTCGATGCCCTTTGTCCTCGTTCTCGGGAGTTCGATGAAATAACTCTGGTGATGGAGCTGGGGTTTTTGTTGTTTCTCTGGCGTTGCTTCGTGATTGGAAGAAATGGAGCAATTCAATGTTCTGGTTCAGTTACTGTTTTAGTCCTCTTTTATCACTCATTCTTCCTGGACCCCACCGAATTGCTCGCGTCTGTACCGTTTCGTTGCCCGGTTCCTTTCGCTACTTATAATCAGTGAGTTCAGATCGATATCTTCTTGTGTTGGTTACTCTTACTGCGCTTGGTTTTTCAGTCACCATGTACAGAGTTGCTTGGAAATGCTGCTAATTGGTTGTTTGCTTGGGCGGGACGCTTTTCTTCCGAGGAGCAGCCCATCTTATTCTTTTGTACTCTGAAGATCTCGAGTCCCATATCCTTTACTACTTCTGTCTGAGTATCTGTGTCAGTTCGGCGTGGTTCCCCTGCATAAAGTTGCTTCTTTCAGTAATGCATCAACAGGTTCTTTTTGGGTCGTATGCATTTGCACATCTTTGAGAGAAATATTGGCTTTCCTGTTTTATGAGTCTCTGAACACAACAGATATGTCACAACTGCAATGCACCCATATAGAACACATCCGAGCCTGAGTGAGCAGCACGACCTGTTTGATGCCAAAGGATTGCACGATGGCAAGGGTATCGGAGCAAGATTGACACGAGAACCGCCGGTGAACCAGAGACGTGCAGGGGAAGAAAAAAACAAAAAAAAAACAAGGCAGTTTTGAAGAAATGAAAAAGGAGAAGGGATCGAAGGTATTTGAAGTTGGGTTAGATTAAGGGAGTTGGACAAGGAAGAAGAAGAAAAGAAAGTGAGAGATGAGAGAGAGTAACGGGAGCTGTGAAATTGCCTCAGGAAGAAGAAGATCTCCCGTTCCACTGTCAGCAGTGATTGGACCTTTTTCTGATGCTGCTGAAGACACAGCGAGAGACCTCCAGACCGTTTTCCTCATCTTCTGATGAAACCTCTAGTGTTCCCTTTGGCTCCCTAACTGATGATGTACCTCCATCTGGACAAAGCGAAGGTGACTGCATGCATCACCGAAGTCCCTGCTTTTCAGTTTGGTAATTGTAACAAGGGAAGTAATCTCTGGCAATGATTGTTGATAACTATTTACAAATTTAATATGTTTGTCTATGTACCCATCTGAATATTGTATTGTCTATCGAGACATACATTCTGATTTCATCTGAGTGTATGAGATTCTTCCTTAAGTGTGACTGTACTAGTCCACACAACATGACGTAAAGCATGCTGCAGTTTTCTTTAATGAGAAGCTCTTGTCGCAGCTTCTAACTTCGTTGAAGCATGTTGTGAAAAGACAAAAAAAAGCATCAGCAGTCTTTGCCAAGTTTAATTTAAGACATGAATTAATCTACTAATAATGGAATGAATTATTGTCCACTGGACATTGTCATGTCATGCCTTGTGGACAGTGTCTTATTTTCCATCATCGAGCAAAACAAAAATCCTAAATATGCTTTTGGCTTTGAGGGGAATAATTAGTTATTGACGTATTATATGATAAGGGAATGGCAGTTGATGAAGCTATGATCAAATAGAATTGGAATTAGAAGTATATTGTATTGCCATGTTGTTTGAGTACAAGACACTTCTACACACAGAAAGGCATCAGGAATATAAGATTGACTCTGATTCACTTTCTCGATGTTCAAACTCTGGGATTGCTACTGGAAAATTGAACTTCTTGTCAGTAGAAAAGATACTTTTGTCAAAAGGCACTCTGTACACTTGCCAGAAAACTACGATCTCTTGAACAGTTAAGCCTGATAATCACAATTGTAAACTGAATTTAAAGGGAACGGTTATTGCCGATAAATCATTGCAAGATTGGCATTCAATGCACAAGACAAACAAAAATGATGTAATGTGTGGGAGGAGATAGCTTTCATCGTCGAGTGAAAGCTGCTCTTTTCTTGAGCAACAGGCTTAAAAGCCTCATTGCGCTTATCGATATGCCAAAATATTTAGTAGTTTTTAAGGTTTTGATGAATCATAATAAATAGAAAGAGAGATATATGCAGAGGATGCGAAGTGTAAGACAATCTTTTGGATCTTTAAGGCTAGGTGACTCCTTCTTGATGATCAAACACGGACATGTTAGATTATGTAATTTAGCAGACAATTTAGATGTGCAGGCAGGGATTCAGACGTATTGCGAACAAGTTTCCAAGGCCAAAGCTGGAGAAAGCTACAAGAAGGTAACTTTGGCATCTTTGGATATCCAACTCTATGACAAAACATGAGCTATTGATAAGGAGGGCTAAGTAGAAACATATTGATGAAACAATTACTAAAAACCAGCGTATGCATTCACTGTTGAGGTGAAAGCACAATCTACGTAGGCGCTCATTGCAGTGCCAACAGCATTGCAATCTGCACATTCATCCATAGGCATGTGCTGGAAACCAAGCCAACTTAGACTTACCCAGTAATGCAGCCGCCATTACAAAATTCAACTCTAAATTAAATAGCCAACAGAGACACCGATCACTACCAAATAAGAAGTCCCTCTTAGAAAAAGATCATTTAAAAATTTTGCTCAAACAGGATTAAGAAAGTCAGATGTTGCCCATCTACAATAATCAACTTTACCCATTCAAAGATATTACCACAGTGAAAACTCACACAACAAAATTAAAGACAGGTGTGGGCTTCAAAAGAAGCACTCACCAAGAATTGAATTTCTGAGAGAGAGTTCTATTGCATACAATAGAATTTCCATCACAAATGTCCTTTTCAAGAGATCAAATTTTTCCTGTTGGTCACCAAAAAAAAAAAAAAAAAACTATACTAATTCAAGATCAAGCCTAACTCACCATGTGAAGAAGGCTAAAGTGGAACTTGCGCTCACTAGGATCCTAATATATCCCAACCTCATCGCCAACCTCCAACGCCCTCCGTTTCACGAACTCCTTGATCCAACCCCCCTTGAGGACATAGGACCCAGACGATGCCCAGAACACAAACACCAGTCGATGCTCAGAGCACGTGTCCATGTCCCTCACGATGACGTCGGCCCCCTTGCCGCTCTCGACTTGCCTCACTGTCTCCTCGCTCATCCATCGGAGAAAGTGGCTCTTCACGAAGTCCTGCCCGATCAAGAGCCTCGACAGGTGGCCGAGATCGCTTTGCGTGAGCCTCTTCTTGATCTTATAAGGGTCGAAGAGCAGCGTCAACTCTGTGGAAACTTCCTCGGCATCACATCCCGAGGCCTCTTTCTTTCCCTTCTGCGTTCTTTTGCACTTCGCCTTCTTCTCCGCAATTAAGGATTCGGCATTGGTAAGTGAGGCCATGGATTTTCGCTTCGGTTGGGCAGGAACGACTTTTCGACGAGGGCCTCCGACTTCCTTCGTGTTCTGATCAGGCGCGAGGGGGAAGAACTCGCGAGCCGGCACCACTCCTGCAGAGGAAACACCTCTGGCCCCTTGGTCGCCATTCTTCTCCTGATCGTGCAGATGAGAAAGGCACGACGAACACTCCATCGACGGTGGCGAGTGGACCTCGCTTCTCAGGTGGTCGCCAATGGGTTTCTTCTCATCATGTAGATAAGAAACGCACGACAACGAAGAGTCCATCAATGGCGGCGAGTGGACCTCGCCTCTCAGGACGTCGCCGATGGGAGGCGTTTTGCGTGCCAACAAATCGACGAGCTCCATGGGTTTGTGGTGAAAGAAACAGGAAAGTGCTTCGTGAGAACAACGGAGGGGCAACAAGGTGCAGGGAAATTCAGAGAGAGAGAGCGAAAGAGAGAGAGACAACGTTGGAGAGGGAGTAGAAAGACAGAGGACGACAAGGACTTGGAGGCGTAGAGAGAGAGGGAAATATGTGGTTAGTTTACCGTTGGAATTGGGATGGCTTTGTAGTCAAGTTTCGAGAGTGTGCTGAGGAGCGAGAGGTTCTTTCCTAATTTGAGTCAAGTTAAGATTAGTAAAACAGGAAATAATTTCAAGATTTAAGATTTATTTCCTGATTTGTTACATTGTTTTCATCAAGTAATAGGACGGAACTTTGGAGGGCTGGAACAAAACTAAATGTTTTTAATTCTTTTTTAACAAAAGAAAGATATGTAAATGTATATGATAATGAGTTTATCACAAACTTGGAAAAAAATTGTCCACTCGTTTTTGAGAGTGCACTGAGAAGTGAGAAGTTCCTTCATAATTTGAGTCGGTTTAAGAGATTGATAAAATAGGAAATAATTTCAAGATTCAAAATTGAAGATTGATTTCCTACGGAAACTCTAATATCACAAACTCATTAATTATTATAATAACGAGTTCCACATAATTCCCTGGAGCTTCTTCTTTTTGTTACATTATTTACATCATGTAATAGGATGGAAATTTTTCTTTTGATTTATTTACAAAAAAGAAAGATTTTTAAATGTCTATAATAATGAGTTTTTAGAAAAAAAAAAAAAACATGGGTAATCACATTGCAAAAAATTGCACAAAATAAAGAAAAGAATCAGCGTGGGTATGGGATATTGTAAACTTGCTTCATCTTTGTTTTCTTCTTTTTTATCAATTTGTTCACATTTTTTTAGTGGCGCACTTTCCTGTTCTTGTTAGATTACCTCCCTATAAGATTTTAATTGAATATGTTACGGGGATGATATCACCAAAAACCTTAAAAATCATCAATATTCTTTTTTATAGTTACACGCAATCATGCTATCTTTATTTTCCTAAGAATTTCAATTCTTAGTGAGTGTCCTTTTGAAAGCGAGAGCGTCTTTAATTTTCTTGAGCCTTTTATTTCCACCGTGGTGAACATAAAATTTTTTAATGTTATATATACTTACATTTTATAAAGTGACATTCCGAAAACCAAGTGCTCCAATTATTTCCAGGAAATTAGGATGAAGTTGAACTCTTCCCCTGTTATGTTGAAAATCCTCTATACTCCAGAACAATATATGTTGATGGCCAGCAAGTAAGGGCTACAAAAGTTTAATCTCTAATAAATTTGCATTTCATAAAAAAGAAGAAGATGAGAGAATGCATCTAGGTTCTATTTATTTCCCGGAAAATGAATACTTTGGAATATATTTTAAAATTATCACTTATATCATAAATAAATAAATATTAAATATTTTCGAAGTTTGTAAAAACATTTATAGATAATTTGTTATCAATAATAAAAGCACTATCATTAATTAATTATTTCATGAAATACAAGCGACGATCTTGGAAAAATATTTTTAAATTATTATTTTTTACAAAATAAATAAAGTTTAATGAACATTAGAGAATCAATGAAGTTGAAACAAAATTCGATCCCACTGACGCCCCCTCCTATGCGGATAGCCCCACCCAAGGAGTACATTGTCCCATTATTTTCCAGGATTACGTAAGTAAGAAGAAAAAGTGAAAAAAGAAGAAGAAATATTCCATTGGAAACTGCAAGCTTGTTTCACCGTTTTCTTCTTTTTTTATTATCAATTTGTTCACATTTTTCGAGTGGGCCAATTTCCTGTTTTGGTTAAATTATCTATTCCCTACCAGCTTTTTATTGAATATGTGGTGGGACCAAATATCCTCCGCTATGCACAGTGTGACATCAATAGCTAAATTTTCTTTTTTTTTGATATCACCGAAAATTCCAAACAATTCCCTCCCTAGCAATGATACCACAAATTTGTTTGTGTCACCAAAATCCTCAAACTTCTACTAGTGTGATAAAAATAAATATGGAGACATTGGTGTCGTGGTGGGTAACGTTTAGGATTATTTTGATAGATTGAGGGTACTTTCGTAAACTTGTACAAATTTGGGGGTTTTAGTGACATAGAAAAAGTTTAGTCCAGTGGAAATTTCCCTGTGTTTTATTTCCTCCCGCAACTTCTGGTTATTTCCTCCAATTATAATTACCTTTTTTTTCCTAATCTATTTCAACATTTCTCTTTTCAATTTTCAATCTTCTTTAAAAAAGAGATAATCTTTTTCGTACTCTATGGAAAAATGCTCTCTTCTAGTAAAACCAGTAGGCATGGAATATCATTCGTGTGTACATGTGTAGAGTTTTGCTGGGTAAACATTTTCATTCATTCGACCAAAAAAAAAAAAAAAAAACAATTTCATTCAAAGTCGTGATACATCTATCAAAACGAGTCAAATCGGAGCACTATAAGCTAGGGCCAACTTTGAGAAACTCACAGCAGTAACTATTTCGGACAAGTACCACGTTTTATTGCAAAAAGTAATTAATTTAATATTTGTTCAATTAAAATTTCCAAAAGTAACGGTCTTTTCTTTAGCATATCTTAATTAACTTGTTTCATGGATTGCAACACGGCTGACATTTTTAAAATTTATATATTTTTTTGCTAATTTATCTTTTGAATTCTTTTCTCATGTTTTTCTTTCTCTCTTAAATCATTACAGTCAGAGTCTTTTATTGAAAATAAAGATTGAATTTTTTGTCCATAAGAATTAGGTAAATATTTATGAGAGGGACAAATGGGTTTGTAGGTCTCAAATCATCTAGGGACGAATTGTTTCGAGGCCTTTGAATCTATTGCACCCTTGGTCGTCGATAGGGGTGAGCAGTTCTAGGATAGGTCTAGGTTCCACATGAAATTTAGAATCTAAACCTAGAACTTACATGTATATCGTAGAGTTCCAAAGTCTATCAGGGAATTGGTGAATTCCTTTTTTTTCTTTCATTTTTTATTTTTATTTGTTTGCTTCATCTTTAGTCAAACATAATAAAAATTAACGCAACAAAAAAAAAATTGGATAGATAGAGTTTCATCAACAAGACTACCTATACCAAATAGAACCATTTATAAGTGAAGTACCGTCATACTTAATGAGAGAAGTTGTATTATGTTGTAAGGTAGGGCAAATGAAAGGGATTGATTCAAGAGCAAACTAGAAATACCTGTTAAGAGTGGTGATTAGTTAATTTAAGGTTTGTCTAAAGTGTATAGTACTCTAAAAATTTCTCCTGCAATTTCACATATATGTTGTAGCCTTGTAGGTGGATTCTAATTGATACATATCTTCCACCTACTCCGGAGCAAGTTTAAAATTAATCCTAGTTATGGAAGAACATTACGAATAATATTAGTAATGAAATGATGTTTTGAATTCTGAAAGTGTGATACTACTAGTTTGAAAATTAGTGAAAAGATCCTTAGATACTACTAGTTTTAAGGTTGCCTCGGTTCGGTCTGATTCTACATTTCCCGGTCTGGTCTAGTTCGGTTTCTACCAAGGAAATAGATCAAACATTTGCAGAAAACTGCCCTCCCGTTTTCTTACTTTTGTATGGGTCGATAATCAAGAGAAGGAAATATCGCTAGTTCCATGTCTTTTCACATGTTAAGAGCTTGTAAAGTCAATACAACAGCTTATCCCACCGACAAATACAGATATTATATATCTCAAAAAGTTTTAAGATGGAAAATATTTATTCGAACTTTGCTCTCAGATCTCCAAAATTTTTAAATCCCTTCTTTTTCCTTTTTTTTTTGCAGAGGGAGAACTATGCCTAAGATATAAATGTCATCGAATCTTAGTTTATGTAATTAAGTTCCTTTAACTTACATGCATGATTTGTGTTGTGGAATCGTTTTATCAACATTTCGTCAATGTGCTGATGTGACATTATTACGAGATTAGAAATACGACATGTAGTGCTAACGTGCCGCTGAGCAACTAAAGATAATTGATGAGAATTGAAGTCGATGGGCCCCATCAGACATGAAAAGAGGGTGAGGGCTCATTGGATATCCTATGCTATGGCAAAACATCTGAGTTGTTGATCTGGAGAATTCAGTAAAAACATCTTCATGAAACAGTAACTAAAAACCATAATCAACTTTACCCGTTCATTAATATTACCACAGTGAACACTCACATTAGAAAATAAAAGACTTAAAATCGAGTTTCAAAAGAAGCGTGAATTGAATTTCTAGGGAAAATAGAGATAATTCGATTACATATTCCGTCACTAATATCCTTTTCTTAAGATAAGAAATATTTCTGTTGGTCACTGAAGAGCAACAATACTAGTTCAAGATTATGTCTAGTTCGCCTTGTGAAGAAGGCTAAAGTGGAACTTGCTAGCAATAGGATCCCAATATAGCCCGATCTCATCGCCAACTGCCAACCCCCTCCGTTTCGTGAACTCCTTGATCCAACCCCCCTTGAGGACGTAGGACCCAGACGACGCCCAAAAGACGAACACAAGTCGATGCTCAGAGCACGTGTCCACATCCCTCACGATGACATCGGCCCCCTTGCCGCCCTCGACTTGCCTCACTGTCTCCTCGTTCATCCATCGGAGAAAGTGGCTCTTCACGAAGTCCCGCCCCATCAAGAGCCTCGAAAGGTGGCCGAGATCGCTTGGCGTAAGCTTCTTCTTGATCTTATAAGGATTGAAGAGCAGCCCCAACTCTGTGCAAACTTCCTCGGTATCACATCCTGAGGCCTCTTTCTTTCCCTTCTGCGTTCTTTTGTACTTCGCCTTCTTCTCCACAATTAAGGTTTCAGCATCGGTAAGTGAGGCCCTGGATTTTCGCTTTAGATGGGCAGGAACGATTTTTTGACGAGGGTCACCGACTTCCTTTGTATTCTGATCAGGCGCGAGGGGGAAGAACTCGCGAGCCACCACCAATCCTGCAGAAGAAACACCTCCGACCCCTTCATCGTGATTCTTCTCCTGATCGTGCAGGTAAGAAGGGCATCACGCAAGGAAGACATTACTATAGTTATAGGTATAGATTTAATGTCTCAAGTTATAAGATGCAAATCAATCCCTCTCATGTCTTAATCTTTTAACACGAGGAAGACATTACTAAACCTTGTAAGAATTATGTATAAGAATAAAATAATTTGGTTTGAGATCATTGGTTGTCTCTTCATTAACCACGTAGCACCGCCATAAATATTAGGAGAAAAGTGGACCATAAGGGGAAATAAGTTATTGAATATACTTTATGTATGTAACTAATCCTTATAAAAAGCAATGCAAGAAGCAAGAAGCAAGAAACTATACTAATAGCTCAAGGCTTCACGCTAACCATCTGCTTAAATAAATCCAAGACACTTCACCGATGGTATGGAACAAATAAAACATGATCTTGTACAGAATAAGAGATGAGGTGCATTACCTATCGCATTTTATAAACTCGACAAAGTTAAGAGAGTTTGAGTGGAGTGGGGAAAAAATTTGCTTCAAAAAGGAAGGGGGGGGCGCTAACCTGTAACATCTTGTCGACATTGCTGGCTCCGAAGACCTCGTGGACGCTGGCGAACTTGTGGGGCTCGTTGGCTGGGAAGTACAGGGCAAACCCGCAGTCCTGCGCACACCTCCTCCGCAGCAGCTTGCACGCCGCACACGGCAATGGCGTCCCCTGCTTCTGGCCTCCACCACTCTCCTTCATTGTTCTCCTCTGGTCGAAGTGAGCGCTGAGCTTTTGCTTGGTCTGGTTCTGTCAGTCTGCGTGTGTGTGTGTGTGTGAAGACAAATATGAAGTGAAGGAAGCCAAAAGAAGGAAACAAAAAGAGGGGAAAAAGACCGAGGAGAGAGGCGGAGAGGGAGTGTGAAGGAGAGAGGTGGGATTCATAACGTATATATAGAAGGGATCACCTCTCAAGCAATACAAAAAAGAGCAAAGACGAGTTGCGCAACGGCGAGAATTTTGGGTCGATGGTTACATCGTGACACCTTTTTGACAATTTTTCTTCGGTGATATGATGGCTTTCCCCTTGCTTTGTCGACGTTCGTTTCAATGCTTTGGATGTCGACGTTTGGACGAGTTTCTTCTCTTTTTAATTCTTTTCGCGATTGACTTGGGAACCGTGACTGATCTTGCTTGAGGAGCTCTCGTCTTGCTGATTCAAGCCGCGAAACTTTAGTTTAGTTTAATTAAAACTCCATTTAGATGGAACCGAATGATTTAAAAAATATTTTTTAAAAAAGTAATTGTTTATATTACTTATAAAATGAATTAACAAAAAATATTTTTATCATTCATAAAAATGTTAAGGCATAAATTATTGTCGATAATACAAACATTTTTCATTCCCTAATTATTTCAAGTAGTAAAAATAATTATTTTTAGGAAAATGTGTTCTAAATTATTTATTTTTCGCAAAATAAACAAATCTTGAGCTGAGGGTTTCGATATTATAGATGGATTGATCCTATCTCCTATCCCTCTATTCTGACTCGATATCTTGACATGTGTCTATTTGTACCCATAAAATACAAGAGACGAAAAAAATTAACTACCTTTTCCCCATGTTTCTTTATATTATAATATAATCAGTCGTTGATCCAAAAATTCAAGATTGTTGGCAAAATCCCGTTGCCTTTGACTATTTGGAGGGTGCCAACTCTTCTATTAATTTGCTATGAATATGATATAAGACAAGATAATTCGTTTCGGAAGATTCATCGATCCTTACCCAAGCCTTAGGGTAGCCATCCCCCGCCCCCAACTTTTGTTTCTCCTTTTTATTTTCCCTTTTATTTCCAGAGTTTTCTAAATTATTGTTATTGGTTGTTTAGAATAGAGAGGAAAAAAGGGAACTAAACTTTGAGAAAAAAAGGGATTTCCAGGGGACAAACTACCTCATAATGATAAGGTGCTCGATGGCATGGGTCATGGATCCAAATCAACAATCATTGTCTCAGTCAACCTCTCCTGCGTTTTGGTCAATTAACGAGCTTCCCTCTCTTGCACCAGTGAAATCGATTAGCTCTCCCACTCGTTCAAAGAATCTGACAACCACTGATGATGATGGCAAGGAATTGCCAAAGATCGATAGGTGAAGAAGGAAGAATACCGAAAAAAAAAAAGGAAGAATAAATTATTATTGATAAAACTACCAACACGTTAAATTGATTATTATTTCAAACGATAAAAATAATTACTTTAAATTATTTATTTTCTACGAAACAAACATAGTCTAAATTGAGAGTTTTTGATACTATGGATTGATTGATCCAGTCTCCTATCCCTCTATTTTAACTCGAGATCTTGACTTCACATAAGATGCGAAAGATGGAAAAAAATTAACGAAGTACTATTTTCCCCTATTTCTCTATAGTATAATATAATGACTGTTATTGATCCAAAAATTCGAGATTGTTGGCAAAATCTCGTTGCCTTTAACTAGAGGGAGGGTGCCAACTCTTCCATTAATTTGCTTTGAATATGACATGAGATAGGACCATTCATATCGGAAGATTCATCGATCCTTGCCCAAGCCACGGTTGGGGTTGCATGCCCCTCTCTCAACTTTTGTTTCTCAATTTTATTTTCCCTTTTATTTCCAGAGTTTTCTAAATAGTGATATCAGTTGTTAGAATATGTTTGATTTTGATGATTACCCCCGTTAACTTTTTGCTAGCCAATGGAGGACTAGACATAAGAGAGTTGAAGAATCTAACGAAGTGAAGGCTGGATAGCCTTAGGCATGATTGTCGAATCCTAGTGCTTCCTCCTTTATTTATTCCTCAGCAAACGAGAGACGTGCGAAGAAAAAAAGGAAGATGTGAAGAAACGAAAAAGGAGAAGAGAGAGAAGAGATTTGAAGTTGGGTCGAGATTAAGGGATTTGAATACGGGAGAATAAGAAACAAAGTGAGAGATGACTTGAGGGAGCAACGGGAGCTATGAGGAAACAAGGAGTCTGATGAAGTCTGGGTGGGGCCTAGGGTGTACACGTGGTAACTGATGAATGGATTACTGTAAATCCAATGTGGCACCACTCAAGCACCCAATCATCAATTCTGAGACAACTAATAAATTACCTTAGGAAGGGGAAGATCTCCCATTTCACTGTCACCATGGGTTGGAGCTTCTTCTAATAGCGAGAAGCATCCGGATCGTTGCCATATCTTCTGATGAAACCTCTAGTGTTCCCTTTGGCTCCCTAAATGATGATGTACCTACATCTGGACAAAGTAAAGGCAATTTCATGAATCACCAAAGTCCTTCTTTCGCAGTTTGGTAGTCATAACGATGGAGGTAATCTCTGGCAATGTTTGTTGACAACTATTTACAAATGTAATATGTTTGTCTATGTATGCATGTGAATCTTGGATTGTGTGTCAAGACCTACATTTGGGTTGCATCTGAGTGTATGGAATTCTTTCCTTAATTGTGACGGTACTAATCCACAGGGATAGATGTAGAACATTCGCAGTTGTAGAACTAATCCATCTTGTTGCAGCTTCTGCCTTTGTTGAAGCATGTTGGGAAAAAGGAAAAAAAAAAAGACATTAGCGGTCTTTAGTTTTATACCGGAAACATTCTACTATCATGTAATGAATTATCCTCCATTGGACATTGTCGTGTCATGCCTTGTGGACATTGAGTTAGTCTCTCATGCACTGAAACAAAAATCCTAAATTTACTTTCGGTGTTGAGGGGAATGATTAGTTGTCTGTGTCGTATGATATGTGATTGCTAGTTGATGAAACTAAGATAAGAGAAAAAGTGTGATTAGCAGCATATTATATGAGCCATGTGGTCTGAATACAAAACATATTTGTGTGCAGAAAAACATTAGGAAAGTGAGATTGACTCTGATTCACTTTCATTGGATTCAGACGCTGGGATTGCTTCCTGAAGAACGGTACTCCCCTTCAGGCCAGTGTCAGATCTTAGATCACCTCCCCCTCCCCCCCGGGAGCTAACCACAATTGCAAGAAAACTATACAGTGGAGCCAAATCTCAACGGAGCTGGTATCAGTGTTGTTAAATCGGTGCAATCAACGAACCTTTCTGTTCCAGGTAAAGTGAGTGAGTGTGATGAATTGTGGGTTAGAGTTTTTTTTTTTTTTTTTACTTTTATATTTTTATATTTTAGCATTAGACAGATAAAATTTACACGTTAGTGACAGAGTTCATGAAAAACTGCCCTCTCTGGATTTGCAGTCACAAGGGGAATCCTATACTTGGAAAGTACTTGAATATCAATGATAACCTTTTGAGTAATCCGAACTACTCTTGGAAAAATTTCAAATTATTGATACATCGACGATTTTCTTTTGATCTCTCCTCTTCCGTTTTATCAAAGCCATTATATTGCACATTTGATCCCGAAAAAACACTTAAATAAAGAGAAGGGATTTCCTAAAACCAATAAAGTCATGTTAAAGACAAACAAACAGACAAATGCCCTTTGCTTGGAAGTGAGAAGCTAAAATCTATATTGATTACTCACCTTTCAAAATGATACAAAGTCAATGGCGATCTTTTGGATCTTTAGGACCGGGTGACTTTTTCATGATGATCAAACATGGACATGCCAGATACTTGAAATACAACAAACTATTAAGTTGTGCAGGCAGGAATGTAGAAGTTCAAGGGCAAAGCTGAAGAAAGCTACAGGAAGTTAACTATGGTGCCTTTTGATATCCTACGCTATGGCAAAACATCTGAGTGGTTGATTTGCACAGTTCAGTAGGAACATCTTGATGAAACAGCGCCTTACCTAGTAATGCGACCGTCATTACAAAATTCAACTCTAAAATCATAAGCAAGTATGAATTTGTCTTAAAAAAAAGAATCATTTAAAATTTGTGCTCAGACAGGATTAAGAAGGTCAGTCGTTGCCAATCTACATTAATCAACTTTACTCATTTGAAGATATTACCACAGTGAAAACTCACACAAAATTAAAGATAGAACTAGGCTTCAAAAGAAGCACTGACCAAGAATAGAATTTCTGAGAGATAGTTTGATTGCATACAAAAGATTTCCATCACTAATATCCTTTTCTAGAGATCAAAATTTTTCCTATTGGTAAAAAAAGAAAAGAAAAAGAAAGCAATACTGATTCAAGATCAAGCCTAACTCACCATGTGAAGAAGGCTAAAGTGGAACTTGCGCTCACTAGGATCCCAATATATCCCAACCTCATCGCCAACCTCCAACGCCCTCCGTTTCACGAACTCCTTGATCCAACCCCCCTTGAGGACATAGGACCCAGACGATGCCCAGAACACAAACACCAGTCGATGCTCAGAGCACGTGTCCATGTCCCTCACGATGACGTCGGCCCCCTTACCGCTCTCGACTTGCCTCACTGTCTCCTCGCTCATCCATCGGAGAAAGTGGCTCTTCACGAAGTCCCGCCCGATCAAGAGCCTCGACAGGTGGCCGAGATCGCTTTGCGTAAGCCTCTTCTTGATCTTATAAGGGTCGTATAGCAGTGTCAACTCTGTGGAAACTTCCTCGGCATCACATCCCGAGGCCTCTTTCTTTCCCTTCTGCGTTCTTTTGCACTTCGCCTTCTTCTCCACAATTAAGGATTCGACATTGGTAAGTGAGGCCATGGATTTTCGCTTCAGTTGGGCAGGAACGATTTCTTGACGAGGGTGGCCGACTTCCTTTGTGTTCTGATCAGGCGCGAGGAGGAAGAACTCGCGAGACGCCACCACTCCTGCAGATGAAATACCTGTGGCCCCTTCGTCGCCATTCTTCTCCTGATCTTGCAGATAAGAAAGGCATGACGAAGAGTCCATCGACTCCGGCGAGTGGACCTTGCTTCTCAGGTGGTCGCCAATGGGTTTCTTTTTCTCGTGATCCTGCAGATAAGATATGCGCGACGATGAAGAGTCCATCGACAATGGCGAGTGGACATCGCCTCTCAGGACGTCGCCGATGGGAGGCGTTTTGGGTGCCAACAAATCGACGAGCTCCATGCGTTTGTGGCGAAAGAAACAGGAAACTGCTTCGTGAGAACAACAGAGGGGCAACAAGGTGCAGAGAAATTCAGAGAGAGAGCGAAAGAGAGAGAGAGAGAGAGTAGAAAGACAGAGGACGACAAGGACTTGGAGGCATAGAGAGAGAGAGAGGGAAATATGTGGTTAGTTTACCGTTGGAATTGAGATGGCTTTGTAGTCAAGTTTCGAGAGTGTGCTGAGGAGTGAGAGGTTCTTTCCTAATTTGAGTCAGGTTAAGATTAGTAAATTAGGAAATAATTTCAAGATTCAAGATTGATTTCCTAATTTGTTACGTTATTTTCATCATGCAATAGGACGGAACTTTAAAAGGCTGGAACAAAACTAAATGTTTTAATTCTTTTTTAACAAAAGAAAGATTTGTAAATGTATATGATAATGAGTTTATCACAAACTTGGAAAAAAATATTGTTCACTCGTCTTCGAGAGTGCATTGAGAAGTGAGAAGTTCTTTCATAATTTGAGTCGGTTTAAGAGATTGATAAAATAGGAAATAATTTCAAGATTCAAAATTGAAGATTGATTTCCTACGGAAACTCTAATATCACAAACTCATTAATTATTATAATAACGAGTTCCACATAATTCCCTGGAGCTTCTTCTTTTTGTTACATTATTTACATCATGTAATAGGATGGAAAATTTTCTATTGATTTATTTACAAAAAAGAAAGATTTTTAGATGTCTATAATAATGAGTTTTTAGAAAAAAAACATGGGTAATTACATTGCAAAAAATTGCACAAAATAAAGAAAAGAATCAGCGTCGGTATGGGATATTGTAAACTTGCTTCATCTTTGTCTTCTTCTTTTTAATCAATTTTTCACATTTTTCGAGCGGCGCACTTTCCTCTTCTTGTTAGATTACCTCCCTATAAGATTTTAATTGAGTATGTTATAGGGATCGTATCACCAAAAACCTTAAAAAATCATCAATATTCTTAAATTAGTATTTCTTTTGGACCAGTGGGCAATTTGTAATCCTTAGAAAAAGAGCAATAGCATGGAATTTTATAGTTACACGCAACCATGCTATCTTTATTTTCCTAAGAATTTCAATTCTTAATGAGTGTCCTTTTGAAAGCAGAGTGTCTTTAATTTTCTCGAGCCTTTTATTTCCACTGTGGTGAACATAAATTTTTTTAATGTTATATATACTTACATTTTATAAAGTGACATTCCAAAAAACAGGTGCTCCAATTATTTCCAGGAAATTAGGATGAAGTTGAATTCTTGCCCTGTTAAGTTGAAAATCCTCTATACTCCAGAACAATACATGTTGATGCCCAGCAAGTAAGGGCTACAAAAGTTTAATCTCTAATAAATAAGCATTTCATAAAACAAAAAAGAGAGAATGCCTCAAGATTCTATTTATTTTGCCGAAAATGAATACTTTGAAATATATTTTAAAACGATCACTCATATCATAAAAAATAAATAAATAATAAATATTTTCGACGTTTGTAAAAACATTTATAGATCATTTTAAAAAAATATTTAAAAAAAAAAATTATGGTTTGTATCACATACAAGAATATATAAACAAAATTTAAAACCATCGAAAATATTTAGATACAAATATTATTGATAGTAAAAAAATTATTTACTAATTACTTTAATAATATAAGTAATTATATTTATAAATGATAACTGCTAACACGTGAGATGTGAGGCCCCTTACGTGCTTGATCAATGCCACGTAAGGATCTATAGTAGATTAGGCCCATTCATCAGTTACGTGTACACGCTGGCCCCCACTTGACCTCATCGGACCCTCCTTTTCGTTTCTTCGCGGCTCACCAGACGGTGACGGCCGCCACCGCCGACGGCGGAGCCTCCGGCGAGGGCCCGAAGAATGTCTGGAACCGGCCCCGACAGAGGTTCGAGACGGAAGACAAGGAGACTTGCCTACGGTACGCGCTCCGAGACTCTGTGGCAGAGCGGTGGACATCGTCCCAACGTTCGCTCCTCCTTCGAAGCGAGGCCTGAGCTTGTCATGGAACGCTATGCACACCAGGCGTCCGATGAAATTACTCTGACGATGGAGGTGGGTTTTTGTTGTTACTTTGGTGTTGCCAAGTGGTCCGAAGAAATTGAGCAATTCCAATGTTCTGGTTCAATTACTGTTTTAGTCGTCTATCATCAATCATTCTTCCTGGAACCCACAGAATTGCTTGTCCCTGTACTGTTTCTTCGCCTAGTTCCTTTCTGTACTTATAATCAGTGAATTCGGATCCATATCTTCTTGTGTTGGTTAATCTTACTGCGCTCAGCTTTTCAATCACTATGCATTGAGAGTTCTTGGAAATGCTACTAATTGGTTGTTTGCTTGGGCAGGGCATTTTTTTTCCGTGTAACCCATTTTGGAATTCTTCTGTACTCTAAAGATCTCAAGTCCCATAGGTAAAGGTTTTTTTTCTAAACTGGGTGAAAATAATCGCAAGTCTGAGATTGTCAAGTCGATGTAGCTGCTAGCTTGACCTGCTCTCTTTTACTTCTTTCTCGATATGTGTCTCGGTAGGGCATGGTTCCACTGCATATAGATGCTTCTTTCGGTAATGCATTTACAGGTTCTTATTGAGTCTGTGACTCCGTATGTGTTTACACATCTTCGAGAGAAGTATTGACTTTCTGTTTTATGTGTCTCTGAACACAATAGACATGTTACTACTGTGAAGTCATCAATGTAAAATATATCTAAAAGCTGAGTGAGCAGTTTGATGTCAAAGGATCCCGCAGCAGCGAGGGTATCAAACTATCAAGGGGGAGATTGAACCACCAGTAAACCAGAGGAGGAAAAAAAAAGGGTAACTGTGAAAGAATAAAAAAAGTAGAAGAGATTTGAAGTCGCAATTCTATTCAAGGATTTGAAGTAAGGAAGAACAAGAGGAGAAAGTGAGAGAGATGAGAGAGAGAGAGAGAGAGAGAGTAATGGGAGCGGTGAGGACACAAAAAAAAAAGGAGTCTGTTGAAGTTAGAATGGGAGCCGTGGGTACACGTGGCAACTGATGAGTGGACTGCTAGAAATCCTATGTGGCACTAATCAATCGCCCAATATTTTCTCTCAAGGATAATTATCAATTCTGAGGCAACTATGAAATTGCCTCAGGATGACAAAGATCTCCCATTTCACTGTCTCGAAGGGGTGGGAGTTTTTTCTGATGCTACAGAAGACATAGCGATAAACCTCCACACCGTTTTCCACATCTTTTGATGGAGCCTCTAGTGTTCTCGTAGGCTCCCTAAGTGATGATGTACCTCCATCTGGACAGAGCATAGGCGACTGGATGCATCACCGAAGTCCTTGTTTGCAGTTTGGTAGTCATAACAATGGAGGTAATCTCTGGCAATGGTTGTTGACAACTATCTACAAGTGTAATATGTTTGTCTATGTATGCATGTGAATACTGTATTGTCTATCAAGGCCTACGTTCTGATTGCACCTGAGTGTATGGAATTCTTTCCTTAATTGTGAGCGTACTAATCCACAGGAACATATGTAGAATATTTGCGGTTGTAGAACTAATCCATCTTGTTGCAACTTCTGTTTTTGTTGAAAAGAGTTGTGACAAGAAAAAAAAGCATCAGCAATCTTTAATCTTGTGCAGGAAACATTCTACTATCAATGGAATGAATTATCCTCCATTGGACATTTGTCATGACATGCCTTGTGGACATTGTCTTAGTCTCCATAAGTGAGTGAAGCAAAATTCCTAAATTTGCTTTTGGTGTTAAACCAAGCAAGTGGAGTTTTCACTAACTTTGTACAAGTCTAGAGTTGCTGTTAGGGTCTTGAGTTCATGGATTAGCTCCACCTAGCTGTGCATGTCAATTTTGGGCTTGATATTGCGATGAGGGTGCAGAGGACGGGTGATGAAGCTCTGTCCAGAGTTGGGTCAATAATGTGTGAGGTCTTCCGCTGTCCAAATGTGACTGTGGAGTCGCTCTTGGGATCTAAAGCACACGAATAAGCTCTAGATAGCTTTGCATGTGCAATCCATGGGCTAGGGTGGTTGCTGGATCCGAATTTGGGTGCTGGAACACCCGTTCTTGGATAGGGCAGGCTCCCAGTTTTGCTGGCCATTGTCGGAGAGTTGTGGGTGTCGAGTTTTGCACGGTTGACAGCCCATGGACCCAGGTTCTGTGATTGGATTCCTTTAGGCTAAATCTCGGTTATGGGTCTTAAGGATCTGGGTGATTTGAGAAGCTCGGGAAACATTGAAACTTTATCCAGACCTCCCCGAGCTATTTACTTGGTCCAAAATGTTTAGTAGGCAAGCTCGCGCAATGAACAATGAAGTCCAGAAGCGGTGCATGTGTGTGTCCGTGGGGCTTGGAGTGAGAGAAAATAGTGTCATAAGGCCGGATAATGCTTAGTGATTGCGGGGTGGTGCTGCAAGCCATGTGGGCTGTGTCCGTGAGACTTGAGTGAGAGAGAAAGGACAGTGCGCCAACCGTTGGGTTAGTAGTTCGTGAGGTTCGAAGTGAGAGCGGGTGGTCTGAGAGCCTGGTGAGGTCGTGTGAAGTCTAGTGCGCTTTTTGAGCAAGCCATGAGTCTTGAGTGAGGAGGAGAGTGGTGCCGTGAGCTGAGTGGTGTTCGGTGAGCTTGACACAGAGAGAGAGAGAGAGAGAGAGAGAGAGAGAGAGAGAGAGAGAGAGAGAGAGAGAGAGAGAGAGAGAGAGAGAGACCATGGGTTGTGACGTTCCATAATATCCGAGTGAGGAAGAGTGTGCCATGAGTTGTGAATGGGAGTCGTGTGGATGTTAGGAATTCGAACTAGCTAAGGGAAGTGCTCATGAGGGCTTGGAGTAATTATGAGGATTTTGAGACCGTCCTGTCAACATGAGGCCAGTGAAGTGTCTCATGAGGTCATTTAAACCATTAGAGGAATAGGTTAGGATTCGGCCCTGGAAAATAGGTTTCAGTCTATCCATTTATTGTTTTGTTAGTGATGCATGACCATTTGCTGGAAGTTAGGACCTTATAGTTAATCTCATCGAACTTTGCTTGCAGTTGGTCCTAGTTATTGTACATTGTTTGGTAGTGGCCCTATGCATGTCAAAGTATTGCATTGTTGTATAAGACATTGGATTATTGAATTACAGCACCATGGTAATGATACAATCGACTATTGTCGGTTCTTGTGACGATGATGCCTCGGGTGTGAGGTGCCTAGGGGGGTAACGTGGTGCCCTCTGAAAGACTAAGGGTGGATGCTATAAGACTTTGAGGGGTTCCTCGCAATGTCAAGTTGGGTGTGAGATGCCTGAAAGGGGTAACGTGGTGCGCTTTGGTTGCCTAGTGAAGAATTTGATTCTTGCTAAATGCCTTAGGTGCAGGATGCCTGGAGAGGCCAGTTAAGGAAGGAGGAATTAGGTGCTCTTCGGAAGCCGGGAAATAAGACGTGAGTCCCTAGGGGACGCCTCGTGATGCCAAGTTAGGTGCAACATGCCTAGATGGGTTATGCCCTGACCTTTTTGGAAGATGGTAGCAGTTGGACTCCTCAAGGGGTTATGCGTGTTGTTGTGAGGGCAATGGATGTTTGCGCTTGATCATGTGTGTGCACTATTATACTATTATGCGTGGTGGCACATTTGATGACACATATGCATATAGTGGTTCGTATTATTGCTTGCGTTGTTGTCGGCACATGTTATACCTTTTGTGGATGGGTTAATCTTAATGGCTTACATCATCGTTTATGAGAGCTTGGTAAAGGCTACTCGTGTAGGTAGAAAGGTTCTCAAGCAAGTTATGATTTCCTCTTAGTTAGTGGCTTTATGCTTGTATCCTAATTAGTGGATCCTCTACTTGCTGAGTTTTACTCACTCTAGTTTGTTTCACATCTTTCCAGGTTGAACCATGTTGATCCCACTTGCCTACCACTAGATTTTGTATTGCACGCTCGTGGATTTCTCCTGATACTGTGACGAGGTAGAAGACCTTCACGTGCCCGGAGCCACTTTCCTCCAGGTCACCTGGTTGATGGTCGTGGATGTAGGGGTACCTGTAGGCCTTGTCACTCTCCGATTCATGGTCTTGTACGGTCACGTTGGTGGATGCCTAATGGGACCCATCCCACTGCATAGTGGTGGCCACGGTGGAGGCAGTTCAACACTATAGGCAGGCCAGGGAAGGGGTGGCCAGAAGTTGGGATGGAGGTGGATGGATGGCATGACAGGCAGATAGCTTGAGAAAGAGAGAGTTCAATAGGAAGGGGCTAGGGAAGGGCATTAGCATAGATACTAGATGTTACTCTCTTTTTCTTTGGAAAGCCTCGTGTCTTTTGTTTTTTTGACAAACCTAATTGAACTCTCTATATATAAATAAGCATGTAGTAGGAAAGGAGCGAAGCTTGATGGTTGCTCCTGATACTATGTTTGCTTTATTTCTTTTACCAAATTTACTACTTTCGCCGATTTATTTAAGTTTTCAAAAAAAGAGTTTCGGGTTGAAGGGAGCGAGCGTGCCCTCTTATGATGGTTGGTGTGACAAATATGGAGGAAGCCCCTTTCATGGTATACAATTTCAATCGACGTCCCCTCAACAATCTTGTCATCCATTAAATCTGATGGCCTCCCGCTTTGGTTTCTTCATCCATTTGTCTTCCCATTTCTTTGTCCTTCTCATAATTCTCGCAAGCCATTTGGGTCTTTCAATGTCATGCAAAATGTATACTATGAAGATCCCAATATGATTTCATATGCATAACCTATCCTCATTGCCTTCACTCAAGCCAGCTTCCATGCTTTCTTGTAGCATCCTCTTGGATGAACGACAATGGTAGTGGAGGGAGTTGAGCATCCCCAAGCATACTTTCAGTAGTGGAGTTTCACGCAAGCCCGAATACCTACTAAATGAGTGGCTTGAAAGAGTAAATTAAATCAAGGATGGAACTTTAAATGATCGGTTTCTAAAAGTCATGGCACCAATTTTTCTGCAAGTCGAATATTCTGCTTGTGTGAATCTTTAAATTCCATATTTTCAGGTTTCCATTAGAGTTTAAATTAGTGTGCTGGCCAAAAGAAAAGGATTTAAACCAGCATGAATGTATGGATGGAACTTGCACACGTCCATTAAGAAATCAAGGTCTTCGGGGTTTTGTAATGATTTTGCGACCATAAGATCATAACTACATGATAGAATAGACATGTGCCTACTCAACAAGTCATGGTCTTTTAGGGTTTCCCATGTGTTGAGTTTTGGATCAATACAGGTTTGAATGGTTCCTGGGCAGTCATGGTCTTTGCACACATTTATTGGTGATGTTAGGCCTGCACATTTATTGGTGGTGTTAGGCCTTTGAAATTTCTAATTCATCCTAAGGGAAAGGTCATGGGGGTAATTATCCAGTCTTTTTCTTTTTTTGAGCAAAAATCCTTGTCATTCCAATGCACTATATGTAAATATCAAATCGATTGTACTAACCATGCACTCCAATCTAATTGGAAACACAAAAAGATTAAATGACAACCGTCCTATTAACACCGCCTCTCATGACATAGTTTGGACAAAGTTTAATGCATGACTTGAACCGTAGATGGCATATAAATCTTATATCCTTAAAAAATTTCACCAAATTGCAGCCTTATTTTATCAAACTAACGGTCAAGCTTGTTAAATTGGCCCATGAGCCTCAGCTCAACCAAACTCTCAAGTCCAATAGGGATCCTTCCTAAGAAGTTGTTAAAGCTCAAATCACAAATCAAATCTAGATAAGTTAGACTCTTTAAAGGCTTCATTTGTTTCATGGAAAATTTGACAATTCTAGAAAATATTTTCCAAAAAGTCATTTTCTAGGAAAATGATAATATTTTAGATGTTTAGCTCAAATGTGTAAATGTACAGGAAATTATTTTTCATCAATTGAGAAGGGAAACTTGATTTTATTTTTCTAAAAAGACATGTAGTATTCATGTGATATAAGGGATATCCAGTTGTTGAGGTCCTAGTTATGGGAGCTAGGATTTCTCGGGCACAATCCCTAGAAATTCGAGCATGAGCGCTAGGGACCCAAGCTCAGCCTTGATAGTCTCAGACCTCAAGAGGGACTTGGGCACGAGAACCTAATATCCAAGTATGACCATCAAGGAATTGGGCAAGAGCATTGGGGTCTTGGACATGGTCGCTAGGGACAATAGCATTGGCATTAGGGTTTCGACTTGTGCATAGGCACCAAGGTTTTGAACCAAACCTCTGTGGACCTGGGCCCAAGTGTCAAATTGGAGTCCCAAGCCCGAACCTAGGCCCAAGGGGCCAATGACCTGGACATGGGAACTAGGTACAAAGGCATGGCCGCTCGGGAGGCACAAGCACCGAGGTGCTAGGCCTAAGCATTGGTGATTGGGGTGTATGGGTCGAGTACTTTGGCACAAGGCACCAAGGTCACCGCCTAACCACCATGGACTTGGGTTCAATCATTGAGGACCTGAGCACGGGTGTCAAGCGCCAAAGTTTCTATCCAAAGAATGTTCTCTAGTCATATTATGGAAACTATTTTCTGATTTTTTAAACAAAATATTTTTCTGAATTTAATTATGGGTTTTTTGTTGAATCATTTTCCTAAATTATGCAAATGTAAAAAATGAGGAAAATGTTTTCCAATAAAAATTTCTTTTACAAAATAAACGAAGCCAATATCTCAGGTTTCGGATCAAATAGCACCATTAAATCCATTCTCGTACAAATTTAGCACGGCCAACGTTAAAATTGGCTCAAGATGGAGGTATAGGGCAAGTAAAAGGAGTTATGGCTGGGCCTCACCGCAATCAATCTTTTCAATTTTTTTTTAGATGAAATACTAAAAAAAACAAAAACTAAAAATAAGAAGGTAGTCGGATGGATAGGGTTGGGCAATTGCGCAAGGCCACAAGTTCGAGCTTAGGCACGACTTCTAAGAGGTCCAGGCTCAAGTAGGCCGAGCCCACCTACGCCAACTCAATGAGCATGTCCACTTAGAAGAATCTCCGCAAATAGAAGTGATCACAACATGAGAAGTCCAATGAGCCAAGCAAGCCATCATTCGGGCAAGCTCGACAATGCATTACGACTAGGGCTTTGCCCATATAACAGTCTTTGTGCTAATATTATTCTAACAGCATATTGTGAGCTATAAACTCTTTAAGAAGTAGACCCTATGAAAATTTTTAATTATTTGTTATTTATTTGTTTTAGTCGAAAATATGCTATTATTCTCAAAGTATATTGTCATGAAAGCATTTCTCTTTTGACTCGATGGATGGGGCCTGATTGGGCTCAATCAGCTCTTTCTTAATTAGCGGGACTGGCAAGCTAAGCTGTTCATGAGCCCAATCCTGCCTCTTGGTTCTTGCCTCGGCTCGATTGTCTTTCAATTTGTAGGTGGGCTTGGACAAGAGTTTTAGCCCACTCCCTGGCGCAGCCCGCCTATTAATGTTAGCTTCACCTTTTGCCTAAGCCCATCGAAGCTCGCGGATCGATCCAAGTCTACTTTGGAAATGCAAGTAATGCCCGCCATTCCTTCAATGAGATGACGATGTAGTAGACCTAATCATGGCCGAAAGCCTCGGTCGCTCAGGCCTGGAAGTGCTATTCTATTCCAATACTCTACCCATCTAGAGATTCACCACGGGCAACTACTTTAGGCGGGAAAATTTGATCCATATTCTGTTTTTGTTTAATATGAAATGGATGAAAATGGATGACGAAATTATGCCAGACTTCGATTTTGAATGGATCAGCCCATGAGCAAGTTTAGAAGAGACATGAGGCAAATCCGCATGTGAAAATGTTAGTGCTTGAATATGATAAGGCAAGTCATGAAATGCTGAAAACTTTTCACTGCTAGTTCCAAAAGACAATACACTATCATTTAAGGATCGTGATTTTGGACATAACTCGAAATCAACATTCTAACAAGCTAGTTGGAATTTGTATTAATCGTGTTTCTATCATAATTTTCTCTCCCCGTTTGACACGTTTGTACTTGAGTTTTATCCATGTAACCTGAAATTGGCCTGTTTAGTCAAATGGGCTGTGTTGACTTGATTAATGACTTGATTCACATTGACCTAAATAGCTAAGCCTAAACTTATTCGAAGGTGCTCACGCTGCAACAATTGAATTGTTGTAGGAGAAAGCTATATTAATCAGTATAACCGATGACATGTTGCATATTATGCTCATCATAGGTGACCTCTTTTTTTGCTATTGACACGAGTCTTTAATCAACGTAACTTTCCAGACGTAACCCAGCGTTCGAAACGGGGAAAAATCCTCAAAAAATATATATATATATATATCAGTGGACAAAACCAAGAATTGACTCATTTCGAACGGAATAATCTCCTTCCACTTTAACTTTCTTTTAGCCGTTCGGAGGAAACCTGATTTGTCTAGTTCCCGACATTAGAAGAGCATCCCGGGATTGAACTTTCTATTGACTTGATCCTTACATTCAACTGTGACTCTCTTCATCTTTCCTTCCTTTCTTTTGAAAACATGCAAACATACTAGTTTGTGGGGGAAAAAAAAGATTGACATGACATAAATTGCACAAGCCGTATACTTCATATCCTCAATCACGGTCACCAATTTGCAGCATCATTTTATCAATCGACTCATTACTTTTTGGAATCTATTGTTAGAATCGGGGGAAACACTTTATGATCCTTGCTTTTGTTGTAGGCTCGACGGAGTTTCTCTTGATCCACCTTCCCACCATACTCTTTGATTATTTTCTTGGAGCTGCGCAAGCGAGATTGAAGGGAAGGGCGTGGGCAATGCAAGTTTTTGAGCTAGAAAAGCTTCCGAAACTTGTTTCATTGTGGGTCTTGACTTTGGATCCCCACTTAAGCAAGCAAGCGCCAGAGAAACTATCAGAACAATACTTCTTGTGACAAGATTCTGTCTTGGAATTGGCAAGCGTGGATCTAATATTTGATTTAGCATAATATCATCTTGGAAAAGTGTCGGCAACATTAAGATGATATCACATGGATGCTTCCCCATTATCGTTTCTATTGCTACCACTCCAAAGCTATATACATCGCATTTCTCATTAACAACCAAACCGTAAGCAAGCTCTGCAAAATAGAACAAAACATTGATGAATTATATGAGGCTCTAAACCAAGTTCTCAATGTTAGCTACTGCACTATCAAATGATAAATTTTGTTAGCATGATAAATTGTCCACAATGTTATTTACCACATGGCAGGTAAGGTATATTGATCTAGGTATGTACCTCTAGTTATAACATTCTAGAAAAGTATAAGGGATTGTTGCTCACCTGGTGCTATATATCCACGAGTGCCTACAATATTTGAAGTCAGATTAGATGAGAAATTAGGTTCTAGGAGTCTTGCCATGCCAAAATCTGATAGGAAAGCCTGGAATTTGTTGTCAAGCAGAATGTTGTTGCTAGATATGTCTCGATGAACAATTGACTTAGCGCAATCGTGGTGTAGGTAAGATAAGGCATGTGCCATATCCCAAACAATATTGAGTCTTTTAGGCCAGTCTAGCAACACCGCTTCAATTTCATCTCTCAAAGCACAAAATAGACTCCCCCTTTCCATGTATTCATAAACCAAGAACATGGATTGTCTGTGTAAGCAAAAACCATGGAGCTTAATTATGCTTCTATGTCGTACTTCCGTCAAGTGTTTCACTTCATTTCTAAAGCTCTGATCAAAAGATGGGTCTTCTGCTTCAAAACGGTGAAGTTTCTTTAATGCCACAATTTTCTCATTGGGCAATTGAGCTTTATAGACACTACCGTAACCACCAGTCCCAATGCAATATTTGATATCAAAGCCTTCTGTTGCATTGATTATGTCTTCATATGCAATTCTCCCATCATAATTCCATATTGACAAGAAATCTCCATTTTTTTGAATTGTCTCCAATTTCTTGCTCGTCATTCTACGTCGAAGTATGCATCAAGTGCAAAGAATTAAATTGAAAATGAATGTTATGGCCATCGGTGGTATAACTATAGTCATAAGCTCCCTAGACATAGTCGGTGTTAAAGCTACAGTCATAAGCTCCCTAGACATTCTTTTGGAAAGTTCAATCTCTTTCAAACCTTCATTGCCTAGGAAAAATCCATAACGAACATGGGCCAGATTATTTGGAATATTTCCTATGAGATGATTGTAGGCCAAATTGATGTAATTTAATTTCAAAAGCATTTGAAATTTGGGAATTGTACCTTGTAGAGAATTGTTTTGAAGATTGAGATAGGTTAACATGACCAAACTCCCAAGTTCATGGGGGATTTTTCCACAGAAATTGTTAAGGCTCAAATCGAGATGAGTGAGACTTTTCAACTCTCCTACTTCTGAAGGAATGGATCCATTGAAGAAGTTCCTTTGCAAATAGAGTTGTGCCAAGTTCTTCAATTTTACTAAAGTCGTAGGGATCATGCCATTAAGCAAATTGAAACTGAGATCTAGGTATATCAACCTCTTCAAATTTCCCAATTCGGGAGGGATAGGACTATTGATTTGATTATCATGAATGTCAATAACTTCTAGCATGGTGAGGTTTTGAAGACAAAGAGGTAACTCACCAGTTAGGTAATTGTGAGACAAGTTGAGGTGCCTGAGCTTCTGGAGTGCACATATCTGAAGGGGAATGATATCGGTGAGGTGATTATTAGGCAGCCGAAGAGAGGCGAGATTCGGGAGTAGAGAGAAATTCATGTTGTTCAAATTTCTTGTGACCATGTAGTCATGTCGGCCTTGTGCTGGTATGTTTATTTTGATAATGCTTCCGGAATCATCACATGAAATGCCAAGCCACATGCAATGCGATACATTGAGGCTTGTATCGGAGTCGAGCCACCATCCACTGCGAAGAAGAGCATCTACCTCTGTTTTGGTGGCAAGGGCAGGGAAGTTGTGGGAGAGAGCCAACGCAATAAAGATCCAAGTAGTTGCGGTCATCAGTTGGCGAACACACAAGCCGATGAGCTTGCCTTCAAAATTCATGCTTGAGAGAGAGGGAGAGAGAGAGGGAGAGAGAGAGAGAGAGAGAGAGAGAGAGAGAGAGAGAGGATATCTTCTTTTGCTTGGGAAGTGGAGGGCTTGAGTTTTCCGTGATACACAGAAGGGCAATCCAAAAGAAGTTACTTGAGTGGAGACCAATTCAACAAAACGACTTTGAAGGATCTCTTGTTTTGCTTGGGAAGTGGAGGGCCTGAGTTTGCCGTGATACATAGAAGGGCAATCCAAAAGAAATTACTTTAGTGGAGACCAATTCAACAAAACGACTTTGAAGTCTCCCAAAGTCTCCCTGTACGAGACATCATTATCACGTGGTCACCAAGTGGTGGAGCCCCATGATGTTAGTGCAGATCCAATTCACACTTCGCATTCCATGAAGCATACACACAATAATAATTGCTCACCTCGGTCTCGCACGTAATGCTTTTCTGCCTTAGAATTTTGTTGTGTAACACATGTTACTTCAGTTTGGTCTCGAGAGAGGGGCCTAATGGACTTTACATCTTATATAAGAAATGATTGTTCTAAAGAGGACCCTCTTATCAAAATAATTCAATCATAGCTTTCATCTTAATCAAATCGTGTTGTTTTAAAACCTTGAATTAATGGCCAAGTGATTATACACATAATTTATATACAACGGATTCCTTCATAACGTCTCGTATTCATAGTAATTTCGCCAACCACCTTGTGGATGGAGCTTTACTAGATCCACATGAAGATGCGAATTACATGTGTTCGTGACATTTGTTTGAGTTAAATGGTTCAAATACCTTGTATTGTCAAAAAAAAAAAAAAAAAAAAAGCCAAAAAGGAAGAAGCTAACAACTTATTTAAGACTACATGTCAAAGTTTTTGAGGTTGTGATAACAAGTCAATTACCCTTATACCCATGAGCTAATACCTTGTTTGATTGTTCAATGTAAAGAAAATTAGCTCTTTTTTCCCATGAGCTGCTCTATCGAGGTGGATCACTTAAGTTATGCTAATGATTGTCGTGCTGGAAATTCCTACATGACATTATTTTCCGATGAGCCACGTTGGATGATTTAATATTAATTTAATGCCACAATGGACTTTCAAGTAAGGAAAATCGTTGATGTAATTTTAGGTGTTTGGTTTTAAAATTTACAGAACTAATTTTCCGACAAGCAACATACTCTACTCATGCAATCTCTAAATTTAGTATTCAATTAGAATACTGGCCAAAAAATAATAATAATTTAACCAGCATGCATGCATAATTTGAAATTTTATGCATCCATCAAGAAGTCAAGGTGTTTTGGGGTTTCATATGTGTTGACTTTTGGATTAGTACATGTTCAATGGTTCATGAAAAGTCATGATCTTTACAACATTTCTATTGGTAATATCTGGTCCCAAAAATTTCTACCCATCGTATGAGAAAAGTCATGGACCAATTTTTCAGCCTTTTCTTCTTTTAAGAAATTGCAAGGAACTAAATGGTCAGTGGAACAAAAAGACTGGAATCAAAAACAGCTTCCGACATACTTTGCCTAAGTTCACTTTTGGTGGCCCCAAAACCTATTTACAAGTTTCCCACCCGACCCATATTTTTCAAGAGTCTTCTCTCATTTGATTTCTTTGACCCCCATGTAACACGTTGTGTTCGACCTATTTGAGAACTTGCATCAATTATTGAGTAAATAAAGACAGACGATAATTATGAAGTTTCTAATAGAAAAATCGAAAAAGATTCAATGAGGTCGATATATGACTGGTTTTTGTTTATACAGGTGGCTTCTGATATTCCTCCTTAAATGGACGATCTAGGTTCGTTAAATCAAATCCTGAATTGATTACACTTGGGTCTCTACGAGACAGGAAGGAGTTTCTATCAAAAAGTACCCTGAACCGTGAAATTTATCCAAGATATTAATTTCTTCTTCTGTATCGAGATTGCACTTAGTCAATTTAGCTACTAAGAAGACCGTGAAAATATTGATGCGCCAATTAGATTTTGACAGAGCTGGGCCAATAAGAATACGTGGAATAGTTCAACCTTTGGCATTTTTCATCTAAAAAATTATCGTTCTAAAGAGGACACTCTCATCAGAATAATTTCGTGACGACTTCCATCTAAATTCAAATAATAACATTGAATTATCAGCCGAGTATTAAACATTTAATATAGACATGGTAGATTCGTTCATGATGTCTCACGTTCAGATTAACCTCCCTAGCCACCCTGTGGAGGGAGCTTTACTTGATGCACGTGAATAGGTAAATCGTGTGTATTTGTGACATTCGTTTAAGTTGAACAATCTTGATACTCTGTTAATGTAAAAATAATAATTAATAACTTGTTTTGAACAAGATGTCAAGGTGTTCGGAGTTGTGATAACAAGTCAATTACCCTTATGAAGGTCAATCCACAAATTCACATTGTATCGATCGAACACCATACAAAATAAAATCAGCAATGGCTATTCATGCGAATAAAATCTCAAGTAGGGTGTCATGACATCACTTGAATTTCGCAGTTTTGTATCTCAATAAAATTCGACTTTCAAAAGCAAATCATTAAATTACATTGGTGAGTCTTTCACCGACAAATCCTACACCGCATTAATTTCCTACGAGCCACGTTGGGTAATTTAATATTAAATTAATGCCACGATGGATTTTCAAGCAAGGATATGGTTGATTAACTTGATTGATTGGTTTTCAAAAAATTATGCCACCCATTTTCGAGCAAGCAGAACATATTTCTCATGCAAATCTCTGATTTTTAGTTTTATGATTTAATTAGAATCCAAACAAGCATTTTTATTAAAAAAAAATAAAATTAAACTGGTATGCTTGTGTAGATGGAAATTGTATGCATGCATGTATGAGCCGAAACCTAAGCCCGGGGTCCAATGACTTAGTCGTGTGAGCTAGGTACTAAGGCATGGCCGCTAGAGAGCAAGGCATGAGCATCGACGTCTTGCATCCTGGCGTTAGTGACTAGAGCGTAGGAGCCATGTACCTAGGCACGGACACTAGGTCCCACCCCAACCTCTGTGGACCTAGGCCACGCCTTCAAGGACCGATGCATGGGTATCGGGCACTAAAGTTTCTAAACCAAATGTCGGAAGATTTAATATTACATTAATGCTACGATAGATTTTCAAGTAAGAAAAATCGCCAATGTAATTCGAGTGATTGGTGTTTAAAAGTTATGGCACTAATTTCATGCCAATGTAATTTGAGTGATTGGCTTTATGATTCAATGAGAATTTAAACAAGCTATATCAGCCAAAAGAAAAGTTAAAAAAAAAAAGAATGTAACAACACATCCATCAAGGAGCCAAGGTCTTTTGGAGTTTTATATGTGTTGACTTTTGGGTCAATACGTGTTTAATGGTTCATGGAAGTGAGAGAGAGAGAGAGAGAGAGAGAGAGAGAGAGAGAGAGAGAGAGAGAGAGAGAGAGAGAGAGAATTTTTAAACAAGGATGTAACAAGTGTGCATGGCCTTTATTGGTGATGTCTAAAAATTTCTAACGTATCGTAAGGGTAAGGTCATGGACCAATTTTCCAGCCTTTTCTTTTTTTGAAGCTATATCAGCCAAAAGAAAAGTTCAAAAAAAAAAGAAAAAAGAATGTAACAATTGTGCATGTATGGAAGGAACTTGAACACATCCATCAAGGAGTCAAGGTCTTTTGGAGTTTTATGTGTTGACTTTTGGGTTGGTACGTGTTCAATGGTTCATGGAAGTCATGGCATTTATTGGTGATGTCTAAAAATTTCTAACCTATCGTAAGGGTAAGGTCATGGACCAATTTTCCAGCCTTTTCTTCTTCTTTTTTTGACTAACAATCCTTCAACTAATTGAGAGAGAGAGAGAGAGAGAGAGAGAGAGAGAGAGAGAGAGATCTTAATGGAACCATCTCGTATAAAGTGCCTCTTATGACTCCTCTAACCTAGTATACAAAGTTCAATACACAACTTAAATTGTAGATGCAATATTAAATTCCAAACAAATTATAGATGCCCATGTTCATTAATAGGAGCCGGATCATCATTATGGAGGAAACCCCTTTCATGGTGCATAGTTCTTACACCAAAAAATAAAATAAAAGGGTGCATAGTTTTAATTGACATCCCCTCAACAATCTTGAGAGAGAGAGAGAGAGAGATCTTAATGGATCTGTCTTGTGTAAAGTGCCTCTCATGACTCCTCTAACCTAGTATACACAAAGTTCAATACATGACTTAAATTTTAGATGCAATATTAAATTCCAAACAAATTATAGACGCCCATGTTCATTAATAGGAGCCGGATCATCAATATGGAGGAAACCCCTTTCATGGTGCATAGTTCTTACACCAAAAAATAAAATAAAATGGTGCATAGTTTTAATTGACATCCCCTCAACAATCTTGTAGCTCATGAAATCCAATGGCCTTCCGTTTTGGCTTCCTCATCCATTTGGCTTGCCTAATCTCCGTCCTTCTCACAATTCCTTTAAGCTATTTGGGTCTTTCAATTTCACACGAAATGTATGCTATGAAAATCCCAATATGATTTCATATGCATAACCTATCCTCATTGTCTTCCACTCAAGCTAGCTGCCATGCTCTGTTGTGGCATCCTCTTGGCTGAAGACGATGGTAATGGAAGAGGTTGAGCATCCTCAAGGCATACTTTTGATAGTGATCTTTCACATAAGCCCGAACTCTCCTTAAATGTGTCGCTTGAAAAAGGGCTCAAGTGAGTTGGTTCTTGGAAAGGTCCAAGTATTCAAGAGATGCCAAATCACCAATACTCTAGAAATTTCCCATTAAGCTTGTTTGAAAATAGATCAAACTGCCAAGGTCCACTCACAAATGCGTGGGCTTGGCCCAAATCTGTACCTCATGTGTGGGCTTAATCAACTTGTTTGAGGCCAGAACTTTGGGCTTGGGTAAAACCCTCACGGCCCACCCGAGACCATCGAGTTCACCCATCCCAAAGACATGAATGAGGGCCATATTGTTTAGCTCTAGTTAATGCTCTGACCGATGTTGAACGAGTGAATTGTCAAGGACAAGACACAGTTGATAATTGCAGATCTCTCAGGACAGAGCTTTACCAATGTCACCTTGTCGTTCTGCACAAGAGAAATGGATTCCACGTGGCTAATTGGGCCGCATGAGCCCATCGAGAAAAGAAGGCTTCAAAGCAATGGTTCTCGTGCCGAATGATCTTTCTCAAAAGGGGATGAAAATTTTTGCAGTTTGGTGCATGAGGAGAGAACAAAGTGCATGATCTCACATTGCTACGCGTCAGATTGGTTTGGTTCGCATGAGCCGTCCTAGGATTCTAATTGTATACATAGAGACAAATCCACGGGATTAGAAAAAACAGTAAGAAGGAATTATCAGCAGTGCTGGGGATGCGTTCTGGCTCACGCCTGAAGAAGAAAACACAATTCTTTTGCCATGATTTATGTTTGATAAGCCAATTTGATTACCAACTTATGTTCTTGATTTTTTCTTCATGAGATTACATTTTGCTCATCTTTCATGCTACTTCATCGAGGGTGTTCGTTTGGAATGAAGTCGGAAAGAAGTTTCCTTGCTCTTTCACAGTCTACTAGAAGTTAGTTCTTGCTTGCCTGACCAAGTCTAACCCTCAAATTCAATTAAAAAAAAAAATTAGACCATGTGTCAAGAAATAATGCGGAAGAAAGAATTTTATAAGTTTTGTGTATTCCTCTATATATTACTATATAGAATAATGAAAAGTATGTGAGCCTATCTAAAATTTTTATTAGATGATTATTTAAGGTAACGATAGAATATGCAATTTAAGTAAGATATGTAAAATTTAATGAATTATCTAAAATATCTCTAACATCCCCTCAAACTCAATGTGACGTTAAAGAAGTTGTTGGGGAAACTCCTTGTGATATTATGATGATTACAAAATTATCCTTGGCTTAGTATCTACTTGATTAATGTGGGTGTTCATTATGATGAAGTTGTAATCGTTTCAGAAAGAATGTGATAGTATTGTTGGTCTCTAACACCATGCTCGTTGAGTTATAAAAGATTATTCATGATGAATTAATCATTTGTGATTTGACTACTAGTGATGGTATCGAGCAGGAATCAAAATCCAAGACCGAATGAAATTTCTCACAATTAGATGGAAATATCTCTCCTTGACAATCATACATACCCCCAAAGACATCTTGATTTTGGCTTTCTTTTTTGGGGGTGATACCAAAGATCAAACTTGTGAACAGCTAGTATTGAATGGTCTTAGGACGGCAAACGACATTAATGGTTGAGCCCGTGGGATTGAATTTAGGCTAAGGGAAGTGTTATAGTTCCACAATTGATCAAAACAAACTAGGTAGCTATCTTATCCCATTTCCTCATTTAGACTATAGTGTACAAAGCAACGGATAAAAGAATAAACCCACAATATCTTTTTTCTATCTGGACCTATTTATGGCCACTTAATTCTCCCTAGATATCTTGGGATAAGATAATTCAACATAATTCGAGCCAAAAGTCTCTAATTGCCTTAGATCCAGGCATTCCTTTCTCAAGTTTTGTCAAATATCTAGCTTTGATCACCTCGAATCTTGCATCTTCCCCTCTTCCAAAGGCGAGTTTGAAGATAGAGTGGACCTTTGCTCGACTCATTCCTTCAAGAGGTGGCCCTTCTTTGGCCAATGAACGTTCTACTCTTACTAATTTTTTCATTAAATTAATGATGCAGCTGATACACACACCAACTCTACTTCCTTTTTTTTTTTTTCTCGTCACCGAATTGCATCCCTTGACTTAAACTGAATTTCAAACAAATCAGAGTGAACTTATCAAGGATAAGGTCGACTACATGTATCAACTTCATCTAGGCATTTTGCCAAAACACACGACAGGCATCTCGGCTTAGTGATCAAAACGCAAGGACAAAGCAGCAACTTAAAATCACACGGCCACAACATCATCATCCAAGCAGGCTAAAATCAATAACATATCCTCAATAAGATGCTGCGTTCACTCTAGAGTTCTTGGTCTCAGTCTCACGTGCAAAGCGACAGAAACAAAGTATAAGCAATACCTCGAAGAAAAACAACAGAGGGCCCTTGAATGACGATGGAATCGTAGGGAGAACTCGTCAGAGACAATGATAATGAAGATTGGAGCCAGTAAAGGAAAAAGGAGCAAGTTGACATTTCTTCGAGCTCACTCACTTAAAAACAGGGGGCGGCCAGCGCACCTCCGAGAGCGTCACGACCGAAGACCGGTGCCGGTGAAGAGGAACTCGAAGCGATGGCGATCGGAGGTAGAGCGCCGCCGGCGAAGTCGTCACCTGTGGAAAAAGCAAATCGAGACGATCAACTTTTCGAAGCTCCAGAGATGTAAAGAAGCTGAGACGAAGATGCTCGAAGAGGAGAAGAAGAAGGCGGCGCCGGCGAGATCGTAAATCCAGAGAGGAAAAACGCGCGCGCTGGTTCCGTCGTCCTCCACCGACTGAGGAAGAGCGCATGCCCGCGGCCGTGGTCCAGTGGCGCCGCCGCCGCACAGGAACGGGGGGCGGGTGGCGTCACCGGCCGGCCGATCGGAGCTCGCCGGCCTCCGCTTCTTCCTCGGGCGGAGTGCGCGCTTTCTCTTCCTTCTTTAGAGAGAGAGAGAGAGAGAGAGAGAGAGAGCGTCGATGTTTTCTCATCGGAGGGAGGGAGCGAGCGGTTACAATACGGAGAGAGATTTTCTCGGGTCAAGCCGTGGGGTTTGTTGTTGTGAAATCTTCTAGAATATCGCTTTTGCCCGCCCGCCATCTCACTCGCTTCGATTGAAGCTTCCCGTACGAAAAGAAAAGAACAGAAAAGAAAAGAAAAGAGATGTGTGCATTATAAATCTTAAAATTTATCATAAAAATATAATTTAATTTTAAATTTTTTAAAAGTATAAATAAGTTATAAAATTTATTATAAAAGTGCAATTGAGTTTTAAAATTTTTAAAAATGTACAATAAGTTCTAAAACTTTTAAAAAGTGCAATGCAATCTTAAAATTTTCAAAAGGTACAATTAAATCTTAAAATTTATCAAATTGATTAAATCAAGTCTTTTTATTAATAAAATTTTTTAAAAATTTTAGGATTTGATGGCATAAAGTTCTATCAATAAAAGGACTTAATTAATTTGACAAATTTTAGGACTTTTTGACAAGTCCTTTTATTTAATTAATTGTGTTTTTTGAAAGTTTTAGAACTTAGTTACATTTTTGAAAATTTTTGGACTCGATTACATTTTTGTAACAAATTTTAAGACTTATTTGTATTTTTTGAAAATTTTAGAACTCATTACACTTTTGTAACAAGTTTTGGGATTTTCAATGCATTTATTCCAAAAAAAAAAAAAAGAGCTAATTTTCATGGGCTTAGCTTATTGGGCCTACGTGATGCAAAATGGGGTTAAAGGATGAGCTAATGTAAATTTTTAAATGGGCTTCCGAATTGATCCTCTTTTTATTTTGTTGGTTTTCTTATTATTTCGTCTAATTGTCTATTCTTCTGTCATTATCTTGCTTTTTTTCTTTCCTTTTTTTTTTGTGTACTTTTACACGTATGAAATTTTGAACCCTAATTTCTCCTCTGCGATGAATCGATTTAGTCTTCTTCATTTGTTTTTTTTATTATTGACATTCAACCCCTTCCTTCATATAAAGTATATACCAATGTTAGTGTATTTACTTTTTTAGCAAAGTGTATGATGAACTTCCCGGCAAACACTTCGTTTGTGAGAAGTTGACGAGGGTTCCTATGAATCAAAAGCTCCAGCAAATGCAACTCCATTATCAGAAAACGAACGTCTTTTGAAGGACTAGGTGCCAGAATGATAGAATTGAAAGCCAAAAAGAAACTGATTCACATATTGCATGCATACTTCACAAAAAGATATCTTGCCACAATTAAAGATTTCTCAATAAAAAATAGACTGTTAAATAAAATAAGTAATTGGCAAGAGAAAAAGAAGAACGAGAAATATTTCATAAAATTGAATCGTAACCATTTCAAATTTAAGCAAGTGTGGACACTTAAGAAAATATATATTAAGATTATGCTAAAAAAAATGACCATTTCACTAACATATATAAACTGGCCACTAACCCTTTTCATAACCGATATGGTATGGTATAATATTTTGCAACCAAATTAGCATATATCACGAAATCACAGAGAAGTAATGAATCGATAATTCTTCATTGCTTTGGTCTCGCTGTAACTTGTGTAAAGAGAAGAACGTCATTAAAAACAGAAAAAAATGACTGCATGGGGGGCCTCTAACCACTGCTCTTTAATTTCGCATTAGCTCTCTATTGCATACGCATAAGCACTCTGGATCAAGAATACATTGAACTTTTTCGGGCTGGCTTCACCAGAATCACACTTCTGCACCCAGCTATTTTCCCACTTTGATTTTTTATTTATTTGATTTGCTGAACCTCTTTAGTGCTTGGTTCTTCTGCTCCCACTCCTATAATCGTATTGACCACTCTCTCAGGGTGATTGTTGATCATACTGTGCCTCCAAAATCGTATCTGTCTCAGTAGGGCATGGCTCCCCTGCATAAAGATGCTTCTTTCGGTAATGCATTTACAGGTTGTTATTGGGTCTGTATGCCAAAGGATCGATTAGTGACTGCTGCCAAAGGGAGCGGCGATGCCATACACGAAATGGAAGAGACTCATAGCACGTGGCAGAGAGGGTATCAAGGGCAAGATTGAACCGCCAGTAGACCAGAGATGAGCTAAAGGTAGCTGTGAAGAAACGAAAAAGGAGGAGAGAGCGGAGTTTGAAGAAGGGAGAAGAAGAGAGTGAGAGAGACAAGAGAGAGAGAGAGAGAGTGAAGGGATCTGTACAGAAACGAGAAACATAGCGAGGAATCTCCAGACTGTTTGCCAAATCTTCTGAGGAAACCTCTAGTGTTCCCTTTGGCTCCCTAGGTGATGATATACCTCCTCCATCTGGACAAAGCAAAGGCAATTTCATGATACACCGAAGTCCTCCTTTTGCTGTTTGGTGAAGGTAATAATGAAGGTAATCTCTGCCGATGGTTATTTGAGATATACTATTTATAACTGTAATATGTTCGTCTATGTATGCATTTGAATATTATATTGTCTATCGAGGCATACATTCTGATTGCAATTGAGAGTATGGAATTCTTTCCTTAATTGTGACTGAACTAATCCACGGAGCTAGATGTAAAGCATACTGCTACTTTCTTTAGATAGAAGCTCGTAGCAGCTTCTGACTTCATTAAATCGTGTTTTGGAAAGAGACTCAGTACATCCTAGACCTGTTTTCCTCTTCTCTGTCATGCCTTGTGATTAGTGATTGCTGGTTGATGTAACTAAGATAAGAATTGGGATTAGTTTGCGTGAAAGAGAGAGAATATGCTTTTCTCTTGTCACGCCTCCCAAAGACCAGGATCACTCCTCTCAAAACAGAAGAAAAGGCCAATTGACACAAAACATTTCTGCACAAGAAAAAAATTAGGAAGATGAGATCCACTCTAATTCACTTTCTCTGGATTGAGAGGCTGGGATTGCTTCCTGAAAATTGAACTTCTTGTAACCAACCATGAGTTTATAGTCATTTCAAAGATACCTTGTCAAGAGGCACTCTGTACACTTCCTAGAAAACTATCAATCTCAGAAGCTAAATTGCTAGAGCAGCTAAGCTTGACAATCTCGACGGTAAACTGAATTCAAAGAAAACAGTGACTGGTGATAATCATTGCAAGATTGGCATACAATGCGCGACACAATGGAAAAGGATGTAGTGTGGGAGGAAATTTGGGCAGCTTGTACATTGCTGAGCGAAAGCTGCGCTTTCATTGAGGTAGCCGGCTTAAAAGCCTCATCACTCCCTTATCAATACACCGAAATATTCACCAGTTTCTTTTGATCTGTTGTAAGGTTTTGAAAATCATAATTTCCAGAAAGAGAGGTTTATGCAGAGGATTTGAAGTGTAAGACAAAAGTTTGGATCTTTAGGACCTGGTGACTTTTCATTATGATCAAACGACGACATGCCAGATACTTGAAATTTAGCAAACAATTAATCTATGCAGGCAGGGATTGAGAAATTTTTCAAACGAGTGTCCAAGGCCAAAGCTGGAGAAAGCAACAAGAAGTTAACTCTGGCCCCTTTGGATATATGCCATGCGTAATGTGTTGGACAAAAACTACACAATCTAACTAGCTGAACATCTCTGTATCATTGCATATGGATTCATATATGGCAAATTATCTGAGTTGTTGATTTGGAGAGTTTAGTAGAAACATCTTGATGAAACAGTAACTAAAACGAGTTTATGCATTCACTGTTGAGGTGAAAGCGCAAAATACGTGGGCATGTATTGAACTATTAACAGCATTGCAATTTGCACACTCATCTATAAGAAGGCTGAGTTAAAAAGGATCATTTGATATTTGTGTTCAGAAAATATTAAGAAAGTCAAATGTTGCCAATTTACAATAGTCAACTTTCCCCATCTAAAGAAATCACCATACTGAAAACTTCACAAGAGAAAATTTAAAGACATAGAACCGGGCTTCAAAAAAAACGTGAATTGAATTTCTGCGGGAAAGCAAAGATGTTTCGATTGCGTACAATAGAATTCCATCACTATATCCTTTCCACAGGTCAAAAATTCTGTCTGTCACTGAACAACGGCAATACTAGTTCAAGATTATGTCTAATTTACCTTGTGAAGAAGGCTAAAGTGGAACTTGCTAGCAATAGGCTCCCAATATATCCCAACCTCATCGCCAACCGCCAACCCCCTCCGTTTCACGAACTCCTTGATCCAACCCCCCTTGAGGACGTACGACCCAGACGACGCCCAGAAGACGAACACAAGTCGATGCTCAGAGCACGTGTCCATGTCCCTCACGATGACGTCAGCCCCCTTGCCGCTCTCGACTTGCCTCACCGTCTCCTCGTTCATCCATCGGAGAAAGTGGCTCTTCACAAAGTCCCGCCCGACCAAGAGCCTCGACATGTGGCCGAGATCGCTTTGCGTGAGCCTCTTCTTGATCTTGTAAGGGTCGAAGAGCAGCGTCAACTCTGTGGAAACTTCCTCGGCATCACATCCTGAGGCCTCTTTCTTTCCCTTCTGCGTTCTTTCGCACTTCGCCTTCTTCTCCACAGTTGAGGATTCGGCATTGGTAAGTGAGGCCGTGGATTTTCGCTTCAGTTGGGCAGGAACGATCTCTTGACGAGGGTGGCCGACTTCCTTCGTGTTCTGATCAGGCGCGAGGAGGAAGAGCTCGCAAGACACCACCACTCCTGCAGATGAAATACCTGTGGCCCCTCCGTCGCCATTCTTTTCCTGATCTTGCAGATGAGAAAGGCATGACGAAGAGTCCATCGACGCCAGCGAGTGGACCTCGCTTCTCAGGTGGTCGCCAATGGGTTTCTCCTTCTCGTGATCCTGCAGATAAGAAACACGCGACGACGAAGAGTCCATCGACAATGGCGAGTGGACATCGCCTCTCAGGACGTCGCACATGGTTGCCGTTTTGGGTGCCGAGGAATCGACGAGCTCCATGGGTTCGTGGCGAAAGAAACAGGAAAGTGATTCGCGAGAACAACAGAGATGTAACAGGGTACAGAGAAATTCAGAGATGGAGCGAAAGAGAGAGAGAGACACAACGTTGGAGACTAGAGGGAGTAGAAAGACAGAGGACGACAAGGACTCGGAGGCATAGAGAGAGAGGGAAATATATGGTTGGTTTACCGTTGGAATTGGGATGGCTTTGTAGTCAAGTTTTGAGAATGCACTTAGGAGTTTCTTCCCGAATTCGAGTCAGGTTAAGATTAGTAAAATAGGAAATATTTCAAGATTCAAGATCGAAGATTGATTTCCTATAGAAACTCTAACATCACCAGCTCTTTAATGATTATAATAATGAGTTGGAGATAGTTCCCCAAAGCTTCTTCTTTTTGTTACATTATCTACATCATTTAGTAGGACGGGATTTTAAAAACTTGGAATTTTCTTTTTTGATTTACTTTAACAAAAGAAAGGTTTTTAGATGTATATAACAAAGAGTTCATAAAAAAAAAAAATGGATAGTTACATTGCAAAAAATTACACAATATAAAGAAAAAAGACGTCATTGATACAGGATAAAATAAGCCTCTTTTTTTTTTTTTTTAATCTTTGTCATCTTTTTTTAATCAATTTGTTTATATTTTTTGAGTGGGACACTTTTCTGTTTCGGCTAAATTATCTGTTCCGTATAATAATAATAATAAAAATTCGTATCATCAATAATCTTGAATTAGTATTCTTGTAATCTTTGGAAAAATAGAAATAGATGGAATTTTAATGTTACACCTCTCTATTTTCCTCATAAATTCAATTCTTGGTGAGTGTCTTTTGAAAGGCAAGAGCGTCTTTAATTTTTTAGGGTCTTTTTTTTTTTTTTCCCAATGTGGCGAATATAAAAGTTTTAAAGTTATATATATTTACATTTTATAAAATGACGTTCCAATATAGATGCTCAAATTATTTCTAGGAAATTGGCATGAAATCGAATTCTTTCTTGTTTTGTTGAAAATCCTTTGTAGTTCATAATAATACACAAAAAGGAGAATGTGCCATAGCTTGACTAATTTTTGTTTATTTCACAAAAAATGAATAATTGAAAAACATTTGAAAACAATTACTTCTATTGCTTATAAAAATAAAAAACTTTAAATATTTGCATTGTCTGAAAAAGTATCTAGATATAATTTATTGTCGATAATAAAAATATTTTTTTATTAACTAATTAGTTTTAATGATACAGGTGACTTTTCTAGAAATATATTTTTTAAATTATTTATTTTTGCGAAATGAAAGGAGTTTAATGAAAATAAATAATAATTGTAGTAGAAACAAAATTCGATCCCACTCACAACTCCTCCTATACAAATAGCTCCACCCAAGGAATACGTTGTCCTATTATTTTCTAAGATTACGAAAGTAAGAAGAAAAATTGAAAAAAAAAAGGATTGAGAAAGAGAAATAGGAAAAAAAATTAAGGTTTTATTTATTTCATAAGAAACAAATAATTTAAAAATACGTGATGGAAAAATATTTTTATAGTCATCGAAAAAGTGTAAATATAATTATTATCAATAATGAAAAGTTATTTTTAATTAATTCAAAACATACCAGGGATAATATTTATCAAAATATTTTATGAAATTTTATCTTTCGCTAAATAAGAGAACCTGAAAAAAAAAAATAGAAAAAGTGATGATTGGCATTGTAATAATGCCACGTGTTGCTCGATTAGTGCCACGTAAGTTCTATCGTAGTCCATTCATCGGTTAAGTGTACACGCTGGCCCACTGTGACTTCATTGGACTCTCTTTTTCGTTTCTTCACGGCTCACAAGACGGCGACGGCGGAGCCTCTGGCAAGGGCCCGAAGAGTGTCCGGAACCAGCCCCGATAGAGGTTACAGACGGAAGACAAGGAGGTGGGTCTTCATGGAACCCTATGCCAACCAGGTGTCCGAGGTAATTACCCTGACGATGGAGGTGGGTTTCCGTCGTTCCTTTGGGGTTGCTAAGTGCTCCGAAGAAATTAAGCAATTCCAATGTGCTGGTTCAATTACTGTTTCATTCGTCTATCATCACTCATTGGACCCACAGAATTGCTTGTGTCTTTGCCTAGTTCTTTTATGTACTTATAATTAGGGCCTGTTTGTTTGTGTTTTTGGCCCGTGTTTATGAACACAATCCTATTTTTTGTTCCCGGAGCCTCTGCCTTCCTAATGCTGTTGGTCATCGTCACACTGTTCCTCGCCGTTTGGGAGCTGCATCCAGACTCCTCTGTTCTCCTCTTGTTTTTTGAGTGAGAGCTCGAAGCAGTCCATTTTCACTTTGAGCGCTCTTCACCGGCTCCCATCTTCGACGCCAATGCTTCCAGGATTTCCAATGTTATCACTGACTGAGATTAGTCACAACTGCCGGCATTTGCTGCTCCCACAGCTGATGGACGAAGCTCTTTTTTCAATTCGTTTTCTTCTTTTTATTTCATTTTAAGTGCTCTGATTGTGTTTCCTTTTCCTTTCGCAGATTTCGATCATCAATACTAACTCATCAAGGGTCTCAACTCTTATATTTACTCAGTCATTTTACACAGGAAGCAGAAGCCGTGAGTCTTTGGACATTGCCTACATAAAAATCGATAGCGACTGAGGTTCCATTAACGATTTGAGCTTACTCTGATAATGATGTGATGTTCGGGATTTGAATAGTTGCTTTGTCATGACATTTGATTCTCTTGACTCAAGCATCTGCCGTGTGTTTTTTAATATTCCTGTATGAAATCACGATTTAAAACTTGAGGAGAAGAGCTAATCAGGTAATCCAATAGTTGATTTGTCTTGCTACACGTTTAAGATAGATCTCTGAATTTATAGTTACCTGTTGAACTTCTTTTGAATAGAGTCTCAAACAATTCCTTGTAATAAATTTTAAAATCCTTAGTTGATGAATTGATCCTGTCGATTGCTTGATGTTGCTGAGAATCATATGGAGGTAACTGAACCAGTTTTGATCAAAATTTTCTATGATTAAGGCTGAGAACGTAGGTTAAGATTTGTATGAAAATTGTTGCTGGTTTGGATTTATTAGTGATATAAACATGCTTCGCCGTCCTTGTGATAGTCTGATTTGAGATAGATTCTTTGATGTTGCAATTATACTTCTTGGTTGAATTGATTGCAAATGTCCAAAGGAATCAGTGTCTATGTTTGAGAAGTGTTTTTACATCTTAGTGACTGATTGACTATGGTACTTTTAAACTGATGTATGTGTTCAATGTTCTCATTACAACTTCAAATTGAGTCACTATGATGCTCGGCCAATATCTATGTCTGCCACGTTTACTTCATTTTTTTTTTGTCTAATTCCATGAATATGTGCTTTTGTTTAATCTGGGATTTGTCTCTTTCTTTCTTCTGTCGCACACGGATATATGACCGAAATTACTTGTTTGAAACAGAACTGAACTTGATGTGTGTTTGCCTAGTTCAAAGGAAAAAGAGCTGATTCCAGTGTTCAAGATGTTTTGGATTCATGATAATTTGGATATGAGAACATGAGATGCTTTCTTTTGATTGCCCATTGTAAGAAAGCTAGAATGTTTATTTTTGAGGGAAGCAATTTTGTTTGTTTGGAGTTCATTGTATACTATGCTGAGATTAGTGTACATGAAGGAAGGATTTGCCTGTCAAAAAATAAAAATAAAAATGAAGAAATGGATTCATCTCAACAAACATTAATCCTGTTTGGTTTGGCATTCCCAAGGGGCTTTCAGACCGAAAGTTAACTGGGAATAAATTTTGGTGTTTGGTTCAACATTTGGAGGTGTCATTGGCCAAATGCTAACCTTTGAAATGTTGAAAGCCCAAAGCAGGTGAAGACTTGCTTTGGGCATTCAGCATTTGCGGAATGCTAATCCTCTTATTAATGAATTTCCTTTTTCCGGACATATACGGCCATGTTTACTATCATGAAATGACTCTTTCTAGTCAAATTTGTATGAGGGGAACTTGGTTTTATTTTTCTTAATGAGGACCTCCCTTTTTATATGCGGTGCTTACTAAAAAAAATTAGCATTAACAATCAGTCGCTTCACCATCCATCGAATAAGTTCACCTTTTTTTTTTTTTTTTTTTTTTTTTTTGTCATTTTTATCTTTTGACAATCAACAGCCCAACTTTTTATCAATACACTAGAATGATCATTAATTAACGAAGATAATTAATATCACAATAATTAAAATTTTTTTATTCAAAGTTGAAAACAAACCTAAAAGAACCCTAGGCCAAAAGTTGAGCTTTGCATCTAATCTATAATCAAATTATTTTAATATAATTTTTATATAAATTTACTAATATATATTTTTACATTACTTTCAACATGAAAATGTAAAAGGTTATATAGTCATTGTTTCTTTTTTGCAATTTTAAAAATACTAAAACTAAAAAACTTAATTTGGTCACATTAAAGGGCTTTTCAAATATATGTTTACCAAACAATCTTGCATTTCCCTAAACCACTTTTCAGTTATAGTTTACCAAATAGTCTAGCATTTCAGAAAACCCCTTTACCTCAAACGTATTTGCATTTTCCCAAAGGTATTCCACCAAAGTCGAACCAGACGGGCTCATAGATTGCATTTGGTAGTCCGATTTTGAGTTTAGATCAAATAACAAAATATCATATCCAGTGTTTCGGGATGTCTTTTGGACCACATATATTGAGGCTAACATTACAACTTAGAGGGGAGGGAATAGGTTATTTTAAAGACTTTGACAATCTTTTGCGGAAATTAGCATATGCTAAGTAGAGGTCATGTTAAGTTGATGTTTCAAAGATCATAAGCAAATTGTATGCTTATGCAAGTAAATGAGTGAAAAATGGTAGCACGCAATAATATATTGTGGTACGGCTTTATCCCTAAGCTTATGTCCACTCTCAACACTAATAGCCACAAGTCAAGCTAAATTGCACTAGTAATTTGCTGAACAAGTTACACTCGGCACACACCAATCCTTTCATATGATAGATCACACTATCAAGAATTAGGCGTTGCTATCATTGGTATACTTGATCTCTTACATGATTACAAGGCGACAAAAATCCAACAAAAAAAGTAATAGATAGATAAGAGCTTTTTGCTAAAAACACAACTTCTGGCATTTCAAATTTTAGTTTTGCACTCGTATCACATTTTGGCTTTAAAGATCTTATCTTATATAACCATCTTCAATCTTCCTCGTTGGAGATGCCTAGGAGAAGCAAAAAGTTGTTCAATTATCGTTGGTGCTACTGTCCAGACAAGGAATTGCCCATACAGTTCTTCTTCTAGAACATTTGTAGGCTACCCAATATAGCTTCTACTATTGTCCTATCGCTGCGTCTCTAAAAAGTTTGTCGAACAGCTTGTTTTTTTATTCTCCGTTTGACTTTCGATTCTTCTACTATGCGCATTCACTTGACAATGACTATATTTGTGAGCCAATGAACATCATCAAATGATCATTGTCGTGACATCACCAGTGACCCGATATCTTCAATATTGGCACAAACATTATCTTCAGCTGATCTTCAGATCCGTTGGTGTTGTTTACAAATAGAATAGACTTGTGAACCTTTTTCCTTTACGGACATCACTTCTGTTATACATTGTCATGAACATCAGCAAATATCATAGTAAATATTATATTAAGGATAGTTTTGGAATTATTAAAATTTCAAAGAATGTACACATTTGCAGATGTCAGAGTTTCCATTGGATTTACAAGGAATTTGGTAGATCATTGTCCGAGTCGTAAATGTACGAGAGAACTGAGATTGGGCTTTTGTCATTTGGGCTTACATGGACCGGTCTGATCCAGTCTAAGATCTGGACCATAAGCCTGCCAAATAGACCCATCAAAACGGATTCTAAACTCATTTTTTACCTGATATTTAATAGGCTGAATTATTATATTAATTAATTATATTCAATAAATGAGTCATAAATATATTTAAAATGATAAACCTAAAAATGACATGGATATAAAATGGGTTCACAGCTTAGACACAATCCACCTGTATCACTCTATCTCACCCTTACTCAATCTCACACTCGCTTACTTAATGCTCTCACCTGAGTTTTTGGGTATGAGTTTTTTTTTTTTTTTTTTTTTTTTTTTTATATTGAGTTAAATGTGAAAGTATTTTAGCAATATTGGTCAATACGGGTATTGATTACTAAATTCATATTGCATAGAAATATGTCAAAATAAATTAAGTAAGTCAATTTAAGTCAACTTGAAATTTGAATCATTTTTTACCCAACCCAAATCAAACTTAACCCACCGATATATTCGAAAGCTCATTTGTCCAATGATTTGGTGAAAATGTCTGCTAGCTAATGTTTCATTCCACAAATCATATGCATATATCACTATTGTTCACATGATCTAACCTCAATGAGCTTGGCCTGTGAATGCAATATAGAATTCTTCATAAAATTTATAGTACTTCTATTGTTTAGGATTGAAATATTTTGATTTTCTTCCTCAAAGCCACTTAGCCGTTGCATCCAAGTAAGTTTAGCGCAACAACTTTCAGGTGCAATGTATTCAGCTTCAATGGTTAAAAGAGCATTTGAATTTTGTTTCTTTGAGAATTAAGAAATCATCATGCTTCCCACTAATTGACTACTTCCCAATTACGTACTTGCACGTGCATCCCAAGCAAGACACACACTATACTCCAACATGTCCATCGCATGTGAAGTGGAGTTTCAACCAAGCTCAAAACGGGAGTAGTAGTGAGTATGTGAAAGAAAAGCTACAAATCACACACGCACAGTTGGCAGTTATAGAAGATTTCTCTACATTAACACCTAAATGATTTTTATTTGCATGCTTTGAACATATCAAACTTAAAAATATATGCAGAGCCTCTCAGTTTAGATGAAGATTCAGTCACATAACCAAAGCAGTGTTCAATCACTGAGAGCAAAGTAAACCGAATCACCAACAGAAAGAGAACTCTTGGCCAAAATTCAGAGTTCCTCGATTCAAGAATTTTTCTAGATGCAAAACAATGAAATCGATGCTAATGTGAAAGAATACTTATTATCGACTTCATGTAGGCATTTCGCCAAACATATGGCAGGCATCTCGCTTAGTGATCAAAACGCAAGGACTAAGCAGCAACTTAAAATCACACAACCACAACATCATCCAAGCAAGCTCAAATCAATGACATATCCTCAATAGGATACTACTTTCACTCTAGAGTTCTCGGCCTCAATCTCACGTGCAAAGCGACAAAAACAAAGTACAAGCAATACCTTGAAGAAAAACAACAAATAGCACCCACCCACAAATGGCTGCGCTCGTTGAGGACAGGCCTCCTAATCCCGCAGGTCAGGGGTTTCACTCTACCACAACTCCTAGAACAAAAAAGATGGCATTGATACAGGATAATAAGCCTCTCTCTCTCTCTCTCTCTCTCTCTCTCTCTCTCTAATCTTTGTCATCTTTTTTTTTATTCGATTTGTTCATATTTTTCGAGTGGGACACTTTTCTGTTTTGGCTAAATTATCTGTTTCATATAATAATGAATTATTTTTTGTATCACCAATAATTTTGAATTAATATTCCTTAATCTTTAGAAAAATAGAAATAGATGGAATTTTAATGTTACACCTCTCTTAGAAATTCAATTCTTGGTGAGTGTTCTTTTGAAAGTCAAGGGTGTCTTTTATTTTTTAGAGCCTTTTTTTCCCAGTGTGATGAATATAAAAAAATTAAAGTTATATATATATATATATTTTATAAGGTGACGTTCCAATAAACTAGATGCTCAAATTATTTCTAGGAAACTGGGATGAAATCAAATTCTTTCTTGTTTTGTTGAAAATCCTTTGTAGTCCATAATAATAAATAAGAAAGAGAATGTGCCATAGCTTGACTAATTTTTGTTTATTTCACAAAAAGGAATAATTGAAAAACATTTGAAAACAATTATTTGTATCGTTTATAAAAATAAATAAACTTTAAATATTTGCATCATCTAAAAAAAATATCTACATATAAATTATTGTCGATAATAAAAATATTTTTATTAACTAATTAATTTAAATGAAACAAGTGATTATTTTTAAAAGAATATTTTAAAATTATTTATTTTTTGTGAAATAAATGGAGATTAATGAAAATAAAATAATAATGGTAGTAGAAACAAAATTTGATCCCACTCACAACTCCTATACAGATAGCTCCACCCAAGGAATACATTGTCCTATTATTTTCTAAGATTACGTAAGTAAGAAGAAAAATTGAAAAAAAATAGAAATACTACATATGAAAAAGGAAGTAAGCGAGGATAAATTAGGAAAAGAGGATAGAGAAATAGAAATAGGAAAAAAATTAAGGTTTTATTTATTTCGTGAAAAATAAATAATTTAAAAAATACATGATGGAAAAATATTTTTACAGTCATTGAATATGTGTAAATATAATTGTTATCAATAAGGGAAAATTATTATTAATTAATTCAAAACATACAAGGGATAATATTTATCAAATTATTTTATGAATTTTTATTTTTCACTAAATAAAAAACCCTTAAAAAATAGAAAAAGTGATGGTTGGCATGATAACATTGCCACGTAAGATCTATCGTAGTCCATTCATCGGTTAAGGCTGCGCATGACAAAATTTCTGAAACAGAAATTGATTTCGGCAAAATCAATTTCTCAATTTCTATTCCCTGGACAAGTTTCTGAGCAAAGAAATCTGTTTGATAACGACTCAAAATTTCTATTTCTGAAACAAAAATCCGTTTGATAACATAATAAAATTTCTATTTCTAGGAATAGAAATTGATTAGATAATAACATAGGAAATCCTCAAATACAAAATAATAGTCGAAATATTACTAAAACAACATAGGAAATCCTCAAATACAAAATAATAGTCGAAATAATACTAATACCTTACAAAAGTTAAAAATACAATTTCATGGAATTTCCGGCATATTATTATCCTTTGCCATTTTATTGGCAATGGTTTTTCTAAGCGTATTTATTTGATTTCCCTCTTTGGTCAATGTATCATTTGCAAGCTCATCTTACATAGGTTCAGACAAGTACTGCGGAAGCATAAATATGGGTGCCATCAATGGTGCCTATACAGTCTTATCATTTTATCAAAGACTAGTATTATACAAGATTATCAACAAAATAAAATTGATTGTGTAAATAAATATATGAGAATTCTACCTTGAAGTAATGTTTATGGTTAGGAATCAATCGGGAGAAGGTCGGTTTATTTTGATTCTCGAATTAAATCAGTCTAGTTGCTCATCCCTAATTTCTTTATTGTTGCTCAATGAACCTTTAATGGCCATTGCATAGCAAAGAGAGAGATTCTCTTGAATCTCTTGCCTTCGAATTAAAATTCAAGATTGTGTAACAATTTAATTATTTTGATTTTACAAGAATTTTGAATCCGTAAAGAAACGAGGATAAATTTCTAGGCACGTTTTTTTATTCATCTATTACGTAAGAACTTTTTCTTCAACTGGCCATGCGCATGCCTTTTCTAAAAGGAAAGAGCCCCATTGTTTTTAAGTAAGCATTTGAAAAATTTGCTCGTTTTTGAAAATTGGGGACCCATTTGATTGCCTTTCATCCTAAAGAGGAAGTTATCAAAAAAACATTTGAAAAAAAATGAAAAAAAAAACACGAGCAAAATAAGAAAAAGAAAATTAACAATAATTTGTGAAGTTGTGGTTATAAGTGAATTAAGTTAGCAAGAAAGCGCAAGATTCTTTTATATGGTTTGATTTTAGCTTCTGATTTCTATTTCAGAAACTAAGAAGTTAAAAATTTCAGCTTCTGATTTATTCAATTTCTCTATTTCTGGAATAGAAATCTATTTCAGAAATAGAGAAATTAAATTGCGTTACCAAACGGATTTCTGTTCCAAACCTGTTCCAAGGAATAGAGAAACAGAGAAATCGAGAAACATAAATTTTGTCATGCGCACCCTAAGTGTACACGTTGGCCCACTATGACTTCATTGAACTCTCTTTTTGTTTCTTCACGACTCACCAGATGGCGACTACCGCCACTGCCGACGGCGAAGCCATTGGTGAGGGCCCAAAGAGTGTCCAGAACCAGCCTCGATAGAGGTTAGAGATGGAAGACAAGGAGGTGGGTCTTCATGGAACGCTATTGCAACCAGGTGTCCGATGTAATTATCCTGACGATGGAGGTGGGTTTCCGTCGTTCCTTTGGGGCTTCAGCCTCACCGGATCAACAAGATCGAGCCCTGCCCGACACCCGGTGAGCTCTATCTCGCCCGTAGAGAAAAGAGAAAAAGAAAAAAATAATTATTAAAAATTAAAATTTATATTATATTTTAAAAACAAAAATAATAAAAATTATATTTTAAAAAATTAAAAATTATTAAAAAGTATATTTTAAAAAATTAAAAATTATTAAAAATTATATTTTAAAAAATTAAAAATTCGATTTTTTTGAAAATATTTTAAAAAGAATTATAAAAATTTTCCATTAGATTTGTATTGCATAAAAATTGTTAAAAAATTTGTATTGCATAAAAATGTTTTAACAATACTTTTTTTTTTTTTATAAAAAAATCATAAAAATGAGCTTTTTTAGGTTTAGTTAAAAAAATTTCATGTTACAGTTTTTAGTTATTGTCTGTTCACTTCAAATAAGCAAAGCATGTGCATGGTCTAATTTTTTATAAATATTTCAATTTATAGGTTTTTTTTTTTTTTTAACTTTGTTTTATTTTATTTACTACTTTTAATTTAATTTGAAGTTTTAATCCAATTAGCATATAGTAGAGGTGGGTTTTCCTAGAATATTAATAGGTTTTAACAATACGGGTCGGGTCAGGTATGAGTTGGGTATGAGTTACTTGATTTATACTACATGAATATGGGTTAAAACAGGTTAAATGAGTCAAATATGGGTCAACCCATTTTCGACCCGACCCAACCCACCCATTTGACGGGTCTACTTTGGGGTTGCTAAGTGCTCCGAAGAAATTGAGCAATTCCAATGTCTTGGTTCAATTACCGTTTCATTCGTCTATCATCACTCATTGGACCCACAGAATTGCTTGTGTCTTTGCCTAGTTCCTTTCTGCACTTATAATTAGTGAACTCGGATCCATATCTTCTTGTATTGGTTACTCTTACTGCAATCGGTTTTTCAATCGCTATGTGTAGAGTTGCTTGGCAATGCTACTAATTGGTTGTTTGCTTGGGCAGGACACTTTTCTCCCGAGGAACCCATCTCGGAATTCTTCTGTACTCTAAAGATCTCAAGTCCCATAGGTAAAGTTTTTTCTCAAACTGGGTGAAAATAATAGCAAGTCTCAGAGTGTCAAGTGGATGTAGCTACTAGCTTGAACTGCTCTCTTGTACTTCTTGGTATCTGTCTCAGTAGGGCGCTATTCTCCTGCATAAAGATGCTTCTTTCAGTAATGAATTTACAGGTTCACCTTGGGTCCATATGTGTATACACATCTTCAAGAGAAATATTTACTTTCCTGTTTTACGCGTCTCTGAACACAATAGACATTCTACAACTGTGGTACGATCCACATAAAAGGAGACTGATGAAGTTAGAGTAGGGGCTGTGTGTACACATGGCCACTGATGAATGGACTACTGTAAATTCTATGTGGCAATAGTCAAGCATCCAATATTTTCTCTCAAGAACAATGATCAATTCTGATACAATTATGAAATTGCCTTGGGAAGAGGAAGATCTTCCATTTCACTGTCAAGCAGGGGTCGGAGCTTTTCCCCATGCTACGGAAGACATGGCGAGAAACCTCCATTCCGTTTGCCATATCCTCTGAGGAAACCTCTAGTGTTCCCTTTGGCTTCCCTAAGTGATGATGTAATTCCATCTGGAGAAAGCAAACGTGACCGTATGCATCACTGGAATCCTTGTTCTGCAATTTGGTAATCGTAACAATGGATGTAATATCTGGCCATGTGCCCAGAAAAGCACCAGAAAGATGAGATTGACTCTAATTCATTTTCTCTGGATTCAGACTATGGGGTTGCTTCTGGGAAATTGAACTTCTTTTCAACAGAAAAGATGTTAGCATTCTGCTGGACCATGGTTTGGACCACAACATGCATAAGTTATATAATCGTTCGGAAGATACTTTGTCAAAAGGCACTATGTACACTTGCTAGAAAATTACAATGTTAGATGCTAAATTGCTAAAGTGGCTAAGCTTGACATTCCCAACTGTAAATAGAATTTAGAGGGAATAGTCACTGGTAATAACTCAATAACGATATTGGCATACAATGCACAAGTCGATGAAAAAGGATGTCATCTGTGGAAACAGATTGGACAGCATTTCATCAACGAGTGAAAGCCACTCTTTTCTTGAGGTAGCCGGCTTATAAGCCTCATCGAACACTTATTCATATGCAAAAACATCCTCCAGGTTTGGACAAATCATAATTCTGGAAAGATAGGTCTATGTAGAGAATACAAAGTGTTAGACAAGCTTTTGGATCATTAGGACCAGTTGACTTCTTCATGATGATCAAACAAGGACATGCCAGATACTGGAAATTTGGCAGACAATTAAGCTGCGCAGACAGGGATTCATAAGATTTTCAAACAGGTGTCCAAGGCCAAAGCTGCAGAGCTACAAGAAGTCAACATTGGCACCACTGGATATGCTATGCTTGATATGTTGGACAAAAACTACACAAACTAATCAGCTGTAACATTTCTGCATAACTGCATAGGAGTCACATATGGCAAATTATCTGAGCCGTTAATTTAGAGAGTTTGGTAGAAACATCTTGATGAAACAGTATCTAAAAGCCATCTTATGCATTCACTGTTGAGGTGAACACGCAAAATATGGAGGCATGTCTCGAACTGCCAATAGCGTTGCAATTTATTCACTCAAAAGGCATGTGCTGGAACCAGGCCCCCTCGCACATAGACTTACCTAGTAATACGGCCGCCATTACAAAATTCATCTCTAAAATCAAAAGCAAATATGCATTGCTATCTGTAGGAGACCCTAAAATCAGAAGCAAATATGCATTGCTCTCTGTAGGAGACCTATATCTATAATAGAAAGAAGTAGCCAACTGAGACATGCTGATCAGTACTTGATAAGAAATCGCCTTTAAAAAGGATCATTGACAATTTGTTTCCAGACAGGATCAAGAAAGCCAGATGTTGCCAATCTACCGTAATCAACATTGCATTCAAAATAATCACCATAGTGAAAACTCACGCTAGAAAATTTCTGAGGGGAAATAGAGATAGTTTGATTGCATACAATAAAATTCCATCACTAATATCATTTAGAAAAAGATCAAAAAGTCTTGTGAAGGAGGTTGAAGTGGAGACTTGCTAGCACTAGGATCCCAATATATCCCGACCTCATCGTTAGCCACCAACCCCCTCCATTTCATGAACTCCTTGATCCAACTCCCCTTGAGGACATAGGACCTTACGATGCCCAGAACACGAACACTGGTCGATGCTCAGAGCACGTCTCCACGTCCCTCGCAATGACGTCGGCCCCCTTGCTGCTCTTGACTTGCCTCACTGCCTCCTCGCTCATCCATTAGAACAAGTGGCTCGTCACACAGCCCCGCACAATCAAGAACCTCGGCTGAGATCCCTCTGCGTAAGCTTCTTCTCAATCTTATAAGGGTCAAAGAGCAGCACCAACTCTGTGGAAACGCCATTGCATCTTTCTTCCTTTTCATTACATACAGAGGCCTCTTTCTTTTCTGTCTGCGTTCTATTGTGTTTCGCAGCCTTCTTGTTTTCTGGCCGAGCTTCATTCTCAGTCGAAATTTCCTCTGAGGGTTCCTATCTTCACAGGCAGTGTATCCTAGCTTTTCTCGTGCTTGCTTTACTAGCAATCGCAAGACTTCTCCACTGTCTTCCTAATGCCATTGGTCATCGTTACACTGTTCCTCGCCGTTTGGGAGCTGCAACCAGACTCCTCTGTTGTTTTCTGAGTGAGAGCTCGAAGCAGTCCATTTTCACTTTGAGCGCTCTTCACCGGCTCCCATCTTCGACGCCAATGCTTCCAGGATTTCCAATGTTATCACTGACTGAGATTAGTCACAACTGCCCGCATTCGCTGCTCCCACAGCTGATGGACGAAGCTCTTTTTACAATTCGTTTCTTCTTTTTATTTCATTTTAAGTGCTCTGATTGTGTTTCCTTTTCCTTTCACAGATTTCGATCATCAATACTAATGCATCAAGGGTCTCAACTCTTATATTTTACTCAGTCATTTTACACAGGAAGCAGAAGCCGTGAGTCTTAGGACATTGCCTACATAAAAATCGATAGCGACTGAGGCTCCATTAACGATTTGAACTTACTCTGATAATGATGTGATGTTCGGGATTTGAATAGTTGCTTTGTCATGACATTTGATTCTCTTGACTCAAGCATCTGCCGTGTGTTTTTTAATATTCCTGTATGAAATCACGATTTAAAACTCGAGGAGAAGACTTAATCAGGTAATCCAATAGTTGATTTGTCTTGCTGCACGTCTAAGATAGATCTCTGAATTTATAGTTACCTGTTGAACTTTTATTGAACAGAGTCTCAAACAATTCCTTGTAATAAATTCTAAAATCCTTAGTTGATGAATTGATCCTGTCTATTGCTTGATGTTGCTGAGAATCATATGGAGGTAACTGAACCAGTTTTGATCAAAATTTTCTATGATTAAGGCTGAGAACCAAGGTTAAGATTTGTATGAAAATTGTTGCTGGTTCGGATTTATTAGTGATATAAACATGCTTCGCCGTCCTTGTGATAGTCGGAGTTGGGATAGATGCTTTGATGTTGCAATTATACTTCTTGGTTTTTTTTGTTTTGGTCGGTTACTTCTTGGTTGAATTGATTGCAAATGTCCAAAGGAATCAGTGTCTATGTTTGAGAAGTGTTATTACATCTTAGTGACTGATTGACTATGGTACTTTTAAACTGATTTATGTGTTCAATGTTCTCATTACAACTTCAAATTGAGTCACTATGATGCTCGGCCAATATCTATGTCTGCCACGTTTACTTCATTTTTTTTTTGTCTAATTCTATGAATATGTGCTTTTATTTAATCTGGGATTTGTCTCTTTCGTTCTTCTGTTGCACCCGGATATATGACCGAAATTACTTGTTTGAAACAGAACTGAACTTTGTTAGAACTAGTACGAGCACCTAGAGGGAGGTGAATAGGTGATTAAGATGATTTTATGAATCGTAACAGGATGTATAGACGATTTATTAGATGATGGACTAAGGAATTGAAAACAATAATCGATGTAAGTGAAAGCAATGTGAAGTAAAAGGATTAGGGATATAGAATCAAGACTCCAGATTTATAGTAGTTCGGCTTAAACCAAGTTTACGTCCACTCTCCCGCACGGACAGCCCACAGGCTGGATTTCACTAAAAATCAAAAAGAGAATTTACAGTCTCACGCCCTTGATTCCATAGTGTAGAGACTCTACTACACTTCCTCAAGGTCTCACCACAGTTCAGTCTCTCTTTTGATTACAATATAGCTCGAAGAATAAGATCACACAATAACAAAGGGATTCAGACTTTGAAATTCTTCTATCTTCACTCTTGAACAATTGATCGTCTCCCTTAAATACTTCTTCATGCCTTCATTACCGTTGACACTTTCCAAAGAAGTTTTTCCAATCAACCCGTTGGACAGAATCAATTTAGAGAGATCTCGAGCTCCTCAAGGAAAATGTTGATAGCCCATCAATCCTGCTCGCCCATACAATCAGGATCTTGGTTTCCATAAGTAGAACCTTCCAAGTATAAATTGCGGATCTAGAGAATTTAGATAATTCGAATACGAATAGAAGATCTTGAAGTGCTAAATTCAGTCGTGAGATATTCCTTAACCGTTGGAGTCAAAACCATATTAGAAAGAATCGAAATAGAAGTTTTAACTTTGTCGGTCTGGAAACTGTCCATGAGAGTAGACTTTGAAACTTGAGTTTGGAGGTCTTCAGACTTTGCCAGTAGAGTCTGCAAGTCTTCAGACTAGACTGATGGAAATGTTTTGTCGACTTCAAAATACCTTAAGAAGATTTTTCTAATAATCTCCCCATTTTTTATGGTGACAAAATTTTCCTATAGATTTGGATACTATTGTCCTGCAATACAACATTTAAGCTAGCAATGATATCTCATAAAAGATTAGGATAAAGATAGTGAAAGTTATCATGTACACAGATCTGCATCCACAGAAAACAAGTTAGTCTTGTACAGATATTTAACAACTATCTTTATCTAACTTAATAGCTTAAAGTACTGCAATTATAAACAAGTAATCCAAAGCTTAAAACCAAACTAAAAAACCAAACTAAAGATAAGGTCAATCACAACCAAACAAAATATTGAATCCAAACAAGTATGTTCAAAAGTTGAAAGTTTGGAATTAAAATCTGCAAAAACTTCTCCCCTTTTTTGTCAGCATAAAAATGTGAAAAAGTTAGGGTATGCGAGGAATGCGAACAAGCTGAAAATCTTCCATTGACTTGACAGTTTCCTCCAGCTTCCTCAAATCCTCTTGCAGTTGAGCGAGAGCTGTGCCTTTAACAATGGCCTGAATCTGAAGTTGAATATTTTGAATTTGGTCTTGCAAGGATATGGACATGGCATGATTCTCATTCTGTAGTGTCTGGAATTCGCATCCTAAAGCGTAAACCTGGCCTTTGAGCTCCAAAAGAATTTCAAACAGTCTTCCAAAATCTCCTAAATGGTCAGTCTGCGTGCTTGCTTCAGCATGGTCCGTTTGTGGAGTAAAGCCAGTGGAGCGAATATCAGCAGGGAGATCAACATTTGGAAATGTTGCCTCTTCCTCAGGAAATTGAGAGGCATAGACATCTTCTACACCAGCAGGAGAATGACTGACACTAACACTAGTAAAGGTTAAAAGAGGAATACTTTCTCTTGGAACATCTCCCCCTATTTCAATGCCTTCTGGAGGAGAGAAGTATTCTTCGTGCTGAGAAGCTTCTTCAGTGTCAAGATGTCTTTGATCCTCATTGTTTGCTGGAGAATCTGCACGACCTTCTTCGGCATATTGTTTTTCTGGCTGTTTCTGTGAGTCTGTTCTGGCTGTTTCTTCTTTTTCTTCTTCTGTTTCTTCTTCTTCTTCTTCTTCTCTTCTTCGCATGGATTCCTTCTCCCGATTCCCTTTCTCGTTTATTCTCCAACGTGATGTTCTTGTTCTGTTGACTCAGGAACAAGATTCTGGGAAACAAAAGTAGAGATAGGAATGTCATCCTCATCATCTTCATCCTACAATATGATCGCTCACCTTCTCTTGGTAGGACCAGTCATAGGATCTTTTTCCTTTTCTCTTTGCAGCAAATTAGTATTGTCTGGTTTTGACAGGGGTTTTCTCCTTGAACTGCTCTAGCTTTTTGCTGAGTTCTTTCAGACGTATTTTTGTAATCATTTTCAACCCAATGACCATTTGATCAATGGTCTTCACACACAGAATGTTGGGAGGCTGAATATTCAAATGTCTGAATAAACGAGTGATGAGAACAAAATAAGGGAGTTTACCCTTGTCCTTTGCCATAGATCGATACATGTGGAACATGATGGTATGGGGCAAGGAAAACTTATGGCTGATCTTGATGGCGTACATCAATTTTGCTTCAGAAATGAAGACATCTGTCTTCGATGTTGACTTGGGTTTGAGACAGTTGATCACAATTTTATGAAATAAAATATTTGATGCACTCATTCTCAAATAGGAAAGGCGTCCTTATGCGATTCTACTGTTTGCAAGCTCTAAAGTTGCATGGCTAACAGACATAGAGATAGGTTGAAAAGCTCCTCTTTCCACACCAATAACGTCAGCCAAAGTATCTGTGTCAACCACATACTCCTTATCCCTCACACTGAATGAAAAGCTGTTTGCATAAAAAAAAAAAAAAAAAAACTGAGGTTGGAGTAGAAATAAGCCGTCAGTTTAGAATGAGCAATCTCGCTCTCAGTAGAAAATTGATGAAGTTGAAATTTTTCAAACTTTTCTCTTAAATTGATGCTTAACAGATCTAGAAAATCAAAATCCACAATTCGTGGGTTCATCACCCCACGCTTCAGCAATTTAGCATACACCTGCTTATGTTCCTTCGATCGAAACAATTTTTCTCTCTTTCCCCGAAGATTTGCAACTACACCTATCCCTGGCTTAAAATGTACAAACATTTTCTCATCATCATCTTTTCCCTCGAGTTGATTAACACTACCAAATCGTGGATCACTTGGAAAATTAGCAAAAATCTTTGCAGCTGTTCCAATAGGAACAACACCCGATCGTTCCATCATAGTCAGAAAATGAGTTTCATTCTTATAACCCTTCTCTTTCAGAAACTCGTCAATAAACGTCATTGCAGAACCCCCTTCTTTCAGAACAAAGTAAAGCCTATAAACAAATGTAGGCTTCAGAGATCTTACAGTTTCTACATCTTCAATGATGTTTTCCTCTGCATGTTGAGGGTTACAATCATGTGATCTAGCAGAAGAAGTGCGCTGCTGAGAATGTTGATGCGCCTGTCCACTTTGAGAAATTCCTTCTTCAGTAAGATTGAAGTACGTAGGCCCCGCACGCAAGTTCTTGTGGTCCCCTACTTGCTATTCAGGAAGATTTTCTCTAATGCGACATTGTCAATGTCCTTGAGAGAATTTTCACACTTGTATCACAAGAAATGTGAAAACTTGAGGAGATGAATTTTCAAGAGAAAAACTCAGAGAGTGAAAATTTGTGCTCTAGGGTTTTTTGTGTAAAATGAGAAGAGGAAGAGTAACTGTATAAAAGGTAATCGATACGGGGTATATGAAGCGTCACAAAAAGGAAAAAAAAAAGAAATGCCTTTTCAAAATAACTACCTTTTTAAAAAAAAAAAAACAAATTGGTAACCAAAAGATAACTATCTTAATAATATCGATTAGAGATAAACAAGCAATCTTACCTTTTCGAGATATTAGTTTAAACGAATAAAAGAACTGTAATTGAAATAACTTACAGTCGTAACGATTGGTCTTCTGGGTCCGAACTTTTGAGTCTGATGTTTTAGTTTATGAGTTTGAGTTTTAACAGTCTTCAACAGATAAAATGTTAAGTCTTGAACGAATAGACTCAAATAAACTTTTCTCAAGCGGCTTTGTGAAGATGTCTGCCAGTTGATCCTTTGAGTCAATAAACTGTATCAAGACTTCTCTATTCTGAACATGATCTCTTATAAAATGATGTCGAATCTTAATATGTTTTACTCTTGAATGTAGAATAGGATTATTTGTAAGATTGATTGCACTAGTATTGTCACATTTGATCTCGGTACAAGAGTCTTCGATTCCAAAGTCTCGTAATTGTTGTTTTATCCAAAGTATTTGAGAACTGCAACTTCCAAGAGCTACATATTCTGCTTCAGCTGTTGAAAGAGCTACGGTACTTTGCTTCCTTGAAAACCAAGATACTGCCTATGTTCTTTCTATCAACTCTACAACCTGCAAGATCTGTGTCTGAATAACCAAGAAGAGTAAAGTCTCATTCTTTGGGATACCATAGACCAATCTTGGCAGTAGTTGCAACATATTTGATGATACGTTTAGCATCACTTAGATGAGATTCTTTAGGATCTGATTGAAACCTAGCACATATGCAAACACTAAATAATATGTCAGGTCTAGATGCAGTAAGATAAATAAGTGAACCAATGATACTCCTGTATAGTTTTTGGTCGACTTTCTTCCCTTCTTCATCTTTGTCTAACTTTGAAGAATTTGACATAGGAATGTCAGTTTTTTTGCAATTCTCCAAATCGAACTTTTTAACAAGTTCTTTTGCATATTTTTCTTGATGAATAAAGATTCATTCTTTCAGTTGTTTTACTTGTAGACCCAGGAAGAAAGATAGTTTACCCATCATGCTCATCTCGAATTCATCCTGCATAGACTTAGAAAATTTATTGTACAAAGTCTCATTAGATGATCCAAATATAATATCATCGACATAAATTTGAACAAGTAAAAAGCTTTTACCTTCCTTTTTAATGAATAAGGTAGTATCTACCTTTCCTTTAGTAAAACCACTTTGAATTAAAAAGTTACTTAGCCTTTCATACCAAGCTCGAGGAACTTGTTTTAATCCATATAAAGCCTTCTTCAATCTGAACACTGAGTTTGGTTTCTTTGAGTCTTCAAATCCAGGAGGTTGTTCCACATAGACTTCTTCTTGGATAAATCTATTTAGGAATGTGCTTTTGACATCCATTTGGAATAACCTGAAATTCTTATAGCATGCAAAAGCAAGTACTAATCTGATTGCTTCTAACCTTGCTACAGGAGTGTAAGTCTCATCATAGTCTATCCCTTCTTCTTGCGTGTATCCTTTAGCCATGAGTCTTGCTTTGTTTCTTGTCACTTTGCCTTTTTCATCGACTTTGTTCCTGAAAACCCATTTAGTTCCAATAACAGATTTACCTTTTGGTTTAGGAGTTAATTCCCAAACATCGTTAATGCTGAATTGTCTGAGCTCTTCTTGCATTGCTTCAATCCAGCTTTCATCAGCTAAGGCTTCTTCAATATTTTTGGGTTCTATTTTAGAAATAAGCTCCACAGCACTAGACTCTTCTTGCCTTTTGGATCTTGTTCGAATTCCCTCATTAACGTTTCCAATGATGAGTTCTTCGGGATGACTAGACTTGTGCTTTCAGTTACTGGATAGTCTGATAGGTTGTTGATCTTTTTCTTGATTTGATTCTTCATCCACAACATGTTGTACTTCTTCTGAATCTTGAACTGCTTCAAGGGAGGTAGACCTAGTAGAGTCTAGAGCAGATTCTAATTCTTCAGTCTGAATTAGCTGAATTTATGGAGAGTCTTGAAATTTGACATTCATTGATTCTTCCACAGTCTGAGTCTTCTTGTTGAATACTCTGTAGGCTTTGCTTATGGTTGAGTAACCAAGAAAGAATCATTCATCCGATTTTTCTTCAAACTTACCAACTCGATCATTTGCATTCTTCAGAATAAAGCATTTACAACAAAATACTTGAAAATATGAAACAATTGGTTTCTTACCTTTAAAAATTTCATAAGGAGTTTTCTCAAGAATTGGCCTTAAAAACATTCTGTTAATAATATAGCAAGCAGTTGAAACAGTTTCAGCCCAAAACCGTGAAGAAATATTACTTTCAATTAAAATAGTCCTTCCAATTTCTTATAAAGACCTATTCTTCCTTTCCACAACTCCATTCTGTTCTGGTGTATATGGAGAGGAGAATTTATATTGAAAACCAGATTCATCACAAAATTTAGCAAAGTCTTGATTTTCAAACTCACCTCCATGGTCTGTACGAATGCTTAAAATAGTGTGACATTTTTCATTATGTACTTTCTTAGCAAATTTTGAAAAGTGAGAGAAAGTTTCAGACTTACTTGCAAGAAAGCAGACCTAAGTAAATCGTGAATAATTATCCACTATTACTAGATAGAACCTTTTTTCCACCAATGCTTTGCGTTCTTGTGGGTCTAAATATATCTATATGCAGAAGCTGTAGTACACGATTAGTGGAAACTTTATTTATTGATTTAAAAGAATTTCTAACCTGTTTTCCCAGTACACATGGTGTGCATAGATCAGACTTTAGGTAATTGAGAATAAGTAATCCTCGAACAAGCTTCTTGGAAGAGATTTTGGCAATTTACTTCATGTTGGTATGGCCAAGCTTTCTATGCCATAGATTAGCTTCATCTTGTACTGATATTAAGCATTGTGCTCTTCTTGATTCACATCCAGAAGATAGATATTTCCATGTCTACGTCCAGTAAAAGATTGAGTGAAGTCTTTACTGATTCCTGAGCACGTTCCTTCCTGAAAATTGATCTTAAATCCAGTATCGCACAATTGGCTTATGCTAAGCAAATTGTAATTTAATCCTTCCACTAAAGAGACATTCTTGATTGATAAACTTCCAATCTTTACTATTCCACGACCAATAATTCTTCCTTTGTTGTTGCCACCAAAAGAAACTTTTCCTCCATCTATCTGGACAAGTTTTATGAAACAATCTGAATCTCCTGTCATATGTCTTGAGCAGCCACTATCTAGATACCATTTTATCTTCCTTTTGATAGTGACCTGTAATTAAGAAGAATTCAAGCTTTCTTTGGTACCCACATCATCTTGGGTCCAGAAGAGTTAGAATAATAAACAGTCTTTGCCCAATTCCTTTAAACAGGTCTCTAAACCAAATGACATTCTTTCTCAAAATGTTCTGAGCTTTGATACTTTGAACATTTTAGAGCAATTTGGCCAACAGGTTTTACAAAGACTTTTTGGAAATGATTTTTATAAATAACTTTTGTTGGTCTTTGTTTGATTCTTTCCTTCATCTTTGGGAAATCAATTAGTGGAATAGTTTCAGAAGTCATATCGAGACCTAACTTATCAAAGTAGGGTCTTTGTATCGAAAGAATCTTATCCAATTTTTCGGAACCATTTGAAAATCTTTTTGATATGTTTGTAATATCATTTTTCAAATGAGTATTTTCTTTGGAAACCAAGTCTAAGTTTTCTTTCAAGATTGTAAAATTCTTATCTAACTTTTCAAACTTTTCTTTCCAAAATTTCTCCTGTTGCTTTAATGTAGAATTCTCATTTTTTAATTCGGAGATCCTCTTAAGAGAGGTTTTTAGACCAAGACATAATTCATCAATATATCTCGAAACTTTGACAGGTATTTTTAGATTACTAACCTCAAGCTCACTGTCTGAGTCTGTATCTGATTCAAGGTCTGAGTCTGAATCAGATTTTACCATCAAACAGATATTAGTATAATCATCATCACTTTCTTCACATTCAGTATCACTCCAAATCTCTGCTTTGAGTGCCTTTCTGTATTTCTCAGTCTTTCCTTTCCTTTTCCTTAACGAGAGGACAGTTGGGTCGATATGTCCATTTTCTTGCATTCAAAGCAAGTCACTTCTTTGTTGGAATCATCTTCCTTTGTTGATTTGTTCTCAAACCTTTGTGAGCTTTGTTTCTTCCAATTGAATTTTCTTCCCTTTCTATTCAGCTTTTGAATCTCTTTATCATGAGTGCCGAGTTCTTCATCATCTAGATCTTCTTCGGAGTTTGTAGCATCAGAATAATCATTAGACTTTAAGGCAATAGATTTCTTACCTTTTGAATCTTCTTCTTCGTTGGTGTGCTCTACTTCGTAAGACTGAAGAGTTCTAATCAATTCATCTACAGAGAGTGGTGCAATCCTCTGTGTCTCCCTTATTGAAGTCTTTATGTAATTCCAGTCTTTAGAAAGTCCACGCAGAAGTTTGTTGACCTTCATATGTCCTGAGATTGGATGTCCCTGATATTCAAAACCATTCACAATTTCAGTAAAACGACTAAACATGTCAGTTATTGATTCTCCTAATCTCATCTTGAAAACTTCATATTGTCCCAAAAGAATATTGATCCTTGTCTCTTTCACTCGATCAGTTCCTTCATAGGTGATGTGAAGCCTATCCCAGACTTTTTTTGCTGTATCACAAGAGGATATTCTATTATACTCAGTAGGAGATAAAGCACAATATAAGGAATAAATGGCTTTAGCATCAAGAGTATGTCTCTTGATTATTTCTTCTTGAGTCATCTCGATAGGAGCAGCAACTTCTTTTCCTCTCTCTAATTCTGATGCAGCAGTAGAAATGATTACTTTGTCTACCACTTCCCATTCCAAGGGATCTTTCGATCTTAGGAATGCTTTCATCTTGTTTTTCCATATGCTGTAGTCTTTTCCATCAAAGTATGGAAGTCTGGTGTTGCTTTGACCTTCAACCAACCCTGTAGGCAACATACTAGCCATAGATTTTTAACTCAGAAGTAAAAACACTTCTAATAAATGAGTACACAAGCTCTGATACCAATTGTTAGAACTAGTACGAGCGCCTAGAGGGGGGTGAATAGGTGATTAAGATGATTTTATGAATCATAACAGAATGTATAGACGATTTATTAGATGATGGACTAAGGAATTGAAAACAATAATCGATGTAAGTGAAAGTAATGTAAAGTAAAATGATTAGGGATAGAGAATCAAGACTCTAGATTTATAGTGGTTCGGCTTAGACCAAGCCTACGTCCACTCTTCCGCATGGACAGCCCACAGGCTGGATTTCACTAAGAATCAAAAAGAGAATTTACAGTCTCACGCCCTTGATTCCATAGTGTAGAGACTCTACTACACTTCCTCAAGGTCTCACCACAGTTCAGTCTCTATTTTGATTACAAGTATAACTCGAAGAATAAGATCACACAATAACAAAGGGATTTAGACTTTGGAATTCTTCTATCTTCACTCTTGAACAACTTGATCGTCTCCCTTAAATACTTCTTCATGCCTTCATTACCGTTGGCACCTTCCAAAGAAGTTTTTCCAATCAACCCGTTGGACATAATCAATTTAGAGAGATCTCGAGCTCCTTAAGGAAAATGTTGATAGCCCATCAATCCTGCTCGCCCATACAATCAGGATCTTGGTTTCCATAAGTAGAACCTTCCAAGTATAAATTGCAGATCTAGAGAATCTAGATAATTCGAATACGAATAGAAGATCTTGAAGTGCTAAATCCAGTAGTGAGATATTCCTTAACCGTTGGAGTCAAAACCATATTAGAAAGAATCGAAATAGAAGTTTTAACTTTGTCGATCTGGAAACTGTCCATAAGAGTAGACTTTGAAACTTGAGTTTGGAGGTCTTCAGACTTTGTCTTTAGACTTTGCCGATAAGTCTTCGCAAGTCTAAACGATGGAAATGTTTTGTCGACTTCAAAATACCTTACGAAGATTTTTCTAACAAACTTGATGTGTCTTTGCCTAGTTCAAAGGAAAAAGAGCTGATTTCAGTGTTCAAGATGTTTTGGATTCATGATAATCTGGATATGAGAACATGAGATGCTTTCTTCTGATTGCCCATTGTAAGAAAGCTAGAATGATTATTTTTTAGGGAAGCAATTTTGTTTGTTTGGAGTTCATTGTATACTATGTTGAAAGTAAATAAACTGAGATTAGTGTACATGAAGGAAGGATTTGCCTGTCAAAAAAATAAATAAGAAGAAATGGATTCATCTCGACGAACATAGGTTGCATTTGGTAGTCCGATTTAGAGTTTAGATCAAATAACAAAATATCATATCCAGTGTTTGGGGATGTTTTTTGGACCACATATATTGAGACTAACATTACAACTTAGAGGGGAGGGAATAGGTTATTTTAAAGACTCTGACAATCTTTTGCGGAAATTAGCATATCCTAAGTAGAGGTCATGTCAAGTTGATGTTTCAAAGATCATAAGAAAATTGTGTGCTTATGCAAGTAAATGAGTGAAAAATGGTAGCACACAATAATATATTGTGGTACGGCTTTATCCCCAAGCTTATGTCCACTCTCAACACTAATAGCCACAACTCAAGCTAAATTGCACTAGTAATCTGCTGAACAAGTTACACTCGGCACACACCAATCCTTTCGTATGATAGATCACACTATCAAGAATTAGGCATTGCTATCATTGGTATACTTGATCTCTTACATGATTACAAGGCAACAAAAATCCAACAAAAAAAGTAATAGACAAATAAGAGCTTTTTGCTAAAAACACAACTTCTGGCATTTCAAATTTTAGTTTTGCACTCGTATCACATTTTGGCTTTAAAGATCTTATCTTATATAACCATCTTCAATCTTCCTCATTGGAGATGCCTAGGAGAAGCAAAAAGTTGTTCAATTGTCATTGGTGCTACTGTCCAAACAAGGAATTAACCATATAGTTCTTCTTCTAGAACATTTGTAGGCTACCCAATATAGCTTCTACTATTGTCCTATCGCTGCGTCTCTAAAAAGTCTGTCAAACAGCTTGTTTTTTGATTCTCCATTTGACTTTTGATTCTTCTACTATGCGCATTCACTTGACAATGACTATATATTTGTGAGCCAATGCACATCATCAAATGATCATTGCCGTGACATCACCAGTGACCTGATATCTTCAACATTGGCACAAACATTGTCTTTAGCTGATCTTCAGATCCGTTGGTGTTGTTTACAAACATAATAGACTTGTGATCTTTTTCCTTTACGGACATCACTTCTGTTACACATTGTCACGAACATCAGCAAATATCATAGTAAATATTATATTAAGGATAGTTTTGAAATTATCAAAATTTCAAAGAACGTACACATTTGCATATATCGAAGTTTCCATTGGATTTACAAGGAATTTGGTAGATCATTGTTCGAGTCGTAAATGTACGAGAGAACTAAGATTGGACTTTTGTCATCTGGGCTTACCTGGACTGGTCTGATCTAGTCTAAGATCTGGACCATAAGGCTTGCCAAATAGACCCATCAAAACGGATTATAAACTCATTTTTTACCTGATATTTAATGGGTTGAATTATATTAATTAATTATATTCAATAAATGAGTCATAAATATATTTAAAATGATAAACCTAAAAATAATATGGATATAAAATGGGTTCACAGCTTAGACACAATCCACCTGTATCACTCTATCTCACCCTTACTCAATCTCACACTCGCTTACTTAATGCTCTCACCTGAGTTTTTGGGTATGAGTTTTTTTTATATTGAGTTAAATGTGAAAGTATTTTAGCAATATTGGTCAATACGGGTATTGATTACTAAATTCATATTGCATAGAAATATGTCAAAATAAATTAAGTAAGTCAATTTAAGTCAACTCAAAAGTTGAATAATTGTTTACTCAACCCAAATCAAACTTAACCCACCGATATATTCAAAAGCTCATTTGTCCAATGATTTGGTGGAAATGTTTGCTAGCTAATGTTTCATTCCCACAAATCGTATGCATATATCACTATTGTTCACATGATCTAACCTCAATGAGCTTGGCCTATGAATGCAATATAGAATTCTTCGTAAAATTTATAGTACTTCTATTGTTTAGGATTGAAATATTTTGATTTTCTTCCTCAAAGCCACCTAGCCGTTGCATCCAAGTAAGTTTAGTGCGACAACTTTTAGGTGCAATGTATTCAGCTTCAATGGTTAATAGAGCATTTGAATTTTGTTTCTTTGAGAATCAAGAAATCATCATGCTTCCCAATAATTGACTGCTTCCCAATAATTGACTACTTCCCAATTACGTACTTGCACGTGCATCCCAAGCAAGACACACACTATACTCCAACATGTCCATCGCATGTGAAGTGGAGTTTCAACCAAGCTCAAAATGGGAGTTTCAACCAAACTCACATACGCACGGTTGGCAGTTATAGAAGATTTCTTTACATTAACACCTAAACGATTTTTATTTGCATGCGTTGAACATATCAAGCTCAAAAATATATCCAGAGCCTGTCAATTTAGACGAAAATTCAGTCACATAACCAAAGCAGTGTTATCGAAAAAAAAAAAAAACCAAAGTAGTGTTCAATCGCCGAGAACAAAGTAAACCGAATCACCAACAGAAAGAGAACTCTTGGCCAAAATTCACAGTTACTCGATTTAAGAATTTATCTAGATGCAGAACAATGAAATCGATGCTAATGTGGAAGAATACTTAGCATTGACTTCATGTAGGCATTTCGCCAAACATATGGCAAGCATCTCGGCTTAGTGATCAAAACGCAAGGACTAAGCAGCAACTTAAAATGACACGACCACAACATCATCCAAGCAAGCTCAAATCAATAACATATCCTCAATAGGATACTACTTTCAACTCTAGAGTTCTCGGCCTCAGTCTCACGTGCAAAGCGACAAAAACAAAGTATAAGCAATACCTTGAAGAAAAACAACAAATGGCACCCACCCACGAATGGCTGCGCTCGTTGAGGACAGGCCTCCTGATCCCGCAGGTCAGGGGTTCGACTCTGCCACAACTCCTAGAACAATTCTGTTATTTAAATGGGGGCCCAACGATGGGTTGTTGGGCCAATCTCTCCCAAAATAGTGGCTTGCGACGACATTTCAATGGTGAAGTTGTCACAGACGATGACATTGAAGATTGGAGCTAGCAAAGGAAAAACGATCAAGTTCACATTACTTCGAGCTCACTCACTTAAATGTCCATTTGTGCTAACTTTTGGCACTTGAAGCGATCTTTTGCTCAATTAATCTATGCAAGCAGGGATTGAGAAATTTTTCAAACGATTGTCCAAGGTCAAAGCTGGAGAAAGCAACAAGAAATTAACTCTGGCCCCTTTGGATATGCTATGCGTAATGTGTTGGACAAAAACTACAGAATCAAACTAGCTGAACATCTCGGTATCATTGCATATGGAGTCATATATGGCAAATAATCTGAGTTGTTGATTTGGAGAGTTCAATAGAAACATCTTGATGAAACAGTAACTAAAACGAGTTTATGCATATTCACTGTTGAGGTGAAAGCGCAAAATACGTGGGCATGTATTGTACTATTAACAGCATTGCAATTTGCACGCTCATCTATAAGAAGGCTGAGTTAAAAAGGATCATTTGATATTTGTGTTCAGAAAAGATTAAGAAAGTCAAATGTTTCCAATTTACAATAGTCAACTTTCCCCATCTAAAGATATCACCATACTGAAAACTTCACAAGAGAAAATTTAAAGACATAGAACCGGGCTTCAAAAGAAGCGTGAATTGAATTCCTGGGGGAAAGCAAAGATGTTTCGATTGCGTACAATAGAACTCCATCACTATATCCTTTCCACAGGTCAAAAATTCTGTCTGTCACTGAACAACGGCAATAGTAGTTCAAGATTATGTCTAATTTACCTTGTGAAGAAGGCTAAAGTGGAACTTGCTAGCAATAGGCTCCCAATATATCCCAACCTCATCGCCAACCGCCAACCCCCTCCGTTTCACGAACTCCTTGATCCAACCCCCCTTGAGGACGTACGACCCAGACGACGCCCAGAATGCGAACACAAGTCGATGCTCAGAGCACGTGTCCATGTCCCTCACGATGACGTCGGCCCCCTTGCCGCTCTCGACTTGCCTCACCGTCTCCTCGTTCATCCATCGGAGAAAGTGGCTCTTCACAAAGTCCCGCCCGATCAAGAGCCTCGACATGTGGCCGAGATCGCTTTGCGTGAGCCTCTTCTTGATCTTGTAAGGGTCGAAGAGCAGCGTCAACTCTGTGGAAACTTCCTCGGCATCACATCCTGAGGCCTCTTTCTTTCCCTTCTGCGTTCTTTCGCACTTCGCCTTCTTCTCCACAATTGAGGGTTCGGCATTGGTAAGTGAGGCCGTGGATTTTCGCTTCAGTTGGGCAGGAACGATCTCTTGACGAGGGTGGCCGACTTCCTTCGTGTTCTGATCAGGCGCGAGGAGGAAGAGCTCGCAAGACACCACCACTCCTGCAGATGAAATACCTGTGGCCCCTCCGTCGCCATTCTTCTCCTGATCTTGCAGAAAAGAATGGCATGACGAAGAGTCCATCGACGCCAGCGAGTGGACCTCGCTTCTCAGGTGGTCGCCAATGGGTTTCTCCTTCTCGTCATCCTGCAGATAAGAAACACGCGACGACGAAGAGTCCATCGACAATGGCGAGTGGACATCGCCTCTCAGGACGTCGCACATGGTTGCCGTTTTGGGTGCCAAGGAATCGACGAGCTCCATGGGTTCGTGGTGAAAGAAACAGGATAGTGCTTCGCGAGAACAACAGAGGTGTGACAGGGTACAGAGAAATTCAGAGATGGAGCGAAAGAGAGAGAGACACACAACGTTGGAGACTAGAGGGAGTAGAAAGACAGAGGACGACAAGGACTCGGAGGCATAGAGAGAGAGGGAAATATATGGTTGGTTTACCGTTGGAATTGGGATGGCTTTGTAGTCAAGTTTTGAGAATGCACTGAGGAGTGAGAGTTTCTTTCCGAATTCGAGTCAGGTTAAGATTAGTAAAATGGGAAATAATTTCAAGATTCAAGATGGAAGATTGGTTTCCTATAGAAACTCTAACATCACCAGCTCTTTAATGATTATAATAATGAGTTGGAGATAGTTCCCCAAAGCTTCTTCTTTTTGTTACATTATCTACATCATTTAGTAGGACGGGATTTTAAAAAGTTGGAATTTTCTTTTTTGATTTACTTTAACAAAAGAAAGATTTTTAGATGTATATAATAAAGAGTTCATAGAAAAAACAAGGGTAGTTACTTTGCAAAAAATTACACTATAAACAAAAAAGATGACATTGATACAGGATAATAAGCCTCTCTCTCTCTCTCTCTCTCTCTCTCTCTCTCTCTCTCTCTCTCTCTCTCTCTCATCTTTGTCGTCTTTTTTTTTTATCGATTTGTTCATATTTTTCGAGTGGGACACTTTTCTGTTTTGGCTAAATTATCTGTTCCGTATAATAATGAAATTTTTTTTGTATCACCAATAATTTTGAATTGATATTCCTTAATCTTTAGAAAAATAGAAATAGATGGAATTTTAATGTTACACCTCTCTATTTTCCTTAGAAATTCAATTCTTGGTGAGTGTTCTTTCGAAACTCAAGAGTGTCGTTAATTTTTCAGAGCCTTTTTTTCCCAATGTGGTGAATACAAAAAATTTAAAGTTATATATATTTACATTTTATAAAGTCACGTTCCAATATACTAGATGCTCAAATTATTTCTAGAAAATTGGGATGAAATCGAATTCTTTCTTGTTTTGTTGAAAATCCTTTGTAGTCCATAATAATACATAAAAAAAAAAAAAAAAAAAGAGAGAGAATGTGCCATAGCTTGACTAATATTTATTTATTTCACAAAAATAAATAATTGAAAAAATTTTAAAACGATTATTTGTATCTCTTATAAAAATAAATAAACTTTAAATAGTTGCATCGTCTGAAAAAAAATATCTAGATATAACTTGTTGTCCATAAAAATAATAATAATTATTAATTAATTAGTTTAAATGATACAAGTGATTATTTTTAAAAGAATATTTTTAAATTATTTATTTATTGCTAAATAAATGGAGCTCAATGAAAATAAAATAATAATTGTAGTAGAAACAAAATTTGATCCCACTCACAACTCCTCCTATACAAATAGCTCCACCCAAGGAATACGTTGTCCTATTATTTTCTAAGATTGCGAAAGTAAGAAGAAAAATTGAAAAAAAAAAAAATAGAAATACTACATATGAAAAGGGAAGTAAGCGAGGATAAATTAGGAAAAGAGGATAGAGAAAGAGAAACAGGAAAAAATTAACGTTTTATTTATTTCGTGAAAAATAAATAATTTAAAAAATATATGATGGAAAAATATTTTTACAGTCATTGAAAATGTGTAAATATAATTATTATCAATAAGGAAAAATTATTGTTAATTAATTCAAAACATACAAGGCATAATATTTATCAAAATATTTTATGAAATTTTATTTTTTGCGAAATTAAAAACCCTCAAAAAATAGAAAAAGTGATGATTGGCATGATAATAATTGCCACGTGTTGCTTGATCAGTGCCACATAAGATCTATCGTAGTCCATTAATCGGTTAAGCGTACACGCTGGCCCACTCTGACTTCATCGGACTCTCTTTCTCGTTTCTTCACGGCTCACCAGACGGCGACCGCCGCCACCGCCGACGGCGGAGGCTCTGGCAAGGGCCGGAAGTGTGTCCGGAACCAGCCCCGATAGAGGTTCAAGACGGAAGACAAGGAGGCTTGCCTCCAGAACCCTCGAAGCGAGGCCTGGGCTTGGCTTCCCGCCTCTGCTGTCTCCGCATTCCCACGCGCCAAGGCGGACTGCATGTCCGTCGTCGTCCCGCTCTTGCATCTCGGTCCGTTCTCGATACCCTTTGTCCTCCTTCTGTGTTTTGGATTAGTTGTCATGTCATGGAACGCTATGCCCACCAGGTGTCCGATGAAATTACCCTGACGATGGAGGTGGGTTTCCGTTGTTCCTTTGGGTTTGCTAAGTGCTCCGAAGAAACAACCATTTTTCGCGTTTTTCCATTCTATTTTGATTTTCTTTGACCCCTGTTACTTTATATGTGCACTGCTGAATTTAAACTTTCGCGAGAACCATCTCATGACAGACTACCATACGTTACTAATCCAATCACAAAAAACATATTGTCTCCCATGATTTCGACAATAAAAATTAGAGCCAGCGGTATGTCAATTCTCTTCTGTTACTCTATATTTTTATCACGTGTAAATAAATTAATCCTCAATGACGAGATTCATATTCATAAATTATATTAAATATTTTAATTTTATTGTTTTAGCCATTTGTTATGTACATCACTTTTTTTTTCTATTTCCATTTTAACTATTGCATCCTTGGCAAGCAAACATGAGTTTAAGAACATGGTGTAGAATTAAGGATGTACAAAACGAATTGCCCGAGTTTGATTCAATTCTCAAAAGTATTGGTTCAATTATTGTTTTATTCGTCTATCATCACTCATTGGACCCACAGAATTGCTTGTGTCTTTGCCTAGTTCCTTTCTGTACTTATAATTAGTGAACTCGGATCCATATCTTCTTCTATTGGTTACTCTTACTGCAATCGGTTTTTCAATCACTATGTGTAGAGTTGCTTAGTAATGCTACTAATTGGTTGTTTGCTTGGGCAGGACACTTTTCTCCCGAGGAATCCATCTTGGAATTTTTCTGTACTCTAGAGATCTCAAGTCCCATGGGTAAAGTCCTTTCTCAAACTGGGTGAAAATAATAGCAAGTCTGAGAGTGTCAAGTGGATGTAGCTACTAGCTTGACCTGCTCTCTTGTGCTTCTTCTTTCTTGGTATCTGTCTCAGTAGGGCGCTATTCTCCTGCATAAAGATGCTTCTTTCAGTAATGAATTTACAGGTTCACCTTGGGTCCATATGTGTATACACATCTTCAAGAGAAATATTTACTTTCCTGTTTTACGCGTATCTGAACACAATAGACATTCTACAACTGTGGTACCATCCACATAAAAGGAGACTGATGAAGTTAGAGTAGGGGCTGTGTGTACATATGGCCACTGATGAATGGACTGCTGTAAATTCTATGTGGCACTACTTCAAGCATCCAATATTTTCTCGCAAGGACAATCATCAATTCTGAGACAACTATGAAATTGCCTTGGGAAGAGGAAGATCTTCCATTTCACTGTCAAGCAGGGGTCGGAGCTTTTTCTCATGCTACAGAAGACATAGCGAGAAACCTCCATTCCATTTGCCATATCTTCTGAGGAAACCTCTGGTGTTCCCTTTGGCTTCCCTAGGTGATGATGTAATTCCATCTGGACAAAGCAAATGTGGCTGTATGCATCACTGAAGTCCTTGTTCTGCAATTTGGTAATCGTAACAATGGATGTAATATCTGGCAATGGTTGTTGATGACTGCTTACGAATGTTAAATATTTTTCTACATACGCATGTGAATATTGCATTGTCTATCGAGACATACATTCTGATTTCATCTGAGCATAAAGAATTCTTTCCTTAATTGTTGTATTATAATAAATGATTGCTAGCTGCAACTAAGATTGGATAAGAAGTGTGATTAGCATTATATTATATGAGCCATGTGCGCAGAAAAGCATCAGGAAGATGAGATTGACTCTAATTCATTTTCTCTGGATTCGGACTTTGGGATTGCTTTCGGGCAATTGAACTTCTTTTCAACAGAAAAGATGTTAGCGATCTGCCAGACCATGGTTTGGACCGCAACATGCATAATTTATATAATCATTTGGAAGATACTTTGTCAAAAGGCACCCTGTACACTAGCCAGAAAATTACAACGTCAGAAGCCAAATTGCTAAAGCAGCTAAGGTTGACATTCCCAACTGTAAATAGAATTTAGAGGGAACAGTCAATGGTAATAACTCAATAACGAGATTGGCATACAATGCACAAGTCGATGAAAAAGGATGTCATCTGTGGAAGCAGATTGGACAGCTTTTCATCAACGAGCAAAAGCCATTCTTTTCTTGAGGTAGCTGGCTTATAAGCCTCATCGAACACTTATTCATATGCGAAAAAATCCTCCAGGTTTGGACAAATCATAATTCCAGAAAGATAGGTCTATGTAGAGAATACAAAAGTGTAAGACAAGCTTTTGGATCATTAGGACCAGTTGACTTCTTCATGATGATCGAACAAGGACATGCCAGATACTGGAAATTTGGCAGACAATTAAGCTGCGCAGACAGGGATTCATAAGATTTTCAAACTAGTGTCCAAGGCCAAAGCTGCAGAGCTACAAGAAGTCAACATTGGTACCATTGGATATGCTATGGTAGATATGTTGGACAAAAACTACACAAACTAACCAGCTGTAACATCTCTGTATAACTGCATATGGAGTCACATATGGCAAATTATGTGAGCCGTTGATTTAGAGAGTTCGGTAGAAACATCTTGATGAAACAGTTCCTAAAAGCCAGCTTATGCATTCACTGTTGAGGTGAACGCACAAAATATGGAGGCATGTCTCGAACTGTCAATAGCATTGCAATTTACACACTCATCTATAGGCATGTGCTGGAACCAGGCCACCTCATACATAGACTTATCCAGTAATACAGCCGCCATTACAAAATTCAACTCTAAAAATCAGAAGCAAATATGCATTGTCTATTTGTAGAAGACCTATATCTGTAATAGAAAGAAGTAGCCAACTAAGACACGCTGATCAGTACTTGCTAAGAAATCGCCTTAAAAAAGATCATTGACAATTTGTTTCCAGATAGGATTAAGAAAGCCAGATGTTGCCAATCTACCGTAATCAACATTCCATTCAAAAATATCACCCCAGTGAAGAACTCACGCTAGAAAATTTCTGGGGGAAAATAGAGATACTTTGATTGCATACAATAAAATTCCATCGCTGATATCATTTAGAAAAAGATCAAAACATTTATCATTGGTCACTGGAGAAAAGCAACACTAATTCAAAGAACCTCGGCTGAGATCCCTCTGCGTAAGCTTCTTCTCGATCTTATGAGGGTCGAAGAGCAGCACCAACTCTGTGGAAACGCCATTGCATCTTTCTTCCTTTTCATCACATACAGAGGCCTCTTTCTTTTCTTTCTGCGTTCTATTGTGTTTCACAGCTTTCTTGTTTTCCGGCTGAGCTTCATTCTCAGTCGAAATTTCCTCTGAGGGTTCCTATCTTCACAGGCAGTGTATCCTAGCTTTTCTCGTGCTAGCTTCACTAGCAATCGCAAGACTTCTCCACTGTCTTCCTAATGCCATTGGTCATCGTCGCACTGTTCCTCGCCGTTTGGGAGCTGCAACCAGACTCCTCTGTTCTACTCTTGTTTTTTGAGTGAGAGCTCGAAGCAATCCATTTTCACTTTGAGCGCTCTTCACCGGCTCCCATCTTCTACGCCAATGCTTCCAGGATTTCCAATGTTATCACTGACTGAGATTAGTCACAACTGCCGGCATTCGCTGCTCCCACAGCTGATGGACGAAGCTCTTTTTACAATTCGTTTTCTTCTTTTTATTTCATTTTAAGTGCTCTGATTGTGTTTCCTTTTCCTTTCGCACATTTCGATCATCAATACTAACGCATCAAGGGTCTCAACTCTTATATTTACTCAGTCATTTTACACAGGAAGCAGAAGCCGTGAGTCTTTGGACATTGCCTACATAAAAATCGATAGCGACTGAGGTTCCATTAACGATTTGACCTTACTCTGATAATGATGTGATGTTCGGGATTTGAATAGTTGCTTTGTCATGACATTTGATTCTCTTGACTCAAGCATCTGCCGTGTGTTTTTTAATATTCCTGTATGAAATCACGATTTAAAACTTGAGGAGAAGAGCTAATCAGGTAATCCAATAGTTGATTTGTCTTGCTACACGTTTAAGATAGATCGCTGAATTTATAGTTACCTGTTGAACTTCTTTTGAATAGAGTCTCAAACAATTCCTTGTAATAAATTTTAAAATCCTTAGGTGATGAATTGATCCTGTCTATTGCTTGATGTTGCTGAGAATCATATGGAGGTAACTGAACCAGTTTTGATCAAAATTTTCTATGATTAAGGCTGAGAACGTAGGTTAAGATTTGTATGAAAATTGTTGCTGGTTCGGATTTATTAGTGATATAAACATGCTTCGCCGTCCTTGTGATAGTCTGAGTTGAGATAGATTCTTTGATGTTGCAATTATACTTCTTGGTTGAATTGATTGCAAATGTCCAAAGGAATCAGTGTCTATGTTCGAGAAGTGTTATTACATCTTAGTGACTGATTGACTATGGTACTTTTGGATTCCAGTGTTCAAGATGTTTTGGATTCATGATAATCTGGATATGAGAACATGAGATGCTTTCTTCTGATTGCCCATTGTAAGAAAGCTAGAATGTTTATTTTTGAGGGAAGTAATTTTGTTTGTTGGGAGTTCATTGTATATTATGCTGAAAGTAAATAAACTGAGATTATGTATATGAAAGAAGGATTTGCCTGTCAATAAAAAAAAATAAAAATGAAGAAACGGATTCATCTCAATGAACATAGGTTGCATTTGGTATTCCAATTTTGAGTTTAGATCAAATGACAATATATCATATCCAGTGCGGTGATGTCTTTTGGACCACATGTGTTGAGGCTAATTTTACAACTTAGAGGGGAGTGAATAGGTTATTTTAAAGACTTTGACAATCTTTTGCGGAAATTAGCATACGCTAAGTAGAGGTAATGTCAAGTTGATGTTTCAAAGATCATAAGCAAATTGTGTGCTTATGCAAGTAAATGAGTGAAAAATGGTAGCACGCAATAATATATTATGGTACGGCTTTATCTCCAAACTTACGTCCACTCTCAACACTAATAGACACAAATCAAGCTAAATTGCACTAGTTAATCTACTGAACAAGTTACACTCAGCACACACCAATCCTTTCAAATGATAGATCACATTATCAAAAATTAGGTGTTGCTATCAATTGGTAACGCTTGATCTTTTATATGATTACAAGGCGACAAGAATCTAACAAAAAAAAGTAAAAGACAAATAAGAGCTTTTTGCCAAAAACACAACTTCTAGCATTTCAAAATTAGTTTTGCACTTGTATCACATTTTGGCTTTAAGGATCTTCTCTTATATAACCATCTTCAATCTTCCTCCATGAGATGCCTTGGAGAAGCAAAAGGTTGTTCAACTATCATCGGTGCCACTGTACAAACATGGAATTGCCCTTACAGTTCTTTTCTAGAACATTTGTAATAGAGCTAGCAATATGGGTCAAAAACCCATATTATGACCCATTTTTAGTTAAATGGGTTATATATGGGTCAAGTGAAAATTAAATATGGGTCAAAAATGGGTTAAGTGAAGGTTAAATATGGGTAAAAAATAGGTCAAGTGAAAGTTAAATATGAGTCAAAAATGGGTCAGTGAATGTAAAATACAAAAAGAAATAGTCTAAATGGATTATAAGAAAACTCATTTTAAAGTTTAAACCCTTGGTTTTTTTAAATTTATAAAAAAAAAAATAATTTTAATAAAAAATCGAAATTATAATTACTTTTCATATTTCAATTTTTTTTTTTTTTTTTTTTTCTTTTCTCTTTCTTTTTCTTCATTCCTTACCGGCGGCCGGCAGGGGGACGGCCAGCTGCCGGCTGGCAACAAGCCTCGCCAAATTGGCGAGGTCGAGGCCCTGCTGACGCCGGCAAGCTCGTTCCTTGCCAGGCAAGTCTTGAGCCTCGCCAGTCGTCGGCGAGGCCGAGCCTCGCTGGCCCGGCGAGGCTCGAGCTCGCCGGCATTGGGCAAGGCTCGATCTTGCCAGATCGGCGATGTCACGCCCCGAACCCCGAGTACGCGAACATCCCACCATGGTCATGCAGAAGTGTATTAAAATGCGACATTCCCAGATTAAGTCGCCGACCCAATCAGTTCTTTAATGCACATGCGGAAGCGTATTAAAAAACCCTTGACAAAAACTCACGGGATAAGAAAGTAGGAAACCAAAACATATATAAACAAACATGCTTTCAAAAGTACTCACACTAGAGTTTAGACATATACCAAAAATGAGCAATCGACAAAAAGGGAACAATCCTATCTCCACTAGTCGGACTTGTTCTTCGATCCCACTTCTGACTGATCAACCTCTGGGGGTTCCGCCATCTACAGTCCTGAAATTTTGGCCCACAACGGGGTGAGACATTGTCTCAGCAAGTTCAACCCCCTAAATCCCTATTAGAACTTACCTTGTCTTAATTCCTTTCTATAGGTTAGCACAATTTGTATCACACAAACTCAGGTAGTAATAAGAATTTATACAATTGGAACGCCATCATTTTCATATTAACCACAATCGCACTCAGCACGCATTCCAATTATTATTCACTGCCGCACAAGGGCATAGCCTACTCGCAGTTCAGCTATCTACTGACATTAATGCTAGGCATCGCCTCTCCCCCTTGGAGCACGGCTTCGTCACTATATCAACGGCATTTCCAAAGGAGCATAGGTCCAGTTGGCCTAGCCTCTACTGCGACCCGAGCCTCGTCACTACGTGATGGCAATCCAAAAGGAAAACAAGTCCAGTTGACCTAGCCACTACTGCAACTGAGTCTTTCAACCAGCACACGACAAATCAATACTAACCTCCGGACACTTCACATTTCATTCATATACTCCAATTACAATAGTATTCCTTAAAAATCCAATTTTTGTATCAAAATCTAACACTTGGGTTTTTATGAATAAAATCCCTATTTATCACAATCAACACTCAATTTGCCACATCCATTCATCAAATTCAAATTCTAAATGCACAGCAACGATCAGCATGAAATTCTAAGCAATTGAGGTCATAAATAATTTTTTCAAATTTTTTTTTAAATAATAATATTTTAATAATTTTCGGAATATAATATATTATTAAATTTCCAGAATTTCGAAACATTTAAGTAAATCAAAAATAAAACCTATTATGTCACATCAAGGCTTATATTAAAATAAACCTACTTAACCCTAATTAAACACACTTAGGACTAATTAAACTTCTTAATCTAAATCACACTTAAATAAACTAAACTAACCAACTAAGCTCAATTAACCTAAACTAAGCACACCCTAAGCATAATTAACCCTCTAATCGAGATTTAGTGAGATAACTCACCCGATTAGCGAGCCGAGCGAACCAAAACGACGAGGGCGTTGAGGGGATCGACTTTCTTGAAGGTGGGCCAAGCATCCGGATTCGGGAAGCCGGCCAAAACGGGCCAAAACCGGACTGCAATACCCATTTTTCTGGTTGCTGCCCGCTGCCGGTAAAGGGTGGATCCGAGTTGGCTTGGGACCAAAACAAGTGGGGCAGACCGGCGGGGCTTTGACAGGCTAGTGGGGGAGGTCGACGGCGACTCACGATGGCGAGGACGAGCTCAGGCAGCTCTTGAGGCGCACAGGCAGAAGCCGAGACGCAACTGGGCGTTGGCCAAATGTGGGCGAGTGCGGGCAACAGCGGAGCGCGAGACGGCAGGAAGCGGTGGCGTGCAGTCCTGCAGCGTGCGACAGCAACAGTCTAGCAGCGGACGGCGATGTGAGGCGACAACAGCTGGTCTGGTCTCGCTGGTCTTCGGCGTGCTGGGCTCCTCGAGCAACAAGAAGAAATGGAGGAGAGAGGGTGGTGGTGGCACGGGTGGTGGTGCGAGCGGGCGGCAAGCGGCCTGGCAGTGTGAATGGCGACGACAACCGGCGATAGACGGAGCTGTGGGCTGCTGCATTCGGCTTCTTCGGTGGTTGGGTATGTGAAGAAGGAGAAGAAGATGGAGAGGGGGGGAGTGGTCGCACGGTAGGGAGAGGGAGAAGAGAGACATAGAGAGGGGACCACTTCTTTTCTTTTTCTCTTTCTTTAATCCAACAAAAATGGCCCACCATGACATAAGATGACATCACATTCCCCTAACTTCAAACTTCCCACAACAATCTTCAATGGGTCCAATTCCATCCTCCGTCGTGGCACACGAATTTTTAAACTTTGTACATCCCGTTCTTTAATTTTCTTCTAATTGAACCAAATTGAAGTCCATAAATTAATCCAATGTCACCACACTTCAATTCACACAATCACTTGACCATGGAACCATCTTGAGTCCCAAAAGCACGACCAAAAGCGGGCCTTCTAATTTCTCGAGCCAAATTAATTATACTTTAATTATTTTGCCGAAAAACTCGATTTGCATGAAAAATCCTCTGAAGATGAGTCAATGATCCTAAAATGATTTGTGACACACCAGGACTTCCAATTTCTGAATTCGATCTCAATTTCCCGGTTAATTTCACTTTGGCACGATATTAGCGCGTCCTAATCTACCGAGTAGCTTTTAGAAATTTTCGTGCATTTGACCTGTGATTGATCAATTCAAGCCACAATGTACATCTTTGACACATTGGCGACTCTCGGTTGTCGAGGTAACCTCAAGGTTTCAAATACAGACACAGGGTACCCAAACGACAAAAAAGCTGGTCTAGTGCCGATCGACAAGAATTGTGCGAACTGGTGGAATCACCCACACTTGATCACATGCCTCTGTCGAGTCAACCTATCTCCGATCTCTAATCGATTTTTAACTGTGCTGTAATGACCCTTGCAGATTAGCTCGGTCGAAAGGTCGTTTCCTAGTCAAATTCTCGAGTTCGATGCATTAGAATTTCTTAACGGCTTCACTTAATAGACTAGTTATCCCATGAGTGATCAGTTCAGGGAAAAGAACTATATGTGTGCAGATGAAATGCCCATTTCAATTCATTGAAAATAAAATTGGAAATTCGGGATGTCACAGGCGAGGCCGAGGCCCCACCCGACACTGGCCTCACCAGATCTAGCGAGTCTCGGCCTTGTTGATGACTAGCGAGGCTCGAGACTCGCTGGATCTGGTGAGGCTCGAGCTCGCTAGCGTCGGGCGGAGCCTCAGCCTTGTCGGATCGGCGAGATCAAGCCCCGCCTGACGCCAGCGAGCTCGATCTCGCTTGTGGCCGTTCACCGGCCGTCATTGTGGCCGGCGGTTGGCCAAAGGAGAAGAAAAAAAGAAAAAAATAATTATTGAAAAATAAAAATTATATTTTTAAAAATTAAAAAATTAAAAAATTAGAAATTATATTTCAAAAAAAAATTAATTCGATTTTTAATAATATTTTAAAAAGAACTATAAAAATTTTCCATAAAATTTGTATTGCATAAAAATTGTTAAAAAATTTGTATTACATAAAAATGTTTTAACAATAAATAGGTTTTAGCAATACAGGTCGAGTCGGGTATGGGTCGGATATGGGTCGAGTCGGGTATAGGTCACTAAATTTACATTACAAGAATATGAGTCAAAACGAATTAAATGGGTCAAATATAGGTCGACTCATTTTTGACCCGATCCGACCCACCCATTTGTCACCTCTAATTTGTAGGCTACCCAAAAATAGCTTCTATTGTTGTCCTATCGTTGCAACTCTAACAAGTCTATCAACAAAACTATAAGCAAATATCATAGTAAATATTATATTAAGGATAGTTTTAGAATCATCAAAATTTCCTTGAGATGTTCTCTAATAATTTCCCCACTTTTTTATGACAATAAAACTATTCCACAGATATGAATAGTTCATATTCGATGAAGTTGCAATAAAAGTACATATATGCACATGTGATTTTCAAAGAATGTACACATTTGCAGATATCGGAGTTTCCATAGGATTTACAAGGAATTTGGGAGATTATGTGTGGGCGCTCTTTAATATTGAAAAGTCACAGATCTTCTAGAGATCATGTCTTATAATATTTGAGAATAGATATGGGACAATATAATGAATAAAACATAAAAAAACAAAAAGGGCATTGATAGATCTTAGGATATAAGCTATTGAAATTTTCACCGTGCATCAAATTTTCATCAAATTCTCATAAACACATCATATCTCTCCCTCTTTTTGTCCCAGAAAAAAACTGTAAGATGGAGCTATGTCCATTACTTGAATTGAAAAATCAGCAAAAAGGTAAGCAAATGCATCATCAAAAGATAATTCCACTGAACATACTAGCACGTGACTACATCGAGCCAAAAAAATAGACATCGACAAAAAGAAAACAAGAGCTAAAGAAAATGTTTTTTTTAAGTGTGAGGGCGTTTTCATCGTTATTCTCCAAATTGTGGCTCAAACAAGAAGATAATGAATAGTGTTTTAAATCTAACCAGTAAGTGCACATGGATTTATAACTAAGGACAATCCGATTTAAGTGAAAGTTGGTGATGTTTTTACGATAAAAAAAAAAAAAAAAAAAAAGAGTTAGGGCTGGAATTCCCAAAGTTGGTGTTTTTTATGTGAAAAAAAGAGAGAAAAAAAAAAAATTGAGCTAGATTTCTTTTTTTTTTTTTTTTTTTTGGGGGGGGGATTAGCCCAAACAAAAAAAAAAAAAAAAGGGGCTAATTTCATGGGCTTAGCTTATGGGCCCCTTTTTATTGGGCCTACGTGATGCAAAATGGGCTTAACGGATGAGCTAATGTAAATGGGTAAATGGGCTTTCGAATTGGACCGAATTCATCCCCTTTTTATTTTGTTTATATATCTATTCTTTTGTCATTATCTTGCTTTTTTCTCTTTCATTTTTTTTGTTTTGTTTTGTACTTTTACACGTGCGAAAATTTGAAACCTATTTTCTATTCTGCAATGAATAGACTTTAGTCCTTTTCATTTGTTTTTTTTTTTTTTTTTTTTTTTTTTTTGACACTCAACCGCTTCCTTCACATACACCAGTATTAGTTTATTTATTTTATTAGAGAAGTGTACGATGAACTTCCCAGCAAACACTTCGTTCGTGAGAAGTTGACGAGGGTTACCAAGAATCAAAAGTAAAATGCCTAGTAAATGCGACTCCATTATCAGAAAACGAACGTCTTTTGAAGGACCAAGTGCCAGAATGATAAAAGAAGATGATTCACATATTGCATGCATACTTCAAAAAAAGTCCGGGCACAGTTAAAGATTTCTCAATAGCAACTTCATATAGCATCGAAGCCAATAAATGGTTTCTTATTAGCTTCACTTACTAGGTTTAACATGTCATGCATTGCTACGATAGCTCCTTCATGGTACATGAGAGCTGATCTATATCCCAGATTTTAAACTTAACAGTTGCACCATTTACGACGAAAGTTTGAGAAAAGAAAGCAGTAGTGATTGTTGATTCTTATAGGATTAAGAGTACTTCATAGCTGAAAATCATAATTCAAAAGTCTAGTTTTGTGAACCTAAAATTCAATGAAATGGCCTTTAATAAACCGCAGCAATAAGCTAGATTTTCAAGCTCCAACATCTCCAAGAAGCACCTAATGTACGGAAAACTACAAGCGAAAACAGAAGGTTGGATAAAATAAGTAATTATCGCGTGAAAAAGAAGAACAAGAAAAAAATCATAAAACTAAGGCCCTGTTTGTTTTACGGAAAATGCAACGTTTCTAGAAAATATTTTCCAGAAAGTCATTTTCCAAAAAAATGTCATTATTTTTTTGTTCGTCTAAAACCCGAAAATAAAGTGGAAAGTGTTTTTCGTTATTCGGTAAGGAAAATATTTTCCTCCACATATTTTTTTTGAATAATTTTATTATTTTTAAAAAATCAATTTTCTTTTTAAAAATATATATTTTTAAATTTTTCTTTTTTTCTTTCTTTTTATCTTCTTCTTCTTCTTTGGTCGTTTGCTGGCCACGCAACAGCCGGCAACCAGCTGAAGGTCGGCTTCTGCTAGCTCATCGATCTCGCGAGCGGCGAGAGGCGAGCTTGAGTTCATGCTGAAGACGGCGGCTGAGCTTATTTTTATTTGTTTCTAATTCAACTTGAACTTATTTTTGCGGTTCCAAATTGTAAGTAATTGTAGTAAAAGACCAAAATTTAACAATGCCATGGCATGTCAAGTGAAACTTTAAAGGATTCATGAAAAATCAATTTATGTAATAGTGGATTTTAATGTACATCCCGTTGAAGCTAGATTGGGAACCATAAGCTTGGTCTGCAACTTCATTGAGAAATTGATAGACATCACAACAAAGGAGTTCAAACGTCCCGAATGACTATTCAAATATTACTATTGAAGGGTTGTCAGACTATATTGAACATGTGGCAATCTATAGATGATAAGTGGTGAATGGGCGTGACAAATAATATCTATACCATTTCATTGGCCAATGCATATCCAACTTTTTTAAAAAGTGGTGGAATCATTACGTATCCAATAAAATAACAATAAGTGATGTCTTGTCATAATCAACCCCTATCAGACAATTAGGTATATCTGTCAGGTCAAGTACACCTATATGTCAAGATCGTGCCTACTCATTAGAGTAATAATTACATGTGTTGAGAGTTTGATTGGTTGGTCAAAATAAGCCTCATCATGTTCATTCATCGAGTCTGCGGACTACTTTATTTTAGTATAGAACTGTACATATATTGGCTGATAATATATGAAGATCCTTTATTGACCGAATTTGTAAAGTGGGAGACGACGCACTTGGAGATAGGAGAGAAGAGTGAGGGGCCTAGTACTGGCGAAATCTTCATTCGTGCATGCTTATAGAGATGGAAGTAGAACGGATTCGATCGGTTTCCAACCCACCATGATTCGATCTCTTTACAAAAATATAGGAAAACATTTACAACTCTTATCTTTCTTTTCACATGGCAACATGGTTTTGATGTGGACTGAGGACAAACTTGAGATGGGTCAATTTTAGCTTTGGGACGTGTACTTCTTCCATCCTTACATGCTTAATACCTTCGCCCCATTTATATCGGTACCTATCCCTCTATATGAAAATGGGTAGCAGCATATATGTTTCCTTCAGTGATTTCATTTTCGTTTTGAAAAAAAAAGGTGAGAAACCAGAAAGAAATACCTTTTTCTCATTCCATATTTAACATTTCACTAATGAAGATACGAGGTTCTATGATCAACCACTAATCCTTTTGATTTGATGCAATTACAGATCTATTTTGCCACGCTATAATGACCCACATTGATTGTAGAATTTGATTTGTTTTGTAGTTTCATGAGCTTGCTTTGCTGTGATGATTTTTGGGATTTGTTATATATCCTATATCATTTTGAAAAATGAATGAAAATCTTCTTTTGACAAAAAAAGGGACTTTAGGATTTTTCTTGTGTTATTGAGAAAGGGGGAAGATTGAAGGGGAACAACGTCGTTGAATTTGTGTTTATATCAAACTATTCTCGTACATGACTTGACTTTTATTGTCTCCCTCCATCTAACAAAAATATAGACTTTCAGAGCCAGGCTTCCGCATCTTGCATTCTCCAAAGCTAAATTTATTTTGCATATTTTGTGGCTCCTGGCTCTTCAATCACATGCCTTCTCCCATGCGATTTCAATCCTATTTGCTGCAAGCTCGTTTCTGAATTTAGCTTGATCCCTCAAGCCCCATTCACTCATTTATGTTTTTCCCATTATATTATGCACGATTAGAGCTGTCAAACGGGTGGACTGATTCGAGTTGAAAAGGTGTGACTAAAATAGACTCATAAATCTAAAGACTCATATCATTAAAACCAATTCATGAAAACTCATAACCAAATTGAGTGTAGAGTATGGAGTAAGCGAGTGTGAGATCAACTAAGGGTTAGAAAGAATGAAGAAAGAGTTATAAAGCTAAGTTGAGTCTAAGAAAGTTGTAAACTGGTCATAAACTATTTAGCACTCATATTATTTTGGGAAAAAACCACCAAAAACCCCCAACTTTGCCTCGAGTGACAGATTTACCCCAAACTTTATTTTGTGACGTGAAAAACCCCGAACTTTGTAAACTGTGACACATTTACCCCATTAAGGGTATTTTCGTCTTATTTTTTATTTTATTCTTTTTTTTTAAAATTTTTTTCTTCTCTCTCTTCCCTCTGCCGGCAGAGGGAAGCCGGCGTCCGGCGAGGGCTGCCCTCGCCGGCGTCGGGCAGCCCTCGGGCAGGTCGGGCGAGGGTGCCCTCGCCGGCGTCTGGCGAGGGGTGCCCTCACCGGCGTTGGGCGAGGGTTTGGCGAGGGCACCCTCGCCCGACGCCGACGAGGGCCGCCCTCGCCTGCGTCGGGCGAGGGGTGCCCTCGCCGGCGTCGGGCGAGGGTGCCCTCGCCGGATCGCGAGGAGGCCCTCGTCCGACGCCGACGAGGGCCGCCCTCGCTGCGTCGGGGAGGGCTGGCGAGGGGTGCCCTCGCCCGACGCCGCGAGGACCGCCCTCGCCTGTGCCGGGCGAAGGGTGCCCTCGCCAGATCTGGCGAGGGCGGCCCTCGCCCGACGCCGACGAGGGTCGCCCTCGCTGCGTCGGGCGAGGGTGCCCTCGCCGGCGTCGGGCGAGGTGCCCTCGCCGGATCGCGAGGGGAGGCCCTCGCCCGACGCCGGCGAGGGCCGCCGGACGCCGGCGAGGCTTCCCTCCGCCGCCATGGCGGAGCGAAGAAGAAGAAGAAAAAAAAAGAAAAAAAAAAAGAAAAAAGTTTTTAAAAGTAAAAAGACCAAAATACCCATATGATTTAGGGTAAATGTGTCACACAAATGAAAGTTCAGGGTTTTTGGTGTCACAAATAAAAGTTTGGGGTAAATGTGTCACAGTTAGCAAAGTTCGGGGTTTTTCACGTCACAAAACAAAGTTTGGGGTAAATCTGTCACTCAAGGCAAAGTTTGGGGTTTTTGGTGGCTTTTTCCCTATTATTTTTAAATTTATTTACGGCCAATTTATTTAATATAACTAATCTATTTATGCTCATATCGATTAAGAAATGAATCAATAACTCTTTTTGATGAGTCCATCCACGATGCACTTCAATAATATTTTTTTCACATATCCCTATTGGTCGCAAGCCCTATAGTTTGTCCTTGTCGAGGAGTGTTAAGATACACAAAATATTTCACATCGTATTCTATTAACTTATTGAATTTCACTTTTTAATGCAATATCAAAGTTAGGTTTCATCCTAAATTTATTTGCGCGTGACTTCCCAATCGTCAATTACACCTCTCGTAAACAATTCAATGCCCTAAATTAGAAAAAGAAAAAAAAAGAAAAAGGTATCTACTATCTACTTATGAGGTTTCAATGTAGCTTATACACATATTTTCCCCTCAATTGCCAATCTAAACTTTTGTATTGGACAATAACGGGGTCCATATTGTAGCTTTTTGGGTTAACTAACTGAAAGTTATTTTCTTTAATTTATCCTCAAATTGAGAGGTTGAGTTGTACAATAATTATACTTCAATGAGTGACAAGACACCTAGGATGACCTACCTGCATGTCCCCAGCATCCGATTGAAACAGCATGGCAAGACAAACTACTTTTTGAAGAGGGGAGCTCGTGATGCGTTTGCTCTTTTCATCACAAGGATTCCAATCGATCTTAAAATAACTACTAAAGTACAAGCAAAAAGTGAGGTAGTTAAAGAAATATAAACATTCGTTAAAGTACAATCGAAGGGTCCCCCCCTGTTATCCGGAATGCGTAAGGGTTTAAATATTCTGCTCCAACCAGCCGTGACAAATCAGCTCTTGAAATCGCAACTCAACATGCGATTTAAGGAATATACATGGTCAGCATAGCAACAGTATACTTTATTGGCGTCGATCTCAAAAGGTGCTCTAGGATACCGGATGTTGCGTCATCTCCTTGTCAGCACTAGCTTATCAAAGTACAATAGCCAAAAGAAAAAGCCTTGCAAAAGTAGTCTCGGAGTGGCTCGATCTAAGTACGAAATTACATAAAATAGTGAGTCGAACACATGATATATTCAAGATGAAAAGGTGCAATAGATCCAGCACAATTCATGCCATCTCAAGAAATTCGATCATCTAATTATTTGTCGAACACGAATAATGAATATTATAATTCTGTTTATTTTGTGGAAAATGAATTATTCGAAAAATATTTTTCTAAAAACAATAGTTCATATCGTTTAAAATAATTAGTTAATGAAAAATATTTTGATTGTTGAAGACAATTTGTATCTAAACCTTTTTTTTTTTTGTTGACAATGAGAATAATTTTTATTCATTTATTTCTATAAGCAATGTAAGTAAATATTTTTCGAAATAATATTTTTCAAATAATTCATTTTTGACAAGACAAATGCACTCATACATGAATCATTGTCAAAATTCTTAAATTTTTGGGATAACAAATTAGAATTATTTTTTACTCTTTGCCCACAAAGTTTAGGTCGATTGTTACTGAAGTACACTTATAAATACTAGAGATGCTAGTTAGGGAATATCGATAGAAATATCATATTTCATCATTTTCTAATAGAGACAGTTTCCGCATTAAATTAAGATAGTTAATTTTCTTGTTAGATTTATTACTTTCTTTTCAATATATATATATATATATATATATATATATTTGGGCATAGATATTAATTGATCATAACACATTAAAAGTCAAGTTATTGTCTTAAAAATGTAGCTTTTGACTATTTTCTCTCCCCTCTTGGGAATATCCTAAGAATTTACAATTGATTCGTTTCTATGTATTTTCAGTCAAGAATTGATGCCTCTTGTGGAATATAAGAAGCCAAATCTGGTGTAATATATGCCGTCATAACGAAACACAACCACAAATGGCAAAATTCAAAAAGGAGGAAGTGTAACTGGTCGGTAACAATGAAGCTTCATGTCATACTACAGCTCTTGTAAATATGAACCCTAGAGGTTGGTTGGTCAGTTAAGAAATGAAATTACGTGTGCGTGTGAATTAAACACATGACATAGGTTTGTTTAGCCAAACATCAATCGCGTAAAATTTGATGGCCGGCCCACTCATAAGATTAATGAAGTGTTTAATACGCTTAGGATTTACCTAATTAAAGTGGTTTTTTTTTTTTATTGTTATTAAGAAATAGCTCTCAGAAGAATGAAAAATCAGAATTTAAGTCAATTTCTAAAGTGAGATTGTGCGCACCCAATTGATGTTATCGACCCTACCGGAGATGTATTATATTCAAGAGTCCAGATATCCATTTTCTTGGCAGGATTTTGGTGCGCATGCACTAATATCTTGTCACTTATTTGGTCCATTTAACCTCAAGTGAATTTGTTTATAAGTTTCTTACGTCCTCTTTATTTCATGCGAGAATCTGGATCCTCTAAACTTAGGGGATCTTAAAAGATCAAAATGCAGCTACAATTAGAGAAAATTCATCTAAGAAACTGAACCCGGAACAAAACATCTCTTACTCCTCCCACCTCCCCTGCCGCACATCCACAATCACAATCGCATCGAGCCTCCCTCGTTGCTTGCTCTTGGTGGTCATCACACGTCGCACTTGTTGCTTGTTGCGCTATGAATGGGAAAATTGTCAAAAAAGTCCTAAACCCATTGCACTTTTACCAATTCAGTTCTAAATCTTTTAACTTTGCTAATTCAGTCCTAAATATTTTCACTTCTTGCCGATTTAGTCCATCCGGCCAATTTTGGCTGGAAAATGCTGACGTGGATGCCGGCGGTGCCACGTAGGACCATCGGCACGACGTGGACAAATTTTAATAATCTTTTAATATTATTTTGAATTATTATTATTTTCTATTTTTCCTTTTTTTTTTTTTTTTTTTTTTTTTTGGCTTTCTTGGCCTTTTCCAGTGGCCGGCCATCGGCCATAGGTGATGGCCGGCCACTGTCCATAGCAAGCCGGTTGGCCTCGCCAGCCACAGGCGAGGCCTGATCGGGCTAGGGGAGCCCTCGCCTAGGTGCGACCTGGCAAGGGTCTCCTAGGCGAGGCCAACCCTCACCCAGGCCAGGGCGAGAGCCGGCCTCGCCAGATCTAGCGAGGGGAGCCCTCCCCCAAGCAAGCGTCGGCCGGCCAGGGGCGAGGGCCGGCCTCGCTAGATCTAGTCCGAGCGAGGCTGATGCTCGCCTGGGCGAGGGTGAGCCCCGACGAGGGCTCCCCTCGCCCGATTTGGTGAGGCCAGCCCTCACCCGGGCCAAGGCGGCCTCACCCAGGAGACCCTTGCCAAGCCGCGCCTTGGTGAAGGCTCCCCTCGCCGGGGCTCCTCCTTGCCTGGCCGGGCCTCGCTTGTGGTGGGCGAGGCCGGCCCGGCCGGCTGTGGCCGATGATCGGCCATCGCCTATGGCCATTGGCTGGCCATCGGAAAAAGCAAAGAAAAAGCCAAAAAGAAAAGAAAAAAAAAGGCAAAAAACAGAATAATAATAATAATAATAATAATAATAATAATAATAATAATAATAATAATAATAATAATAATAATAATAATAATAATAATAATAATAATAATAATAATAATAATAATAATAATAATAATAATAATAATATGATTAAAAATTGTCCACGTCAGCGCTAGCAGTCCTACGTGGCACCGCCGGTGTCCATGTCAGCATTTTCCGGCCAAAATTGGCCGGATTGACTGAATCGGCAAGAAGTGAAAAAGTTTAGAATTAAGTTGGTAAAGTTAAAAGGTTTATAACTGAACTGGCAAAAATACGATAGGTTTATGACTTTTTGGACAATTTTCCCCGCTATGGACCAACTTAGCCTCAACTTTTCTTTTGAGAGTTCATGGGTACGGGTGTAGAGACCTGACATTTTAGTGGTCCATGAAACATCCTGTAAGTCTCTTACATATGTTCTATTTAGAGCTTTGCCTATAGTTGGCACAAAGTTGGTGCGATTTGAATAAATAATCTCCATTTCCTAACTTTTGTAGGTAAGAGAATGTCTCATCTACTTGGAGTAGGCACTTTAGTTAACTCTCTCTCTCTCTCTCTCTCTCTCTCTCTCTCTCTCTCTCTCTCTCCCCTCTCTCTCTCGCCACCACAATTGCTCGCTTTGTTGTCGCTTTAGCACCTCCACCTCCTTGTTGCCTTGCAATCTCTCCCTCTGAGCCTCCCTGACGAACAAGCCCTAGATTCGTGCAGTCGCGACCATCGCACAAATCACTCATGTAATGGAGGTTTCCTAGGGTAACCTTCAATTTGGATCGCCTTAGGTTCACAGCCTCTGAACCTAAAGCAGACCAGGGCGAGGCGGGGCGGTGATGAGGTCGAGCAGCTGATGTGTCGACTTTCCAAGGATGTAAATTTACTGGATAGCAACCCTTCTCACAAAATCAACCCAATATTGATTTACGAACACCTTTTGGATTTGAACAAAAGATACATTTTCCTTGATTTATGACAGTAGTATCAAACTAATACCTTTGGATATATCTTCGTTTACCTTTTTTCTTTTTTCCTTTTTTTGATTTAGAGAGCAATAGTAGATTTGCCACTTGTTATATCCCTGACTTGATCAAACCGATTTGTTACAAAATCTCAGCAGAAGTGGAATCCGCACTCCTCTTCTAGGCTTTAAATGTAGAATGATGAATCAATAGCTTTGGAAAGACAAGAAACCCATCTCCTCTTCATGTGAACTTTCAAAATCAGTCCAAATCACAAATGATGAACGATTTGAATAACAAAAAAAATTAAGAGAACAGAGATACTAGGGCACATGCATCCACGACGGGTTTTTGCTGCATAAGACGCATTTAACAGGTTAATCCCTCTCTCGGCTCGTGCCTCCCACTGGCGTCGAGAACGATGCCAGAAACCTACTTGCAAATCTCCAACGATGATTACGGTGACGCCTCCCCAAGTACTCCTTAACCTTAAAGCATGCGCACTAATCTGATCATCGCTTTGGCTGTAGTGACGACATCGTACCTGTCAACTTCTTGTTGCTTATCCATTCGCGGAGCGCCGCTCAGTCGCCGTCTTTCCTCAATAAGTAACAATCAATGCGATTGATTCTTCCGCGACAGATCATTCTTGTTCCGCCACGCGCCGATTTCGCTTAGTGATGAACACGTCAGCAAAAAGTTCCTCGTCAATCTCACTCCTCCCGCCCCCTCCTCTCCTCCATAATGCACAGTGGCCGTCGCCAAAACTGCTGACAGCGCCGAAAGCTACCGCCAGAAAAAATGGCAGCCGCCCTATAGCGATGCTCTCTCTCTCTCTCTCTCTCTCTGTGTGGCCCCCACGCGGTGTGTTCTGCCATTCCTTGTCACCCCGTTCTCGCTCTCACTGATTTCGTTCATTATGTCCGGTCATTTGTAGAGATGACAACTTCAAGATCTGGCTCGTCATTCGCGACTTAACGCAAGCAGAGATGCAGATGGTGGATGTCATTGTTGTTGTAGATATGGTGGCAAGATATGGTGGCTTTGACAGGTGACAACGGCAGCGGCTGGTTAAGAAGAGAGAAGGGGAGAGAGAGAGAGAGAGAGAGGGGTGATGACTTAGGGTTTGGTGGAAATCGAATGTAACTTTCTGTTGTGGCTCAAGTTAGACACAACTGCCATGTGTCATTCATATAATGGAAGACATAAATTGATGAAGACTAAGCCCACCCTCTCTCTCTCTCTCTCTCTCTCTCTCTCTCTCTCAATAATGCTAAAGATAATAAAACTATTATAGAAAATTCATTTACAAAGTGATGCGATAGATTTAAATAACAGTGAGAAAAATAATAACTAATATGTAAAATTGATTTCTAAATTGTAAGTCTATTATGAATATATATATATATATATTAAATTACCTAATGAGAGTGCGGCGTTATTTTATAAAGTAATTTTACATACCAATGTTTTGTCTAGAGCTAGCATTAATATTTTAAAAAAGAGAAATGCACGATATCTCAAATTGTGCAACACGCATTCATTCAATTAAACTCAACTACTTTGTTTATGGGTTGCCAGTGCTTGAAACATAAAACTTTTAATTAGCCAATGTTTTGTACATTATCGTGTCATTTAATATATCGATCTTATTAAACATTTGTAGTACTGACATTCCACGAGATGCCAAAATGAGATAAATTATCGAAAGTTGAGTATTCAAATAACACTTTACCAAGCGATTGAAATGAATATTTAATTAGATAAGTAGCTCAATCTACAATTCGATGGTAATGGTATATTAAGTCATGTGATATATATGTTACACAAAATATTTGTGTTTTCTTCTGGTAATTCGAAAGCTCAACTTAAAATAGATGAATCTCGAACCAATGAAAAACTCCCACATGCATGCTTTGCCTGAACCCCCAATTTATGCACTTTCTGGAGAGCCTAGCTTCATCTTCTGTGGGCGTGCAACACGTGTTTCTTCAGAGACCCCACCTTCTAATCCTTGAGCTATCACGAGACCACCTCTCTATAAATAAGGGTTTGCGGAATAGCCTCAGCATCGTCGTCTAAACAAAGGAGCTCAAGATGGCATATAAGCCTACATACTTCTTCTTACTCCTCCTAATTTCTTCTGTATTTTATACTTCCAACAAGTCCTTCTGCTTTGCAAGTGAGGGAAACCCTAGTTCACTCGTCCTAGGTTTGAGAAGTTCCCGAACTGACCTTCCATCTCGAAATGTATCACCTTATTGGAGAAGAAAGACCGTGGAAATGCAGGACATGGTGGAGCCTCTGAGAGAAGTACGAGATGGTTACCTCATATCTCTCAACATAGGAACACCCTCCCAAGTCATTCAAGTGTATCTAGATACCGGCAGTGACCTCACATGGGTTCCATGTGGGAACTTGACTTTCGATTGCATTGACTGTGATGACTATAGGAACAATAAGCTGAATACCGCTTTCTCTCCAACTTATTCCTCTTCAGCACTTAGGGACACTTGCTCTAGCCGTTTTTGCATTAATGTTCATAACTCAGATAACCCGTACGACACATGCATCATGGCCGGTTGCTCATTATCGACTATCCTCAAGGGCAAGTGCACTTGGCCGTGCCCCTCCTTTGCCTACACTTATGGTGCAGGCGGGATTGTCGCTGGGACATTGACTAGGGATACCATCAGGGTTCACGGTGCTAACCCTAATGTTATAAGGGAAATTCCAAATTTTGCATTTGGGTGTGTTGGGTCCACCTACCATGAGCCGATAGGGATTGCGGGGTTCGGGAGGGGCTCTCTTTCTCTTCCTTCTCAATTAGGGTTCCTCCAAAAGGGCTTTTCGCATTGCTTCTTGGCGTTCAAGTATGCAAACAACCCCAACATCTCAAGCCCTCTAGTCATAGGAGATGCGGCCATAGCCCCAATGGGAGACTTGCAGTTCACCCCGATGTTGAAGTGCCCAATTTACCCCAATTACTACTACATCGGTCTCGAGGGCATCACGGTGGGGAACGCGGGTGTGACCACAGTGCCTACTAATCTGCGAGAGTTCGACTCTCAAGGGAACGGGGGCCTATTGATAGACTCGGGAACCACGTACACCCACCTGCCAGAACCGTTCTATTCACAGCTTCTCTCCATCATTGAGTCCGCCATAAGTTACCCAAGGGCCACGGAAGTGGAGGCGCGAAGCGGGTTTGATCTTTGCTACAAGGTTCCATGTCCCAACAACACTAACCAAATGAATGATGACCTCCCTCCAATCACATTCCACTTCTTGAACAATGTGAGCTTGGTGCTTCCTCATGGGAATAGCTTCTATGCAATGGGAGCTCCAATCAACTCGAGTGTGGTCAAGTGCTTGTTGTTCCAGAGCATGGATGATGGTGATGGACCAGCTGGGGTTTTTGGGAGCTTCCAACAGCAAAATGTGGAGGTTGTGTATGACTTGGAGAAAGGAAGAGTTGGGTTTCAGCCAATGGATTGTGCATTGTCTGCTTCTTCAAAAGGACTACTTCACAAAGGCTAAAATAAATCCACCCCACCAACCCCCCCTCCTCCGGCGGCTTGGTTAGTTAATGGCAGTTCTTGCTGTTGGCTGGGTATGGGCCTTTCTCTTGCTGGATGACAAGGATCAAGAATTGAATAATCTGTTGTAACATGTCTTTGTTTCGATTTCGTTCTGTTCAACTTTGTTTGTATGTGTGTTGTGTGGCTTTAATGAATTAATCAAGAAGTGTGAGCTGGATATATTCTCATTGCTTGTGTGGCCGAGAACATGTTGAGGTGGAATGGAAGGTACTCTTATGTTTTTATTTGCTTCGCTTTTGATCTCGATGCACTTTTCATGTGGGTTTCCACATCTAGCAAGCAAGAAAAAGTATTAGCAAAGTAACCTAAAACAGCTGCCATGAAGAATCTTTTCGGCGCAAATTTTAGTAGTCTGCGTCTGAGATTTGTACTTGATCCTAGTTTGATTGCAAATTTTAATTTGTCTCCATTAGGATCCCCTAATTTATAGAAGTTATGATTTTTGTATCTATCATTGTGCTTCAATCTACAACTAAATGAAGATTCGCCCGCTGCCTCGAATGACAAAAAAAAAAAAGAAGCAAAAATAATATATATATAAGTGAGGCAACGGTTTGAAAAGATACATAGACGTATATTATTAATGTACTTAGAAAGATGGATCTACCATATCGTAAAAATATGGCCTAATAACATTGAACACATTAATTAAATTTGTTAGTAAGAATCGAGGATAATAATATCAAGGCAGTAGTTTATGCGAGTATATACATTCCAAGTTAATTTTATGTAATAGTTCAAAATCTATATTAAATTGACATATCGGAACCGTCAATGATTAAGTCATTACTTACTTATATTTTGTATGGAAAAATTTTGGATTCATGTTTTATATTATAAGAAAGTGCATATTTCTCTAAATTAAACAATGGTTGTCAAAATACATAATTACTTTATGAATCTGTCATATTAATGGTCTTTTATTAAAACATCTCCACATGTGATCCTCATTAAAATACGTAAAATTTGTATTGATAGTCTAAACCAATCTCGATGAATTCACGTAAACGTGTCGCCACTGATAATCTATTAGTCACTAAAATTTACAATTTAATTACCACTCCAAGAAACTGAAGACCTAAAAAAAAAAAAAAAAACTCATAAAATGCTAATAATTGCTCACGTTGCAAGTCATTGAAACACAATACAAATTTTCATCCAAGAAGTAGACGCTCAACTTGACTACTTAAACCAAATTTTCATCTTCATCCTATAAATATAGATATGTAAACTGCAGTAGAAGTTACTTCGAAAACTCTTAAAAGAATTTCATAGATTTTGGTTATAATATGGAAAAAAGAGAGTGGAAGTAAGGTTATGTTTGCTTCGCCAAGTACGAATGATTTGGAAAACATTTTCCAAAGAATGATTGTTTGGATCTTTTGAAATAATTGGTCCATAAAAAATATTTTTGCTATTAATAATAATTTATATCTAAATATTCCCATTGACAATAAAAATACATTTCATTTTATTCATTTTTGTAAATAATAATAGGGATTATTTTTTAGAAAATGTTTTCAAAATCAATCATTTCTCGTGAAATAAATGATGCCTAAGAACTTACATAAGATTGTTGAAGCCCGAAACTTAATTAACAACGCCACGGCAATCTAATGGAAGGATATAAATGACAAGATCACTCAGTTTCGAGCATTGAATATAAGTACCTAAACTCGACTAGTAAATTTCTAGCATTATGGAGCGAACCATTTGCCTCGGTCATTGAAGGAATTTTTCATGATGTCATTCTTTCACTCCTCGAATAGAACTGAAAATCGATTGGAAGCAATACTTCCGGTCTGCCTTGAATGTGATATCCCAAAATTTGGCCCTATTTCGAAATATATGAAATAATTATTTCGTTGATACGCTTATAGTTACTTTACTCTGAATTGATCATTCACGAATTAACTAATCTATTGGGTGAGGCCGTAAAAAGTTAAAACGTGAAAAACTAGAGAATTTGATCAAAAATCAACCGCTTGACCAAAAGGATCAACAAGGTTTAATACTACACTGTTATAAGTCAATTAGCGAACGGATATAAATCAATTCAACGGAAGTACGTAGTTAGTTTGTGGGTGATTCCGCACGATTACGATATTCGCATCGAATGACGATAAACCAATTTTTTTTTATTGATTTTATATTTACGGTACGTAATTGAACCCTCGCGATTACATGACAACCGAGGGTTGTCTACGATTCGAAGAGGCACAAACGTGAATCGAAAATTATCTACCACAGACCAACCGCACGAGAGCCCCTAAAAGCTACCTGAGAGCTTAGGTCGTATCAAATTCACGTTCAATCGATTTTTAACTATGAAATTTAATTCGATTTTGGGTATCGAACTTTCGAGAATTTCGAAATTAAATTATTGGACATCGCTTCATCGTCCGTCGAATTATTGACGAGTTTGAAATTTTCGAAAAAGGAATTATTGAACGAAAAATTGTAGACCGGAAAAAAAATCGGATCAAGTGGCAAAATTAAAAAATTTTGGTCCAAAAAGATTGTTTTTAAGAAAATAGAAATAAAAAGAAAAGTGGGGACATAATACTAGGCCAAGAGGGTTTTAAGGAAGGGTGGGTGAAGAGTAGGATGGGAGATTAGGAAATATTCGATAAATCTTGTTTTTCTTTCTTCTCCTCTTTCTCCCCACCCCTCACGTCCTCCCCCATTTTGCTGAACCCCACTTTCTTCTCTCTCTTCTCTCTCCCTTCTCTCTCTTCTCCCCCTCACGCATTCCCTCTTCAACCGCAGCACCACCATCTTCTTCCCCTCCATTTCTTTGCTTTCATTTCCTCTAACTTCATCTTCTTCTCCATTTTCTTCTTTCCTTGTTCATCATCCCCATCTCCACCACCATCATCACCCACTCATCTCACCACTTCATCCACCACCACCACGCCACCATCACCATCACCATCTCACACCACCTTTGTCCGCCGCTTGAAGCTGTGCCGTTCGCAGCCAAACCACCAAGCTTGGCCGCTCCTCAACTTCATTGAACCACCATCTTTGGCCTCCGTTCTTTGCCACTGGATCACCATCGCTTATCGCCGTGCCCGTGTTGCCGTTCGAGCCCCCAACCTTCGCCATGCTGTCATCGGTGCCGTGGGACCCGAGTTCTCGATGCCGTCGCGCTGCCGTTGCCACGAGCTCGCCATCGCCGAAAATTCGTGAGTTAACTTCCCAATTGTGGATTAGGATGTTAATTACATTTAAATGGTAGATTAGTTTAGGGATAATGACGGTTAGTATTAGTTAATTTTGGTTTAACTTTAATTGTGATTAAGGATGGTTTAGATTAAATTTAAGTGCAATTAGTTTAAGTGATTACAATTAGATTAATTAATCGTGGTTAGATTAATTAATTGAGTCTAATTTAATTAATCGTGATTTATTTAATTAATCGAAGTTTTTTATTTAATCGTTATTTATGTAATTAATCGTAATTATTTTAGTTAACGTCGATTAATTTTTAATTAATTATAGTTAGGCTAATTAATCGAGTTAGTTAATTAATCATGATTAGCTTAATTAATCACGATTAGTGTAATTTAATGACGGATTAGCCGTTAAGTGGAATTTTATGCTTGTTTTATTTGATGGACCTATGTATAATTCTGATTATTTGAGCTTGTTATACTATGTTATTGGTTGTTTAATGTATATGCTTTGATTACTATTTAAAAAAAAAAGGTTTTATGGGCAAGAAAATAGAAAATTTTAAGGTATCGGGTTTGGATGCCGAATTTTACGTACTAAATAAAACAATGGGGTTTTAAAATGAAAGTGTACAAAGTTTCACTGGTTGATTTTAAATACGTGACCACGTGCAATTATTTTACCGGAATTTTAAATGTAAAGATTTTCAAAGGTTTGTTATTTAAGCTCAAACTCTTTTACACTAGGCTAATTGACGGCACATAAAAATTGGCTTGAGTGCTAGTGTGCTTGTGTAGTCACTTAATTAAACCGTCACCCAAAAGGAGTTTGGGGGTGATGCCCAATTCTTATTGGATACCCGGCGGGGGTCCGGATGCCGAGTCGCAGTTGAGGCTGGACCAATGCCCCTTTAGGGAATGCCGTTTAGGCAGGGGTTCTAGACAATGCCATGCCCAATGGGACGGGACAATGCCCGGTCATGCCGGAAGACCGCCAACTCATGTGTTGGCCATGGCCCGATGGGTCGTAATAATTAGAACACGTGTGAATGATTGAGATGCATTACGCTTGATTATGGAGTAAAACTGTTAGGTACGATATGGAATGTGCCAAAACGAGTTTTACCTTATAATCGAAACCCGTGTGGATATTTGGTGCATGAGAGTTATGCTTATTGTATTGATAATGGCATATGTGACGTACTAATATGCAGAGTGTGCCAAGGTGAGGTAAGATCATATGACGTTACATGTTTAGGCTGCCTCCGGTATGAATTTGCGACATAATCGGGGCTTAGGTTGTTAACATGTTGAGATTTATATCTCACATCGTTGTTGTTAAATATTTTTAAGCTCGTAGTATGGAGGACCGTCGCGTGCGGTTTGGGGTCCCAATGACGTCACTTTTGGTTGGTCTCATGTTAGTGAATTTTAGACTAATCCTGACCCCCTTGCTAATTTTTGAGATGGTTGGTAGGGAGCTACAGTGCAAGGGCTTGTAAATATTAAGTTTCCTAGGGTTGGCAAACAAATAAATAAAAGTAGTGTTTTGGAAATAATTGTCTTGTGTGTACTATTCCCAAGTATTTGTTGGTTGACTGGGTGTTTACATAATTGCTTCTGCATGCATTTAATTGAAAGATAAAAAGAATGGGTCAGCGACGCGTTTTGGGACATCGCAATTAATCAACCATCGAGGGATGTTCGCGTGCTCAAAGTTTGGGGCGTGACATTGAAGCTCCTCAATCTTTTTGTTGGCCACCTCTATGGATTTTGTGCCCTGATCTACCCATCTAGTCTCCTCTTGAATTTTCTTTTATGCAATTTCACATATCTTTCTACCAGAAGTAGCTTTCTAGGGTTTTGGACCCACACCATAGCCACGAATACATCTTGACTTCTCTTCAGCCCAGGAACCTTTACAAACATTTCATCCTCGAATGTGTTGAACCCATAAGCAAGACCATCACTCCATAGCATGTTGCCTCCAAAAGCAAAACTCCGCATTTCATTTAGAGAATCTCCTAATTTTTTCTAAAGCAACTAGAAAGAGATTCTTTAACTAGAAAGAGTTCAGCTCAAATGTAGGGCATCCATCCAAAGGTTTTCACAACTCTATTAGAATCATCCTCCACTTTCTTGACCTTTCTCTAGATCATTTAAGTTGATGCTAATAAACATGCCATCGCCTCTATGGAAGTATTGTCCCACACTACTTGACAAAGGGTTTTAAATACTCTTTATATTTATGTGGTTTTCCTTCACCTATTAGTTTAAGCTTTTGTGTTCGACTTCTTAATATGCTATTGGATTCATTATAGGTTGAGGAAGCTCCCGTTAAGTCTATTACAAGGTGGTGGAAGGTGGTGGTTGTAGCAACATTGCGTCAATGCATTCGTGTTTGATCAAACCTGCCCTCGAGTGTTGTTATGCCACTTTTTGTTGCTTCTTTCACAACCAACACCACCCTCAAAAGAGCTCATCACCCTAAATATTCATGTGGTCTTCCTCCACTTACCAACTTAAGCTTTTAGGTTGAACTTTCTAACAGCCTCCTTCATTATATTTATCTTCACTTGAACTATTCACCTCATAAACATCTTCCCCATGATTGAACCATCGAGTATAATTCTGATCTATCTCAAACTCAAATGAATTTCCTCCCACATTATCACTAGTTTTTAGGAGCTGCATTATTGCATCTTGATACAAGGGACAATATCCTACTCCCAATACTGTTAGAAAATGCAATCTCGAGGAATCATCCTACGAATTTTGACCCAACTCCTTTCCATTCATCACCCAGAAAAGAAAATATAGTAATTTAATTAGCATGGAAGATTTTCAGAGATGTTGATGCTAACAATTCTTCAAATAACACCACGACAATTTAAATAAAACCTAATCACGTTTGTTCATACTGCAAACTTTCAGAAGGAAAACAATTGATAAAGATAAACTTGTTACCAAAGCAAATAACACGCTGCAGCATAACAAAATGATAGAGTAACAAAACTAACTCAAATTAATCATAAACGCCCACTAATTCCCATTATTGGACCTCTTTCAATGGCCAAAATAAAATAAAATAAAAGCCTATTTTCTTCATTCAGAAAGAGAGAGAGAGAGAGAGAGAGAGAGAGAGAGAGAGAGAGAGAGAGAGAGAGAGAGAGAGAGAGAGAGAGAGAAAGAAGGTGTCTTTGCATCTCAGCCGGAGGCCTCAAGTGAGAGTGAGATTGCTATTTCGCATAACATACAGATGAAAACCACAACACGTTCTGAGAGAAAGAAAGAAGAGTTGCAAATCTTAAACAAAATTCTTTTGTGCACTCAAGTAGGAACACTGCACTCTTGCTTGACCTTTCGCAGGCTGTTGGCAACAGATGAGACATTGCCTAAAGGGATTCTTTCGAGAATATTGGAGAAGTGGTTTGCTTATCTTATCAGCTCTTCTGATTGTTAGTACTAATTGAAGACATGAGCCATGCGCAAAATTAACTAAACATAAATGTGGGTCATGTCCATACTTGTGACCGGCCAATCGAAAAACTGACCGAAGAAAGACAGTCTTAATTGCCACGCCATCAAAAAAGCACAAGCCAAGTTGGTCCCTATGGAGTCAGCGTTCGAACATGGTAATTTAATTTACGATATCTATCATATATCATGTTGATCTCATATTTACATTGCTAAAGTTTTCATCCACTACAAACTTATCCCAAATTGAGTTATTACTTTGACTTCACAACTGGTCAGTTTATGTAACGATCTCGGTTGATTAGAATAATACTACAATTTACTTTTTGGAGATGTCGATTTACATAATTCGTGGTAAAGACAAAATATACTTGGACAAACAAAAAAACTCAAACTTGATAAAGAAAAAAGAATAATATATTATCTATTTTTAAGTACAGGCTTTTGTCAGTAAAAAAAATAAAATATTTGCATTCACATTGTCTTTTTTCTTGAACATATTAATACGCTAGACTTATGCTTCGAGTTGTTTCATGCCATAAATAAACTCAAACACTTAAAAAACCCATTAGACAAATGTATCACATCTCTTACAACTAACATAGTCCTTTGTTCTTAGAGCGGAAGCAATTTGCTTAGCTTTACATGCATCCCACGGTATCATTTCAAAAAAATATATTAAAATATTATTAAAATCGTCCATGTCAGCGCCGATCGTACCATGTAGAAAAGTCGACATCCACATTAGTGATTTCCCACTAGAATTGACTGAATAGACTTAATTAGCAAAATGTGAAAAAGTTTAAGACTCAATTAAAAAAATTGAAAGATATGTAACTGAATTGATAAAAGTACAATAAGTTTAGAACTTTTTGGATAATGTTCCCTATCAAAATCACATATAAGAAACCTAATCACACATAGAATAGGATGAGTGCACTTAAACAATATGGGTTGGCAAAGACAAACTATAAGTGACCAACTTCTTTACAAGTCTCATATTACTTATCTAAAGATAGACATGAGTAGTCTCTTTTGGAGGCTCGGTGGAAATAGAACAAATTCGTCCGTTATAATCTACTATTCTCATATTCAGAAAGCGTGAATGAAAGTATATCAATAGTAAAGAGAACCGTTTATCTCCTAATTTTATAACTATTTGCCAAGTGAGTCCATCTCCTTAAGAGTTTGGATATCATATATCAATGCCACGATAGCTGGTGAATGGAAAAGCATATGCATATAAGCTTGATCGAGCAAGGAACATAAATCGGACTTCAACACAACAAAAGAGAAGAAGAGAGAAAGAAAGGGACGTCTACTCATCTATCTGTCATGTGAAACGAACCCTAAATTACTCTTTATCCCAAACCTTCGACGAAATATTTCATATAGCCAAGCTTGTAATAACCAAGAGTAATGATGACAGTGCATTAATTACTCAACAATGGGCCAAATTATAATTTAAAACAATTAATAAAATCTCTCGTGCCTGCTAAATTCAAATTAAATAACACCCATGTTGTGACAACCTACAAGTATTACTTAAAATAACTCATATTACTTTTTGCACTTTTTAAAATTATATACATAAGATATTATATTGAACTCAACTAAATTACATGGTTTTGCAAACAAAAATGATATTAAGACTCGAGTGCCATGCCCCTCGCCCTATTTTACCCTACCGACATATATTCGTGTAGGGTTAATCAAGTCACGGGTCTGGACATTGGATACCCATTTTTATGCTTTTAAAATTAAGTGCAAAGGACATGCTTGTGCAGAGGATTGATATTCGGTCTGTCTAGTAGAGGATATTGTCCACCCTATACGGTGTTTCTCGATGAAGGGCCGTCTGATGTTGGCGAGGACACACGGAGTCTCTCCCAAATCTTGAAAAGGGCAAGCTAGGCCCTTGCAGCCACCGTGCAAACCACATAGGGAAACAAAACGTGAGAACATCTAATGATCCTTATCTTATATGGTTGGAAAAATCATGTTCTATTCCATCCCTGATCGGATGTCGTGTTATATCTCATATGGTCTGGAAAGTCATATGTTAGTTTGTCTTCTAATAGGTGGATTATAAATATGAATATAGTTTGTAATTAAGTTTGCACATATAAGTGATATCTAACACCCAAATTATGATAACTTGTCGCTCATGATAAAATTTTTCCAACACCCAAATTATGCAATAAAGTAATCCCGATATGATATTAAAAGTTTTGTATGTAATCATTTTTTTTTTTTTTTATACTTTGATTCTCGACTCACTTTCAAACTTTTGTCATACTTTTTTGCAAAGTGTAAGAGTCGAACCTTACACTTAAAACTAAACGTACGAATCTCTAGCCCCTCTGAGAAGATGATGAATCAAACTCCTCACTTCCTCCTTTTGATTTGGGAAGGATGACCACTGGAACAACTCCTGTGATTTGTGTGTAATTACTTAAAAAAGTGAAATTCTGGCAATTTTTTTGTGCCATTTTACCAGTATGTGTATTGTTATTGTATGGTAGATGTACGTAAATCTATTTGAATCATTGAATCTGATGAATCCTGAATGGGACCGTCAAATTTAATGGCACAAATAAACTTAGGGTGCATGCATATTATAATCTCTTGATTTCCATTATTGAAGTTCTTGTGAGCTTGTGTGGTGGTAAAGTTACGAAGTTGCCACATGTTTTATAAAGGTCTGGAATTTCGATATACACGAAAAAACATTTTCCTTCGGTATAGATGGAGCGAGGAAAAAGTTTAGTTTTACGCGCAGGGCTCAAACAATACATACATATAGTATCATTATTAGTGATTGAGCACATTTCATAGGCCACCACAAAAAAAAATAATAATAAATAAATAAATAAATAAAAGGCACACACGTATCTGTGTAAGGCACACACGTATCTGTGTAAAAAATGTAAATCTCTCTATACAATAAAGCAAACCCGAAGAAATAAACTATTTAACCTCAAATTTTCACTTCAAATTCACAAAGTACCAATGCTAGATATAAAGAAAACGATAATTGTGTATTACAAAATAATGGACAAAATAATAATGTGAACAATTATTTATCAAATATATCTAGGGGTGTGCATGGTCCGGATGGGCGGTTCCCGACCTAGAACCGGGAATCGCCCACTAAGAACCGGTTTCAAAAAATTGGAACCGGGAATTGCCCGCTAGTTACATGGATCCACCCGGGAACCGGACCACCGGTCTGGTCCGGTTCCGGGGTGGATCCATAGAACCGGTCCAACCTCCACGCCTTCTCCTTTTTCAGCCTCCCCACATCTACTTATTCTGACTTTCCCGACCATGGTAGCTTTATTCTCCTCAAGTACTAGCGCCATGGCGACGGTCGCGACCGTCGCTTTGCTTCCGTCCTGGCGACCACCACCATCTTCGTCACCGCCTCCACCATCTCCCACTCCTCCCTCGAGACGACAATGAGGAGGACAACGAAGATGATGAACCATTCTTAGACCTGGAGTTTGCTCATCCCCAAAGATGAGGATGATGGGGAGAAGCTTGAGGAGGGGGACGAGGAAGATGGGAGGTAGAAGCAGGACGAGCCCAGCAATGAAGATGACGATAGTGACAATGAATGCGGAGGTGGCGACGACGTGGAGAGAGAGTTCAAGTTCGATGGAGGAAAAGAGAATCAACTTACTGTTTCGCCGAGTTCGGACTAGAACTCGAAGGGAGATGCATAGATCCGGAGGTGAATCGAAGAGGAAGATGGAGCTCGGGGAGATTCTGAACTGAGAGAGATGAGATGGAGTAGGAAAGTAGTGAATTGAGACAAGATGGTGATTAGAGCCCTAAATTTTAGATTTGCTAATTTCAAATTTTTTAATATTAAAAATTAATATATTGTTATAATATAACCGGTCCGATCCAAGTGGGCGGATCCGCCCATGGAACCGGGAACCGGACCAGTTCCTTTAAGAACCATCGGTTCCTGGCGGTTCTGATCCGGTTCCGAGCGGTCCGGGCGAGTCCTAGTTCTTTTGCCCACCCCTAAATATATCTCTCCCTTGTAGATTCTAAATTTAAATAACTTTATCGAAATAACTCAAATTTCATTTATTTTTTTACGATTATTTTCACAGTTTGCCCAGTCATAGCTTGTGCTATTTTTGCTGGTATTAACAAGGAAAAGAAAAAGGAAAAGAAAGAGTAATTTGAATTGAAATTATTATCAATGGAGAAAGATATCTAAGTTTATAATCTACCAGAGATTTAAGCAATCATTTGATTTTTATGTTGGTCTTTTTTAAAATATCATTCGTCCTTTGTTTGGAAATTTAAAAGCATTCCTGAAAAATTCCAAATCTTGAAATATCTTTATCTTTTGGTAGATAGTTGTACAATTTTTTGTATTATGTACACGTAACGCGTGTACAAATGTGTTAGTACATGCTAATCTAATAAAATAGTCTAGTAAAATCTTGCATCATCACTAAAAACTTTTGGTCGGCCGGCATAAATTTAAAGTTTTAAAATTTTAAAATTTTAAAAAATCAAAACTTATTATTTCAGACGCATTACATGCACGGGCGGTCTTCCACCGTTGCAAAGCGCTCGCGAAAAGTCAACGGACGACCATGTCGTCGACCTCCCCCTCCTACCTGTCATCAAGGCCCTCCGCAGCTCACCAGAGGACCCAGCCTCCGAAAGCCACTGGCGTCGCCGCTGCCACCGCCGCCCTCCACTGCGACACCGCCACGGATCCCGCCCCAAACCCTCTTCCTCTTTTGCGGTTCGTCTCCTTCTGGGTCATCATTTTCCTCGGAATCCTCCAGTTCTTGCCGGCGACGCACTGTCGACACCCCGCCGATCCTCACAGAAATTGGGTTCCCATCGAAAGCTTCATGAACGAATCTTACTCTTTTTCCCCTGTAAAGCGCCCTTCTTTTTCCTTTTGAATATATGCATGCTTATTCATATTTGTTATCTACTCAGAATGGATATTGCAATGTTTTTCTTACTTGCTCTGTTTCGATGTTGAGTCATAAACTGGTTCCGTTGAAACAGTGTCTGGCAAGTTTATGGCCTGTTTATGGCTCCAGTGGCTGAAAACACTCTGTTGTTCTCTGGGAATTCCAGTGTATAGTGGGGTTGGATGCTTCCTTTTTGGTCATTGCATTTTTCTTTGATTACTGTATGAAGTGCTCGTTCTAATGTTCCAAATGTTTAAAAAGGAGTTTTGGGTGGCCAAAACAACAAGATCATGACTCTGGAGTTGCCGGTAATAAGTAATCCACAATGCTCTTCAGAATCCAGGATATTTGATCACTGAATGTGCTAGACAAATAATGATATAACATTACGTGTTAACGGTGACAAGTAGAGTAACGATCACATTTCCCTATACATGATAGAATTCGATAGTTATTGATGTTCAAGGTTGTATTTTTAGGAGAAATTGGAGTGTCGACACATGAATTTGGATGGCTAGTGCTTTAGCTGTCCGTGCTCTAGTTTTTGGATAGCAGACAAATACAAGAGTATTCCATAGTTATTGCTTGAGATTACTCCTGTTCAAAGATGGTAGTGTCTGTTGTGTCCTGCTTTATTCCGTCATTCAAACAATCAAAGAAATTTCTCGAAACTGGTTTTTTATTACACTTGACAAGTCTAAAAGCAGTTACCTCATCAATGCAGTATTTGCTTTTGTTTTCATCTGGTTTTTTATATATTTGAATAAGAGACAATGGCCTGATAGCAATAGGGATTAGCATGGTCTAGGTGGACGGTTTCCCACCTTGGAACCGAGAACCACCCACTAAGGTTTGGTTTGGAAAAATTGGAATTGAGACCCACCTATTAGTCCAGTCCCAGGTGGGTCCATGGAATCAGTCTCTAATCCCTACGAAGTTTGTTCGGTCTTATTTTTGGGTTGAAATACGAGCCATTGATTTATATTAAGAATTGAAAATTATAAGGCAAAACGAATAGATAATACTCATTAACTAAAAACTTAATTTATTCGAAGGTTATGGCATGATCCTCTTAAGATTTCTCAACATTTGAAACATGTGGAGAATTATACTCCACATTAAAGGTCGTAATCTCCACAAAAGTTAAAACATTAATCACTTGATTCATCTTTTTTCAACGTTAACTTGATTTAATTACAGGAATGGCTAAGGAGAGACCTAATTATATTCTTAAAATGAGCCGTTGGCTTATATGGACATCTCCAATAAGTTCTCTCCTTCCTTTACGTTTGTTTATTTTGTTTTAGTTGAGAAAGCAAGTAAATGGATTATTTGAATGAAAAAAAAAAGAGTAATAGGTTAATCTTATTACACACCCAAAAGACAAAATTAGTCAATAATGTCCAATAACTACAAATATATATTTGGTCAAAAAACTATAATTAATTAATTGAGATGAAATTTCTTTTATACACACACACTAGTCCGGTCTGGGTGGATGGGTGGCAGTTCCATGTCTAGAACCAGAAACCGAACCGGTACTTGCCAGTTGCACTAAATTGGAATCGACAACCGGACTGGCTCGCATGGGAACTGTTGGGATATAATATGCGGAATTACCAGGATCTTGCAATTTACGTCAACGCGAAATCACCTGAGAAATTAACGAGAAAAATAAGAACACTAGAAATTTACGTGGTTCGGTCCGAGTATCGGTACCTACGTCCACGGGGAGAGCCAGCAGCAAATAATTCACTAAAATCTGAGAATCAAAGTTTACAATCGTTTAATCGTTCAAGTGTTTCCCACACCTAGATTTAACCCCAAACCCTAAGTGTTTATAAATAAATCACTCACTTGGGTATAAACTCACTGCACAAAATTACTGCGCATTAAAGCTCAAAACCAAATGCCGAAAACAAGAACTCCTTTTCTTGATCGCGTGGATGGCTTCACTTGACGTTGTGCAGCGGCGGCTCCTCGTAGGGTTTCAACAGCAACTCTTTTACATAGGGCTTCTTTTCCCTTTTATATGCGTGTGCTCAAAGAGGAAACCTTTATTTGATCTTTATCTCCTCTTTTGTAAATCTTCAAGATTACTTAGGAAATCTTTATCAATAAATTCGGTTTAACAAATCGTTATCCGAATTCAAAATCAAGACATTAATTTAATAGGAACCACCGGTTTTGGTCCGGTTCAAGGCCGTTTGGGTGATTCCTAGTTCTTTTGCACACTCCTAATTAGCAAGGTGGATTTTTGTAGTGCTTACGATTGTTTTTTCAAAGTCTCATTCCATTTGAACTGTTCAAATAAGGCTAACTGATCAGCTTGTGTAGTTGGGCAAATCTGGGGCTTCTGGTGGGCAAAACAACGAAGTGGTAACATCAAACTCTGAAGAGGATGGAATGCTGCATGTTGTTTCTTGGATGGAGTGTCTGGACCTTCGTCTGCTTGCAGTTTCCATTTTGGGTTCTGGAATGAAACCAGATCGCATGCATATAATTTGTGACATCTAATCCCACTCCTGGTCTCTTAAGGAAGATTCAAGATATAACAGATTGTCCATGGCAAGTACAATGCCAGAAAGCAATCATATAGCATCTCATTCTTCCTTGTGATTTGTGACTTTGAATGCTGTTTTTGACCCTCAAAGCAAACAACAAATTCTTTTTTTGGCTGATTTTTGTTGAGCTGCTGTTCATTGAACTTCATCACATGCTTCTTGTTGCGATTAAAGCGAGCGATCGAACAATAATATAGATGGAAGAAGAAGAAAAATAAATCGAACACCAGATTTACGTGGTTCAGTCGTAAAGACCTACGTCCATGGGGAGAGCAGCAACGAATTTCACTATAGATCAAGCGATACAAAGAGATTACACACTCAAGTCACTCAAACACTCTCTCGGTGTTTCCCAAGCCCCAATTACAACCAATAACTCACACAGTGTTTAGCCCTAAAAATTCCTCGAAAATAATCTCTCAATCTCACGAAGGAATTACACGCAAATCTTACCTCAAGATTTAATCGGCTACAAACACTAAACTTCTTGGATGTAATTCACGAGTAAGAACGACAAAGAAAATCCCTCACAAGCACTCGATAACTAGACGGCACTTCAAGACCAACTATTCATGATCAATGGCGGAACACCAAGCACTCACACGGCGCTTCAAGACAATTTGTGATCCACACCTACCACCCACGGCCACAAGTTTATATATAAGTAAAACCCTTATTTTTTTGCCAACTTCTAATAGGATTATGATTCCTATCTAAAACGATTTTATCCAAAACATATCTCTATATATTTTAAACAAAATCCAAATCCAAGTCAAAGTTGAACTTTCCTATTTTAGTGGCCGAATTCTCCAATGCAGATTCAAACTTTGGGAAGTTGATCTTCGGATATTCTTTGCTCGATTTCGAACATCCGCAACATATCCAATTCGGAATATTTTGAATTTCATATTGAACTTAAAACTCGAGACATATTTTAACAATCTCCACTTTGGCTCGACGTTTGAGCCAAGTTGCAATCACTTCACAAAAATTCAAACTCTGCTACTACTTTCCCATAGTCCCCAATGGGCTCAACCGCCACAGATATTATCCAAGTCCAAGCCTCGCTTAAACTTCGCCATAACCGAGGACCTCATCAAAATACCAACTCCACATGCACCTTTAACTGCTCCGCAAGGATTTTCCGACGCAACCTCCTTAACCGCAGATAAAGCAAAACCATTGTTGCATCCATGTCTGTCAGGAGATTGAATACATACCTTGTCAATATCAGCAGTTACAGCAACCATTGGCTCTATAGGCTCCACCTCGCTATGAGCACCATCTGTGTTGATTACTTTGCTAGTACTCGTATACGCTACCTTAGGAGTTTCTGGTTGCAACTCCACCTCAAGCTGAACACCGTTCAGATCCGTTTGAATACTGCTATAATCACTTTCATCAAGGGTAACTTCTCTGCTGTCAACAGGTGAATTTATATCCGGGCACCACAACTGATTTCCCCACTCACCTTGTGCATAGCCATGGAATATGCACATTGCCCTCCAATCAAGCTTACCATCACTCACTTGAAAATAACACGAGCAACCAAACATTCTAAGAATAGAATAATCAGCAACGTTACCTGACCACACTTCTTTAAGAGTCCGCCATTCAATAGCAGTTGATGGGAATCTATTCACCAGGCAGCTTACCGTACTAAGCACATTAGCTAGAATTCTCCTAGCAATACCAGCACTAGAGATAATTTTACGGGCCATCTCTAGTAATGTTCTTCTCGTCAATTCTGCAAATTGTTGTGATTTATTGGCATTAGTGCGGCGTTTCACTATGCCTTCTTTCATGCAGAATTTATTTGCCAGCTCCGAGCAGAACTCCATACTATCGTCAATCAGCACATGCTTGATCGACTTACTAGTCTCCATCTCGATCAAAGCTCTTGACTGCGTGATCCTGACACTAGCATCAAACTTGTGCCTTGGCACAAACACCCAGGTCTTCCTGGAGCAGTCAAAAGACTCTCGAACAGATGCATCCGACGTCTCCGTGGCGAAACTTGTCATTGTCTCACCTTGAAATTTATACAGGCCATCATGCTTGATTCCTTTCATTATCACCAGGGCACCTCGAACAACCTTCAAAACTCCATCTTTTGAAGAATACCTGCAACCAGCTGAATCTAGGGCACCCAAGGAAATTAAGTTCTTTTTCAACTCGGAACATGCCTTACTCCGAGTCAATGTCCTCACAATACCATCATGCATTCTGATTTTAACATCACCAACACCCACAACATCGCACTCAGCGTTATTCCCTAATTGGAATTTACCACTACCCGTGCACTGATAAGTGATAAACCAGTTTCTATTTGGTGTGACATGAAAAGAACAACCATAATCCATAATCCATCCATCAAACGATGAATAATCAGTGATAGACAAGACATAATCAGCATTATCTGCTACAGCTACAACATTATCTGCAGAATCAACCATAATTCCCTTACCCTTCTCATTCTTCAGCTTAAGGCAATCCCTTCTAAGATGCCCCATCTTGCCATAGTTCCAACAGATAACATTAGCAATCCTAGACTAACTACGCTTGTTTATATTAGTACTACTATTACCCACACGTGTTATAGATCTTCCTCTATTTTCACCTACTAAAGCAGTAGATACAGATTCACCAGATTCTCTTCTACGAATACCCTCGCTCAGAATTAAATCTCGAACCCCATCAAACGTCAAACTTGTTGACCCAGAGGAATTACTAACAGCAGTAACAGTAGTATTCCAACTATTAGGCAATGAGGATAGCAAAATCAAAGCACGTACCTCATCTTCAAAATCAATCTCAACTGAACTCAATTGACTAATAATCACATTGAATTCATTGATATGATCTGCAACTGACGCACCTTCGCTCATCTTCAAATTAAATAGATGTCGCATCAAATAGACCTTGTTGATCGCAGAGGGCTTCTCGTACATATCCAACAGGGCTTGCATCAGATCAACAGTGGTCTTCTCCTTCAAGATGTTAAACGCGATGTTACGAGCCAACGTCAGCCGAATAACACCCATAGCTCGTCTATCCAGCAAATCCCAATCAGCTTGCTTCATCGTCTCTGGTTTCTCCCAAAATAAGGGCAAGTGCAGTTTCATCTGGTAAAGATAATCTTCAATCTGCATCTTCCAGAAACTAAAATCCTTCCCATCAAATCTGTCGATTCTCACTTTTACCTCTTCTGTCACCATCGATTCACTTCAACTTAGCCAAGCCTGGCTCAGATACCAATTGTTGCGATTAAGGCGAGCGATCGAACAATAATATAGATGGAAGAAGAAGAAAAATAAATCGAACACCAGATTTACGTGGTTCGATCGTAAAGACCTACGTCAACGGGAGAGCAAAGCAGCGAATTTCACTATAGATCAAGCGATACAAGGAGATTACACACTCAAGTCACTCAAACACTCTCTCGGTGTTTCCCAAGCCCCAATTACAACCAATAACTCACACAGTGTTTAGCCCCAAAAATTTCTCGAAAATAATCTCTCAATCTCACGAAGGAATTACACGCAAATCTTACCTCAAGATTTAATCGACTACAAACACTAAACTTCTTGGATGTAATTCACGAGTAAGAACGACAAAGAAAATCCCTCACAAGCACTCGACAACTAGACGGCACTTCAAGACCAACTCTTCATGATCAATGGCGGAACACCAAGCACTCACGCGGCGCTTCAAGACAATTTGTGATCCACACCTACCACCCACGGCCACAAGTCTATATATAAGTAAAACCCTTATTCTTTTGCCAACTTCTAATAGGATTCTGATTCCTATCTAAAACGATTTTATCCAAAACATATCTCTATATATTTTAAACAAAATCCAAATCCAAGTCAAAGTTGAACTTTCCTATTTTAGTGGCCGAATTCTCCAATGCAGATTCAAACTTTGGGAAGTTGATCTTCGGATATTCTTTGCTCGATTTCGAACATCCGCAACATATCCAATTCGAAATATTCGAATTTCATATTGGACTTAAAACTCGAGACATATTTTAACACTTCTAAATTCTAATGTTTTGGGAAACTAAATTGCTCAGCATTTTGAACACTTTCTCCTAGTTAAACATACTGCAGATTCTCTTTGCGTAGGCAGTAAAGATCTTTGCAACTGCTAGTTGTTCACAACCCTATATGAATTCTTGATATTCATACATATTTTATTGGCTACAGAAATCCAGATTCGATATACTTTCATTTTTTTATTCCCGGTGGAAGTGAAGACAAGCGACCATTTTATAAGTTAAAGGTGTTGTTTTTAAATTCACATCTAGAAATTCACGGGTAAGTCTTTCCTGGTAGTTCATTTTCACATTTCAGCTTTTGGTAGCCTATATGCTAACGTTTTTTCCGTGATTGTAGGCAGGAGAAAATCCAGGAGGTAATTAGGAATGCCATGTTCTCTTTGGAGCCAAATTACGAGGAATTAGCACCGTTTGCAATACCAATGGTTTTTCAGTCATTAACGAAGTTCGTATATTTCTCATCAGACCTGGTAGTGAAGGTTGGCATGTTTAACCTCTGCTTGTTTCACTGGCTGCTACTTTTCCTCGCTTTTGATTGTAAAGTTTGGAGCGGCACACTCTATTGGTTTTACTGCATATATTGTGGACCTACTTTTGAATATATATTATGAGCTGTTGTGATTATTTAGTTGAGGTGTGTGCATAATTAGCGATTTTTCATTTCAGGGAAGAGCTGAAGATCTGATTTATCTTGACTTGCAAAATCACGGTATTGCTGCAGCAGAGGACTGCTCGAAGAGATTAACTGACTATGTGAATCCAGAAGTCTTGGATGCCGTTCAGAGATCGGATGCAAGGCCCTGGGTATCTGACACTCTGTACGAAAAGAATGCCTGCATTCCCAATCTGAGTGTGCTCTCAATTGATGCAAGAAATTTGAGAAAAGACTTTCTTCGGGCAGTTTCATGGTGGACTACAGTACTAAATTTGAACAAAAGGTTTGCTTCACTTCTCTTTTTTATTGACATGCCTATGGTGTTTAATTTCTGATGATTTAATAATGTATTTTCTTTTTATGTCCCTCTCATGGTCACCTAATTTGAGCATCTTCATCCCTCTTGGAAATCCATAATCAGGAACTCTTTTGCTCCTTACCTAGTCTTCATTTGGCACAATTTCAATGCATTGCTTAATAATTATTAGACTATTGGAGTCCCCGCTTGACTTGTCACTGATGACCATGAATTGTGCACAAATGTTCTTCGAATGGATATTATATGTCATTGCTACTTCAAGAAAATACTGCTAAGTAGGAGTATCGATGGTCCTATGTTGGATCAGAGTTCAAAACGTTTAAGCTTAGTGTCACACTTTATATTATGCGTACACGTATCGAGATTGGCTCAACCAAATTGATCAACTAAGAGCCCTGCCGTGCTCGATTAGAGCTTTGTTGCTTTCTCTATACATTAGCATATCTCCTTTTATCCAATCAAGTTACATTTTGCAGCAGTACTGTTTTACATGTCCACGTGTTCTGATCTGTCGTGCATTTTGTTGATTTGCAGTGCTGGCGAGAACAACCCTGCCTTATTTTTAACACTCTACCACAATTATACGAAGCTTTCCTCTTCTTGGTTGTCAGTCGGCAATGAAGCGTTACCCGAAAGCATAGCAAATAAGATGCTCATCCCTTATGATGGTCCCAAGAAACTTTGCTCGGCACTCGGAGCTGGAGCCACTCTGCAGCCTGAAAGAGGTGATTTATGGAAACGGTACCTTCCTCCGAAGTCATCTCAAATGCTAGGACAGTAGATTTTACCCAAGGATATGTAGTTCAGGCCTATTGTCGAACAGTTGGGTTTCTGTGCATAATTTTTTTCAAGCACTACTTTTTTTTTGTCAAAATAAGCACTGTTGACGTGCCTCTGTGTATGCATAGTTTGGCTGATGTTATGTAATTAAAAACTTAAGAAGATAATACTTGTTTTCCTACCCAGGTGATTATACATGATTAAAAGGGTTGTGGTTCCTTAGAGTTTGCATTTCGTTACTCTTTTAAATTACTAACTAGAAGTCCCAGTAAAAGGTACTTGGGTTTCTCTGAGTAATTAATCAGATTAGCTGTAGCTTCATCTCTCTATCTAAGATGGCAAGAACAATGTCAAAGCTATTGGGATCAAAAGGCCTGGTATGAATATCAGGGGGCATGAGACAGAAACCAGACATGGAATCGAATTTTCAATCTCTTTGTACTTAATTTGAGCAAGAAAACTTAATTTGTACGATTGCACAATCAGTAAAAGTTCAAGCTTGTACAATGCCGTTGCCTCTGAAAAACTATTGACCAAAGATTTTGCTATTGAGAGACAATGACTTCCAATTTTAAAGTTCAATGACTCTTGGACTAGCTTAGAGATTTATCTTAATTTTGTATAGCAATTAACCATGATAACGTTAAAGGACGTGCGGACCCCTCAAGTGCCACAACTTGGCACAAAGGGACACTTAAGTGCCATAACTTACGAAAGGTACACTTAAGTGCCAAAATCGGAGTAAAAGGGATCACTTGAGTGCCAATCCGGCCAAAATCCGGCCAAAAGGCTGACGTGGCTTTTTTCCGGCGAAGCAAGCCCAAAACGACGCCGTTTTGCTCGCTGATGTGGCCAAATAATGCAAAAACGGCGTCGTTTTGAGCTGATGTGGTAAAAAAATAAAAATAAAAATTAATTAAATTAAATTAAAAATTAAATTTAGTTAAAATATTTAAAAATAATAATTTTAAAATTAAATTTAGTTAAAATATTAAAAAATAATTATTAAAAAAAAAAGGTGGGGGTGTGGGGAGGTGGGAGGGGATCGCCCTCGGCCGCCGCCCCGCCATCGCCGGAAGGGCCGGCGACGGCGGGGTGAGGGTCGGCGAGGGCTCGCGAGCCCTCGCCCCGGATCGAGGCGAGGTCGCGGCCCTCGCCCGGATCCGACGAGGGTCGGCGGCCCTCGCCGGCCGGCCAAGGGCCATCACCCCGGGGGTCGCCCCGGCGGGTGGCGGCCCTTGGCCCGGCCGTGTGAGGGCCGCCGACCCTCGCCGGATCTGGGCGAGGATGGCGAGGTCGCGGCCCTCGCCCGGATCCGACGAGGGTCGCGAGCCCTCGCCCGGATCCGACGAGGGTCGCGAGCCCTCGCCGCCGGTCGGCCGGGGTTGCCGGCCCCCGGCCGTGGCTCGGCGACCCCAGGCCGACCCTCCCCCGCCATCGCCGGCCCTTCCGGCGGCGACACCGAGGGCGATCCTCGGCCCGCCTCCCCCACACCCCCACTTTTTTTAATTTTTTTTTAAAATTTTTCTAATTTTAAAATAATTATTTTTTAATATTTTAACTAAATTTAATTTTAAAATAATTATTTTAAAATATTTTAACTAAATTTAATTTTAAAATTAATTTAATTAATTTTTCATTAATTTTTTTTACCACGTCAGCCCAAAACGACGCCGTTTTTGTATTATTTGGCCACATCGCAAAGCAAAACGGCGTCGTTTTGGGCTCGCCTCGTCGGAAAAATGCCACGTCGGCGTTTTGGCCGGACTTTGGCCGGAGTGGCACTTAAGTGATCCGTTTTTCTTCGAATGTGGCACTTAAGTGTACCTTTCGTAAGTTATGTCACTTAAGTGTCCCTTTGTGCCAAGTTGTGGCACTTAAAGCGTTCTTATCCCAACGTTAAAGGCAATAATGAGATGCGTGACTGTATGTGAAGGCATCTCCATGGGATATTACCATTTGAAGTATTACCAGAAGTTTCATGTAAAACTCTCATCTCATCACATGTTCATTCATTTAGAAGTAAATTGAAGTTTGTAGTTTACTCTGAGAGTTCATCAACTTATCATCCATCTGAAGATACGGAGGGTTCCCGATAACCTAACGGACACTACTGTCGATGAAAATGTCACTAGGAAAATCATTCTAAGTTCAGTGTTTCATTGCATTCTGAAGGAAAAATTTACAGAACTAGATTTAGATGACTAAAGAATGTCGGTGGCGAGTTCGTCTAAACAAAGTGACCGAGAGTAATACGCTGCGAAGCGATTTTGCTTTGTTCCTTGAAGAAACAAACGGCACACTTATCTTGACCATTGACAGCATCTAATTAATGTAGGTTATGACATCACGAATTTCACTCCTCAGCTATTGACTGACTTTCGGCCGACGGCGAGTTAGGTCTCAAATAAAAATATTAGGACCCAAACTGGGAGAGAACAAGCTCTCCCTTGAGCTTGTGAGTAATCTTAAGAAAAGCAAAAGGCCAAAAGAAAAGAAAGAGAACGAAGAACGAAGATTCGCAGATCGTATTGGAAATCGCAGCTGCTATTCTATGGATCATCGTTTTCTGTGTGATCAGCAAAGCGCCTAGATCTGGAGAACACAAGAGAACCCAAGTCATAAAATTAGTAAATTTTCGGAATGCAAAATAAAAACTGACTTATTGTCGTAAAGTTTTTTCTTCAATGTAGTAGTTCATAGGCCAATAGAGGATTAAATATAAAGTTTTGTAACAAATTAAACTTGAGAGTTGACCTCCAGTACTTGGAAATCGAGAGAAGATTCTTACCAAATAATTGTTCTTGAGCTTTGACATTATTTATCGATCACATACATTAAAACCTGTCAAATGGCGACACGTGCATGATTATCATTCCAGTCCATTCTTATCCAAGACTTCTTCTTTATCCGCAAGTTACGTCCACTTTGACTTCGTGAATCACCCCTTCAAGCTGCTGGAGCAGGGTTTATCTGAACTCAGGATCATAATATTTTTCCATTTTTCAGCTCGTAAGGGGTCATTTTTTATTTTTATTTGTATTTTTTCAAATGCCAAAGTCATTGTTTGCGTAATAGAAGTTATTGTTTCAATTTTAACTGCAGGCCGGCTTGTGGTAGGTGCATTTGTTTACTGATTCTCAAAGAGGGTTTTTGGATTCTTCGAAGACTCAATGGAATGGTGAAGCTCCTCGGGGTTCGAGGTATATTGTTTTCTTTCTGAAGGAATATTGCAAGGCATAACAGAAGGCCTGCATGATCCAAGAAAAGCCCCAAGGATGTCGCTGTCCAAGAAGAAAGACCAAGAAAATGCATCAACCTCCAATTTTTAAATTGCCGTGCAACATTGGAAGATGCGAATAATGCAACGAAAGAGTCGACTTCTTGTATTGCAGTTGCTGATATGTAAAGTTGAGACAAGGTGAGCCAACGCCCAGAAGAAGAGGACAAAATGCAGGACATGAAGGGTAATTTGTTCTACATTTATAATTGAGATATGTGATGTTACGACATGGAGTTGATTTTGGATAGAGAAGGAACACAGGATTGTAATTTGTAGATATTTCGTTTAGTTAAGGTCTGATGAAGTTGTAAGTGCTCCATTCACTTTATAGAGGGAAGGCAACTTGGAATTATAGTTAGCAAGCGAAATGCGGGAGTTGAGCGGAAGAACAAAGAGGAAGACACGATGGAGCAAGCTATACACATCCTTGTGCTTCCGGCCCCCCAATGTCCATCCAGTTCCCATCAAAAGCCTTGTAGGATGGCCAGGATTCTCATGGGTTGTTTTCTGCAGCAAGCCTCATGTCACGCCCCGAACCCCGAGCGCGTACCCATCCCTCTCTGGTCGATAAAATTTTGCGACTTCCCAGGACTAGTCGCCGACCCTTTTACTTTATTACACATGCGGAAGCGAAAAATAATCTCCTGACAGTAACCATCTCGGGATAGAAAAGTAGAACAATAATTTCACAAACAAACATGCCTTTATAAACATATGCTGAGTCAAGTACAAGAGTCTATGGTCAAAAGACTACAAAAGACTGATCTCCAAAAAGAAGCGGTCCTATCCAACCTATGCTTCAAATCACCTCCTCTCTGCTCTAGGTCCTCCACTCGATGACCCTGAAAGTGGTTATACAATAACCAGTGAGACAATGTCTCAGCAAGTCTAAGCTCTAAACTTCGGCTAGGAGGGAAAGACACTAAGAAGCGTCCTAAGCACGCAATCACACAATCAAGGAGACTTACCTCATCTCAGTTCCACCCTGCAGGTCAGCATAATCCATATCACAAATCAGAGCATCACTCAAGCTCAATTAATTGGAACACAATACTCAATTCAACATGCGTTCTTAGTTTTGATCTCGGCATATAGAACGGCCTACTCTCAGTTCGGCGGTCTTCTGGCATTGCCAGGCTTCGTCTCACCCTATTGAGCACGGCACATCACTTCGTCGACGGCTTTCCCGAAGGAGCATAAGGTCCAGAATCTACTGCGACCGGCTTCCCTTTAACAAGGGGTATCCCAAATAGGGATAACGTCCAACTCAACAGCCCGGGACGATTTCTCATTGTCATCACACGAGCACTCAAATATGGCCCAGGGCACCGTGCATTGCACTCAAATGCTTCAATTAACATGGTGAACCTGGCCTTTTTCTTCATATTAGAAATCCGCATGAAAATAGTTATGTGTGGGTACACGGTCAACTCGACCCAAAAAAATTGACATTCTTCCTCTTTTTAAAATCCCACTATTTTATATAGTATATAAAACCATTTTCGGTGTTAAAATCCGACACTTGGGATTTTCTGAATAAATATTGAAAATTCACAATTTTTGGAATTAAATACTAAAAATCCAATCATCACTCAATTTGCATAATTCAACACTCAATTGCAGAAATTAACCACACCATTGCAATCATCATGAAATTCCGGTCACCGGTCATCCCAGCCTAATTTCCGGAAAAATAATTAATAAATAATTATTTTCGAAAATTAAATAATTAATTCAATTTAATTTCTAAAAATACTAACCTAGGCCAAAATTATTAAATTAAATACCAATACGGACCCGGAAAATTCCCGAACCCTTCTAGATAAATAATATAGCTTAATTAGGCCTTAGCTAAACCATGCTAACCACCTAACATGCTCAATTAAATAATTAAATCACTAATTTAATCTAACTAACCACCTAAATCCTAATTAAATAAATCTAAACACCCCTTAGCATCAAAGCCTACTAAGAAGAGTTTAGAGAATAAACTCACCGGTTAATTGCGGAAACCGGTTCACCGCAACGACGGCGCGACGACGGCCGAAATCCAAATTTTCGGCGACGTCGGCGGACACTCGGGCCGGGCCCAATAGACCTTGCAAGACCACAACAAATCCCGGGCTTGATCTCAGGCTTGGGCTTAGCTGTGGGTTGGGCCGGCTTCGCGGGCCCAATAACTCAATTGATGGGCTGCTTCTTGAGCTTCAAGTGAGTTGAAATTGGGCTCAATTCGTTGGGCCTGCGAGACTGAAGGAGCTGGGCCTAATTACTGCTAACTTGTGGGCTGATTTTGCTTGGGCTGAACTGCGAGTTGGGCGGCACAACAAGAGAAATTGTTGGGCCGAAGATATTGGACGCGCGGGCTTCTGCTGGGCTTTCGATTGAAGGAGATGGGTGGCTGGGCTTTGACCGATCCAAAGGAACACGCGAGGAAGCGAGGGCAAGCTGACGCGCGGGCGTGGAGGGAAGCTTCGCTGGCAAACCGAGAGGGAAGTAGGGAAAATGGAGGCTTCGGTTCGATGAGCTTTGAAGATGACAACTGACCGTGAGGCTTCGGTGGCTTTGGAGTCAACGGCAGTGGTCCTTCGCTGGGGTTCTGACCGAAGAAGTTGAAGGCGCGTGGGCTCAAAGTGTTGAGGGTTTCACGGTCAACAAGTTGGAGAGAGTTTCTTTATTTGACCACGCTTGATGGCTTGCAGAGGGGAATTGTAAGTGGAGGTGGGCGTATGTGAGTGGGGCAAGGGAGATGGAAGGAGAGAAAACGTGGGGGATTGTCGTTGCAGAGAGGGAGACCGAAATGAAGAAGCTCAAAAATGAAAATGAAAGTGAAGCGGAAGACCAGGTTGTCGCACAAAGGGAGGAGGAGGAGAGAGAAAACCAAGCTTAAATAGCCAAGGCCAAAATATCTAATATTCATAATGATTTTGGTCCAAAAAGTCTTCATGTTTATCCCTTTGTCCCCCATGTTTATTATTTGCTATATAATCCACAAATAATTCACTTTTGATATCCAAAAATCCCACCTCTTTCCCAGCTCCGAATTTAGACAAATTGAACTTTAATTCGTCACTCAATTTCCCAAATTGAGGTCCAATTCCGGGTAGAAAAATCTCAAATAATTTTCTATAAGTCCCCAATATCATACAGTTTAGCTTGGAAGTTCCAATTTCCATCGATTTAGCCCATTTGAATTTCTACTAATTTTCCGCGGCGTCTGAAACGGTTTTTCGTAAAAATCTCGGAATCTCCGAAAATTCTTCGGAGGATGATTCGATAGTCCTGAAATAGATTGTGACACGACAGAACTTTCAATTTTTGAAATCGGGTTCAAATAAGCGATTAATTTCAATCCAGCGCGCTTTTAGCGTGACCTAGTCTACCGGGTCACTTTTAGGAATTTGACTTGTGATCGATTTATCTCGAGTCACAATGTACATCTCCGACACATTGGCAACTTTCGGTTGTCGTGAAAATCTCGAGATTTCAAATACGGACACAGGGTACCCAAAACATCAGAAAATCAATTTAGTGTCGATTGGTGAGAATTTTGAAATCAAGTGGAATCACCCACATTCTGATCACATATCTCAGCCAAATCGATCTATCTCTGATCTCTGATCGATTCTGATAGTGCTGCAATGACCCTTGTAAATCGACACGGTCGAGCTGTCAATTCCTGGTCGAGTTCTCAAGTCCAATTGCACTTAGATTCCTCAATTGCTTCCCCAGATAGACCAGTTATCTCGTGAGTGATCAGCTCAGAGAATAGCACTATTGGCGCATCGACGAAAGGCCCGATTTATTTAATCGAAAACAAATTCTGAAAATTCAGGCTGTCACACCTCATCTGCATCAAATGAAACCTCATAAGTACCCAACCAATTACGTATCGACGACCAAGTACAATGTGTTGACGTTCCTCCCCAGGTCGCTCTTCGAAGAGTTGCCAATCTTTATTTCCTGCTGACAGTAGTATTGTCCATCACCTCATTGGCTCCACTGAGTCTGATTATCCCTCTCGTTTTTGTGGTTGGGATCAGCATGCTCAAGGAGGGGGTAGAAGATTGGCACAGGTTCTTACAGGCATGACGACATTGAATCTTTTTCTCCAGTCATCTTACTGTTCGTCGTATGTTTGTAGTTCGTTCTTTTTCTTATTCAAGTTTTTGGCTGTGTGACTTGAACCTTCTGCAGAATGGCCATAATGATCCTTCTAACCACTTGTTTAATAATTTCTTGTTTAATAATTTGTATGATGCTCACTCTCATTCTAACCACTTCAGTTTTAGAATACTGTGAATTGGACTTTGTCTAGGTGGTTCTGTCCAAACTCATTTCAGTGCATTTAATCTTGTCATTCAGGAGCCAAAAATTGATAAGTTCCTTGTAGTCTTGGACTAATGCTGTAGTAACTAAAACTTTTCTTAGGATTCGGAAGTGAACTCTCGGGTCGTAAAGACTCACATAGGGGATGGTCTATTTGTCAAAAAACAGTGCCAACAAGTCTCCATCGGGGATGTTAAAGTACAGAAGGATCAGTATTTTCCGGTGACCTCCTTTTACTCTCTTCAATCTATGAGGACGGCATTTGTTATGTCGAGACTATGAATCTTGATGGAGAAACCAATCTGAAAGCTAAGAGATGCGTAGAAGCCACTCTCGGTTTAAATGAGGATGACACCATGACTAAATTCGAAGCTACTATAAACTGTGAGGACCCAAATCCGAATTTGTATTCCTTCATCGGAAACTTGGAATTTCAGAATGAATCGCATCCTTTGTGCCCTGCACAAGTGCTTCTGGGAGATTCCAAACTCCAGAACACAGAGTACATATATGGAGTCGTCATTTTCACCGGACCTGACACAAAGACGGTAATGAACATTTCTCAATCCTTGTTTTGATTTCACTGGTGACCTTTATCGCTTCTGCATCGCTTGTCAGTTCCCAGATGATGAGTTGGTGGTATCTCCGTTTACAAGATGAAGATCTATTCTTTAGACCGTCATAACTGGTATTGTCGGCAATTATGCAATTTGTAAGGGCTCTGGTGCTGTATGGCTATTTGATTCCTATTTCTCTCTGTGTCCAATGAAGTGGTAAAAGTACTTCAAGCTGTCCTCATTAACAAGAATATACAAATGTTCGACGAAGCAACATGCCAGTCTGTCCGAGCCTGCACTTCGAATCTGAATGAGGAGCTCGGTCAGGTATCAATCATCTTGTCAGATAAAACGGGGACTTTGACCTGTAAGCAGATGGAATCTAGGAAATGCTCCATTACAGGAGTCTCGTATGGCGGCGACTTGAACGAAGTGGATCTAGCAGCTTCTTGTAGGATGAACTCTGATATGGTTGCATGCAGGTCTAGTGTCGATAAATCTCATGCAATGAGCCCAAGCATCAAGAGATCGGCACTCAGATGGGTTATATAGGCGCTCCAGAATATTTAGGGAGTCCAAACTCGAAAGACCTGAAAATTTCGGATGTTCACAGAGAATATTCCATTAAGGGCTTCAACTTCAGGGATGACAGGCTGATGGATGGGTGATGGACTCGCAATTCCAACGTGTATGACATAACAATGTTCTTCAGAGTGATGGCTCTGTGTCACAGAGGAATACCCATTGAAGACGATCAAGCAGAAAAGTTGAAGTTTGAGGCAGAGTCGCCAGATGAAGTCGCTTTCTTGATCACCTCTCAGGAATTTGGCTTTCAGTTCTGCAAGAAGACATGTCGCGACCTAATTTTTTCGGGTTCACCACCTAAAACTAGGTTAATGGACCGCTAAGTTTTTTTAAACTTAGCTCGGGCTCTCCCAAGCCCATACCAAATCGCGACTTGAGTCATGCAAAATACTATCTAGGAGTCGCCACTAATCTGTTTTTGGTAGGTCGATTAGACACCTAAGCAAAATAATAGGAGAATTATTTTACTCCTACGAACCAGAGACTAAGGGTACGAGGACTTTGTTACACTAGACTATCATAGTGCCCTTTCGGTACCATTTCTTTTTAATTTTTTAAAAAGTATTTTACAGGCAGCTTGATTTGATTTTAATTCATTTTCCTAACGTGTAAGGCGATCATGCGAGTGCACAAACCACCAATTTAACACCCGAGAAAGCGAATAAAATCATGCAAAACTTACCTCAAAGCAACGAAAGCAACTGCGATGTTAGGTCAGAATTCATATCTATAATCCTAGATATGATTTCTAATTAACAAGCAATCACTCAATTTTTTGTTTTCACTTTATTTAATGAAAGTCGTGCAATGCATGCTACTAATTTAACATGAAATGATATGACGTGGCAACATGACATAAACTATATAACATGAATAAGCATGCAATCCATCTTAAAGCATGAAATGAATTTATTCTAATTTTTTGTATTTTCCATGAAATTCAAAATTAAAGAAATGCAACAATTAAATATGAAATTTAATCAAATGACCTAGTTCTAATGACGAGCAATGAAAACTTAGCAACAATCACTAGATGACGAAAATTTCATAAACCTAATCCTACATGTCTGATTTACTAAACCTATATGCTCATGCAGAATTTTGATTTTTTTTTAAATAATTAATTATTAAATAAATATTAAATCTAAACTATCAACAAAATAAAGCAAGAAAGGATTAAAATAATCGAAAAAATAACCTGTTGTCTCACAGGTCAAATTAACGGTTATTCTAACCCTAATTATCACAACAAAGAGATCAAAATAATTATAAATCCGATCCGAAGTCTTACGGACCAAATTAAATAATTATCGTGATTTAACAATTGAAATTCTATCAAAAGGCCCAAAAATTAATATAATTAAAAAAATGATCCGACGTCTTACGGATCAAATTAATAATTATAATAATTTGGACAAATACGAGATTCATGAAATGAATATTGACATACCATATTCTAACTTAAAAAATAATAACAAAATTTAAAACACAATAAAATAACATAAAATAAACAAAAGAAAGAAATAAAAATAAAACTAAAGGAGGGGAATTGCAACAGCATTGGTGGGCATATGGCTAGTTCTTGATTTGATCATTTGCTAGTCTCCTCCGAGAACTTTTTGAGTGGACGCCCCCTTCTCTTGCCGTCTCTCTCTTGTCAATTATGATGGAATATGGAATTGTGTGGCCTTTTGTTCGGCATTGAATTGCCTGTGACCACAACATCAGAACAAAACAAAGTAAATTAGGTGAAAATATGGGGTGAACAACTTTAATAGGGAGAGAAACAACCCGGTTTTATCATAGTGAAATCACTGGATGGCAATCAACGCTTAGGTACGTTGGCCACTTCGATGTCTTGCTGCTGGAATTATCATCGGAGATGTAGGAGTTTAATCTTGGCAAGAAAAAATAAAATCACTTTAGTGCGAATAGCAAATTGGAATTGCACACAATCAAACTTAAAAAAAAAAAAAAAAAAAAAAAAAAAAAAAAAAGCTCGACTTAGCTTTATGCTTGTCGTCAATATCCATGAAGCATGATGAACATGGGGCATCGTCAAGAGGACTTCCTCACATTTGCTCTGAATTTTTTGAAAATCGCCTCCTTTCTGAGAGATTGTCTATCGAACCTCTCTACGTTTTCTCACCATTTTTTCCCCTTGTGAGCTCCCCTCTCCTCTCCCCTTTTTCACAAAATTTGGTCTCCTTTTTATAGTGGTTCCGAGCACCATCTTCCATGGCAATTTTTGAGCTTTCTTTTTCGTTGCCTCAATTTATGGTCTGCAAATTGGAGCAAAATCTTGCAATCGGTTTGATTTTTCCTCGAATGTTTTGATTCCTTCCATTTTATCAAAATCCCTGCCCTTTTATTCACCTAATTTCTCTAATCGAGAATTTGCTTCCACATTTATTATGATTTGAAAATTCGCCGGAGCAAAGATTGCTAATCAGAATTTCCACATTCCATTCATAACCAAATCATATTGATCTTCCCCTTATTTTCCTTTTGTTCAAAATGCAATTTTATTTTTCCAAAATTAGGTGTCAACAGCTGCCCCTCTTTGAAGGGAAGCTCGTAGAGGTTTCCTTCAAAGATATATGACACCTAAATTTAAACCATGCAAAATGAAATATGAAATGCATACGCAAATGTTAATGACTTGACTTTTTTTTTTTTTTAAGAATAAAGGATGCAATGTAAATGCAATGATCTGGTCAGGAACATAGATCTCCATGTGTCTATGACCAATGAAATGCAAATGCAAAGAAGAGCACGTACCTGTCATACCTGTTTTGAGGATTTAGGTGTGAAATGATTCCGATGAGACCTGTCAATCATCTAGAACTCCCTTCAGATAATTGAAAGGCTCAAAGTCTTTAGGGATCTGGAATTCTCATCAGATTCTAAGCACCTGGAAATTGCATCAAGTACTTGAAACTTCAAAAATCTGATTCTTATGTCAGACATTTGAAAACTTTTACTAAACGTCTGGAAATCACATCAGATGTTTGGAAAGACAAACGCTTGGAAATCACATCAAGCGTTTAAAAGTTCAAATATCTAGAATTCACACTAGACATTTGGAAACATTTTATAAATAGGTACTTGGAATTCTCATCAAGTACAAAGATGACTGAACAAATTCAGGGTTTCAAAGACAATTCTTTTTGGTCTTTGAGGAAAAATTCAATGAAGGCCCATGCATGATGGCTTTATCAAGCTTCTATCGGAAAAAGCGTGAATCTCTTGAACATGCTAAATGAGACACTTTTGGTGTGAAAAGGCTTTTTCACTCGCTCTCATTTAAGAAGGGTTATTTGTCCCGACCATTGATGCGGGAATATATCACTCGATCTTATCATCATCTTGTCAACAAGAGTTCAAATTTTCTTGCAAGCAGTACGACCTTACCAGTCTAAGAGGTCTTTGTCAAGGACTGTAATGCAGGCTTGGTCAATGGCTTAACAAAGGGACTCTTTGAGTCAAAGCAATTGAAAGAACAATTCTGTAATCATCTCCGGGTTTACAAGTCGAGAACCCTGCAAAATGATAAAGAAATAATATTGCTCGCACTTCTTCGAGCAATGCTTAAAACATGTGAATTCCTATGTTAATTCAAGTGCCCTAATATGAAGAGACTTTGTAAGGGCCGTAACATAGGCTGGGTTCATGGGTTGAGAAACGAAAGGATCGTTAGGCTCAAAGATGTGTATAGGGGTCAAAGTTGGTGATCATCTTGACATTACCACCAGTTTTTCTTCACCACGGATTGTCTTCTTGACAGATTTCATTATTGGCTCAAAAGTTTATCACTTGATGCCAATGATTATTCAACTGGAGATCTTTTCTCAACATTTTTTCTTTGATGATGGGCATCGATCAAGCACACTGTTTTTTTTTTTTTTTTTATGCCCCCCAATTCATCAGTCATTTCTCTCTTCTTTTCACGGGCATTGGCCTTGCTTTTACCAGGCACACTGCTTTTTCATGCCCTTTAGTTCTATTTTGATTTCAGTTCTTGCGCACAATGCATGTGTCAAGTATACTTTAAATGACACTCAAACTTTCAAGGGTCTTCATCTGTCTCTTGCCTTGCCCCAGTGTGGGCGATGATCATCAACTTGGGTTTTAAAAGAAATGAAATAGCAGGCTCAAGTGGGCTATTCAAAGGATATAAGTGTGTAGGATAGTGAAAGAAATGCTCTTCGTCATCCTAAGGCACTTAAATTAGCACATGAATTCAATGTAATAGCACAACTTGAAGATTGATGCAAGTGAGAGCAAGAAAATTTCAATTCATTTTCCTCACTTCATGATGTCATTTTTATCTCCCAGTTGCCCCGATGTGGGGTGGTTCTTGACAGGGGTAATTTGAAAAGAACATCCATAAGTGTATGGGCTCAAAAATGGTTAAGCAATGAAACACCTGTAGTGTTTGGGAGAGAGAAATGAACTGCCTCTTGTCATTTCAACTGTCGTACTTTTCGCAAGAAAATTCTTCACCTCGAAATACAAAATGTTTCCACACTCACCTCACAATATATAGACAGGGGACGGTGTATGGGATTAGGCTTGCCTTTCACACCTCATTTAGCATGCTCAAGTAACTCGACATCTTTCACTGAATTATCCATTTTGATAAATTTCAAGTGGAATTGACGAATTACACAATATCATGTGAAAGCATTCTATAAAGACAAAGAGGGCATGCTCATAAAGTCAAAACTATTATGTGTCCATGTCTTGCCCTTCCTTTGTAAAGGAGCTCATAGAGATTCCTTACAAAAATAAGACACCATCGTTCACATCCATTCTTTGCCCAGCATCAGAATTTACAGGATTTGTGAATTCCCGCCCATCCATTTCTGCCAAAATTAAAGCACCTCCAGGAAGTACTTTCTTCACAATGTATGGCCCACTGTAATTCGGAGTGAATTTGCCCCCAGAATCTGGAATTGGATTGGACTATTTTCACATATTTGCATGCTATAAGACTGTCCATGAAACATATAGTAGATAAATCAAAAAGACAAACAGAGTAAACTACATCTTTTGTTTTGTTTTTTTGTTTTTTTTTTGTTTTTTTTTTTTTTTGTTTGAAATTCTTTGGCAAAACTTTTTTTTTTTGAAACATTTTGACACAAGAAAGCATGATGAAGCCCAGGCCTCAAAATTCTTCTTGGATTTTTCTTTTCTTTTATCGGCTGGATATCATCACCGGGCTGGTTTGGCATACCCCATCATGTCTTCAAAACAAAACTTGTAATTTTATTGATATTCATCAATCAAATTACATTTATTGGAATGAAAAATGTGATATTCAAGCACTAGAAGAAATTTAAACCAATCCTTGAAAAGCAATAAGAATTCCCACGCAATGAAAGGTGCAACTGAACATGCTCCTACTTAGGACCATGAATCATGTGTGCTTGAGTTCTTCACCCTCCTTGATCTTGTGATGTGAACCATCCAGGTCGGAGATTCTTCCTTCTAGATATGTTACTAGTCTTTTCATGGTGGCATCAAATTCAGCTATGTCATCACAGCCCTTTTGCTTGACGAAAAAGCCACGAATGCACAATTCATCGACTTGACTTTGGAGGTGTGCAATTCGCTTGTTTATATTGTCAATGATACGATCCAGCACCTTGTTTTGATCCGCCATTTTAGCTCTTGACCGTGTAAGGATGGGTGAGCGAGATCGCTCCATAATCACCTAATTCAAATAAATGGGAATATGTAAGCATGAGGTGTAAATAGGAACATGTAAGCTAGTCCATGACAACAATCTAATTGATTTTTTTTATATTCATGAAAAAGTCTTTGCAAGAAGGGAATTACCTAAAAATAACTAGAAAAATAAAAATAAGACACCCTAACAAGAACTAAATTTCCTAAACACGAATTAGGAATGATCAAAATTTAAAACTCCCTAAGGAGAACAATAAAGACATGAATTGAAAACAAATTCTCTAAAGTTTTTGTTATTTTCCAAATGATTCATTATATGGCAATTTCCTCATTTCATTTCTAACTGACAAAGGAATTAAATTCAATGATTGACCTATATTGTCATGGACTGACTTAAAAAATAAATTGCATGATATAGGAATAGAAGACTTACTTCACCAATGAAAATCAATGGCAATCACATAGACAAGCGCATGAAACGTGAGGCTCGATTTCTATCTAAATGGCTTAACAAAGTGGAGCTAAGAGGGTGATCTCGACCGTTGCGGTCTCGCATTAACGTCGGGTCCCCTTAACTCCGGGCTCAGTCAAATGGAATGTCCAATAGTCACGCAGTCTCGCGGATGTGGACAAAACACAATTTGACACCATGAAAAACTTTCGGGGAAGAGAAGCTCAACCTTTACATAGCAGTCTCGCTTTGGAGGAAGTATACTTCTCAACACCATCCTAGAAATCCTATCGCAGCCCAGGTCGGACCGCAGGTTGTGTGTGCAAATAGTGTAGTGCTAAAACAATAAAGCATGCACAACAGTTTAAATGCAAACAACACTTCTAATTGGGAAAAATAAATCATTCATCCCACACTCCAACCTGCAAGACAAAGGTTAGCAAAGACAACTCCCCTTATACCTCCAATCTGCAAATACATTTAACACCTTAAAAATGTTAGGGATGTACCTGGGATCCTCGCTGCCAAACAAAAACATTTTTAAAAGAAAAATTGGCCTAAGTCCACTAAGTGTTTTAACACAAGTCCCCAGCGGAGTCGCAAAGCTGTCGCGACCTAATTTTTTCGGGTTCACCACCTAAAACTAGGTTAATGGACTGCTAAGTTTTTTTTAAAACTTAGCTCGAGCTCTCCCAAGCCCATACCAAATCGCGACTTGAGTCTAAACTTTTTAAACATGCAAAATACTATCTAGGAGTCGCCACTAATCTGTTTTTGGTAGGTCGATTAGACACCTAAGCAAAATAATGGGAGAATTATTTTACTCCTATGAACCAGAGATTAAGGGTACGAGGACTTGGTTACACTAGACTATCCTAGTGCCCTTTCGGTACCATTTCTTTTTAATTTTTTAAAAAATGTTTTACAGGCAGCTTGATTTGATTTTAATTCATTTTCCTAACGTGTGAGGCGATCATGCGAGTGCACAAACCACCAATTTAACACCCGAAAAAGCGAATAAAATCATACAAAACTTACCTCAAAGCAACGAAAGCAACTGCGATGTTAGGTCAGAATTCATATCAATAATCCTAGATATGATTTCTAATTAATAAGCAATCACTCAATTTTTTTTTTCACTTTATTTAATGAAAGTCGTGCAATGCATGCTACTAATTTAACATGAAATGATATGACGTGGCAATATGACATAAACTATATAACATGAATAAGCATGCAATCCATCTTAAAGCATGAAATGAATTTATTCTAATTTTTTGTATTTTCCATGAAATTCAAAATTAAAGAAATGCAACAATTAAATATGCAATTTAATCAAATGACCTAGTTCTAATGACGAGCAATGAAAACTTAGCAACAATCACTAGATGACGAAAATTTCATAAACCTAATCCTACATGTCTGATTTACTAAACCTATATGCTCATGCAGAATTTTGATTTTTTTAAATAATTAATTATTAAATAAATATTAAATCTAAACTATCAACAAAATAAAGCAAGAAAGGATTAAAATAATCGAAAAAAAAAACCTGTTGTCTCACGAGGTCAAATTAACGGTTATTCTAACCTAATTATCACAACAAAGAGATCAAAATAATTATAAATCCGATCCGAAGTCTTACGGACCAAATTAAATAATTATCGTGATTTAACAATTGAAATTCTATCAAAAGGCCCAAAAATTAATATAATTAAAAAAATGATCCGACGTCTTACGGATCAAATTAATAATTATAATAATTTGGACAAATACGAGATTCATGAAATGAATATTGACATACCATATTCTAACTTAAACAATAATAACAAAATTTAAAACACAATAAAATAACATAAAATAAACAAAAGAAAGAAATAAAAATAAAACTAAAGGAGGGGAATTGCAACAGCATTGGTGGGCATATGGCTAGTTCTTGATTTGATCATTTGCTAGTCTCCTCCGAGAACTTTTTGAGTGGACGCCCCCCTTCTCTTGCCGTCTCTCTCTTGTCAATTATGATGGAATATGGAATTGTGTGGCCTTTTGTTCGGCATTGAATTGCCTGTGACCACAACATTAGAACAAAACAAAATAAATTAGGTGAAAATATGGGGTGAACAACTTTAATAGGGAGAGAAACAACCCGGTTTTATCATAGTGAAATCACTGGATGGCAATCAACGCTTAGGTACGTTGGCCACTTCGATGTCTTGCTGCTGGAATTATCATCGGAGATGTAGGAGTTTAATCTTGGCAAGAAAAAATAAAATCACCTTAGTGCGAATAGCAAATTGGAATTGCACACAATCAAACTTAAAAAAAAAAAAAAAAAAAAAAAAGAAGCTCGACTTAGTTTTATGCTTGTCGTCAATATCCATGAAGCATGATGAACATGGGGCATCGTCAAGAGGACTTCCTCACATTTGCTCTGAATTTTTGAAAATCGCCTCCTTTACGAGAGATTGTCTATCGAACCTCTCTACGTTTTCTCACCATTTTTTCCCCTTGTGAGCTCCCCTCTCCTCTCCCCTTTTTCACAAAATTTGGTCTCCTTTTTATAGTGGTTCCGAGCACCATCTTCCATGGCAATTTTTGAGCTTTCTTTTTTCGTTGCCTCAATTTATGGTCTGCAAATTGGAGCAAAATCTTGCAATCGGTTTGATTTTTCCTCGAATGTTTTGATTCCTTCCATTTTATCAAAATCCCTGCCCTTTTATTCACCTGATTTCTCTAATCGAGAATTTGCTTCCACATTTATTATGATTTGAAAATTCGCCGGAGCAAAGATTGCTAATCAGAATTTCCACATTCCATTCATAACCAAATCATATTGATCTTCCCCTTATTTTCCTTTTGTTCAAAATGCAATTTTATTTTTCCAAAATTAGGTGTCAACAAGACACAATCAGTAATGGTTCTCAAGGAGCTCGACCAAGACTTGGGAAGCGTTGTGGAAAGGTATTCTCTTGGCCCTCTGATTCCATTCTGGTGTTGTTTATTCGTTTGTTTCCTTGAACATATGTTCTAGTGGTTGAGGAACCTCCTCTCTTAGTAACATTCAGGGAGTATAAGCTTTTGAACCTGTTGGAGTTCAGTAGTTCTCGCAAGCGAACGCCTGTGATTGTGAGCACTGAAGACGGTCAAATCTTTATTTTGTGCAAAGGAGCGGACAGGTATTCGCTGATTCCTGAAAGTATCAATCAGATCCAAATGTTATTTGTTGTTTTGGGGGTGTCTCATAGGTCTATTTGATTTGCTTTCCCAGCATCATTTTTTAGAGGCTCGCCAACAATGGGAGGTCATACCAGGAGGCAACAAGTTCACACCTTTCGAGTTACGCTGAAGACGGTTTTCGAACTCTGGCCTTTGCATATTGTACTGTCGAAAGGGCCGAGTACGAACACTGGAACTAGATTTTAATGAAAGCTATGACCACCGTGGGTCCTGAAAAGGATGAAATTGCTAGAGAGTTCATCTGCAATGATCGAAAAGGACTTGATTCTGTTGAGGGTTGCTGCCATCGAGGACAAGTTACAAAAAAAGGTTAGTTAATTCTCGATGTCATTTAATTTTTCATTTTCTATATCTTAGGTTTTCCTTTAGGTCCTCTCATTTGATTTGAACGCAACTAGTAACATGAGAGGTAGATAAAGTGTCAGTCTCTCTGGTTTTCATGCATTGAAGAATTCACATTGCTGACAAAAACATTATCTGTTTCCTTTCAACTGCAGAGATAATACTTCCACTCTTACTCAACAAAAAGAAAGCAATACTCCGGTGTTATTGCAGAACTAAGTCAATAATCTGTTATTGTAATTTATACATCATCGCTGATCATCGAGATGTTCATCAAGCATTTGATATATATCTCCTGTACAAGTTTTTGGATAAAAAGGGACATAAATTTCTTTAACCTCTACAAAGTAGAGCTTCTCAATCTGGATTTGAAAGACAGTACATTTGCTTGACTTGCACAGGTTCCAGAATGCATAGATAAATTTGCTCAAGCGGGCTTGAAGATTTGGCTGATTACTGGTGACAAGAAGGAGACTGCAATCAACATTGGGTGTGTCTCATCTTCTGAAACTCGCTAGCTATAATGGAAGTTGATCATTTTATAGTATGGACCAATGGTTATGACCATCTTAATCTCTTAAAAAGCTAATCGGTTCATCTTTTTTCTCTTTGCTCTGCTAGATTCGCGTGCAGCTTGCTTCGACAAGATATGAGGCAGTTTCGTTTGAGTTCTGTCAAGGACTCAGGATGTGGCAACCACTCGGAGGTGATACTTGGAAGAGTTCTGAAACATGATATTTAGTGTTGTTATAATGTTAATGTGATAGAAATGACAAATTTCATATGCTTGACAGTACTGTGCATAATGAAATTTACTAATCGTACAAGAATTTGCAGTACAAACTATTTTTTTTTTAAAAATGTGTCAGTGACTTGGTTCGGTCATATATCAATTGAATTCTTTTTCCTCCTTTGGATGATCAAATATATATGTCGAGATCAGAAAAGGGAAGGCAATAAGCATCAAAAGCAGAAGGGCAAAACATAGGTTTATGAGCAAAGTAGTAAATGCAATCAAGTAATGACAGTTGCCTTGCAACAATTGTTTAATTTGTTCTAGAAGATGTTTTAAATGCCAGAGATCCTCCTCTTCTTGGAGGTTGGTGATGACATGCAGTGTATCATCTTTTCAGGCGGCGAAAAAAGCTTTGGTAATGTTGTTACTGATCAAAACAGTAAACAAGAAAATAGAAAACCAGAAGCTATATTTTTGTGATGAGGAAGAGAAGCGCAGAGAAAACAGAACACAAACTTACATACGTCTGTTACGAAGGAAACTGTCAAGTACAGGGACAACTTAAACAAAGCAAAAAACTGCTCACGTACGTGCAACACATAACTGCACATAAACGTGCTATTAACTTCCTAGAAAATAGCAAAAACACTAAATAAATAACTAAATTGAACTTGGCTGTTTTTTAATAAAAAAACAGAGTAAAACAGAGCAGAAAACAGAACAGAAAACAGAGTAAAAAAAACAAAACAGAAAACAGCAACTTGAGACATCATAATCCAACAAACTCCTCCTTGGATCGATTCTTGCTGCTGCATACTCCAATTTTCTTTCTTAATACTTCAAATCTTCCAGCTTGAAGTGGTTTTGTGAACATGTCTCGCAAGCTGATCTTCGATCTGCAATAGACCAACTTAACTTCGCCACTTTGTTGCACCTCACGCAGAAAGAAAAATTTGACTTTGAAATGCTTGGTTTTGCCATGGAAAACTGGATTCTGTGATATTGCTAAAGCAGCCTGATTATCCACATTAACTTCAATGCAATCACTAGAATTCAACCACAGATTCTTCATTATCTTCTTCAGCCATAAAGCTTGATTTGCAGCTGCGCAAAAGCTGCTATAAACTCAGCCTCTGCAGTAGGCGAGCTACAATTTCTTGCTTTTTAGAACACCAGGAGAAACAAGCGGAACCAAGACTGAAACAATACCCGGACGTACTTTTCATGTCATCCAAGTGAACCAGCCCAGTCACTATCGAAAAATCCTTGTAAATTAAACTTCTGACCTTTCTTAAACTTCACACCAAAGAACAATGTTCCTTTGAGATACCTCAAAACCCTTTTTGCTGCAATCAAATGTAACTGACTAGGACTACTCATAAACCTGGATAAAACACTCACAGCAAATAGAATATCTGGTCTGGTTGCTGTAAGATACATGAGACACCCAATCAGACTTCTATACATAGAAGCATCTACTGCATCTGTTCCATCATTCTTCTGCAACTTTTCTTTAGCAGCCATAGGAGTGCTTACACTTCGACAATCTTCCATCTGAAACTTCTTTAGAATTTCTTTCATGTATTTTTTCTGACAGATGAAGATCTCACATGAAGCCTGTTTGACTTCCAAACCCAAAAAATAAGCCATCTTTCCCAAGTCGACATCTCAAAAACTGCAAATAGATCTTGCTTCACCTTCTCTATCAATTCCATATCATTCCCCGTCACTAATAGATCATCTACATAAAGTGACAGAATTACAACACTTGTGATTCACCTTCTTGACATAAAGAGTGAACTCACTTAAGCTTTTCACAAAACCAAAATCTTGCAAATATCGATCTATCTTCCCATACCAAGCTCTTGGAGCCTGCTTCAGTCCATATAGAGCTTTCTTCAACTCCGTATACACTTTCTTCTTGCCCTTTGATACTAAAGCCTTCCGGTTGTTCAACAAAAATCTCCTCCTCAAGCTCTCCATTCGAAATGCAGACTTGACATCTAACTGAAATATAGGCCACCCCTTCTCTCGCTGCAATAGCTAACAAGGTAACCTTATTGTATCAAGTCGTGCAACGGAGCAAATGTTTCAGAATAGTCTACTCCCCATATTTGTGCATAGCCTTTCACTACCAGTCTAGCTTTGTGCTTATTGACAGAACCATCGGGATTAAGTTTTGTTCTAAACACCCACTTAACCCCAATCACATTCTTATCGATGGTCCGTCAACAAGCTCCCATGTGTGGTTTTTCGGATCATTGCAATCTCCTCCCGCATTGCCGCAATCCACCTCTCGATCCTCCTTAGCTTCCACAAAGTTAGATGGTTCAAGCATTGCCACATTGCTTCTTTCATAGATTTCAGCAAGTGACCTTGTGCCCCTCATTGGTAAATCATCCACACTTTGTCTTCCAATCCATCTATAACTTCATCAACCTCTACATCTGTTGCGGGTTGTTTTTCGAACTGCTGCTTTTCTGCACTCTTTCCTTCCATCCAATTCCACTCATCTTCCTCTAGAAAAACAACATCTCTCGCTTTACAGTCACCTTCCCTGTCATAGGGTGAAAAATCCTATAAGCCTTTGATTGGAGACTGTACCCAATGAAGATTCCAAGCTCAGCTCTTTTATCCAACTTGTCCCTCTTGACCTCAGGAACATGAGTGTAACACAAACACCCAAAAACCTTCAAATTTTTCATAGAAGGTTTAACACCATACCAGACTTCAAAAGGTGTTGACCTCTCTAAGGCCTTTGTGGGCAATCTATTCAACAAGAACACTGCAGTATTAGCTGCCTCAGCCCAGAACTTCTTAGGCAATATCTTCTCCCCGCATCATACATCGGCCATCTCCATAATACTTCTATTTTTCCTCTCACCGACCCCATTCTGTTGAGGTGAATAGGGAGCAAAGTGAACTGCTGCTGCACAATTCCTGCTTGCTCACAATTCAACTTAAACTTGTGAGCGGTATACTCGAACCATTATCGACCTAAGCATTTTAATTTTCTTCCCACTCGATTCTCAACTAAGGCTTTAAACTTCGCAAACACATCAGCAACTTCAACTTGGCTCGCAGAAAATAAATCCAACTCATCCTAGTCATATCATCGGTGAAGGTAATGAAATACCGCTACCATTGAGAGAAGACTCGGATATAGGTCCACATAAATCAGTGTGGACCAATTGCAGCTTCTCACATGCTCTCCACCTCCTCCTTTGAAAGGAAATCTGGCTTGCTTGCCAAGAAGACAAGTTTTGCACTGTGGAAATTCCTCCTCCAAACTTGGCAAGTCATCTGCCAAGCTATTTCTCTGCATAAACGACATGCTCTTCCTGTGAACATGCCCAAGTCTTTTATGCCATATCTCTGCATTTTCTTCTTTGCACTTTAAAGCCATTTGTTGCATCTCTTGTGGCTTGAACATGAAACTTTTGTCCTCCATTGGAATTCTTAGCACTTCTTTGCTATCTGCATTATTAATAAGACATTCCTTCCCTTCGAACTTCACTTTATAGCCCTTCTCAACTAATTGACCAACACTTAACAGTTATGGTCAATATTTGGCACAAAGAGAACATCACCGATCGCTTCACCTCCCGATTTCCTTCAATAGCCACTTTGTACCCTTCCCTTGCACTTCGATATACTGTCCATTGCCAATTCGACTCGGACCCGACCGACCCGTCTGTCTAGACTCCTAAATAGCTTCGAATTGCCGGTCATATGATTGGTACAGCCACTATCCACCAGCCATGCATCATTCCCAATAGAAGATTCGAAAAAGAAGCTACAAACAAGTGCTCTTCCTCGCCATTCACGCTACCTGGGCTTTTCCTGCTTGCTGGTAATTTTTTTCTTTGCAGATGGCTTCCATATGACCCAACTTGTGACATCTTCTGCATCTAGCATCAGGCTTTCTCCAACATCTAAAAAACTGATGATTAGTTCCACCACAGTAGTGACAAGGCTTTTTGTTCATCTTCCATTTGCTAGACCCACCGGAATTTCCTTCTTTTGCTACAAACTTAGAGTCACCAGCATTTTCTCTGGATTGAATCCATTTCTTCCCTTTGCCTCCATCATTTGATTTCACTCTAGCTTGCAGCGCACCCTCTACAAACTCTTCTCTTCTCATCAGTCTTCTGTGCTCCTGTGCTTGCAGAGCATTTAACAATTCTGCAAGCTTTATATCGGGTAAGTCTCTTGTATTTTCCGAGAGACGCTATGGTGGCTTCGAACTTCTCTCGGAAGAGACACCAGAATCTTCCCGAACAAGCCTTTCATCCTTCAAGTCAGTCCCTAAAACTCTGATTTTTCAGCTATCCCAACCAACCTATCGAGTACTCCTTCACCGACTCGAATCCTTCATCTCGCTGTCTCTCAAACTCCCTCAAGAGATTCAGCACCTTCATGCCTCTTATCTTCTCATCTCCCTCGTATTCATCCTTCAAGAAATCCCATATTGCCTTTGCAGAATCACATCTCATGATCCTTGTGAAGATAGTGGGTGAAACAGCAGCGTATAGGCATGACTTTGCCTTGGCCTTCCTTGTGATTCTCTCTTTATGGTACTTTATCTGATTCAAGGTTGGATTGTCTGGAAGTGGAGCAACCTCATAATCATCCTCCACAGCCTCCCACAAATCATGACCCTCCAAAAATGCCGTCATCTTGACAGCCCATGCTTGATAATTCTCTCCAGTAAATACTGGAGAAGCCATTGCAGAGAAACCACTCGACCCTGTCTCCATCACCCTTTAACTTCTTTACACTTCGATACTTGCTTCACTTCACAGTCCCTCAAGATCATACACGCTCTGATACCACTGTTGTTACTGATCAAAACAGTAAACAAGAAAATAGAAAACCAGAAGCTATATTTTTGTGATGAGGAAGAGAAGCGCAGAGAAAACAGAACACAAACTTACATACGTCTGTTCTGAAGGAAACTGTCAAGTACAGGACAACTTAAACAAAGCAAAAAACTGCTCACGTACGTGCAACACATAACTGCACATAAACGTGCTATTAACTTCCTAGAAAATAGCAAAAACACTAAATAAATAACTAAATTGAACTTGGCTGTTTTTTAATAAAAAAACAGAGTAAAACAGAGCAGAAAACAGAACAGAAAACAGAGTAAAAAAAACAAAACAGAAAACAGCAACTTGAGACATCATAATCCAACAGGTAAGCCAAATTGAAAGCTTTTCGCAAGAAATAAACGAAGAGCACAGCAAGCATATGCTCTTTGCTCTGGTGGTGGATGGGCAGGCCCTCGAGACTGTCTAGTGTGCTTCTGTCATATGCTGCCACATGACACCAAAACAGAAAGCCCTCGTAAGATTTGAGTTTTACTTGTAAGTATTATCCGTTAGAAAATCAGCTCATCTTGCCATAATAAGTTTTTCTATTCACAACCATAGCACTAAGTAATGACACTAAGTAGGAACTTTCAGATTACCCGATTGGTGAAGAAGTTCACCGGCAAGACTACCCTGGCAATAGGAGACGGCACAGATGATGTCGGCATGATTCAAGAAGCCGACATTGGAGTTGGGATCAGTGGCATGGAGGGCATGCAGGTGAAGACTAGTGTCACTTCATGTCGCCTTTTGACTAAGCAATCTTTTCTAAATTCTAATTCAACCCACACTGAAAGCTGAACAATGACATGCTGTTTATTTATGTTGCAGGCTGCTATGGCTAGCAACTTCTCATTGCCCCATTTTCAGTTCCTTGAGCGACTTCTGATCATGCATGGACATTGGTGTTACAAGAGAATCTCCAAGATGGTACTAATTTGTCCAAATTCTACTCTTAAGGACAAATGTTGGCGAACTTTTATCTCTGATGTGTTGCATTTTGGGTGACAGATCCTTTACTTCATATACAAGAACATTGTGTTTGGCTTGACGCTATTCTACCACAAGTTCTCCGGCCAGGTACTATATGACAATTGGTACATGACGGCATCCAACGTCCTGTTGGCATCGTTGCTGGTCATATCCTTGGGAGTATTTGAGCAGGACGTTCCATCAGATGTTTGGTCATCATGTAGATTCTAAAAAATCCACAAATCACTGTTTTAGTTCAAGTACTGTGACAAGTTGTATATTTATCTCAGTCCCAAAATGGCATCTGTCCTTTTCTCTTTCCTTTCTTGATCCATTAATTGTCGTCTCTGCAGTTTCCTGCCCTATATAAACAGGGCCAAAGAGGCATATGCTTCTCTTGGAAGCGAATAATTGGCTGGATACGTAATGGTGCTGTTGCTTCCTTGATCTTCCTCTCAACCATACACACACTCTCTTCAGTCGCCTTCTCAGGGAAGGGCAATGTCGCTGACATGGCACACCTAGGCACGATCACATACACGTGCATGATATGGACAATGCATTGCCAGATCGCCCTCATAATCAGTCACTTCACTTGGATCCAGCACCTGTACATCTGGGGAAGCATTTTGCTGTGGTACATCTTCTTGCTTGCCTACGGCACCCTCCCTCCCTCCTAATCCAATACGGGATTTCATGTACTGACCGAGGCCATCAGAGGCACTCCTAGCTTTTGGATCATCACACTGTTTGTGGCCGTCGCATCGCTGCTTCCATACTTCGTTACATGGTCCTGTAAAGGACATTTTACCCATTGGACGACCACGTGATCCAAGAGATGAAGCACGGCAAGAAGGATGTCTTTGACAAGCAGATGTGGTTGAGAGAGCAGCAGAACTCGAAGAGGATGATGCAAATCGGGTTCTCAGCCAGAGTCGACACAAAAATACATCATCTGAAGGAAGCTATACAGCAGAGGAGAGCATCAATCTACAAGTCATTCACCAACAGCCCTATCAACAGGACACTGAAGTAGCCCACTGTTCCAATACCCGTATTTAACTGAGAATTCTCCAGAGAAACTGACTTGAGGTTATACATACTCCTTGATTAGTTTCGTCAGTAACACACGAGAAAATACCGGTAAAGATTACACGTTTCTTGTATGTAGTTCTGATAAAAGTTTGGCTTTCCTTTTCACTAGTCTAGACTTTTAATTCAGCAGTGGCTACTGAGGCTCAAGGAATGAACAACATTGTTATGCATTGGTATTAGTCCTACTCAAGAGATGTCCAAGCCCTGTGGCCTTTTGGTCACTCTCTCTTTCGGGCAAATTAGTTCAAACTCAAGACACTGCTCATGAACTTGATCACATACCTACCTAATCACATCACAGGACGCAATTTTTCTTCTGTTAAAGTATAACCAGGTGTAGGCCGGGCCAATATCCCCACGACCTAACCATGCTATTGAGACTGGCCAGTTCGAGCCTTGCTTACTCCCTATGAGCAATGAGATTGATTGATTGAAAGGCCTCGTAGCCCAACGAACCCAACCCGTGCTTATAATGCACTAGGCCTATATGGTAAAATTGAAACTTTGTGTTAGCAAAATCTTAGTGTAAAATTTTAAGCATTGATAGGCATTGAAATCAAGCACAAAGAATTGTTAGATGATAATTGAGAATTCATAGATAGATATACTTAGTCTCTTACTAAGGATAGAAAATGACAGCAATTGGTAGGTTTTCTCAATAAATTACTATTCTATCGAACTTATTAAGGTTTCATTTGTTACACAATAAATGAACAATTTGAAAAAAAAATTATAAAAAAAAAAATGATCACTTGTGCTGCTTAAAATAATTAGTTAATAAAAAATATTTTCATTATCGCCAACAATTAATATTCAGATATTTTCATAAATGATGAAAATATTTTTTGTTCATTCTTTTTTGCAAGTAGTAAAAACAATCATTTTTAGGAAAATATTTTTTGAATTATTTATTTTCCATGAAACAAACTCACCATAAGTAACCCTACATTACTTATTAGATTCCTATTTTATAACTCAACATGTACTAGAAAATTGATACATTTTGCACCGTGTTTGACAATCATAACCAGTTTTGACTTACACAATTTGATTAAGTAAAAAAAATCACTTAATTTGCTAAGTAAGGTTGGGGTCAGTTCCATAATTGGTAATAAGGTTATACTATTCGATACTCGATATTTAACTATTGCCGATGCGACATTATATTTTTATTTTAGGCGACACTATTTTCATTCCCTATATAATTAAATCCGCCCTCATTTTTTACTAAATGAGGACACTATTGTCCTCACTTTCAATTGCAATCAAAAGTGGTGCCCCAAATTAAATTTTTTTTCTTCTTTTTTTAGGTTTTCTATTTATGTATAGGATTTAATTATCATAATTAAGAATGTCACATGCTTGTTTTTGTTTATGGTTTTTGTCAAATTAGAACTTACTGCTATTTAGAAAATAAAAAATAGCCTCTTCTGCATCATTATTCTTATTAGGGATGAGCAGTTATAGATTCCATCCAAATTATGTATAGGTTCCACTTGGAATGTAGAACTTACCCGCTAAAACAGGTTCTTTATTTTTTTGAACTTAGAACCTATCATGCAGACCTTATAACCTAAAACCTACTTTATCACCGATTCCAAGGTCAATTCTAGGTTCTACCCAAGTTTGGCATGTATTATTGATTGAATGATTGTAGTATATCAACATCTTTAATAACACCACTTGTTGTTACAATCAACTAACCATAACTTATATTTAGACACACGAATAATATGAAAATATTAACAAAGTGAAAGCATTAGTCATAAAATAGAAACTCAGACTAGAGGTTCCAAATTATATACTCATCATTAGATGCCATGAAATATCGTAGAATCATGCAAAAAAATAAACTAAGAAAAACACAAAAACTTATTGGGTTAATACCTTGAAAAACCCCAAACTGGTACACCTATGACAAATTTACCTCAAACTATTTTTTTTACCATAAAAAATCCCAAACTGATATACCTTTGACAAATTTACCCCAAACTAGTACACTCGTGACAAATTTACCCTCCGTTAGTTTTTATTAAATTTTACAGTCAAATTATTAAGTTAAATGACACGTGACAGTTGACTGATATACCAATTTGAGATTTTACACTCCGTTTGTCACAGTTTACAACTTTTTTGATTTTTTTGTGGTATTAATCCAATTTAGCGGATGGTATATTTGTCACAAATTTACCAGTTTGAGGTTTTTTGTGGTCGAATAAATTAGTTTTGAGGTAAATTTGTCATAAATGTACCAATTTAGGGTTTTTTATGATCAATCGGGATAAATTTGTCACAAGTGTACCAATTTGGGGTTTTTCATGGTAAAAACAAATAGTTTTTGGTAAATTTGTCATAAGTGTACCAATTTAGGGTTTTTCAGGGTATTAACTCAAACTTATATCAGATTCCAAGTTCCACGTTCTACCTACTTAGAACCTAAACCCTACCCATCGAAATAGGTTCTCAATTTTTGAAATTCGGAACCTACTTGCATGCCTTGGAATTTGGAATGGGATAGGTTTCCACCGGTCCAATTCTTCAATTTCAAGTTCCACCTTGAAATCATGCTCACCCCTAGTTTTTATAACAACTTGACTATTTTTCATCCCACCTATCTCAAAAGCCTACTTTCTTCGTGAATTTTTTTTTTTTTTAATTTCACGAGTCTAAAATATATATTAAGTCTCCATATTTGCTATATCGAAGAATTTGTACTGTTGGCGAGATGCTTTGACATGGAGCATGTAAGATGTTATAAGAGTATTTAGAAAGGCACTAAAAACATTGACATGAATAAGTTAAGCACAATGAGTCATCTTTATATTGTTTGTAAACACTTCGGGAGTGATATTATTTTCTATCAATCTAAAATAATAAGTTTTCAACAATATTTTACGAAAAAATTCTTATTTTATGCAAAGCTTTGATATAATTGGATTCCATCTATTGAAGTTTAATGAATAGGAACATAACTATGATTTTTCTTGGAAAAACTTTAAAGAAGTTTTTTTTTTTTTTTTTTTGTGGTTTCATCCGGTCATCCCGTAACATGAATATGTATATAAAAGATAACTAATAAAAAATATTTGATGGCGATATGCACAAATATGTTTGTCTATAAATACGCGATTGCATTAAAAAGTTATTCATGTTAAATTTTTTTCTAGATTTTACTGGATAGCTAATCTATGTATTTGCTCGACAATGTAGAAAATAACGAGGTTTCGTCGAAATTCTTTTGGACAAAACTAATTTTATGGAATAAAATATTTAAAAAAAAAATCACGCCTATAATATACATGGGATATCCACAATAAACAAGCATATAACGTGTAATATTCTTAGTTATAACAACTCGATCCTACGTAGGAATAGAAAAACTAACAAAAGAAAGAAAGTAAATAAATTGGGAGCTGCCACTTTAATTACAATTGAATAATTAAAAGGCAACTTTTTTCTCTTTAATGAAAATGGGGGTGAATCTAGCTACACAGGGGTGGAAAATAGCGGCACTCTTAAAATTCAGAAACTTAAATTTAATTTTGGGAAAATTCTAAATAAGAGCTTGAAGTGCCATCATTTTTTCAAATAAAAGTTGAAGTGGACTTTATTTTAAATAAAGACATGAAATAGTCATATTAGTCTTAAAAAAGTATCTGAAGTGATTATGGTTGTTTCAAATAAGGATGTAATCTCACTAACCAACAAAAAATTCCGACCGATCAAGGAAAAAGGCATCTTAGTTTATAATCTACGAGAGATTTAAGCAATAATTTGATTTTTATGTTGGTCTGTTTTAAATTTTATTTGTCCGTTGTTTGGAAATTTAAAAGCATTCTTGAAAAATTCCAAATCTGGAAATATCTTTATCTTTTGGTAGATAGTTGTACGAATGTTTGCATTATGTATTTTCATTATTTGACAAAAAAAGTATTACTTATTTTTATCAATAATTTATATTATTTAGATGATTTCGGAATACAAAAATTTTCCCAAAAAAAAAAATTATTTGCAAAATATTTGATATGTCAATTTTTTGCATACACGTAACGCGTGTACACATGTGTTACTGTGTACTAATCTAATAAAATAGTTTAGTAAAATCTTGCGTTATCACTAAAAACTTTTGGCCGGCCAGCATAAATTTAAGATTTTAAAATTATAAAAAAAAAAATCAAAACTTATTATTTCAGACACATTACATGCACGGCCGGCCTTCCACCGTTGGAGAGCGCCCGCGAAAAGTCAACGGACGACCATGTCCTCGTCCTCCCCCTCCTACCTGTCATCGAGGCCCTCCGCGGCTCACCGGAGGACCCAGCCCCCGAGAGCCGCCGCCGCCGCCACCGCCGCCCTCCACCGCGACGCCGCCATGGATCCCGCCCCGACCCCACTTCCCTTTCTCCGGTTCGTGGCCTTCGGGGTCATCGTTTTCCTCGGAATCCTCCAGTTCTTGCCGGCGACGCACGTTCGACACCCCGCCGACCCTCACAGAAATTGGATTCCCATCGAAAGCTTCATGAACGAATCTTCTTCTTTTTCCCCTGTAAAGCTCCTCTCTTTTTCTCTTTGAATATATGCATGCTAAATCATATTTGGTTTTTTTACTTAGAATGGACATTGCAACGTTTTTCTTACTTGCTCTGTTTTGATGTTGAGTCATAAACTGGTTTCGTTCAAACAGTGCCTGGCAAATTTATGACCTGTTTATGATTCTTCAGTGGCTGAATATGGTCTGTTGTTTTCTGGGATTTCTAGTGAGTAGTAGGGTTGGATGCTTCCTTTTCCTCTTGTTAAACTTGAGTTTGATTGGTCATTGCATTTTTCCTTACAATTTGATTACTGTCTATGAAGTGCTCGTTCTAATGTTCTAAATGTCAAAGAAGGAGTTTTGGGTGGCCAAAACGACAAGTTAATGACTCCAGAGTTGCCAGTCATAAGTAATCCACAATGCTCTTCAGAACCCAGCATATATGATCACTGAATGTGCTAGACAGATAATGATATAGCATAATTTGTTAGTGGTGACAAGTAGAGTAACGATCACATTCATTATCCATGATAAAATTCGATAGTAATTGATGTTCAACGTTGTATTTTTAGGAGAAATCGGAGTGTCGACACATGAATTTGGATGGCCGGTACTTTAGTCGTGCATGCTCTAGTTTTTGGATAGCAGACTAATACAGGTGTATTGCATAGTTATTGCTCAAGATTACTCCTGTTTAAAGATGGTAGTGTCTGTTGTATCCTGTTTTATTCCGTCATTCAAACAAATTAAAGAAATTTCTTGAAACTGCTTTTTTATAACACTGAAAAGTTTAAAAGCAGTTACTTCACCAATGCAGTATTTGCTTTCGTTTTTGTTGGGTTTTTTATATATTTGAACCAGAGACAATGGCCTGATTAGCAGGGTGGATTTTTGCAGTGCTGATGATTGTTTTTTCAAAGTCTCATTCCATTTGAACTGTTCAAATAAGGCTAACTGATCAGCATGTGTAGTTGGGCAAGTCTGGGGCTTCTGGTGGGCAAAACAGCGAAGTGGTAACATCAAACTCTGAAGAGGATGGAATGCTGCATGTTGTTTCTTGGATGGAGTGTCTGGACCTTCGTCTGCTTGCAGTCCTCGCCAATTCAACCTTGACTAGCTCAAGGTATGCAGGGCTTAGTAGAAGTTGATGCTCTAGTAACCTGGCATCTTATAGGACATTCATGTATCCCATGAGCTGGCACCGGGTCTTTTCTCTTTCAGTGCTTGCCTAAATCACTGAACATGCTACTTATACATGGCTCCACTAATTTACACCTCTCACCACACTACCACGCTTTTAGTTGTTCAAATATATTTAGAATCGCCACTAGATCTCTACTATCTGGTTTGAATAGTGCAATGCTGCTTTGTTACCCAATGTGACCAAAGGTCAATGACTTTCATGAAAATTCATTGACATGATTCATTGTAGCTACTCAGCAGATGGCTTCCATTTTGGGTTTTGGAATGAAACCAGATCACATGCATATAATTTGTGACATCTAATCCCACTCTTGGTCTCTTAATCCAAGGAAGATTCAAGATATAACAGACTGTCCATGGCAAGCACAATGCCAGAAAGCAATCATATAGCATCTCATTCTTCCTTGTGATTTGTGACTTTGAATGCTGTTTTTGACCCTTAAAGCAAACAACAAATTCTTTTTTTGGCTGATTTTTGTTGAGCTGCTGTTCATTGAACTTCATCACATGCTTCTAAATTCTAATGTTTTGGGAAACTAAATTGCTCAGCATTTTGAACACTTTCTCCTAGTTAAACATACTGCAGATTCTCTTTGCGAAGGCAGTAAAGATCTTTGCAACTGCTAGTTGTTCACACCCCTATATGAATTCTTGATATTCATACATATTTTATTGGCTACAGAAATCCAGATTTGATACACTTTCATTTTTTTATTCCTGGTGGAAGTGAAGACAAGCGATCATTTTATAAGTTAAAGGTGTTGTTTCCAAATTCACATCTAGAAATTCACGGGTAAGTCTTACCTGGTAGTTCATTTTCACATTTCAGCTTTTGGTAGCCTATATGCTAATGTTTTTTCCGTGATTGTAGGCAGGAGAAAATCCAGGAGGTAATTAGGAATGCCATGTTCCCTTTGGAGCCAAATTACGAGGAATTAGCACCGTTTGCAATACCAATGATTTTTGAGTCATTGACAAAGTTCGTATATTTCTCATCAGACCTGGTAGTGAAGGTTGGCATGTTTAACCTCTGCTTGTTTCGCTGGCTGCTACTTTTCCTCGCTTTTGACTGTAAAGTTTGGAGCTATACACTCTATTGGTTTTACTGCATATATGGTGGACCTACTTTTGAATATATATTATGAGCTGCTGTGATTATTTAGTTGAGGTGTGTGCATAATTAGCGATTTTTCATTTCAGGGAAGAGCTGAAGATCTGATTTCTCTTGACTTGCAAAATCACGGTATTGCTGCAGCAGAGGACTGCTCGAAGAGATTAACTGACTATGTGAATCCAGAAGTATTGGATGCTGTTCAGAGATCGGATGCAAGGCCCTGGGTATCTGGCACTCCGTACGAAAAGAATGCTTGCGTTCCCAATCTAAGTGTGCTCTCAATTGATGCAAGAAATTTGAGAAAAGACTTTCTTCGGGCAGTTTCATGGTGGACTACAGTACTAAATTGGAACAAAAGGTTTGCTTCACTTCTCTTTTTTATTGACATGCCTATGGTGTTTAATTTCTGATGATTTAATAATGTATTTTCTTTTTATGTCCTTCTCATGGTCACCAAAATTGAGCATCTTCATCCCTCTTGAAAATCCATAATCAGGAACTCTTTTGCTACTTACCTAGTCTTCATTTGGGACAATTTCAAAGCATTGCTTATTAATTAGTAGACTATTGGAGTTCCTACTTGACTTGTCACTGATGACCATGAATTGTGCACAAACGTTCTTCGAATGGATATTATATGTCATTGCTACTTCAAGAAAATACTGCTAAGTAGGAGTATCGATGGTCCTACGTTGGATCAGAGTTCAAAACGTTTAAGCTTAGTGTCACACTTTATATTATGCGTACACGTATCGAGATTGGCTCAACCAAATTGATCAACTAAGAGCCCTGCCGTGCTCAATTAGAGCTTTGTTGCGTTCTCTATACATTAGCATATCTCCTTTTATCCAATCAAGTTACATTTTTTAGCAGTACTGTTTTACATGTCCACGTGTTCTGATCTGTCGTGCATTTTGTTGATTTGCAGTGCTGGCGAGAACAACCCTGCCTTATTTTTAACACTCTACCACAATTATACGAAGCTTTCCTCTTCTTGGTTGTCAGTCGGCAATGAAGCGTTACCCGAAAGCATAGCAAATAAGATGCTCATCCCTTATGATGGTCCCAAGAAACTTTGCTTGGCACTCGGAGCTGGAGCCACTCTGCAGCCTGAAAGAGGTGATTTATGGAAACGGTACCTTCCTCCGAAGTCATCTCAAATGCTAGGACAGTAGATTTTACCCAAGGATATGTAGTTCAGGCCTATTGTCGAACAGTTGGGTTTCTGTGCATAATTTTTTTCAAGCACTACTTTTTTTTGGTCAAAATAAGCACTGTTGACGTGCTTCTGTCTATGCATAGTTTGGCTGATGTTATGTAATTAAAAACTTAAGAAGATAATGCTTGTTTTCCTACCCAGGTGATTATACATGATTAAAAGGGTTGTGGTTCCTTCGAGTTTGCATTTTGTTATCCTTTTATATTACTAACTAGAAGTCCCAGTAAAGGTACTCGGGTTTCTCTGAGTAATTAATCAGGCTAGCTGTAGCTTCGTGTCTCTTTCTAAGATGGCAAGGACAATATGAAAGCTATTGGGATCGAAAAGCCTGATATGAATATCAGGGGACATGAGACAGAAACCAGACATGGAATCGAATTTTCAAACTCTCTGTACTTAATTTGAGCAAGAAAACTTAATTTGTACGATTGCACAATCAGTAAAAGTTCAAGCTTGTACAATGCCGTCACCTCTGAAAAACTATTGGCCGAAGATTTTGCTATTGAGAGACAAATGACTTCTAATTTTAAAATTCAATGACTCTTGGAATAGCTTAGACATTTATCTTAACTATATATAGCAATTAACCATGATAACGTTAAAGGCAATAATAAGATGCGTGACTGTATGTGAAGGTATCTCCAAGGGATATCTCCGTTGGAAGTATTACCAGAAGTTTCATATAAAACTCTCATCACATCACATGTTCATTCATTTAGAAGTAAATTGAAGTTCATATTTTACTCTGGAAATTCATTAACTTACCATCCATCTCAAGATCTCTTTAGTATTCAAACTTATGTCAATCGCACACATACAGAGGGTTCACAATAGCCTAATTGACACTACTGTTGATGAAAATATCGCTAGGAAAATCAAACTAAATTCAGTGCTTCATTGCATTCTGGAGGCAATTTACAAAACTAGATTCAGGTGACTAAAGAATTCCGGTGGCGAGTTCATCTAAACAGAAGCGACCGAGAGTAATACGTTTTGAAACGATCTTCCTTTGTTCCTAGAAGAGACAAACTGCACGTTTGTCTTGACCATTGATAGCATCTAATTAACGTAGGTTATGACAAACTGGCTTTCGGCCGGCGGGGAGTTGTCTCAAATAAAAATATTAGAACCCAAAACAGGGAAGAGCAAGCTTTCCCTTGAAGCTCTGAGTAATCTTGAGAAAAGCCAAAGAGCCAAAAGAAAAGGAAAGAGAACGCAGAATGAAGATTTGGAGATCGTATTGGAAACCGTAGCTGCTATTATATGCATCATCGTTTTCTGTGTGATCCATACTTCAAGCAAAGCGCCTAGATCTGGAGAACACGAGAACCCAAGTCATAAAATTAGTAAATTTTTGGGATTCAAAAATAAAAACTGACTTATTGTCGTAAAGTTTTTCTGCAATTTTGTGGTTCATACGCCAATAGAGGATTAAATAATATAAAGTTTTGTAACAAATTAAACTTGAGAGTTGACCTCCAGTACTTGGAAATTGAGCAAAGATTCTCACCAAACAATTGATCTTGAGTTTTGACATTATTTATCGATCACACTACATTAAAGCCTGTCAAATGGCGACATGTGCATGATTATCATTCCGGTCCATTCTTATCCAAGATTTGATTCCTTCTTATTTTTCTTCTTTTTTGTAATTTAGATGGTCATTTTTCTGCAGTCTGGCATAGTCAAATGTGCACTAATTACGGGATCTGCACATTTGTCATTTTATTATCAGATCTTGTCTGAATTCAGACATCCGCAAGTTACGTCCACTTTGACTTTATGAATTACCCCTTCAAGCAACTAGAGCAGGGTTTATCTGAACTCAGGATTATAATATTGCTCCATTTTCCAGCTCGTAAAGGTTCGTTTTTTAATTTTTTTTTTCTTCAAACGCCAAGGTCATTGTTTGTATAATGGAAGTCATTGTTTCAATTTGGACTGCCGGCCGGCCAGCATGTGGTAGATGCTTTAGTTTATTGGTTCTGAAGGAGGGTTTTCGGATTCTTCGAAGACATAATGGAATGGTGACGCACCTCGGGGTTGGAGTTATATCGTTTTCTCTTTGAAGGAACGTAGTAAGGCGGAACGGCAGGCGTGCATGATCCAAGAAAAGCCCCATAGTACGTCACTGTCCAAGAAGAAAGACCAAAAATAAATAAAAAAAATGCATCAACGTCCGAGTTTTATATTGCTGTGCAACATTGATAGATGGGGACAGACGTATTCGACTTCTTGTATTGGAGTTGTTGATATGTTGAGTTGGGACAAGGTGAGTAGAAGAGGACAAAATACAGTTCATGAAGGGCAATTTGTTCTACATAAGTGGTTGAGATATGTGATGTTACGAGGGCGAGTTGATTCCGGATAGAGAAGGAACGCAAGATTGTCATTTGTAGATATTTCGTTTGGATGAGGTCTGATGAAATTGTAAGAGCTCCATTCACTTTATAGAGGGGAGGCGACTTGGAATTCTAGTTGGCAAGCGAGATGCGGGAGTCGAGCAGAAGAACGAAGAGGAAGATACGATGGAGCAAGCTATACACATTCTCGTGCTTCAGGCCCCCCAGTGCCGATCCAGATCCCATCAAAAGCCTTATAGGACGGCCGGGATTCTCGCGGGTTGTTTTCTGCAACAAGCCTCATCTGCATCGAATGAAACCTCACAAGTACCCGACCAATTATGTATCCACGACGAAGTACAATGTAGTGACGTTCCTCCCGAGGTCGCTCTTCGAGCAGTTTCGAAGAGTGGCCAATCTTTATTTCCTGCTGGCAGCAGTATTGTCCCTCACCTCATTGTCTCCTTTCACTCCACCGAGTCTGATTATCCCTCTCGTTTTTGTGGTTGGGATCAGCATGCTCAAGGAGGCAGTAGAAGATTGGCACAGGTTCTTACAGGTATGAGGACATTGAATCTTTTTCTCCAGTCATCTTACTGTTCCTCATATGCTCGTAGTTCGTTCTTTTTCTTTATCAAGTTTTTGGCTACGTAACTTGAACTTTCTGCGGAATGACCATAATGATCCTGCTGAGGACGACTTCCTCAGAATTTCTTGTTTAACATTTTGTGTTATGCTTGCTCTCATTCTGAATCACTTCAGTTTTAGAACACTGCGAGTTGGACTTTGTCAAGGTGGTTCTGTCCAAACTCTTGTTAGTCATTTAATCTTGTCTGTCATGAGACAAAAATAGAAAAGTGCCTTGTAGTCTTGGACTAATGCTGTAGTTACTAAAACTTTCTTAGGATTTGGACGTGAACTCTCGTGTCGTAAAGACTCACATAGGGGAGGGTGTATTTGTCGGAAAACCGTGGCAACAAGTCTCCGTTGGGGATGTTGTTAGAGTACAGAAGGATCAGTATTTTCCCAGTGATCTCCTTTTACTCTCTTCAAGCTATGAGGATGGCATTTGTTATGTCGAGACTATGAATCTTGATGGAGAAACCAATCTGAAAGCTAAGAGATGCGTAGAAGCCACTCTCGGTTTAAATGAGGATGACACCATGAGTAAATTCGAAGCTACTATTTACTGTGAGGACCCGAATCCGAATTTGTATTCCTTTGTCGGAAACTTGGAATTTCAGAATGAATCGCATCCTTTGTGCCCTGCACAAGTGCTTCTGAGAGATTCCAAACTCCGGAACACAGAGTACATATATGGAGCCGTCATTTTCACAGGACCTGACACAAAGGCAGTAAGGAACTCCATGAAGTCGCCCTCCAAACGTAGCCGGATTGAGAGGAAGATGGATCGTGTCATCTATGTTCTTTTCTCGATGCTTGTTTTGATTTCACTGGTGACGTCTATTGCTTCAGCATTGCTCGTCAGTTCCCAGATGACAAGTTGGTGGTATCTCCGTTTACAAGATGAAGATCTATTATTTAGTCCGTCAAAACCGGTATTGTCGGCAATTATGCAATTCATAAGGGCTCTGGTGTTGTATGGCTATTTGATTCCTATTTCTCTCTATGTGTCCATTGAAGTGGTAAAAGTACTTCAAGCTGTCCTCATTAACAAGGATATACAAATGTTCGATGAAGCAACATGCCAGTCGGTCCGAGCCCGCACTTCGAATTTGAATGAGGAGCTCGGTCAGGTATCAATCATCTTGTCAGATAAAACGGGAACTTTGACCTGTAACCAGATGGAATTTAGGAAATGCTCCATTGCAGGAGTCTCGTATGGCGGCGACTTGAACGAAGTGGATCTAGCCGCTTCTCATAGGATGAACTCTGATATGGTTGCATGCAGGTCTAGTGTCGATGAATCTGATGCAACGAGCCAAAGCATCGAGAACTGTGAAATCTTCACGGACAACATTGGCACTCAGATGGGTTATTTAGGTGCTTCAGAATATTTAGGGAGTCCAAACTTGAAAAACCTGAAAACTTCGGATGTTCACAGAGAATATTCCATTAAGGGCTTTAACTTCAGGGATGACAGGCTGATGGATGGGCGATGGACTTGCAATTCCAACGTGTATGACATAACAATGTTCTTCAGAGTGATGGCCCTGTGTCACACTGGTATACCCATTGAAGAAGATCGAGCAGACAAGTTGAAGTTTGAGGCAGAGTCGCCGGAGGAAGTCGCTTTCTTGATCGCCTCTCAGGAATTCGGCTTTCAGTTCTGCAAGAGGACACAATCAGTAATGGTTCTCAAGGAGCTCGACCCAGACTTGGGAAGCATCGTCAAAAGGTATCCTCTTGGCTTTCTGATTCCATTTCTGGTGTTGTTTATTCGTTTGTTTCCTCGAACATATGTTTTAGTGGTTGAGGAACATCCTCTCTTAGTGACATTCAGGGAGTACAAGCTTTTGAACCTGTTGGAGTTCAGTAGTTCTCGCAAGCGGATGTCCGTGATTGTGAGCACCGAAGATGGTCAATTCTTTCTTTTGTGCAAAGGAGCAGACAGGTATTCACTGATTCCTGAAAGAATCAATCAGATCCACATGTTATTTATGTTTCTGGGGAATCCTGAATCTCATAGGTCTATTTGATTTGCTTTCCCAGCATCATTTTTGAGAGGCTCGCTGATAATGGGAGGTCATACCAGGAGGCGACAAGTTTGCACCTTTCATGTTATGCTGAAGACGGTTTTCGAACTCTGGCATTTGCATATCGTAGAGTCGAAAGGGCTGAGTACGAACACTGGAACTCAATATTCATGAAAGCTAAGACCACCGTGGGTCCTGAAAGGGATGAATTACTGGAGAGTGCGTCTGAAATGATCGAAAAGGACATGATTCTGTTGGGGGTTGCCACCGTTGAGGACAAATTACAAAAAGGGGTTAGTTAATTCTTGATGTCATTTAATTTTTCATTTTCTATATCTTTGGTTTTAGTTTAGGTCCTCCGATTTAATTGGAACCCAACCAGTTACATGAAGCTGGGAAAGTAAGAGGTAGATAAAGCGTCAGTTTCTCTGGTTTTCATGCATTGAAGAACTAATATTGCTGACAAAAACATGATTCTATCTGTTTCCTTTCGACTGCAGATATAATACTTCCACTCTTACTCATCGAAAACAAAGCGATACTCCGGTGTTATTGCAGAACTAAGTCAATAAATCAGTTATTGTAATTAATACATCACCATCGATCATCGAGATGTTTATCAAGCATTTGACATGTAACTCCTGCACAAAATTTTTGGATAAAAAGGGACATAAACTTGTTTAACCTCTACAAAGTAGAGCTTCTCAATCTGGATTTGAAAGACGGTACATTTTCTTGACTTGCACAGGTTCCAGAATGCATAGATAAACTCGCTCAAGGGGGCTTGAAGATTTGGCTGCTTACTGGTGACAAGAAGGAGACTGCAATCAACATTGGGTGTGTCTCATCTTCTGAAACTCGCTAGCTATAATGATAGTTGATCATTTTATAGTATGGACCAATGGTTATGACCATCTTAATCTCTTAAAAAGCTAATCGGTTCATCTTTTTTTCTCTTTGCCTTGCTAGATTCTCATGCAGCTTGCTTCGACAAGATATGAGGCAGTTTCATTTGAGTTCTGTCATGGACTCGGGATGCAGCAACCAGTTGGAGGTGATACTTGTAAGATTTCTGACACATGAATAATTACTGTTGTTATAATGTCAATGTGATAGAAATGAGAAATTTCAAATGCTTGACAATACTGTGCATAATGAAATCTACTAATCATACGAGAATTTGCAGTACAATCTATTTAAAATAGTACAAGTCAGTGACTTGGTTCAGTCATATATCATTTTGAATTGGTTTTGCTTTTCTGGATGATCGAATATCTATGTCAAGATAAGAAAAGTGAAGGTAATAAGCATCAAAAGCAAAAGGGCATAACATAGGTTTTTGAGCATAGTAAATGCAATCAAGTAATGACAGTTGCCTTGTAACAATTGTTTAATTTGTTCAAGAAGACGTTTCAAAAGCGAGAGATCCTCCTCTTCTTTGAGATTGGTGGTGACATGCAGCGTATCATCTTTTCAGGTGGCGAAAAAAGCTTTAGTAAGCCAAATCGAAAGCTTTTCGCAAGAAATAAATGAAGAGCACAACAAGCATATGCCCTTTGCTCTGGTTGTGGATGGGCAGGCCCTCGAGATTGCTTTAAGAAGCGATGTGAAGGATCAATTCTTACAGTTGGCTGTTGAGTGTGCTTCTGTTATATGCTGCCGCGTGTCACCGAAACAGAAAGCCCTGGTAAGATTTGAGTTTTACTTCTAAGTATTATCGTTAGAAAGAAAATCAGCTCATTTTGCTATAATAAGATTTTCCTTTCACGACCATAGCACCAAGTAGTAACACCAAGTAGGAACTTTCAGATTACCCGGTTGGTGAAGGAGTTCACCGGCAAGACTACCCTGGCAATAGGAGATGGTGCAAACGATGTCGGCATGATTCAAGAAGCTGACATTGGAGTTGGGATCAGTGGCATGGAAGGCATGCAGGTGAAGACTAGTGTCACTTCTTGTCGCCTTTTGACTAAGCAATCTTTTCTGAATTCTAATTCAACCCTCACTGAAAGCTGAACAATGACATGCTGTTTATTTACTTATTTGTTTATTTATGCTGCAGGCCGTCATGGCTAGCGACTTCTCGTTGCCCCAGTTTCGGTTCCTTGAGCGACTCCTGATGGTGCACGGACACTGGTGTTACAAGAGAATCTCCAAGATGGTACTAACTTGTCCAGATTCTACTCTTAAGGACAGATGTCAGCAAACTTTATCCCTAATATGTTGCATTTTGTGCAACAGATCCTTTACTTCATTTACAAGAACATCGTGTTCGGCTTGATGCTATTCTACTACGAGTTCTACACATCGTTCTCCGGTCAGGTACTATATGATGACTGGTACATGACGGCATTCAATGTCCTGTTGACATCATTGCCAGTCATATCCTTGGGAGTTCTTGAGCAGGACGTTCCATCAGATGTGTGTCATCAGGTAGAGTCTAAAAAATCCACAAATCGCTGGTTTACTTCCAAGTTCTGCGACAAGTATATATAATTCTCAGTTCTGCAAGTAGTATCTGTCTTCTTCTCTTTCCTTTCTTGATTCGTTACAGCTCCCATACTTAGCAAGCTTTGCCGTCTCTGCAGTTTCCTGCCCTCTATAAACAGGGTCAAAGAGGCATATGCTTCTCTTGGAAGCGAATCATTTGCTGGATACTTAATGGCGCTGTTGCTTCCTTGATCATCTTCCTCTTAACCATACACGCACTCTCTACAGTTGCCTTCTCGGGGAAGGGCAATGTTGCTGACATTGCACACCTAGGCACGATCACATACACATGCGTGATATGGACAGTGAATTGCCAAATCGCCCTCATAATCAGTCACTTCACATGGATCCAGCACCTGTTCATCTGGGGAAGCATATTGCTGTGGTACATTTTCCTGCTTGCCTATGGCGCACTCCCTCCCTCCTACTCACATACGGGATTTCATGTGCTGACCGAGGCCATCGGAGGTGCTCCTAGCTTCTGGATCATCACGCTGCTTGTGGTCGTCGCATCGCTGCTTCCGTACTTCGTTTACATGGTCCTGCAAAGGATGTTTTACCCATTGGACGACCACGTCATCCAAGAGATGAAGCATTGCAAGAAGGACATCTTCGACAAGCAGATGTGGTTGAGAGAGCAGCGGAACTCGAAGAGGACGACGCAAGTCGGGTTCTCAGCCAGAGTCGACGTGAAGATACATCATCTGAAGGAAGCTATACAGCAGAGGAGAGCATCAATCTACAAGTCATTCACCAACAGCCCTATCTACAGGACACTGAGAAGTAGCCCACTGTTCCAATAGCCGTAGTTACTCAGAATTCTCGGGAGAAACTGTGCTCGAGATTATACATATTCTTCGATTAGTTTTGTTTGTAACACACAAGAATACACCAGTAAAGATTACACGTTTCTTGTATGTAGTTCGGATAAAAGTTCCGCTTTGCTTTTCACTAGTCTATACTATTGATTTAGCAGTGGCTACTGAGGCTCAAGGAATGAACAGCATTGTTATGCATCGGTATTAGTCCTACTCAGAGATGTCCAACGCCTGTGGCCTTTTGGTCACTGTCTCTTTTGGGCAAATTAGTTCAAACTCAAGGCACTGCTCATGAACTTGATCACCCACCTACCTAATCACATCACAGGGCACAATTTTTCTTCTGTTAAATTATAACCAGGTGTAGGCCAGGGCAAAACCGGCCTGGACCTAACCGTGCTCGTTTGTTGCGGGTCATATTATCTCTGATCGGGGCGGGCCCACTTTGCCCAGCGTAACAGCTTGGGCTGGACCTAAAGTTCCATTAAGACCAACCTGTCCGAGCCATGCTTACTCCCAATGAGCAATGAGATTGATTGATTGAGAGGCCTAGCAGCTCAGCGAACCCAACCCATGCTTATAATGCACTAGGCCTATTTGGTAAAATTGAAAATTTATGTTAGGAAAATCTAAGTGTAAAATTTTAAGCATTGATAGGTGTTGAAATCATGGACAAAGAATTGTCATGATAATTTAAATTGATAGATAGATATTATTAGTCTCTTGCTAAGGATAGAAAAATGATGGTAATTGATAGGTTTTTTCAACAAATCTGCTAAGATTCTCATTACTATAAATTACTATTCTATCAAACTAATTAAGGTTTCAGTTGTTACGCGATAAATGAACAATTTGGAAATTTTTATTAAAGAAATGATTGCTAGTGCCACTTAAAATAATTAGTTGATAAAAAATGTTTTCATTATCGCCGATGATTAATGTTCAGATATTTTCATAAATGATGAAGATATTTTTTATTTATTTATATTTGTAAGTGATAAAAGTAATTATTTTTTAGAAAATATTTTTCAAATCATTTTTTTCCCAAAACAAACTCACCTTAAGTAACCCTCCATTACTTATTAGATTCCTGCTTGATAACTTAATGGGTATTGAAAAATTGATACATTTTGCATCGTGTTTGACAATCATAACTAGTTTTGACTTAAATGATTTGATTAAGTCGAAAAAAATCACTTACTTTGCTAAGTAAGGTTGGGGTCACTTTCCGCAATTAGTAATAAGGTTATATTATTCGATACTCGACATTTAACTATTGTTGACACAACATTACAATTTTATTTTGGGCGACGCTATTTTCACTCCTTATATAACTAAATCCAACCTCATTTTTAATAAAAAGACAATATTATCCTCACTTCCAATTGCAATCTAAAGGGGTTGTTCCAAATTTATTTACTTTCCTTCTTTTTTTAAGTTTTCTATTTATGCATAGGATTTAATTATCATAATTAAGAATGTTACATGCTTGTTTTTGTTTATGTTCTTATTAGGGATGAGCAGTTCCAAAATTCCGTGCAAGTTCTACTTGAAATCTAAAACTTACCCATTAGAATAGGTTCCTTATTTTTTTGAAGTATGAAACATCAATAAATTAAAAGCCCCAGTACTAAAATGGAAACTCAGACTTGTGATTCCAAATTATACACCTGTCATTGGACGCCATGAAATATCATAGGATCGTACTAAGACATAGATCAAGAAAAACACAAAAACTTGTTATAGATTAGATTTTAGATTCTACCTACCTAGAACCTAAAACCTACTCATTGAAATAGGTTTCCAATTTTTGGAACTTACAACCTATTCTACATACCTTGGAACTAAGAATCAAATGGGTTCCCACCGATTCAGTTCTTCAATTTCAGATTTTACCTTGAAACCATACTTACCCCTAGTTCTTGTAACAACTTATTTATTTTTCATTCCTCCTATCTTAAAAGCTTACTTTCTAGGTGAATTTTTTATTTTTTAATTTCACGAGTCTAAAATAAATATTAAGTCTCCATATTTGCTATATCAAAGAATTTGTCTTTTTTTTTTTTTTTTCATTATTGTTGGCAAGATGCTTTGATATGGAGCATATAGGATATTATAAGAGTGTTTAGAAAAACACTAAAAACATTGACATGAAAAAATGAAGCACAACGAGTCATCTTCATATTGCTTGTACTTCGGGAATGATAGTATTGTTTGTCAATCTAAAATAATAAAATTTAAACAATATTTTACAAAATAATTCTTATTTTATGCAAAGCTTTGATATAATTAAATTCCATCTATTGAAGTTTCATGAACGGGAACAAAACTATGATTTTTTCTTGGAAAAGCCTTAAAGAAGATTATATATATATGGTTTCATCCAATCATCCCGTAATATGTATATGTATATAAAAGACATCTGATAAAAAAGATTTGATAGCAACATGCACAACAAATATGTAATATACGTGATTGCGTTAAAAAGTTATCTATGTTAAAGTTGTTCTAGATTTTATCAAACAGCTAATCCATGTATTTGCTTGACGATGTAGAAAATAACTAGGTTTTGTCGATATTTCTTTTTTCGACAAAATTAATTTTTACGGAAGTAAAATCTTTAAAAAAAAAAAAATCATGCCTTTAATATACATGGGATATCCACAATAAACAAGCACAAAACGTGTGATATGCTCAATTATGGCAACTCAATCCTATGTAGGAATAGAAAAACTAACAAAAGAAATAAAGTAAATAAATTGGGAGCTACCACTTTAAATTGTAAGTGAATAATTAAGGGCAATTCTGTCTCTTTAATGAAAATGGGGTGAAGTCACACAAGAGGTGAAAATAGTGGCCCCCATTATTTTTTAGTGCTTAAGATTCAGGAACTTAAATTTAAATTTGCAAAAATTTCAAATAAGGACATAAATTGGACTTTATTTCAAATAAGTACCTAAAATGGCTATATCAATTTTAAAGAAAGATCTGAAGTGGTTCTAGTTGCCTAAAAAAGGGCCTAACCTTATTGGCTGACAAAAAAATTCGACTAATCAGAGACATTTTCGTCCAAATGCAATTTAAACTTAAATTACATTAGTTTAAAAATGTAAAAAGAAAAAAAAAAGTAGCTTTTAATCAAAAAAAGTAGCTCCCTCGTGTGCTTGTGGTCGCTACCCCATCACTAGTGAGGTGGGGGCGATGGCCGGAAATTGGGTGAGGGCTGACAATGGGTGGCTACAGGTGGGATGGCCCTTCCGCTTGTATTTTTCCTTTTAGGTTTTAAGTTTTTTTTTTTTAATGAAATTAAAAAAATAGAAAATAGAAAAAATAAAAAATTTTAAGAAATTAAGAAGAAGAAATTGCCCTTACCAATGCTTTTCTTTGAGATTGATATATCAACTTCAAGTCCTTATTTGAAACAAGATCTATTTCAAACCTTTATTTGAAAAAATGAATGTATTTTAGGCTTTCATTTATAGCGATGTCCACTTTAAACTTTTATTTGAGAAAATGAGAGTACTTGATGCCATTATTTGGAATTTTCCCTTTAAATTTTTATCAAATTGTGGTGAATTTTTTACTCAATTAAATCTCTTTGGCTTCATCTGCCGATCAAGATCAAATTTGAGACAGGTTTATCCTATCCTGCGTTTAGTATGTACTTAAGATATAATAAAGTTAGATATAAATGAGATATAGACCGAATATAATTATTTCATAAGGGAGGTGGAATAAATATAAATATGATTTCTAATATCCATAATATGAAAGTTTTTTTTCTCAAATAACAAAATTCTTAAATTAACAAATTTTAAATTATATTTCAATATAAATAATATTTGAATTCTAATATAAGAAATTCAAAATAATAAAAAATAACAATTTATATATTTAATTTAATATTACTTTGATTTATATATTTGAGTTTAATTCTCTCTTAATAATATAAATTACATATATAAATATATATTTGTTACATATTTTAGGTGTTTTAGTAATTTAGGTATATTGTCTATTTAATAAAATTTTATTAGAGAATGATGAAGGGGGAACAAAGAAATAAAAATAAATTAATTTAAAAAGAGAGGAAAATAAAATAAAAGAGCAACTAAAATGATAAAAATGTCACAAGAGATTTTTACTAGCTCCATATGTAAAATTTGTATTTCATTTATATTGATACATTATTTATACAAAACAAAATTTATAATATGATCTGAATATGTCATAATTTATTTCTGTAATTACTAAATACTATATAAGATATAGCAAAATTTCTTGAGTTTTATATTATTATTTTTAGTTCTGTCCTAATTAGAAATCTAAATGATTAAATGTAGCTTTTAAGTCGGGCTCCAAAAAAGAAAAGTAGCTTTTAATCAAATAAACGGTATCGGTAAATTCTCAATTGGGTGTGTTTGTTTTGCGAAAAACAATTTCCAAGAAAAAGTTTTCCTTATTTTTCAGTGTTTGGTTCATTTAGGAAAATGAGTCAATAAAAAATATTTTCCTAGTCAACAGAAAAATTTTCGTTTCAAAAACTTAAATTCAGGAAAACGATTTTCCAAAATGTTTTAAGGTCCTTGCTTAATGAAAAAATTATTATTAAAAAAAATTCTAATTAAAAATTTTGAATTTGTTATTATTATTATATATATTTTTCTTTTCTTTTTCTTGTTTTCTCTTTTCTTTCTTTGCTGGGAACGTAAACCCTAACTCCTCCTCCTCTCTCTCCTTCTCCTTCGCCCCCTCCCTTTCGTCACCGCTGCCACCTCCAACCCTAGCCCCTCCTGCGCTTCCACGCCGGCGACGTCGGCGCCAATGCTCTTCATAATGCTATCGTCAGTCGTGTCTGGAGGATCATCGCCCTTTGGAATGGCTCAGATTGCTGTGAGCTCTGGTCCGTCGCTGTTCGCGTCAAGTTTCCCTTCACCATTGTTTGCCTTGTTGGGGAGCTCTGCTACTTCTCTGTTTGATGCGCTTGCACCTTCTTCCAGTGCGAGCCCAAGTTTGTCCTTGTTTGCAACGCCTGCGCCTGCGCCTCGGGCATGGTCAAGGCTCGCCGGCTTGTGCCTGTACTTGGAGCTTGGCCGAGCTTCGGTGGACGGAATCGCTGTAGAGGGAGGTGAGGTCGTCGAAGATGGCGGTGGACAGGAGGAAGGGGCGATGGGTTAGGTGGGGAGGCGGCTGGGAGGGAAGGGAAAAAAGGAAACATAAATATTTATTTAAAACTTTGATTTTTTTTATTTATTTGAGAGAAAGCATTTTTCAATGAAGTCTAAGGGTCCGTTCGTTTCGCGGAAAATGCCTTCCAAGGAAAATGTTTCCTGGATTTTCCTATTGTGTTCGTTTCACCGAAAATGAACTAGTCGAAAAATGTTTTCCATCATTGGAAAAAACAACCTTTAAAGTGAGGAAAACGTTTTCCACTTTTGAAAAATGGAAAACGTTTTCCATGACTTCTTCCTTCTTACTTCTTTTTATCAATACATTTTCATTTTATATTTATGCTTTCTTTTTCTTTTTTTCTTTTTTAAATCGAGTTTTTAATTTCTTTTTTTTTTTTTTTCTTTCTTTCATTTTCATCTACTTCTTTGGCGGTGGCCGGTGACCGGCCACGGCGGCTGACGGCGACGGCGGCCGCGGCGGCCACCGCTATAAGCCGCCGACCGCCGACCTCATCGACCTCGCCCCAGCGGGCGAGGCTCCGCCTAGCCCGATCCGGCGAAGCGAGATCGGGCCTCGCCAGACGGGCGAGGCGGAGCTCTCGCCGCCCGGGCGGAGCTCGCGGCTCGCCAAATCCGGCGAGCCGGGCGGGGCTCGGGCCTCGCCCGAGCTCGCCGAGCCGCGGCTCTAGCGAGCCGCGAGCTCGCCCAGGATCTGGCGGCGGAGCTCGGGCTCCCGATTCAGGCGGGCCCAAGCTCGCAGCCCCGGATCCGGCGAGCTCGCGGCTCGCCAGAGCCCGGCTTCTCGCGGCGAGCTCGGGCGAGATCGGCCAAGCCTCGAGCTTGCGGATCCGGCCACCCAGTGTCTTGGTCGGCCGAGCGGCCGCCATCGTCGGGCGAGAAGGAGGCGGCGAGAGGAAGGAAGAGGAAGAAGGAGGAGGAAGGAGGCGGCGGCGGAGGAAGGAGGAAGGAAAAAAAAAGAAAAAGAAAAAGAAAAAGAAAGAAAAAAAATAAAAAAAATAAAAATTTCGATTTTTTAAAAATATAAATAATTAAAAATTCATTTTTTAAAAATATAAAAAATAGAATTAATTTTTTGGTCAATTAAAAATATTAAAATTTAATTTTTGATAATTTTTCCCAAACAATTAAATGAAATTTAACGAACGGTGGAAAATATTTTCCACTCAAATTTTAGGTTTTTAACAAACACCTGGAAAATAGATCATTTTCCTGGAAAACGACTTTCAAGAAAATGTTTTCCGGAAATATGATATTTTCCGCGAAACGAATGGACCCTAAATGGGAAAGAACATTTTCGATATATACCAAACAAAAGAAAACTAATCGTATTCCTAAAAAGTATTTTTCAAGAAAATATTTTCCTTAATAATTAATTTCTTCAGTCAGGTCGGGGCCATTTTCTATAACAAGTAATAAGATTATGCTATTCGACACGCGATATTTAAATATTGTCCTTTTTCGACACTTCAAATTCAGAAACTTAATTATAAGTTTTATCAAACGTCGGTGGATTTTTTTTACTTAATCAATTCTCTTTGAGTTAATTTTATTTAAGATTATCAAACAAACGGTATCGGTAAATCCTCAACTTATTAATTTCGAGCGTATAACGTTGCTGTTCCGGGCAGCAAGGACGGACCACGTTCGCGCCAAACGACCGCTTCCATGGCTTCGGAGGAAGACATCCTGGAAAACAACAGCGTCGAAGATGTCGCCTGGCTCTGTTCTCTGTCGGAATCGGAGCTCGTGCGCTGTTTTCCCGTTTCCCAGATTTTCTTGTTTTCGTTTCGTCTCGTTTGCGAGAATTTTGACGAGGGTTGTTTCTGCTGGATCTGCTGATGAATTTGAAGACGCTGGCGCTTCAACGAGCGAGTGGGATCGGCCGGGAGCATCTCGCCGAGAAGTTCGATCTGAAGATGCTCCGAGCCATGGGTACGTTACGTCCCCTGTTTCTCCTCTCTTTTAAGTGAATTGGGTTTTGTGATGAGCTATTTGGGGGTACGGATGTCTTCCTCTGCCACCGAAAGAAGGAATTTTTTGTCCCCTTACATCGATCTTCTGGAATTTTTCTTGGCTGTGTTGTTTCGTCTTTGCTAGCTAGGGAATTGACTGGCCATCTAATGAATGAATTCTTTTTTGGGCTATAGTGCGAAGGTCACGTCATGCTTTTCTCCCTTGATCTGTGATGGCCATAGTTGATGATGTGAATGCGCCGTGTTAAGGTCTCTGAATATGGTTCCTGAGCATCCAAACTAATGTCGATCCGTGTTTTTGGTTCGAGGAAACAATGACAAACACGTCATCCGCACAAGCTCCTATAGAATGTCCTGTTGTTTCATGAGAAGTTCCTAATCCTTTATGTGCTCGTGTTGTGGTGTTTTATGGTTGTTGGGTGCAGCTTTGTAACTGTACTAGTAGTTCCTGGAAAGATAACCACATTTTGTAGCCTTCTGTCATCCTCTAGTATTGGATTTTCTCCCTGCTTCATATCAAGTCAAAAGCTTACTTGAAGAAGTTTCAAAATGTTTATTCGAAGTGAGGGACTGACTGTCTATTCAATAGTTTGTTGATTCTGGGTTCTTGAGTTTCCCAATCTGTCAGCAATGTTTTTCCTGTTGTCACGTTCCCAATCCATCAGCAATATTGATAGATCTTAGTCTTTAGTACGATCTATAGATAGGGAGTTAGGTAGGGATATCATTGATTGACAAAGTTCATGTCTTGATCATTTATATGTTGGAGATTCATGCATCTATTCTTGTGAATATTGTTTCTTATTTTCTCATACATTGGCAGTTAGTTTTGGGTCTCCCTAAAGCCACATGCTGTCTTTGCTTTCATATATATGGGCTACTGTAGGTGCTTATGAGTTGTGGATAGATGTTGGTTCTAAGTAAAAGTCACTAATATGTGTGTTAGAATTGCAAATGAGATGCAAAATTGTGCCGAGCAAATTTGAGTAAGGATTGATTTTTCATCCTTCTGCACTTTTTAAATTTGTGCTCCTCATAGATTTGGGTAGGGACCATTATGTAGGTGCTTATTCCGCATGCTATGCCCTTCTCCTTTGTTCTTTAATTGCTAGAGACATTAAAGTTTACTTAGATATAGTAGCTGTAGTTGAAGAAGCAAATGGAACAAAAACAGGGCTAAAATAGAGTCATTGAAGATGGAACAGAGAAAGGTTATTCTTAGGGTTTATAAAAATGAATGTCTGTTGAATGAGGAAAACTAATGACAAAGTTACTAAAGACCTATTTATACTCCTTTGATCTAACATACTTACTTTTAATCTATACTATTGGAGCTCTTTAAAAGTCACGTGACTGGCGCATGAGTGTTTGTTACCCTAATAACATATTCAAAAACTCAATAAAGAGCAAAACACTCAAAATACAAAGAGTTGAATTATGCTCCTACATCATTCTTCTTGGGCTGGAAAGAGTCAAGTTCAGTGTTGAAAACTTTGATGAACTAAGCTTGTCTTTGGATCGATCTTCTTCATATCCTCTATCAAAATCCATGTAGAAAATTTCCAGATTTACCCAACCATTTCATTAGGAATTTTTCATCCATATTACCATTCGTAGTAAGCATCACTCTTATCCGATTGGAGAAAATGCGGCTTTGATTAAAGGATTCCTTCCAGTCATCACTAATATTTGAACTCCATCATCAAAGCAATCAAAGTTTTCTTGCTTCCCGAAAGCTTGCCAATTGATACTTTCACTTAAACCCTCAAATTGAGCAGGACTAACAAAATCAATCATCATCATCATCACGAACAATACTCTCTCTTCATTTTTAAATTGGCCAGCATTTCCTTCACATGCTTGCTCATCTTCTTCTTTAATACCTAATGCTTATTGATAAGTAACTGAATCAAACTCTTCAGAAAGACTTTTCCCCATCTCACTTGAACCATCAATACTTTCGACAATTCCATCTTCTGCCAGTAAATATATTACATACACTTTGTCTTGATCACCATAGTCATCCTGTACAATTGTCGCATGACTGTGTCGCTATCTCATGTAAATATCGTTGTTTCATCTTCAAAATCTTCACGGAAAGGATAGATCTCTTCATCAAGATCAAAGGCATGATGCAGTAGCCCTTCCAATCCACCATTGTGGTCTGGCATCATGAAAGGAATTTTCTTCAAATCCATCATTGCTATCATCCTCGAGACCATCTTCCAGCATGTCCAGGGATTGCAGTGACCTTCTGGATTCTCCATATGGGCTTTCACAGTTTCCTGTCACTGCAGAGCTCAAACAGCCTGCAAGAAGTCTTTGTCATACATTGCATCTCAGCCACCTCTATTTGTTGGGCTTGATTGCCTCTTCCATGACCTCTTCCACGTCCAACCATCGTGTCAAAATGAAAACCGTAATTGGTTAGGATCTTTTCAGCTCTGATTCGAACTGATAAAGGAAAACCATAACAAGGGGATCCAATACCAATTTGATGAGGTCGGAGAATTGAAAGATAGCAAAAAGAATTAAAACAACTTGAAGATGGAACAGAGAGCAGTTATTCTAGGATTTATAAAAATCAATGATGTTTAATGAATGAGGAAAAACTAATGACAAAGTGAGGAAAAGACCTATTTTGCACCCTTGATCTAACATGATAACTTGTAATCTCGACCTTTGCAGCTCATTAAAAGTCACATGACTATACATTACTGCTTATTAACCTAATAACTTGATAAAAGACTAAATAAAAAGAAAACAGTTAAATACTTAAAAAAGTTGAATTATGTTCCTGCATCCGGTGCTCTCTGACATCACATATATGTTGCTGTTGTAGGCCTTGACTTAATCGGGTCATTCATATGTATCCGTTCTTGCAGTCTTCAATAAGTTTTATAGCTCATATGCATGAAAGTTTGGTTTAAGACATGCATTCTGACCTAGTTTTTATATTTTTATATTTTGGGGGCTTGATAGGGATGATTTTGATGGAGCATCTCAATTCGAAGGTTAAGGATTTGGAAGGAATCCCTGGTTTGGCTGGGTCTGCCTCACATCTAGATGCATCCAATCTATTGAAGTTGAGTCTTGAGAATGTTATGACACTCGAGGACATAAAGGCATGTCTAGATACTCATTTGAAGAGAGGACCATTAGAGAGGTAGGTCATTATTTTATGAATACATACTAAGTCGTAAATTAAGCTTCTTTTATTTATAATTAATAGTGGATCAACCTATTGTGAATGATCAGAGTTATTGTTACTTTGCAATGTCCTATTATTTTTTGAATACTTTGCATTTTTTCTTGGCTGCTGCTTTAGGGTTGTGGAAGTATGTGTTATTGTGCCTTAGGGAAGCACCAATATTAAGTTGATGAGGATACTGTGATTGAGGTATTGTGTTTGTTAGCGGTTTCATGTGAAAGTATAAGCTTTTCTTTGCTTTATAATTGTAACAAATAATTTGATGATGGTATCTGTATGCTACATTCTGAGTTGTTCAAGCCACATAACAAAACGCACAAAGCTGTAGAATGACGTCGGATTATTTTTGCCCTTTCTGGATTCTCATACCTGTTTTTTTCTGTCTAATTTGTTCTCAAGATCGTCAATGGAGTATGCTTTATTCAGGGGGCTTTGTCAAACACGGTAGAGCTTAAAAATGACCTTAGATTAAGTGTTGAAGTAAAGATGGCAGCTCTTACAATGAGTTAGCTGCCATACATCACCCATCGCTGCACTTGGAAGGAACTTGACAATACCCAAGAATGAAACCAATTAGTTATTTGGCAACTTGAAGGAGAAGCTGCTCAGTTGGACTTCTGTTATGAAGAAAGCAACTGAGTGCAATATTTCCCTTGATGCTCAACAACATATTACCCTTGTTATTGGGGAGACAATTTTGTCTCTTATGGACTGATTCTCCACAATTATGTGGTTTTAGTTGCGTTTACTTTCCTACTAATCCAGTGCTGAGTTCTGGAAATTGATTGGCTTTGAAGTGCGTCAAAATTGGAATAGAAGGAGATGGATCTGGATTATGGTGGTGAAAGTATGGCTGGCACTATTTGTTGTCGCTACAAGAGATGTGACATTGTATTCAAATTTGACTTCCCACATCGGCTCTCTGTTATTTGGAAGAGCAATATTCCACCGGAAAGAAACAGAATGATCTGATTGAAAGATCACAAAGTAGATCGATTTGATTGACAATAGCCAAATAAGGTATATGACAAGCAGTTAAAAGAGAAATTAGATTCTCATATGCCATCATGTAACTCATTGAAATAATTTTCTCACTAGCAATATTAATCATTGTGACTTTTTAACTTCCAAGTGGTGTATTGTTCATGCTAAAATTTAAAGTTAACTTTTAAAGTAACAGGAGTTTTTCTATTGTCGTGGTAAAAGAGGGTTTTTTTTTTTTTTTTTTTTTTTTAACAATTACGTGTATTCAATTCTGAGGCTTCTAGTGCAAATTAAGATTTTTTCTAGAACGTGTTGGATCCACCAATGGAAAGAAAGTAAATTTGACGAGGGGAATATACAGAAAAGAAAACCTTCTCTTGATATCCAGTAGCTACATTATTCATGCATGCTAACATGTTGAATTGCTATTGAATCACTTTTGAGTTGATAGTTGTCATCCCAAACTCCTCCTTTTGTGGTTTGTTGGTGTCAGCATGCCATATTCACAAACTATTGATATTGGAAGTTTATACTTTCTCTATTTGTTGATGCAAGGCAACGCGAAGAAGCGACGCCAAAGCAGAAAAGGCAGGATGATGAAATGTAGAAGTTTATGAGACCTCATCGATTCGAAGGGACAACTAGAAGATTTTGCAAGCAGTAGATGCTTCCTCTGTTGCTTGTATGGTTCTGGCATGCTCATAAAGACTCACATTCTGCTAGCTCTTTTCCCTACTTCTTTGCCAATTCTCTCTAATCAATTTGCCTCTCTGTATCGCTTTCAGGGCTGGTAACATACACAACAAATCAGCAAATCTCAGTTGTCATTTGCTCTCCTCATTTCTGAAACTATGCGGAAAAGAAACTACTGCAGCTGATTCTCTCTAGCATATACATTGTCACAACTGTAATATATATGTGACATTAATTAATCGAGGTTCCTTTTTGCCATGGATAAAGCAGTGTTGAAATTACCTTGAGTCAGTGTACTTATTAATTAATTCACGCTTGCCAAGCCTGTCATAGTCTCTCCTTGCTGAGATCTGTGAGTGAGGTCAAGCTGTGACATTTGAAGAGGTTTCAGGCATTTCCATAAAAATCTGGATGTCATCTGGCAGAGGTCATCTCTTTATAAATATTTGTGTTAGCATATGCTTCTCTGTATCTTTGTATGACTCTCTGGTGGTGGTTTGACTTTCGATCATGGTAGGACTTCCATTGTGGGGATACTCACTTATACTCACTGACAAGTGAACAGATGCGCACGCACACTCATGAATCAGACGCTCAGCGGTATTTCCTCTCTGGGCCATGCAGCTATTCCCCTAGTCATCACATCCCTACATTGTTTTTGTTCTTCTGATTGCTGTTTCATTGCTATGAACGAGTCTATGACTGTTGAAAGAAATTTCATGGACATGCATCCTGTGCTCACTCATTTGAACGTGTGTTATCCAAGACACGGGGACGATGGAAAACATATATGGTTTTTAGTAGCTTTACTCTGACTTGTGAGTTAGTCTTATTTGTTAAAGTGTAATCTTTTAATGGATTTATATTGTCAATAGCTGGTTTTCTGGTCAGAGTCTAGGTGAAGCGATTCAACGGGCATATAGTTAATCAGACGGTATCAAATAGTTATCATTTGCGTACTTATTTGGGGGATTCGGCTTGAAAATGGACCATACAATTAGCACCAAAAAAGCATATCAAAGAGTATAAAAACTTAGTGCCATCGAGAACAATCTGTGACGACATGGGAGTGGACTCATAGGCCCTGGGGTTTGCGACGTCGTGATCTCACATATCATGAAGTTAACATATGCTGACTGAGCAAGCTGGATTGAAATGTTTGGGATGTATTGCAGTATCTTGGTATCGAAATACAGGGAAAAGAGAAGGGGATGGTTCTCTGGTGATTGCTTCAAGTTAAAATGTTCTGATTCTATGATCTTTTGTAAAATCAGGACTTACACTTCAAGAAAGCAACAAATTGAGTAGCTATCTTTTGACAATTAGTAGATCCCATATCTTGTATGAGGTAGTCAAGTGATGGAGAATCTTGTAGGTGATATAGACTATAGTAAGTATCATGGTAATTTTCCCCATTGTCTCCAAATTAGTTTGCCAACTCAATGACTTGGGTTTAAATTTCGTGATTCATTTTGATTTAAGTACATGGGGCTTAATTAAAACTCGGTCCTGCTTATGCCTTGCTAAATGAACTGAAAATTTACTGTATTGGATTTCATCTGAACCTCCTAAAATTTGTCCTAGTATTTAAGGATCTAATTTATGTGCAGATTAGGCACACGAGAGAGGTTCTATTCTCCGCACCACTTAGGCCATCCATCATGACTTAGTAGTTGAGGATCCAACTTATGCGTACGTGGATTAGGCTTTTGACAATATAGGTTTGATTCCCTTACATCATCAAGTGCAAATAATATCATGTTTCTCGGCCATCCATTAGAGCTTATGCCGATTAGAAAATGATTAATCGGGACTCCTTTTTGGGAGAGGGGGACGGAGGGAGTGAGTTACTGGTGTCTATTGTTTTGGTGGGTTACCAAATAGTTAACGGGGGCGAGATTTGCCAATAACCTTGATTTTTTTTTTTAATTTTTTTTTTTTTATCAATAGTGGTGGCTGGTATTATGATGTAGAGAAACAAGGGGAGAAAATTGTACATGGTGATTTTTTTTCCCGTCTTGTGTAGTTAATAGGTGTATATAGACACTTGTCAAGTTAAGTTAAAGATACCGAAGTAGGAAAGAGTAGGGTGTCAGAACCGAACTGGAAAATTGAATCAAAATCGAAACTTATCCGAATCGAATTGAACTAAACCAAACTAAACTTTCATGCATTTTTGGTTCAGTTTAGATTTCGGTTCAGATAATGAAAAATCGCCTTTTATTTATTTATTCTGGTATGGATTGTTTTATCTTGGTTCGATGACCAAATCCAACTGAAAATTGCCCCTCTTCTTAATATTACTATTTACATGATCTCTCCCATTTTTCACTGAATCTCTTTTTAATATTTTAAAAAAGAAAACCAAAAAACTGATCTAATCCGAACCAACTCTTAAGTTTGGGCCCAGTTTGGCTCAAAGTTAATACACACCTAAATAGTTTGGATTTGGATTTTTAGAAATTTGAATCGAATTGAACCGTTGACACCCTAGAAAAGGGGATAGTTGACATCCTAGAAAAGGGGGATATGAGACGGGATCAAGCCATCCATGGTATTGAAATCCTCAACTTGTTTTAATCGAACGAGTACAGCGCCGCTCCCCCGGGGGGAGAGAGAGAGGGGAGGAGACTTTGAAAACTTTGCACAAATGGGGCCCATCACCTTCTCGATGGACATGGACATCGCCCCCAGCGGCCAACTCGCCGACACCTACGACGTTGGGAACTCACCACCCCCGTCTATGCCACTCGTGCCGAGCTCAAGCCGATCCTCTCTGAGGGCTGGATGGCCATGGACATCGCCCCTGGCTACCAACTCTTTGAACGCTTGAAGGATGAATGCTTGGAATGTTAGTGAATGCTTGGAACGTTCATCTTGGGAGGATGGACGGATGAATGCTTGGAATGTCGGTGAATGCTTGAAACGTTCATCTTGGGAGGATGGACGCTTCGAGGATGAACGCAGGAACTTTCCACTCAGCAAAATTCGATGCGAGCAAGGTTTCTTTTATAAGCGCACTTTCAACTTCAGACGCCGCTCCTAAATCTTGGGCCCCGCTAGGCCCAGTTCACTATTTACGGGGCTCTGGATCCCACTTTGGATGCTCAAACACTAGAGTTAGACCAGGAATAATCAATCAACCATTGGCATGAACAATATTCTCTTCAACTTTTCTAGGTTCCAAGGTTTGCATGATAAGTTCCAGGTTCCAAAAAATAAGGAATCTATTATAGCGGATAGGTTCTAAATTTCAAGTGGAACCTATACAAAATTTGGATGGAATCTACTTTATCACTGGTTTCAATGTCAGTTTTAGGTTCTATCCAAGTTCAACATGTATTATTGATTGAATGATTGCAGTATATCAACACCTTTAATAACCACCACTTGCCATAACTTATATTTAGATACATGAATATATGAAATATTAACAAAATAAAAGTCTTAGTCATAAAATAAAAACTCAGACTAGTGGTTCAAGACTATATACTCATCATTGGATGTCATTAAATATCGTATGATCACACAAAGAAATAAACTAAGAAGAACACAAAAACTTATTTTAGGTTCCAAGTTCCATATTCTACCTACCTAGAACCTAAAACCTACCCATTGAAACATGTTCTCAATTTTTAAAATCCAGAACTTGCTTGCATGTCTTGAAATTTGGAATTGGATAGGTTCCCACTGGTCCAATTCTTCAATTTCAAGTTCTATCTTAAAATCATGCTCACCCCTAGTTCTTATAACAACTTGTCTATTTTTCATCCTGCCTATCTTGAAAGCTTACTTTCTTCGTGAATTTTTCATTTTTTAATTTCACGAGTCTAAAAATATATATTAAGTCTCCATATTTGCTATATCGAAGAATTTGTCTTTTTTTTTTCATCACTATTGAAGAGATGTTTTGTGTCATGTCTCGAACCTCGGGCACACGCATATCTCTCGGCGGTCGATTGAATTGCAACGTTCCCAGGATGCGTCACCGACCCATTCATTTTATGCACATGCGGAAGTGAATTAAATAATCACCTAAGCAACAAGCTAACATAGGGATAGTCTAAACACATGCCAACGCTTTTATTTCACAACTGCACTTCATATACATGCTAGGTTAAACCTACGGGTTTATAAACAAGTCTATGTCCAAAAGAAAACCCTAGGCCACCTACGCATTGAACCCTCCAGCCTTGGGCTCCGAGTTCTCCATACTAGGGACCTGAAAAAGGGTTAACCACGACGGGGTGAGATAAAATCTCAGCGAGTCAACACTCTAAACCCTGATTAGGACGAGAATTCAGTCAAAGGCCGCCTAAACAGGCGTCATACACAAACTTACCTCGCCTCAGCACCTCCCTGCACATTAGCTCATCATATATATCATATGCATACAGCAAACATATTTCATAACTGGTACACATCAATTCATCTTTCAAATAATCACATGGGTCCCGATTATAAGGCTAAATCGTTATGACACATCCCATTCTGCACCACACAATTTTGTCCCATAATCATGCATGGCTATCTCAATCACTCAAGCGTGTCTCAGTTATTTATAACCCAATGGTCACGGCCAACTCATCAGTCGGCGGTCATAGCATAATTGGGCGTCGTCCCACTCTGTCGGGCACGGCAACATCTACATCTAGACGGCATTCCATAAAGGAGCATCGACCTAGCCTCCACTACGACCGACATCCATTGACGTGGGGCATCCGAACTTAATCAAGCATCGCATCCCCGACTTTCATCGAGTGACAGGTTCCAATAGCGATCACACACACATCCAAACTCGGCCAAAAATATCATGCTTTGCACTCAAATACTTCCATTTCAAATAATGGACTTGACTAATTTTCTTCGTATTAAAAATTCCCGGTAAAATAATCGTGCGTGGTCACGCATTTAAATTGAACTAGCAAGTGTAATACACTCTCATTTCAAAATTCCACGATTTTATATACTATATAATATATTCCGTGTCAAAAACCGACACTTGGTATTTTTCTAATTAAATACCCAAAAAAACAATTTTTGCAATAAAAATAATAATAAAATCATCACCAAGTAATCAATTGCATATTAGCTACCAATTTCACATATAAACGCATCCACGATGATCAGAGTAAAATTCTGATAACCGGCTATCCAGGCACAATTTATGCTAATTATAATTAATTAAATAAATTACAATTAATTAAATAAATTGCAAATTATTTAAATTAAATCACTTAATTAATTTAAATAGGCTAACTGAACTAACTAATTGAGCTAACTAGACTAATCTAACTAGACTAACTACATTAATCTAATTAAGCTAACTAACTAACCTAACTAACCGCCTAACTAATTAGTCTAGGGGAAAGTACAGCCTAAGTGCCAAAACTTGACACGAGGGGACACTTAAGTGCCAAAAGTCAGGAAAGTGGCACTTAAGTGCCACTTTTTTTGAAAAGTGGGACACTTAAGTGCCACCTCCGGCGGACCTTGCCGAAAATCCTACGTGACAATATTTTATTATTTTTGCTCGCCTAGGTGGCTCGCCGAAGAGCGGACTCAGCTCTAACTCACCCAAAACGACGCCGTTTCCGTAGTTGGCCAAAATATAAGCCCTGAATCTACCAAATCGTCGTCGTCGCCCAAATTGCCGCAAATCTAAAACCCTAAATCGGCTAAAATCCCTATTGAAGTGCTCGAATCCTAGTCTCGAACCCTAATTTTGATTTGCCCAAAATTCCATCGTCGAATATTGGAAATGGAGAGCAAGACTCGCAACAGCACCTCAAATTCCTCTCATCGAAGCGAAGGAGAAGGCCAGAGTTTCTGTTTTTGTGGATTACCGAGTCCAAGAACATCGTGGACTCGAATGAATCCTAGGAGAAGATTTTATGGATGCGCCATATATAAAGAAGGGTCGAAGTGCAAATACTTCAAATGGGTCGATGCGAAATTCTCTCACCTAGCAACAGAGGTGATATTGGATCTACTTGATAAAAGACATCAATCTTCATCTATGTTCGTGGACGACTTGGACGATGTTGACTCAATGCAAGCTCAAGCATTTTTGGCTAAACTTTTCAAGAATGAAGTTTCAAGGATGAATATTGAACGGAAGTGTTATCAAGCGTTTATTATGGTATTGTTTTGTTGTCTATTATACTTTATGATGAAATATAAAGCACTTGAAGATGAGAAAAAGTTTCTCCGACTACCATAGTTAAAAATGAATGGAGAAATGTAATTGTTTTGGATTAAATGTAGGTTTTTTTCTTTTTTTAAAGATGAGAAGAAGTTTGTGTTGTTCCACAAGATTATTGTGGTTTTGTTGTTGTTTGTGCTGTCATATGTATTGTCGGTTACATCTTGTGTTTGTAATGAGGTTAAGGAAAGGGAATGAGTGAATTAGATGATGCTTGTACTGTGTTGTTGCTTGTTCTTGAATATAAACCAATAATGATGGATGTGTATTGGGTAAATGTGTTGTGAATATAAACATAAACCAGCAGCAAATATTGGAATTGAATGAAGTTGCCATAAGTGAAATTACCATCACCTTCTCTGTTTTGCTGCAAACCAGCATATGCACAAGACAAACACGAGTGATTACCCGAGTGCCATAAGTTGTATTTAGTAATCACTTAAGTGCTAGTCGCGATGAAAAAAGGATCACTTAATTGTCAAGTTATTATTAAAGTGATCACTTAAGTGTCACACGTAGTTAAAAGCGAACACTTAAGTGCCACATTTTTTGAAAAGTGAGACACTTAAGTGCCAATTTTTTGTAGGTTTTCTCTAAAAATTGCGCTAGCCACCACTACCGGCTACGCCACCAGCCATCACCACTAGCCACATTAGGCACTCCAGCCATCACCACTAGCCACACTAGGCACTCCAGCCATTACCGTGTTGGTGATGTTGCTGCAAAAGGTACTGGTGCAAGCTGAGCCTTGCACTAGCTTGCACCAGTACACTTGGTGTAAGATGTGCACACTACACACTTGCACCAGGTGCAGCATAAGCCCCCAACTCCCACCACAAACCCACAACCACCAAGCATCACCAGTTACCACCACCAGCTTCACTAGCACTCCAGCTACCACATTAGCACCCGGCCACCACCCAACAACCACACCAGCACTCTAGCTACCATCACAGACCCAACACCAAGCATCAAACAACAGCAAGTAAAAGTAGCACTCCTGCATCACCATCCACCACCACCAGCTACACTAGCACTCCAGCTACCACCACAGACCCAACACCAACAGCAGCAAGTAAAAGTAAAATCCATATCTTACAAAAATCAAAAGAATTTGACAAGCAGCAAGATCATTCCATTGATATTGAATTTAAGTCTCACAAAATTAATGACAAACTAAAGAAAAAAAAATAACCATCCATAGCAAGTTAGAAATGACAAACATTCCATTGATAACTCGTATATCAAAACTAACTCCTAAGCTCCACAAATCCTATCACGTCCCATCTCATCAATCAATATGCACAACACCCCCTCTTTGTGCTCCTTTTGATGGGCTTTTCACTTGATTCATAATCCTCACACTCTTTCTAATTGGACGTGCAACTTCTTCTTCGACATTCTCAGTATCCACTGACTTAGATTGAGTTACAAATGTCCCAGGTTGAATTAATTCAAAAGGAGGTGCAGTTGCAACTGTCCCAAGCTAAATTGATTCAGATGGACCTGCAACTGGGTTTTTGCTCTTCTTTCTTGTTGGCACAACTAATGATTTCTTCTTCTTCTTTGTTGGTGCAGCTGTTGATTCTTGAGTTGGACCTTGAGAGATAAGAACCTCTGAACTTCTCCCAAGCTACAAAAAGATAATAAATTGTCAGCAAAAGTCTGCAGCATAAATTAAATTAAATGCAGCCAATGAAACTTATATTCAGAATGACTGTTCCAGTATGCTCATATGTATAAAGGTCATAGCCATATTGTCTTAACCTCTTCCCAAGTGTCCCTCTTGTTTGAATAGGGGCGTCTCTTTTAGAAACTTGTGATTTGTTGGCTCCTTTTCTTGCCTGTGATTTCTTGGGTCCTTCTTTTGGCCCTTCAGCTACAGTTGGGGCTTCTTCAACTAATTCTTCAGTTCAACGTCTTCTAGATGGCCTTTGTGTAGCTGCCCCTTCACATGGCCTTCTTGTAGTTGTCATTCTAGGTAGCCCTTCAGCTTCAGTGACACCTTTTGTTGGCCCCTCTGGTGGTACTTGTGGTGACCCTTGTAGTGATTCTTCTGGTGGCCCCTGTGGTGGCTCTTGTGATGGCTCTTCAGTTGGCAATTGAGTTCCAACTTGCATTCTTCGAACTTGAGAAAGAGGCAAAAGACATCATAAATATAACATCGGGCTATATATAATAACGTAAAGAAAGAAAAATTGAATACAAATTATTGAATTTACTGGGTATTTCTTTCTCTACTGAAGAGCAATCGACTGAATTGGTTGTTTAGCTGCTTGGGCCAATCCTTCAACTGGCCATCTTCTACTTTGCCTTCTTCGAAAAGGCCCTTCAGTTTCATGACTTATTGGGGTTCTTCTCGTGACCTGACAAAGACATTACATACAAGGCCAAATAGGATATTATGTACATATTTATGATAAACCACAAAGCAACATAAACATAAATTTTATGACTTACTGGGCTTCTGGTTATCGACTGAAGAACAGTCGACTCACTTAGCCCTTTTGTTTGCCTTTCTCCAACTGTCCCTTCACTAGGCCTCTCAGTTGGCCTCAACTGTTCTTGTTGCTTCCTCAATTGACAACCTTTAATGTTGTGCCCTGCTACGCGACAATAAGAGCAGGTCATCTTTGCACCTGTCCTGCTCATTCTTTGCTGACCTGAGACCTCTCCCTCTGCCATTCTTCGTCTTCGTTTTGGCCTTCCCATTTTCTTCTTCAGTGAAAAAGGTTGAGGTGCTTCATGATCCGTCGGCTCCCAAAACTTGCTACTTCTAATTGGCTGCATCATGAACTGATACTAAGCAAGGTATTTCGTTTTTTTGTACCAATCATCAATGTAATCCTCTAGATTGTGGCCTTTCAACTGGATGGCACATATGGCATGTGCACAAGGAATTCCACTTAGCTGCCATGCTCTACATGAACACTTCCTCATACCTAGATGGACAACATACTTATCGGAACCCTTCATTATCTCATATCCGTCATCTCCATTCCAAATGGGATGACAATGCCTACTTGCAACCAAGTTCTCATCCAATTTCTTGGCAATCCTAGGACTACATTGTCTAGTTCACTTTGCAGCCTCATCTCTTTGTTTGTGCAGCCGAGTCATGACCATAACTCGTATATCTTCAAGCATTGAGATGACTAGTTTGCATCTAGCATCTATTATCTTCGCATTAAATGATTCACATATGTTGTTATCAATGTGATCGCACTTGAATTCCTCATTGAAGAATGCCCTGCACCAATGCTTTGGTTTTGTTTGAAATAGTGCTGCACAACCTTCATTTGTCAACTGAAGCAATCATTCTTTGGTTATCCTAAAGTCAGCCATGTTCGTACTCTTTGCTAATTGCCAAAATTGCAACTGCAGCTTATCCCCTTTGTAGGTCTTTGCCCAATTCTCGTATATGTGTTGTGCACACATTCGATGTTCAGCATGGGGCAACAAACGGCTACTGCCGGAACCAATCCCTACAATAATTCAAAGTAAGAAATGTAAGCAAATAACATGTTAATATTACAAAGCAAACAATTGACTAAATTTTTCAAAAAGCAAGCATTACCTTTTGTTGGTCGCTCATGAACGCCCACCCTTCCCCATTTGTTATCTCTAAGTCAGCCATTAGATTTTTCAAGAACCAGGACGAATTGTCTTTGTTTTCAATCCTTACAACAACCCAGGCTAGTGGGAACATTTGGTTATTTGCATCTCTTCCAATCGCTGCCAACAATTCTCCCTTGCACAAGCCCTTCAAAAAACAACCATCCAATCCTATAATTCGTCTACAACTAGCTAAAAATTCCCGTCTGCATGCATCAAAACACATATAGAACTTGTCGAACCTGGTCCCACTATCAGGAAGCGGCCTCTCCACCACCTCTACATACACTCTACTTGAAGGGTTTTGCAGCCTACACTCCCAAGCATACTCTCACACCTGCCCATATTCCTTAAAATACTGACCAATAAGTATCTTTATCACCTTTTGCTTTGCTCTTTTGCATTGATTCCTAGATACATTGATGCCTACACGCTCCTTCACCAGCATCCTAAAGTTAGTACTTTTCATCTCGGGCATCAGCTTGATCAGATCAAAGAAGTGCTTGGACAACCATTCACTTGTTACCCTTTTGTTTTGAAAATTAATGGAACAACTGTGTTCCTCTTGGTAGGCTCTAATCTGGAAAGACCCACTCCTTTTAACAAGCACACTGTAAATCTTCCATAGACAATTTTGCTGCGAACACTTAGCTCTAACAAAGTTCTTAGTGTTTCTAATGAAGTCAATATTTCTTTGTGCAGCAATGGAATTCTTCAGTATAGCTTCCCTAAATTGTTTCGCATCTTGGAATTTCATACCTACTGACAAAGTAGGAGAGGCAATTGATGGATCATATGAAGGAAACTTACTTTTCCTTCTACGCATAACTCCTTGATCTTCTTCAAGCTCGTCCTGGGAAGTAGCAGTCTCGATGCTTTCTTCATAATCTGTCTCCTGGCCACTAACACCAGCAGCATCTGCAGGGCCTTCGTCTCTGTTTGGAACTTCATCAACTACCTGCAGAGTTGCAAATCTATCTGACAAAAAGTCTCTTTATTTTTTCCTTGACTGTGTAAGCTCCTCCTCGTCGTCATCACTAAAGATTAAGAAATTTTCAGCAGCCAACCCTTCATCGTTATCATTACCATCATTGGATTAAGCTACTTCCCAATCTAATTCAGTGATGGTGACATCACCTATGTCACCATCACTCTGGTAAACAGCATCTGCGCCCCTCTCCTCCCCGTCTTGTCCATCATGCCCTTCTTCATCCCTAATCTCAGTACTAGCTTGAATACCATCTTCTTCTTCTCCTAGTTGGGTGCTATCTCTGTCATCATCTTCGTCCTCACTATCAGTATTGTATTCAACATCAACATATACTTTCGCCTCTTCGCAATGAAGATATTGATATAGGACATCCCTAAAACCATTATCATCTTCTAAAGGTCTCAAACCATCTCTCAAGTCTTTCCCAGGAATACAATACAACAACTTTTGTACTTTACAAGGCAAATATGTCACTATATCTCTAGCAAATCCGATATAAGATGCTTTCTTTATATCTACAAAGATAGTACCCTTATTCCCCCCCTCATACTCCCACTCATCCTTCCCAATCGCAAAATCCCCGTCGTAGCAAACAATGACAGCAACAAAGTCCTTATCATGAGCCATTTTTGCAACAAAAGAGGAAAAAAAATACAATTAACTTTTGGGACCACATTCACAAAGGACAATAGACAATTGCATGTGGAGGTCCTTACATTCTTTATCAAAGAAAAGATAAGAAAGAGGGAAAAGATGCAGTATTTGGGACGACAGCTACTTTAATTGGAAAGATGCCGTAAGAACAAATCGAGGTTTCCACCTGACAGACAGCTTCTTTGATTATGTCGCATTCCCTTAAAATATGGAGTGGTCCCTAGATAAGCATGGGTTCTCATGACACCAATTTCAACACTACAATTTAAAAAAAAAAATGCCTAGAAGTCCCCACGATAGCTACTTCGAACCTTAATAATCACTATCGCACATCACATTTCACATCCGACCCCTACAAATTACTTTCGCACATCACAATTCCACATCCGAGCCTTAAATCACACATCACAGTACCTAGCACCACATCTGAGACTTAATTTTCCCCCCGCCAAGCCCTACGCCGAGCCCTACATTTCGAAGCCGATCCTAAACTGTCAATCCGAACCCCCAATAGGGTTCTAGCACCACATCTGAGCCCTAAAACTCAAATCAATACCATCCAAGCCCAAGATTTTCCAGCTGACCCCCAAATTTCAAATTGGAGCCCTAATAAACAAGTCGAAGCCCTAATTTCACCACAGGAGAGAGGAAGAAGAAAACAAACCTGAGTGAGAGACGATGGGGAGCGACGACGGCGAGGGACGACGGCAATCGACGACGACAAGCGACGATGGTGAGCGACGACAGCGAGCAACGATGATGCGCGATGACCTGCAAATGGTGAGCTGTGAACGGCGTTGGAGAGGACGTCAAATCTGGTGTGAACGCGAGCGACGATCGATTAAACCCTAAATAAGAAAAACGACGTCATTTAGCACTAAGGAAAAACGACGTCGTTTAGCTTGGTCAAGGCAAAATGGATGGGGCCACGTCGTTTTCATCCTCCACGTGTGCTTAATTTAAAAAAAAAAAAAATTGCCACGTCAGTTAAGCATATTGCCGGAAAATGCCACATCTGCATTTTGGCCGGATTTTGGCCAGATTGGCACTTAAATGATCCATTTTGCTCCGAACTTAAGTGTCACTTTCCAAACTTTTGGCACTTAAGTGTCCCTCCGTACCAAGTTTTGGCACTCCAGGTGTCCGCAACTCAATTAGTCTAGGTAACTAACTAACCTAACTAACTTAGTTACACTAACTAACTAACCACTAATACTTAATTAATCCTAAACTAATCCACTAAGTGTAATTAACTTCCTAATCCAAGATTCGAGCGTTAACTCACCAAATTAGCGAGGCGACGGAGTCATGGCGACGGTGGCACAAAGACGACCAAGACCCAAGCCTACGGCGTCTCCAACGAAGGAGCGACCGAGGCTGAAAAAGGCCAAACAAGCTCACGACTTGGCTCACGAGTTCGGTTTTGGAGGGGCTACTGGTCAGGCTGAGGTGGGCTGGTCAGGCTCGACTAGACTGGACAGTGATGGCTGGCGAAAGGGCGGACAGGCAGAGCTGCTGGCGGCCTGGACTGGTGGCTGCAAATGGTCGGGACAGCGGTGCGAGTTGGTCAGGTGCGGGGACGAGCTGGACGGCGATGTTGCGTTGGTTGCTGGAGTTGCGGTGGTGGTTCGGCGGAGTGGAGGTGAGGCATAACAACAGAAAGGAAATGGAGCAACAGCCAAGTGAAGAAGGAAAGGAAGAAGAAATAAGGAAGATGAAGCTGGATAGAGGAGTGTTCAGCCAAGGTTCTGCACGCACAAGGAAGAAGGAGCAAGAAGGAGGGAGAGAGAGAGGCCAAATTGTCAAGCATGCAGCCAATGGGTGCCAAGGAGAAATATCAAGCACTTGAGTGCATAAACCACAAAGTCTTCAGCCCCCCATTGTCAAAACATCCACCAATGGCAATTTTCTCTTCCAATCTTCATAAACAAAGGCATTTAGGTGGCCAAAAATGCCAATGAGGCCGCCCATACGAATTTCCACCAATTTCTTCTCAATTCTTCACAAAACCACTTCATTTTGATGGCCAAAAATGCCATGGCAGGAGCCCATATGAATTTTCCTTCAATCATTCACATAACAAATCAAATTGGTGGCCAAAAATCCAATTGAAGGTGCCAATAGAATTTCTCTTGATTTCTTGTTGCCGAATTTGATTTTCCGCAAAAATTCCTAGCTCAACGGAAATTTCCCGAAAGATGAGATGAGGTTCTAAAAATAAATCGTGACACGCTTGAACGTTTGATTCCCAAAAACGAATTCAATTTCGTGGTTAAAATCGACCGGACGCGATTTTAGTACAACCTAACCTACCGGGTAGCTTTTAGGGATTTTAATGCATTTGACCCATGATCGATAATTTTCAATTCACATTTGTGCACCTTCGACTCATAGGTGACGTTCAGTTGTCGTAAAAATTGTAAGGTTTCAATTACGGCACCGAGTATAAAATTGACTGAAAACCGGGTTAGTGCCATTCGATGTGAATTTCGCAATTAGGCGGAATCACTCGCAATTAAATTACATGAGTCCGTCGAATCGACCTATATACGATCACAAATCAATTATAACGGTGTCGTTTTGACCCTTGTCGATTATTACGATCGAGTGATCAATTTCCGATTGAATTCTCAAGTCTACCGCGTTTATATTTCTTAACGGCTTCTCCTAATAGGTTAGTTAACTCGTGAGTGATCAACTCAAAGAAAAAAGAACATAGGCGCGTCGACGAAAAGCCCATTTCATATAATTGAGACGGGGTCGAAATTCAGGATGTCACACTTTGACACGGACCATGTAAGATGTTATAAGAGTATTTAGAAAAGCACTAAAAACATTGACATAAAAAAGTTAGGCACAATGAGTCATCTTTATATTGTTTGTAAACACTTCAGGAATGATATTATTTTCTATCAATCTAAAATAATAAAGTTTCAACAATATTTTACATAAAATTCTTATTTTATGCAAAGCTTTGATATAATTAGATTCCATCTATTGAAGTTTCACGTATGGGAACATAACTATGATTTTTCTTGGAAAAGATATATATATATATATATATATATATATATATATATATTGGTGGTTTCATCCAATCGTCCTGTAACATGAATATGTATATAAAAGATAATTGATAAAAAAAAAAAAGATTTGATGGCGATATGCACAAATATGTTGGTCTATAAATACGTGGTTGCGTTAAAAAGTTATTCATGTTAAATTTTTTTTCTAGATTTTACTGGATAGCTAATCTATGTATATGCTCAACAATGTAGAAATTAACAAGGTTTTGTCGAAATTTTTATGGACAAAACTAATTTTATGGAATAAAATCTTTAAAAAAAAAATCACGCCTTTAATATATATGGAATATCTTCAATAAACAAACATATAACATGTAATATTCTTAGTTATAGCAACTCAATCCTACTAGGAATAGAAAAACTAACAAAAGAAAGAAAGTAAATAAATTGGGAGCTGCCACTTTAAATTGCAATTGAATAATTAAAGGCAACTTTGTCTCTTTGATGAAGATGGGGTGAATTTAGCCACACAAGGGGGTGGAAATAGAGGCACCCACTTAAAATTTAGAAACTTAAATTTAAGTTTGGGAAAATTTCAAATAAAAGCTTGAAGTGCTTTCATTTTCTCAAATAAAAGTTGAAGTTAATCTTGTTTTAAATAAGGGCATGAAGTGGCCATATCAATTTTAAAGAAGTATCTTGTGGTTAAAGTTATTGCAAATAAGGGTATAATCATCAGCCAAGAAAAAATTCCGATCAATCAAGGAGAAAGGTATCTTAGTTTATAATCTACGAGAGATTTAAGCAATCATTTGATTTTTGTGTCGGTCTTTTTTAAATATCATTTTTCCATTGTTTGGAAATTTAAAAGCATTTCCTGTATTGGTCCAGCCAGCCCCATCCCAGGGTCGTGTTCGGCAAAGGGGTTTCACGCATGGGAGGGGGACAAAGGGAAAGAAAGTCAAAGCTTGAGTCAATTCCATGGCTTGCAAAATATCAAGGTGATGATGAACAAGCCCCCAAAGTCCAAGCATCATCCAATAGCAATTTTCCCTCCCAAAACTTCACAAACAAGCCAAATGGATAGCCAAAAATGCTAAAAAACCAGCCCATACGAATTTCCAAAATTCCAATTTGCCGAAATTGATTTTCCGCAAAAATTCCCAGCTCGACGGAATTTCTTCGAAAGATGAGACGAGGTCCGAAAGATAAATCGTGACATGCTCGAACGTTCGATTCATGAAATCGAGTTCAATTTCATGGTTAAAATTGATCGAACGCGATTTTAGTGTGACCTGAGCTATTGGGTAGCTTTTACGGATTTTAGCGCGTTTGACCTGTGGTCGATAATTTTCGATCCACGTTTGTGCATTTTCGACTTGTCGGCGACGTTCAGTTGCCGTAAAAATCTCAAGGTTTCAATTACGAGTACTAAGTACATAATCGACAGAAAACCAGGTTAGTGCCATTTGACGCGAATTTTGCAATCATGTGGAATCACCCACAATTTAATTATGCCATTCCATCAAATCGACCTATATCCGATCACTAATCGATTATAACGGTGCCATATTGACCCTTGCCGATTATCACGGTCGAGTAGTCGATTTCTGATCAAATTCTCAAGTTTGCCGCATTTATATCCCTTAGCGACTTCATTTGATAGATCAGTTAACTCGTGAGTGATCAGCTCAGAGAAAAAGGAGCATAGGCGCGTCGATGAAAAGCCCAGTTCATATAATCGAGATGGGGTCGAAAATTCAAGATGTCACAACTCTTCCCCTCTTATAAAAATTTCGTCCTCGAAATTTAAACCATTACAATTCTTCTTCAAAAAGGTGGGGGTATTGACGTCTCATCGGTTCTTCGCTTTCCCACGTAGCTCCTTCTGTTCCGTGGTATTGCCAAACCACTTTAACTAAAGAGATCGTCTTGTTATGTAGAACTTGCTCCTTTCAATCTACGATATGAACAGGTCTCTCCACATACGATATTCTTTCGTCCACGTCTAATTCTTCAAAATTTGGCATATGGGTTGGGTTAGGCTTGTACTTTCTCAACATCGACACGTGGAAGACATCATGCACTTGTGCAAGCCTCGACGGCATCGCAATACGATACGCCAAAGTCCCAATTTTCTCCAAAATCTCAAAGGGACCGACGTACCTCGGACTTAACTTTCCTTTCTTGCCGAAGCGCGAAGTACCCCTCATTGGTGACACTTTAAGAAAAATGTGTTCACCAACTTAGAATTCCAATGGTTTTTGCCGTTTATCTGCATAACTTTTCTGGCGACTCTGAGTAGTCTTTAGTCTTTCTCGAATAACTTTGACAGCGTCCACTGACTGTTGAATCAACTTAGGGCCGGTGATCTTATGCTCTCCGACTTCATCCCAACAAACTGGAGTTCTGCACGCTCTGCCATATAACGCTTCAAACGGTGCCATCCGAATGCTTTGTTGATAACTGTTGTTGTAGGTGAACTCAACTAGATGAAGTTGTTCCTCCCAGCTTCCTTTAAAGTCCAACATGCAAGCTCACAACATGTTCTTGAGGGTTTGAATCGTCCTCTCAGACTGGCCATCTGTCTACGGATGCTAGGCCGTACTGTACTACAACTTTCTTCCCAAAGTAGTTTGTAAACTTTTCCAGAAGGCTGCTGTGAACTTCAGGTCTCGATCTAACATAATCGTCATTGGTACTCCATGCGGACGAAGTATTTGATGCATGTACAACTCTGCATATCTGTCCAATGCAAAGTCCTTTCGTACGACGATGAAGTGAGCAGACTTCATTAAATCTATCAACTACAGCCCATATAGAATCATTACCTCTCTGATTTCTCGGTAAGCCCATCACAAAATCCATTGTGATATGTTCCCATTTCCACTCGGGAATCTCGAGAGGTTGTAAAAGTCCTCTCAACTTACAATGTTGTGCTTTCACTTGCTGACACGTCAGACACTTGGCAACATGTCTGGCAATATTCGCCTTCATACCGGTCCACCAATAGTGTTGACGCAGATTCTAATACATCTATGTACTGCCTGGATGAATGATGTAATTGTTACGATGAGCTTCTAACAAAATCTCTTCCTAAAGCTTTGCATCGTCAGGTACACACAATCGCCCACGAAACTTTAGTGTTCCGTCCTCAGAAACTTGAAAATCAGTCTTTCTCTTTTCCGTATCCTCTTGCAGAATTTTCTGGATCCCCGGATTTGTCAATTGCAATGTCTTAATCTTTATCTATACTTTCGGTTCAATTCTAAGGGTGGCCATAAGTTTCGAAATGTGGCCTACCTCAAATTTGAAAACCGAATCTCGAGTTCCTTCGAGTATGATCCACTCCTGAATCACCATCTGCATAATCGAAGACGTTGGACTCAACGTGTCTGCAACCTTGTTGGCTTTTCCGGGATGATACATGATGTCGCGGTCATAGTCCTTGAGAAATTCCATCCAACGACGCTGTCTCATGTTCAACTCCTTTTGAGAGAATAAATACTTTAAACTCTGATAGTTTGTAAAAATCTGGAACTTTTCTATACAAAAATAGTGTCTCCAAATCTTCAGAGTGAAGATGATTGCTGCAAGTTCTAGATCATGCGTTAGGTAATTCAACTTATGAGGCCTCAACTGACGGGACACGCATACAACAACTTTGCCATGCTACATTAAAATGCAAACCCAGTTCTCTGAATGACGCATCATTGTAAATCTCATATCCTCTAGGATCAGACAAAATAGTCAACACTGGTGCAGTAGTCAGCTTTTGCTTAAGCTCTTGAAAACTACGCTCGCACTTATCCGTCCATTCAAACTTATTTTCCTTCTTCAACAATTGGGTTAGAGGCATGGCTATTGTAGAAAATTTTTCCATGAATCGTCTGTAATAGCAGGCCAATCCCAAGAAACTTCTGATCTCTGTCACTATCGTCGGTCTTGGCTAGTTAATCACTGCTTCAATCTTGGTCGGGTCCATGGAAATCCCTTCGCTAGAAATCACGTGGCCTAAAGTTACAAGAGTTAACCAAAACTCGCACTTACTGAACTTAGCGTACAGTCCATGTTCCCTCAGAGTCTGAAGCATTGTCCTTAAATATCTTTGGTGCTCTTCAGGACTTCTTGAGTATACCAAGATGTCGTCGATGAACACGATCACGAATTGATCCAGATACTCTTTGAATACACGATTCATCAGATCCATGAAAGCAATTGGGGCGTTGGTTAAACCAAACGACATTATGATAAATTCATAATGACCGTAATGTGTACAAAAAGCCATCTTCGGTATATCTTCCTTCTTGATCCTCAGCTGATGGTAACCTGTCCTCAAGTCGATTTTAGAAAATATCGACACTCCCTGTAACTAGTCAAACAAGTCGTGAATCCTTGGCAACGAGTACTTGTTCTTGATCGTTACCTGGTTAAGTTGCCGATAGTCGATGCAAAGACGCAACAAACCATTTTTCTTCCTCACAAATAGGACTGGTGCACCCCAAGGCGATGCACTAGGATGTATAAATCCTTTATCCAACAACTCCTGCATCTGCACCTTCAATTCTTTCAATTCTGACAACGCCATATGGTAAGGAGCCTTAGAGATCTGCTCCGTCTTGGGGGCCAACTCAATCATGAATTTAATCTCCCTTTCTAGGGGTAAACCGGGTGATTACTTAGGAAACACATCAGGAAACTCCTGTACCACAGCGATGTCCTCCATCTTCGGCTCCTCAATTATCGTATCCACTACAATTGCCAAATAACCTCGGCAACCCCCGTCTAACAAATAGGTTGCCTCAAGCGACGAGATTAAGGTAATCGAGGGTTCTTCTCGACTCTTAATAAACTCGGAACTTTCACCCCCTAATGGGTTAAACTGAATCGTTTCACGATAACAGTCTACAGTAGCTCGTTACTTGGTGAGCCATCCATGCCAATGATCACATCAAAATCATACATAGATAGCACAATCAAATCTATCCTTTCCTCTCGCTCACCAATAACTAACTTACAACCAGGACAGCCTACTGTAGACAACATCTTATCCTTTAATGGGTTAGATATACTAATTACCGACCCCAACGATTTTGGACTCAACCTTACCAACTTAACGTACTGCTCAACAATAAATGAATGCGTAGCTCCAGGGTCAAATAAAGCATAAGCAGCATGGTCGTTCAGCGAGACCGTACCTGTGACCACGTCTGGTGAATCCTCTGTCTCTTGTCAGGTGACAGAATACACCATTCCCTGTGCTGGAGGCCTGTTCATCATACCCTGCATTGCGTTTTGCGACGCACTCCCTCAGTTCTGTCCCATCGGCGGTAGCGGCGGCTGTGATCCCATCGATCTGCACAGACAGTCTTTGATCTAGCGGCCCTCCTGGCCACATCCAAAACAAGCTCTCGTTCTTGTAAAACACGGAGCTGCACCTTCCACGAAAACGACACACGCCATTCTGGTTGGGTGTCGACTTTCCAATCCCACCCTTTCTGTTAGGTGGAATATGATACTTTCCTCTTGTCATCGACTTCTTCCCGAACCGATTACCATCTCCGTTGGATCTAAACCACGACCCAAATGCGGCGGCTCATTCGTTCAAGTTTCTCTCGATCAGCTACGCCCTCTCATATAAGTTGTGGTAATCTTTCAGATTAAACGACACCAACGGATCATTTAGCTCCGGTCTCAGTCCATCTCAGAATCTCCTTGCTCTATTGACTGGATCCTCGATCAATTTAGGGGCGTACTAGGACAACTCGACGAACTTTGCCTCGTACTGGTCTACAAACATCAGACCTTGATGAAGAAGCTGAAACTCTGCCATCTTCTATTCTCTGGTGTAGTTAGAGAAGTACTTTCCATTAAAGACTTCAACGAAGGCGTTCCACACCGGGACTACGCCTTCAGGAAACACTCTTCCTCTGGTGGCCCTCCATCAGGTGCTTGCATTTCCCTACAATTGGTAGACCACAAGAACTACCTTGTCTTCCTTCGAGCACCTCATTAGTGGGAAGGCCTTCTCTAATTCTTGGATCTAGAGGGTTGCAGCCTCGAGATCGCCTTCTCCTAAGAACTTCGACGGGTTCAGCTTCAAAAATTATTCTACCAGCTTGTGCATTGGTTGTTCCCCGATCACATTCCTAGGCGGGACTCCAGCAGGTGCGGCAGCAGCATTGGTGGCAGCATTGGCGGCGGCTATAGTGGCAGCTTGATTCTAGGCCTGCTGCCCCACTAAGTTCCCTAAGGTCTCAAGCGCTTGGACAATCCCCTCTATTCTTGGATTGCCCGGTGCTACTACACTAGTACTGGCCTACAGCGGTACTCTTACACTTGCACTAGCCTGAGCTAGCGCTCTACCTCGGGTATCGACCCTAGTCGGCGTCCTACCGCGAGCAACTGACGCAACAGTCCTCTTCCGAGGAGTCCTCTACTCTGGATCGCTTATGATATAGACTCTTTATAGAACCTGTTTTCCGATTCCACAGAATTAGAAAACTAAGCGACCCACACAAAACAATCTACCAATCAGCTAATCAATCACAAGCGTCAGCATAAAGAAAGGTCTTTCCTACTAACTATCCCAAGACCCATCGCACCTTATCACTCTAGACACTAACTAGCTCCGATACCACTTTGAGCAGGGATGTCATGCCCCGAACCTCGGGCATGCACACACCCCTCGGTGGTCTAATAAAATTGCGACGTTCCCAAGACGCGTCGCCGACCCATTCTTTTTATGTACATGCGAAAGCCAATTAAATAGATACCCTAACAACCATCAAATATGTGATAGAAAAGTAGGACAACCAATTTTCACAAGACACGCTTTATAAACATATCATGTTTATATACAGGAGTATATATCCAAAATAAGCTACCAAGCCAATCCTACCCCAGATCCTACCTACTCGGGATCCGGGTCTACTACGACACCATCTGGGATGTCGATGTCCAACGGGTCAGCTACCTCTACCCTGAGCCCTTCAATCTCGGGCCCCGAGTTCGCCATGATATCCTCCAGTATATCGATATCATGCACGGGGTCAAGAACCTCCTCATACTCGGTATCAATGGCAGGCTTGTCGAAACACTCCAAAGGACCCTCCCGAATCCCGTTGGGCCCGTTACATAACCGCGCTTTAAAGCGATAAGGTACCAAGTGAGGTAGGCCCTCATTAACCCAAAAAGTGGTCACTACAAGCTCATGGGTCCAGGTGGTCTCATGGATGGGGAGAAGGGTATGCTCGGTCTCCACCTCCCGTGGACACCCAAAACGGACGTGACGGACCTCCATCTAAGGACCTGAAAAATGGTTAACCACGATGGGGTGAGATAAATTTTAGTGAGTCTACACTATAAACCCCGATTAGGATGAGGATTCACCTAGAGGCAGCCTAAACATTCACCATATAGGATTTACCTCGCCTTAGCACCTCCCTACACATTAGTACATCTCATATATCATATGCATGCAGTAAATGTATTCAATAACTGGAACACCTCATCGGCCCAGCCTCCACTACGACTGGCATTCGTTGTTAAGGGCATCTGAACTTAAAAAGGCATCATCCCACGTGAACGCATCAGGATGGGTTCCAATAATGACCACATGCACATCCATGCTTGGCCAAGAATATCATGCTTTGCACTCAAATACTTTCATTTCAAATAATGGACTTGGCCAATTTTCTTCGTATTAAAAATGCCCGGTAAAATAATTGTGCGTGGTCACACATTTAAATTAATTCACAAAACGTGATACGCTCCCATTTAAAAATTCCATGATTTTATATAATACATAAAATATTTTTGGCGTCAAAACCCGACACTCGGTATTTTTCTATTTAAATACCATAAAATCATATTTTTGCAATAATAAAAAAAAAAATCATCACCAAGAACCCAATTGCATGATCTAGCAATCAATTGCACAAACCAATTCAACTACGACGATTAGCGTAAAATTCCACTAACCGTCTATCCCGGTACAATTTATGCTAATTATAATTAATTAAATAAATTGTAAATTATTTAAACTAAATCACTTAATTAAATATAATAAACTAACCGGACTAACCTAATTGAACTAACTATCTCATCTAACTAGGCTAGCTACATAATCTAATTAAGCTAACTAAATCACCTAACTAACCATTCTAACTAATTAGCTAGCCTAACTAAATAACCTAACTAACCAGTTTAACTAACCAAGGATTAACACTAATCTAGTTTAACACTAAACCAATGACTTAGGTGCAATTAACTTCCTAATCCAAGATTATGGCGTTAACTCACCGAACTAGCGCGGAAACGAGTTCACGGCGATGGCGGTGCGACGGCGGTGAGATCCCATGCCTATGGCGACTTCAACGGAGGCTTGGAAGAGGCTGAAAACAACCTAGCAAGGCTCACGGCCAAGCTAGAAGTCGGTTCTGTAGGCTAGCTAGTCTCAGCTAGGATGGGGCTGGCTAGACCGAGACAAGTGGCTGGCTAGCACGAGGACGGGCAGTGAGGCGCAGATGGTCGGCTAGGGGCGGATGGCTGGCAGCAACAGTCATGGGCTGGCGAGCTTGGGGATAGCAAGAGGCGGTCAAGCTTGGGCGAGCTAGACGGCGGGGCTAGCTGGTCGAGTAGACGGCCGGCAACCGAGGCGGATGGAGCTGGTCTCGGACGATAGTGCAGTTGGCTGGGCGATGACTGGCGGCTTGCGGCAGGGATGGAGGTGGTGGTGGACTGGTTGGTTCTGTTTTGTAGCAAGGAAATGGAAATGAAGAAGATGAAGTGAAGAGGAAGAAGAAGAAGCAAAAGAAGAAGAAGAAGAAGAAGAAGAAGAAGAAGAAGAAGTTGCTGCAGAGGGGTGTTCGACCAAGGGGTTTCACGCATGGGAGGGGGACAAAGGGAAAGAAAGTCAAAGCTTAAGCCAATCCCATGGCTTGCAAAATATCAAGGTGATGATAAACAAGCCCCCAAAGTCGAAGCATCATCCAATAGCAATTTTCTCTCCCAAAACTTCATGAACGAATCTTACTCCTTTTCCCTTGTAAAGCTCATTTCTTTTTCTCTTTGAATATATGCATGCTAAATCATATATATATACTTAGAATGGACATTGCAATGTTTTTCTTACTTGCACTGTTTTGATGTCGAGTCATAAACTGGTTTCATTCAAATAGTGCCCGGTAAATTTATGACCTATTTATGATTCTTTAGTGGCTGAATATGGTCTGTTGTTTTTTGGGATTTCTAGTGAATAGTTGGGTTGAATGCTTCCTTTCCCTCTTGTTAAACTTGAGTTCGATTGGTCATTGCATTTTTCCTTACAATTTGATTACTGTCTATGAAATGCTCGTTCTAATGTTCTAAATGTCAAAGGAGTTTTGAGTGGCCAAAACGACAAGATAATGACTTCGGAGTTGCTAGTCATGCCTAATCCACAATGCTCTTCTGAACCCAGGATATATGATCACTGAGAGCGCGCATGACAACGTTTCTATTTTTCTATTTCCTAGAACAAGTTTGGAACAAAAATCCATTTGGTAACGTAATTTTATTTTTCTATTTCTGGAACAGATTTCTATTCCAGAAATAAATTTGAAGTAGAAATGAGATTTATGTTTGTCATTTCGTCGGGTTTTTTATATATTTGAATCAGAGACAATGGCCTGATTAGCAGGCTGGATTTTTTGTAGTGGTGATGATTGTTTTTTCTAAGTCTCATTCCATTTGAACTGTTCAAATAATGCTAAGGGCACGAATAATAACCATTCTAGCCAGAAGTTGATGTCTGGAAGAGAAATAGATTTTTCTATTTCTATTTCTAGATGAGTTTCTAAGAAAAAATACATGTTTGATAACGATATAAAATTTCTTTCTTTCGGATGGCGGCAACCGGTGGACGGCGGCCGGCCGGTGGATGGTGGCAGCGGCAGTGGCAGTGGTGGCCAACGGACGTGGACGGCGGTAGTGGTGGTAGTGGCGGTGGTGGCGGCCGGGGGACGGCGGATGGTGGCTGGCGACTGGCAGGCAGCAGACAACGGCGACGACTGGCGAATGGCGGTAGCGATGGTGGCTGGCGACGGTCGGTGACTGGTGGATGGCGACCGGCGATGGCGACGGATGGACGACCGATTCATAGTGAGGATGAACGATGAGAATAACTTTTATTTTTCATTTCTATTCCAAAACTAGAAAAGTAGAAAATTTTTATTTTTGATTTCTATTCCAAACCTATTTCTGGAACAAAAATTTATTTCAAAAATAGAAAAATGAAATAATTTTATCAAACGGATTTCTATTCCAGAAACAAGTCTGAAATAGAAAAATTGTTTCTGAAATAGAAATTGTAGTTTGTCATGCACCCCCTAACTAATCAGCTTGTGTAGTTAGGCGAGTCTAGGGCTTTCGGTAGGCAAAATAGCGAAGTGGTAACATCAAACTCTGAAGAGGATGGAATGCTACATGTTGTTTCTTGGATGGAGTGTCTGGACCTTCAGTTGCTTGCAATCCTCGCCAATTCAACCTTGACTAGCTCAAAGTGTGCAGGGCTTAGTAGAAGTTGATGCTCTAGTAACTTCGCATCTTATAGGACATTCATGTATCCCATGAGCTGGCACCGAGGTCTTTTCTCTTTCAGTGCTTGCCTTGAACATGCTACTTATACATGGCTCGACTAATTTACACCTCTCACCACACTACCACGCTTTTAGTTGTTCAAATATATTTAGAATCGCTACTAGATCTCTACCATCTGGTTTGAATAGTGCAATGCTGCTTTGTTACCCAATGTGACCAAAAGTCAATGACTTTCATGAAAATTCATTGACATGATTCTTTGTAGCTACTTAGCAGATGGCTTCCATTTTGGGTTTTGGAATGAAACCAGACCGCATGCATATAATTTCTGACATCTAATCCCACTCTTGGTCTCTTAATCCAAGGAAGATTCAAGATATAACAAATTGTCCATGGCAAGTACAATGCCAAAAAGCAATTATTTAGCATCTCATTCTACCTTATGATTTGTGACTTTGAATGTTGTTTTTACCCTTAAAGCAAACAAAAAATTCTTTTTTTGGCTGATTTTTGTTGAGCTGTTGTTCATTGAACTTCATCACATGCTTCTAAGGGTGATCGGGTCCAGGGTGGGTAGGGTCTAGACCTAGACCCTATACTCGACCCTGTTATAACTGGTTCCCATTTTTTGGACTCTGTACCCGACCCTATTTGTATTGGACCCTGTACCCGACCCACCTTGTTTTTTCGGTCTAATTCTAGGGTCAACCCTGTTTCCACTGGAGCATGTTTTGTAATTTCCCGATATCCTATACAACTTCGAATTTTATATTAATACTCGAGAAAATAACATAATCTTCCTAATTTGTATTGAGACATTAAACACTTGTCATAAATAAATATATGAACTTTTTAACTAAACAAAAAATTAAGGATCGACATGGCTAATTATAATAGATAAAATCATAAGGCAAAAAATTAGCAATAAACATGGGTCTAATATTAGTCTTATCCCCACAATTACTACATGAAATACTCATTTATGTAAGCATAACTCCTCCTACAAAAGAGAAATTATGTGAGCCAATCCATGTGGTACACAAGAATTTGGCAGAGATGAACGTCGTCCGTCCGTCTGTCGGATGGCGCTAGAGGGAGCCAATGAGAGAGGGAAGCAAATGAGAAAGAGGAACGACGAAGGAGGAGTGCCGTGCGTGTTTGAGAGAGCCAAGAGGAAAAACGCCGTGTGATTGCGGAAGTAAGAATAGAAATAAGAGGAAAAAAATAGGATTTTTGACCTATACTTACAAAACCGGTTTCCAAACCGGTCCGAGAACCAGTTTCCGAGTGGGTAATCAATCAGACCCGGTTCCAAGACCGGTTTAAACCGGTTCTGAATTTTGGGAACTGGTTCCCAGACCGGTTTCAACGGGAACCGATTCCCAACCCTGTTTTCTCAGTGGGCCGGTCCGGTTCCCGGGTATACCCAGTCCGATTGCACACCCCTACATGCTTCTAAATTCTAATGTTTTGGGAAACTAAATTGCTCAGCATTTTGAACACTTTCTCCTAGTTAAACATACTGCAGATTCTCTTTGCGTAGGCAGTAAAGATCTTTGCAACTGCTAGTTGTTCACACCCCTATATGAATTCTTGATATTCATACATATTTTATTGGCTACAGAAATCCAGATTTGATATACTTTCATTTTTTTATTCCCGGTGGAAGTGAAGACAAGCGATCATTTTATAAGTTAAAGGTGTTGTTTCCAAATTCACATCTAGAAATTCACGGGTAAGTCTTTCCTGGTAGTTCATTTTCACATTTCAGCTTTTGGTAGCCTATATGCTAACGTTTTTTCCGTGATTGTAGGCAGGAGAAAATCCAGGAGGTAATTAGGAATGCCATGTTCTCTTTGGAAACAAATTACGAGGAATTAGCACCGTTTGCAATACCAATGACTTTTCAGTCATTAACGAAGTTTGTATATTTCTCATCAGACCTGGTAGTGAAGGTTGGCACGTTTAACCTCTGCTTGTTTCACTGGCCGCTACTTTTCCTCGCTTTTGATTGTAAAGTTTGGAGCTGTACACTCTATTGGTTTTACTGCATATATCGTGGACCTACTTTTGAATATATATTATGAGCTGTCGTGATTATTTAGTTGAGGTGTGTGCATAATTAGCGATTTTTCATTTCAGGGAAGAGCTGAAGACCTGATTTCTCTTGACTTGCAAAATCACGGTATTGCTGCAGCAGAGGACTGCTCGAAGAGATTAACTGACTATGTGAATCCAGAAGTCTTGGATGCCATTCAGAGATCGGATGCAAGGCCCTGGGTATCTGACACTACGTACGAAAAGAATGCTTGCGTTCCCAATCTAAGTGTGCTCTCAATTGATGCAAGAAATTTGAGAAAAGACTTTCTTCGGGCAGTTTCATGGTGGACTACAGTACTAAATTGGAACAAAAGGTTTGCTCCACTTCTCTTTTTTATTGACATGCCTATGGTGTTTAATTCTGATGATTTAATAATGTATTTTCTTTTTATGTCCTTCTCATGGTCACCTAATTTGAGCATCTTCATCCCTCTTGAAAATCCATAATCAGGAACTCTTTTGCTCCTTACCTAGTCTTCATTTGGGACAATTTCAATGCATTGCTTATTAATTATTAGACTGTTGGAGTCCCTGCTTGACTTGTCACTGATGACCATGAATTGTGCACAAATGTTCTTCGAATGGAAATTATATGTCATTGCTACTTCAAGAAAATACTGCTAAGTAGGAGTATTGATGGTCCTACGTTGGATCAGAGTTCAAAACGTTTAAGCTTAGTGTCACACTTTATATTAGACGTACACGTTTCGAGTTTGGCTCAACCAAGTTGATCAACTAAGAGCACTGCCGGGCTTGATTAGAGCTTTGTTGCTTTCTCTATACATTAGCATATCGCCTTTTATCCAAAAGTTTGAAGTATGTGAAGGCATCTCCAAGGGACATCTCCGTTTGAAGTATTACCAAAAGTTCTATATAAAACTCTCATCTCATCACATGTTCACATGTTCATAATTTACTCTGAAAATTCATCAACTTACCATCCATCTCAAGATCTCTTTAGTATTCAAACTTATGTCAATCGCAGACATACAAAGGGTTCACGATAGCCTAATTGACACTACTGTTGATGAAAATGTCGCTAGGAAAATCAAACTAAATTCAGGGCTCCATTGCATTCAGGAGGCAATTTACAAAACTAGATTCAGGTGACTAAAGAATTGCGGTGGCGAGTTCGTCGAAACAGAAGCAACCGAGAGTAATACGTTTTGAAGCGATCTGCCTTTGTTCCTAGAAGAGACAAACTGCACGTTTGTCTTGACCATTGATAGCATCTAATTAACGTAGGTTATGACAACACGGATTCCACTCCTCGGCTATTAACTGACTTTCGGCCGGCAGGAGTTATCTCAGATAAAAATATTAGAACCCAAAACTGGGAAGAGCAAGCTTTCCCTTGAAGCTCTGAGTAATCTTGAGAAAAGCCAACAAGCCAAAAGAAAAGGAAAGAGACACGAAGAATGAAGATTCGGAGATCGTATTGGAAACCGTAGCTGCTATTCTATGCAGCATCGTTTTCTGTGTGATCCATACTTTAAGCAAAGCGCCTAGATCTGGTTCACACAAGAGAACCCAAGTCATAAAATTAGTAAATTTTTGGAATTCAAAAATAAAAACTGACATTGTCGTAAAGTTTTTCCGCAATTTAGTGGTTCATACGCCAATAGAGGATTAAATAATATAAAGTTTTGTAACAACTTAAACTTGAGAGTTAACCTCCAGTACTTGGAAATCGAGCAAAGATTCTCACCAAACAATTGATCTTGAGCTTTGACATTATTTATCGATCGCACACGTTAAAACATGTCAAATGGCGACATTTGCATGATTATCATTCCAGTCCATTCTTATCCAAGTTTTGATTTCTTCTTAGTTTTCTTATTTTTTGTAATTTAGATGGTCATTTTTCTATAGTCTGGCATAGTCAAATGTGCACTAATTTCGGGATATGCACATTTGTCATTTTATCATCAGATTGCGGGAAAATCTCAAATAAGGACCCAAAGTGAGTCTAATTTCTCAAATAATGACCCGAAGTGATCGTTGTTCCAAATAAGGACCCGAAGTGGCTAACAAGTCTCAAATGAGGACTTGAACCTGCTGGCTGGCCAAAATGTTCACCGGCCAACAAGCGTGTGCCATTTCCGGTGGCCGGAATATGAGCAATTGTGTCCCAAAAATTATAGATAGAAATTAACAAACCCTAAAAAAAAACCCCCCAAACTCTTCATGTTCTTCTTCTTCCGCTCTTCATCTTTTACGTTCTTTGTCCCCTCTTGTTTGGAGAACCCAAATTCTCTGTTGATTGAGTAAGATCCCTGGCTCCCTGAGTTCCAAAGGTACGTGCCCTCCCTCCCTCTCTCAATTTGAACGAAACTGACCTCGGTTGAACAGGAGTGTGAATCAAAGTGTATGGCAAACCTAGGAAAAGATAATGAAGAATCGAGGCCCTTGTGTTACACACGAGTGTCTCAATAACGAAAATGTGGCTTTACTCAAGATTTATCTTATTTGTTGGAAAGAAACGAAGACATAAAACAAAAGAAGAATATGTGAAGAAACGAAGGTAGGGGTTTCTTGTTGTGTTTCAATTCGTATTCCATTAACAAAAAATTTCCATGCTCCAAGTGAGAGAGAACAAAGAATGGAGAAGATGAAGAGCAGCAGAAGAAAAATGTAAGAACATAAAGTGAAGAGTTTGGGGGGTTTGTTTTTAGGGTTTGTTAATTTCTATCTATATTTTTTTTGGACAAAATTGCCCATATTCCGACCACCAAAAATGTCACACGCTCGCCGACCGGTGAACATTTTGGTTGGCCGGCAAGTTCAAGTCCTTATTTGAGACTTGTTAGCCACTTTAAGTCCTTATTTGGGACAACGGCCACTTCGGGTCCTTATTTAAGAAAATATGCTCACTTTTGGTCCTTATTTGAGATTTTCCCTCATATTGATGTAGAACAACATGTAAATGCCTTTATAAAAACATTAGAGCATCATAAAATCATGCGGTCCCACAAATCAAAGAGGATTGCGTGATCTTCAAGATTACAAATGGATTACAATATTTGATTCACGTGTTTCCGTTGATTTACGAGATCTTACAGATTTTAGACGCAATTTGCAAATTTTCTAGTTGTATTTTGATTAGTTTCCCTTTTATCAATATATTTTCCTTAATAAAAATCCTAGAGATTCGTAGATTCTTTAGATCGGCTTTTTCTTGGCAAATTGGGCACGGCTTCTCAGTCTCCTTATGGTATGATCATTGGCTAAGCTGTGGCCCGTTACACTTGTTCGTACCACCGGCTATTGTGGAGAGTTTTGACCTTCCTACCTATGCGGTGGTCGCGGATCTCTTCTCCCCTGCGGGTCTTTTGCTCAAAGTCTTCCTTGAAAGCTACGGCGTCCTTATTCCCAACCTATCCCCGACTCTTGACCGTTTCACTTGGAGTAATGATCCTTCAGGTTTGTTCTCGGTTGCTTTTGCCCGGAATGCTATCAGGATTAAAAAAGATCGTGTGCCTTGGGCTGCTTTTACTTGGGATCATGCGATTGTCCCTCGGTTTCAATTTAATTTGTGGCTCATTACTAAGAATCGGCTTCCAACTCAAACTCGCCTCCTCTCGTATGGAAGAATTGAGTATACTTTGTGTGCTTTATGCAATACCGTACCTGATTCCATAGAGCATTTGTTCTTTGAGTGTGATGCTTCCGCGACTCTTGCATTTTTTTGGTCTTCAAGGTGTAACCTTCCTTGGAGGAAAAGATCATGGAAGGACAACCTCTCTTGGGCATTAAAATTCCTAAATGGAAAGAGTTTCTTTCATAGTATCGCTCGATTCTCATTTGGAGCCATGTGCCATCTTATTTGGAAGAAGAGGAATAGCATCATTTTTCAGGGCGAAACCTTAGCAATTTCGGCTCTTAAAAATCACCTTATCAAGGTTGTGAAGGACAAAGTGCTGGCGTTTACAAGCGTTCCGCCTACTCCAAGGAACATAAGACTCCAAAGAAGTTGGGGCTTTCATCCCTCCATGTTTGCTTCGGCTACATCTTCCTAACATCCTCTCCGTTCTTCGCCTTTCTTTGGATTGGACCTCGAGGGTCGGTGGTTGTAATTTGGTTGTTTCCTTGTTCTGGGTAGTATAGCTTTTTGTTATTATTGCCCTGTATCTTTCGATTCGGCTTCCTCTCAGTCTTCTTGTTTCTACAGCTGGAGTGTGAGTTTTGGCGCCGTATTTTTTGTATATTTTTCCAAAGCTTATATATATTCTTACCTTTTACCAAATATATATATATATATATATTTTCCTTAATTTTGTTATTTGATTTCAGTTATTTGGTTATTCTCTAGATGGCAACCTCCCTATAAATAGGCGCCTAAGATATTGTAATCTACACTTCTTGATTCAAAATAAACACTATCTTTTGGAATCCTTTCCAAGCATTACTTCCTCTGCATCATAGATCTTATCTGAATTCAGACATCCGCAAGTTACATCCACTTTGACTTTATGAATTACCCCCTTCAAGCTACTAGAGTAGGGTTTATCTGAACTCAGGATTATAATATTGCTCCATTTTTCAGCTCGTAAAGGTTCATTTTTAAATTTTTTTTTCTTCAAATGCTAAGGCTACGTTTGGTCGTCCGGATTTCTAATCGAAATAGGATTAGATAGGACATGATATAAAATCCTATGATTTTTTTATATATCGTCCATTGTTTGGTGAATCGTAGTATTAAAGTCGGATATGTCCACATCATATTATGTACATTTTTTTTATATAAACGGCGTATCATTATAAATGAACCTAAGTGTTCATAAATCGAGATGGTGAAAATCTCTCGTAACACTATTCCTTAATTTATTTGTGTTTATTTTTTATTTTATTTTTCCTCTTTTTTTATATTATTTTCATTATTATTTCTTTTTTCCCCCTTTCATCATTCTTTAATAAAATTTTATCAAATCATAAAATGTACTAACATACCTAAAATACAAAAATACCTAAAATATATAATAAATATAAATATTTAATATATAGATTGAATGTTTATTATAAGATAGAATTAAAGTTGAATATATAAATTAAAATAAGATTAATTAAAAATAAATTTTTATTTTTTATTTTTAATTATTTAAATTAGAATTCAAATATTATTTATGTTGAAATATAATTTCAATTTTGTTAATTTAATAAGTTTGTTATTCAAGAAAAATAACTTTCCTATTATAGACATTAGAAATCATTTCCACCTTTATCCCACCTCTCCCATGAGATAATTTTATTAAATGCATATCTCTCTTATATCTGACTTTATCATGTCCTGAGCGAACACTAAATGTAAGATATGATAAATCATATTCTATCCCAAATTTTATCCCGACTGCCAAACATAGCCCAAAGTCATTGTTTGTATAATAGAAGTCATTGTTTCAAGGACTGCCGGCCCGCCAGCATGTGGTAAATGCATTAGTTTATTGGTTCTTGAAGAGGGTTTTCGGACTCTTCGAGGACATAATGGGATGGTGACGCTCCTCGGGGTTTGGAGTTATATCGTTTTCTCTTTGAAGGAACTTAGCAAGGCGGAACGGCAGGCCTGCATGATCCAAGAAAAGCCCCATAGTACGTCGCTGTCCAAGAAGAAAGACCAAAAATAAAAAATGCATCAACTTCGGAGTTTTATATTGCTGTGCAACATTGGAAGATGGGGACAGAAAGATTCGACTTCTTGTATTGGAGTTGTCGATATGTTAAGTTGGGACAAGGTGAGTCAACGCCCAGAAGAAGAAGACAAAATACAGTTCATGAAGGGCAATTTGTTCCACGTATATGGTTGAGATAGGTGATGTCACGAGGGCGAGTTGATCCTGGATAGAGAAGGAACGCAGGATTGTAATTTGTAGATATTTCGTTTGGTTAAGGTCTGACGAGGTTGTAAGAGCTCCATTCACTTTATAGAGGGGGAGCGATTTGGAATTCTAGTTGGCAAGCGAGATTAGGGAGTCGAGCAGAAGAACAAACAGGAAGATACGATGGAGCAATCTATACACATTCCCGTGCTTCAGGCCCCCCAGTGCTGATCCAGATCCCATCAAAAGCCTTATAGGACGGCCAGGATTCTCGCGGGTTGTTTTCTGCAACAAGCCTCATCTGCATCGAATGAAACCTCACAAGTACCCAACCAATTATGTATCCACGACGAAGTACAATGTAGTGACGTTCCTCCCGAGGTCACTCTTCGAGCAGTTTCGAAGAGTGGCCAATCTTTATTTCCTGCTGGTAGCAGTATTGTCCTGCACCTCATTGTCTCCTTTCGCTCGAGCGAGTCAGATTATCCCTCTCGTTATTGTGGTTGGGATCAGCATGTTCAAGGAGGCGGTAGAAGATTGGCACAGGTTCTTACAGGTATGACGACATTAAATTTTTTTCTGAGTCATCTTGCTGTTCCTCATATGCTCGTAGCTCGTTCTTTTTCTTTATCAAGTTTTTGGCTATGTAACTTGAACCTTCTGCGGAATGGCCATAATGATCCTGCTAAAGACGACTTCCTCAGAATTTCTTGTTTAACACTTTGTATTGTGCTCGCTCTCATTCTGAACCACTTCAGTTTTAGAATACTGCGAATTGGACTTTGTCAAGGTGGTTCTGTCCAAACTCTTTTTAGTCATTTAATCTTGTCTGTCATGACCCAAAAATCGAAAAGTGCCTTGCAGTCTTGGACTAATGCTGTAGTTACTAAAACTTTCTTAGGATTTGGAAGTGAACTCTCGCGTCGTAAAGACTCACATAGGGGAGGATGTATTTGTCGAAAAACCGTGGCAACAAGTCTCCGTCGGGGATGTTGTTAAAGTACAGAAGGATCAGTATTTTCCCAGTGACCTCCTTTTACTCTCTTCAAGCTATGAGGACGGCGTTTGTTATGTCGAGACTATGAATCTTGATGGAGAAACCAATCTGAAAGCTAAGAGATGCGTAGAAGCCACTCTCAATTTAAATGAGGATGACACCATGAGTAAATTCGAAGCTACTATTTACTGTGAGGACCCGAATCCAAATTTGTATTCCTTCGTCGGAAACTTGGAATTTCAAAATGAATCGCATCCTTTGTGCCCTGCACAAGTGCTTCTAAGAGATTCCAAACTCCGGAACACAGAGTACATATATGGAGCTGTCATTTTCAGTGGACCTGACACAAAGGCGGTAAGGAACTCCATGAAGTCGCCCTCTAAACGTAGCCAGATTGAGAAGAAGATGGATCATCTCATCTATGTTCTTTTCTCAATACTTTTTTTGTTTTCACTGGTGACGTCTATCGCTTCCGCTTTGCTTGACGAATTGGTGGTACCTTCCCAGAAGACGAGCCATAAGACGAATTGGTGGTACCTCCGTTTACAAGATAAAAATCTATACTTTAGACCGTCAAAGCCGGTATTGTCAGCAATTATGCAATTCATATGGTCTCTGCAGTTGGATGGCTATTTGATTCCTATTTCTCTATATGTGTATTTTGAAGTGGTAAAAGTACTTCAAGCTGTCCTCATTAACAAGGATATACAAATGTTCGATGAAGCAACATGCCAGTCAGTCCGAGCCTGCACTTCGAATTTGAATGAGGAGCTCGGTCAGGTCTCAATCATCTTGTCTGATAAAACTGGTACTTTGACCTGTAACCAGATGGAATTTAGGAAATGCTCCATTGCAGGAGTCTCATATGATGGCGGCTTGAACGAAGTGGATCTAGCCGCTTCTCGTAGGATGAACTCTGACATGGTTGCACGCAGGTCTAGTGTTGATGAATCTGATGCAACGAGCCAAAGCATTGAGATTTGTGAATTCTTTGCAGACAACATCGGCACTGAGATGGGTTATATAGGTGGTCCGGAATATTTAGGGAGTCCAAACTTGAAAAACCCGAAAATTTCGGATGTTCACAGAGAATATTCCATTAAGGGCTTTAATTTCAGGGATGACAGGCTGATGGATGGGCGATGGACTCGCAATTCTAATGTGTACGACATAACAATGTTCTTCAGAGTGCTGGCTCTGTGTCACCCTGGCATACCCATCGAAGACGATCAAGCAGACAAGTTGAAGTTTGAGGCAGAGTCACCGGAGGAAGTCGCTTTCTTGATCGCCTCCCAGGAATTCGGCTTTCAATTCTGCAAGAGGACGCAGTCAATAATGGTTCTCAAGGAGCTCGATCCAAACTTAGGGAGCGTCGTGGAAAGGTATTCTCTTGGCTTTCTGATTCCATTTCTGGTGTTGTTTATTCGTTTGTTTCCTTGAACATATGTTTTAGTGGTTGAGGAACATCCTCTCTTAGTGATTGTTGGAATATAATATGCGGAAACGACAGGATCTTGCAATTTATGTCAACATGCAAACTCCAGAGAAATAAACGAGAAATAATAAGGACACTAGAAATTTACGTGGTTTGATCCGAGTATCGGTACCTACGTCCATGGGGAGAGATAGCAGCAAATAATTCACTAATTTCAGAAAATTAGAGTTTATAATCGTTCGCATACTTGAGTGTTTCTCACATGTAAATTTAATCCCAAACATAAAGTGTTTATAAATAAATAACTCACTTGGACATAAACTCAAACGGATGTGGACGTGCAAACAGGGAAAAGAAAACCCTATCAATTTTATGTGTGTGCCCCAAAGTCAAAAATTTGACCTTGGGCCCCACTACTTTAACAAAAACCCACAAAAACCCACGCCTACAAGGATTCTTTGCAGAGGGAGTTTCCTTCTTTTTCTATCCCTCTTAAAGATAAATAGATAATAAAATATATAGGTGCCCATTCTTTTTATCTTCTAGTGATAAAACATATCCTCATGTTTCGTTGCTTATTTTGCACGTCTGAAAGAAATTCCAATAAGAAGAAAGATTTCTTCATCTGATTTGTAATCCGCTTTGAAAATCTTCCTCAACAAAATTCGGTTTAACAAATCATTATTCGAATTCAAACTCAAGACATTAATTTAATAATTCTCCACCTTGGCTTGATGTTTGAAGCCAAATTATAGTGCTCATCATCCATGCTGTGGGGTGTTTACTCTCCACAAACGCCAATAAAGCTCAAACAAAGCTTGAGCTTGGCTAAAGGAATAGATTTAGTCATCATGTCTGCCGAATTATTTATTGCAGCAATCTTTTTAATAGTAACATTACCCTTAATTAAGACATCTCAGATGAAGTGGTACCTGATGTTGTGATATGCTTCATTCGCTCGTGATAAACTGGATTATAGGTCAAATATATCGCACCTTGATTATCACGATGTATATCCACACTTTTCTGTTCTAACCCAAAGTCTGAGAGCAAACTTTGTAATCATATCGCTTCCTTCGCCACAAAGGTTAGTGCCATGTACTCTATCTCAGTCGAAGACAATGCAATGCAATCTTATAAGGACGCTTTCCAACTAATTACACCACCTGCTAGCATAAACACGTACTTTGCTAAAAACTTGCGATCATCCAAGTCATCGGCATCATTCGAATCCACAAAACCAATGGTCTTATTGCCATTGCTGTCTCTCTGGTACATTATACCCACGTTTGTTGTCCCTTTCAAATATCTGAGGATCCACTTCACAACTTCCCGATGAACTTTACCAGGACACTTCATATAGTGACTAATCACGCTCACAGATTGTGAAATATCAGACCTAGTGCACACCATAGGATACATAATACTACCCATGACACTAGAATAAGGAACACGGGACATATGCTCCTCCTCCTCCTCAGTTTACGGTGATAATTTATCTGAAAGTTTAAAGTGCTTTGCTAAAGGTGTACTTACAGATTTTGCCGACTGCATATTAAAACATGCCACGATCTTCTCAATATATTTCTTCTGAGAAAGATATAAAACTCCTGCAATCCTATCACGCAAAATCTCCATACCCAATATTTTCTTTGCAACACCTAAATCTTTCATCCCAAACTCAGCATTTAACCACATCTTTAGCATATCACTATCAAACATATTCTTAACTGCTATCAGCATATCATCAACATATAAAAGTAGACAAATTAAAAAACCATCCTCCAATCTCTTAAAGTAAATATAACTATGCATCTGACTTTTTGAATAGTTTTAACTAGCCATGAAAGCATTAAAACGTTTATACCACTGCCTAAGAGACTATTTTAGCCCATACAAAGATTTCTTCAACAAGCAAACATGATCTTCCTTACCCGAAATAGCAAATCCCTCTTGTTGCCTCATGTAAATCTACTCCTCCAACTCATCGTGAAGAAACGCAATTTTCACATCTAACTATTCTAACTCGAGATCCCGCGAAGCAACTAAGGTAAGTAAAACATGAATAGAAATATGTCTTACTACAGGAGAGAACACCTCATTGTAGTCAATGCCTTCACGTTATGTATATCTCTTCACCACAAGTCTCACCTTATTATGGGTGAGCGCAGTTTCCGGGTAGAATCGAGAACCGGAGAACTGCACCAAAGGGTCTAGTTCGATTCCCGATTTTAGGGAGGCCAGTTCCAGTTTCCAAACCTAAAAACCCTAAATTTCCAGAATGTGATACCCCTCCAATTTGACAAGCTACCTCGCCCTCTCCCTCCTCTCCCACCCCTTCTCCCTCCTCACCCTCCTCACCCTCCTCTCCTTCCTCGTTGCCTGGCTCCTCCTCTACGCCTTTCGCCCCGCCGACCAGCCCCTCATCCTCCTCGACCGCGCCTTCTCTGACCACGAGACCCTCGCCGCCCTCTCCCTCTTCACTGTTGTCATTATCTTCCTCACCGGCGTTGGGTCCCTCCTCGTCTCGGCCTCCATGGTTGGCCTGGCCATCGTGGCGGCCCACAGCACGTTCAGGGATCCCGAGGATCTGTTCATAGACGAGTAGGAGCCCATTGACTCCAGCCTCTTCTCCTACATCGGCGGCGCTACCTTCGCCAATGCGGCAGCTCCTTTGCTAGCCTCGCATGTCTGAGTATGTGTGCACCTCTCTGTTTCTGTTCTCTTGCCAGATGATGATTTGAAGATGCTTTGCTCCGATCTTTCTAGGATTATATTCATGGCTTCTTTTCGCATTCGCCATCTCACTCCATTACTTGTTCTCTAATTGGATCTTGTGTTTTTCATGTTTCATGTTATGCTTTGGCTTGCTTTTTTCGTTGAATAATCAATATGATGAGAATTTTGTGCAAAAGGCTTGGAACAATTCTCATGTTGGAATGCTGCCATTGCATTTAAGCTCCGTTTGTGTTCAACTACATGTGAAGGAGGTAGGAGAAGAAACTGTTTAAAGCGTTAAAAGTAGCTGTAAGATAATAGAGTGCACTCTTCCTATGGTAATCTATATGGGAAGTCAATATTCCTGTATAGGTTTCTTTTTTTTTAGTTTGGGAATCTGCTTTGGGATGTATTCTTACTTTAGTTGATCTTCAAAAGAGAGAAAAAAATACTGGCTAATAAGGTGTTTTTTTTGTGCAAAATTGGAGAAGAGAGTGTGAGTAACTTACTTTTACATTGTGGTTGGACTAGAAAGACTTGGACTATAGTTTCTGCAATTTCAGGAGTAAGTTGGGTGATATCAGGCATGAACAGTGGGCATGGAGAGAAAAAATTAGTTTGGGTGCTGGAAAGAAATGGATGAGTAAAATGATTGTTCTCCTCTTTTTTTGGCTAATTTGGAGAGTGGGACAAGAGAGTATTTCAACAATTTGAAAACTCTTGAGATTCTTTTAGGGATAATTGGTTGTACATTCTTTATTTTTATTATAGTAGGGAAATTTGATTTCACATATCTAGTTTGTTGGAAATGTTAGAAACAATCTTTTGTGCATAATCTTTAATACGGATGGTTTTAGTTGAAGCTGTTTTGTCCAGGGTGGGTACCCCCTTGGTACCTTTCATTATGAAATTTTGTTTAATCCTTATTGAAAAACATAAGTTAGCAAGTGAAATAAACATGCTAGCCAAGGGTTGATAGTGAGAAAGTGAGAGATAAAGATTGTCTTCATGACTTTTTGATGTAATAATTACTGATAGCTACGAAATTTTTGGCTCCCTTTAATTCTAGTAACCATTCATATCCATTCTTGTATTCTCTTTGATGAATGACAAGCTTATTTGTTATTGTTGCGTTCATTTCCGTTTTTTTAAATTAAAATGAATAAAAAGAGAAGAAGAATAAGAACATGTTGGAACCTGGAACCGATCCTAAAACCTGTGATAAGGTAGGTTTCAAGTTCTTAGTTCCGACGGGTAGGTTCCAAGTTCCAAAAAATAAGGAACTTGTACCCTAGAGTAAGTTCCAGATTCCAAGCGGAACCTATAAGGAACCTGAAACCGCTCACCCATACGCCTTATACCTCACTACCTCGACACTGGGAATGCCCTCTTTCTGTCTAAAGACCTATTTACTTCCGATAATCTTTTTGCTATTGAGTACTTTGACTAGCTCCCATATCTAATTTCGATGGAGTGAGTTTATATCTTCACTTATAGCCCTTAACCATTGCGATGACTCCGAACTAACCATCGTCTCAGAGTAAGACGAAAGCTCATCTGTCTCCACCTCATCACCTACAGTCAATGCATAAGCAATATCTGTATAACCATAATGTACCAGCGATTTAACTTGCATTCTTTATCTATTTGCGACTATAGTGTGTTGCGGCTTTATTGGTTGTTTACTATCACCTACTTCAAGAATTGTGGCCTCATATGCAGTCTCAACTTTAGTTACCTTCAAGGTCTTCGAAGTCTCCACCTGAAGCTTTACCTCACTAACCATGATCTGTCTTCTCTACTAGGTGTGTCTCAGAACTCCTCTGTTGAAGCATTGCAGTCTCGTCGAAGATCACATATATGCTGATTAGAAAATTGGGTGATTTGGGATTAGTGCATAACAGTCGATAGACTTTCACCTCATGTGCATAACCCAAAAATATGCACTTCTTTGCCCTCAGCTCAAGCTTACCATCACTCGCATGAGCATACATAGGACTTTGAATATACATAATCCGGAATAATCAATAGGGTTCCCCGTCCATACTTCCTTAGGAGTCTTCCATCGATAGTAGATGATGGAGATCGATTAACTAGGTAATATGCCATGTTCATTGCTTCGCCCAAAATTCCTTGCCAAGTATTGCATGCGAAAGCATGCATCGAGCTCACTCAAGCAAAATTATGTTATTCCATTATGCCCCGCCATTTTGTTGTGATATCCTAGGTACTGTGCGGTGTCTCACAATACCTTCTTTCTCGCAGAACTCGGTAAAATCTTTACCACAGAACTCCCTACCATTATTGGTTCTCGGGCACTTGATTTGTTTATTTGACTGCTTCTCAATTAATGCCTTAAATTTCTTGAACTGATCAAACACATCATATTTGTACCTTAGAAAGTATACTCATACCTTCTTCGAATAGTCATCGATTAATGTCAACATATATCGGGCACCTCCTTTCAAAGGGACCAAAGATGGGCTTCAAACATCTAAATGAATATATTCAACTGGTCGCTTGGTCGAATGAATAGCTGTAGTAAACTTAACTCAGTGTTGCTTCCCGAAGATGCAGTGCTCACATAAGTCCAGCTTGCCTATCTTTTAACCCTTCAAAAACCCACTTTCACTCAACATCGTCATACCTACCTCGCTCATATGCCATAAACGCATATGCCATAACTAAGTCAATTTAGAGTTTGACTCATTTAATGAAATTGTAGCGATTTCAATCACGGTCTCTCTCAGTAGATGATAGAGAGTATTCACTTTCTTCCCCTTCATCACTGTCATGACACCTCGAGAGATTTTCAGCACTCCACCTTCAGCGGTATACTTACACCTGATGTCATTGAGTTTCCCTAGAGAGATAAGATTCTTTTTGAGCTCTAGTACACGCCTCCCATCTGTCAATATGCGCACCACCCCCATCGTGCATCCGAATCCGAATTGTCCCTATCCCCACAACCGTACAGATTTAGTTATTCTCCAAAAGAACTCTACCACCATATGCAGTTTGGTAAGTAGTAAACCAGTTTTTATGATGCGTCATATGATAAGAACACCCCAAATCTAGTATCCATTCGTCTCCTGACAAAGTAGTAGTCACACATAAAACAGCTTTTGCATCACTATTACTCCCCTCGGCAACGTTTGCTATACTGCTTGTAACATTTTGCCTATCAACTTTCTTTCTCTGCTTTGGACAATCTCTCCTAATGTGCCCCTCCTCGTGACACTCAAAGCACTTTAAGCGTCTCTTAGACTTTCTATGGCGTGATTTCGATATGCTTTTACCTCTGCTGCTACTAGACCCTCGATGTTGTTCTCTACCTCGAATCGTCAGTGCTTGCGCTACTCCTTGCACCAGATCGTCGTCTCACAACTTTCTCTACTACTCCTTAGAGAATAAGGCGGACTTTACCTCTTCTAAGGTAATTATAGTACGCCTCTGCAACAGTGAATTAGTAAAGTGCTTCCATGATTCTAGTATATAGGCTAACAACATTATGCCATGTTCTTCATCATCAAGTATCTTACCGACATTCTTCAGATCCATTATGAGTTTATTAAATTCATTCAAGTGGGTTTTGAAAGACGTATCTTCAGTATATCTAAATTGAAATATCATTTTCAACATCTACAAGCGATTGTTCAAACCTTTCTTCACATAGAGTGCTTGAAGTTTTGCCCATAATGCTGTGGCATCATTCTCCTCAACAACCTCTATTAAAACCTCATCCGACAAGTTCAATAGGATTGTGCTATTTGTTTTTTCTATTGGCTCTACCCTATTTGAGACTTTCATTATAATAGACAACTCATCTTCACCATCCAGTGCCTTAGCAAAATCTTAGGTTGTCAATAATACCCACATCTTGATGCTCCATAACCTAAAGTTATTCCTCTTGTTAAACTTCTCAATTTCAGATTTTCTCTCAGACATAATTGTAATAACAGAATTTCCAGATAATAATCAGACAAGTAAAAACTCCAAATCACAATCAAGAAATTTGATCCCAAGCTCTAATATCAATTGTTGGAATATAATACGCAGAAACGATAGGATCTTGCAATTTTATGTCAACGTGCAAATTCTAGAAAAATAAACGAGAAATAATGAGGACATCAAAAATTTACGTGGTTTGGTCCGAGTATCGATATCTATGTCCACGGGGAGAGCCAATAACAAATAATCCGCTATAATCGGAGAATCAGAATTTACAATCGCTCACACACTCGAGTGTTTCTCACATCTAGATTTAACCCAAAATTCAAAATGTTTATAAATAAATAACTCACTTGACCATAAACTCACGGCACAAAATTATCACGCGTTCAAGCTCAAAATTAGGAACTTCATCTTTTCCACGTACGTAAGTCTTCACGTTTCTTTTCAAGGCTTCGCATGACTTCAAAACTTGAGGCTCCTCTCTCAAGCGAACGTGGATGTGCAGAGAGGGAAAAGAAAACCCTAGGCGTTTTATGTGTGTGCCCCAAAGTAAAAAATTTGACCTTGGGCCCCACTACTTTAACAAAAACCCACACCTACAAGATTCTTCTGCAAATGGAGTTTCCTTCTTTTTCTATCCCTCTTAAAGATAAATAGATAATAAAATATATAGTGTGCCCCTTCTTTTTGTCTTCTAGTGATAAAACATATCTTCCTTGTTCCATTGCTTATTTTGCATGTCCGAAAGGAAGTCTAATAAGAATAAAGATTTCTTCATCCGATTTGTAATTCGCTTTGAAAATCTTCCTCAACAAAATTCGGTTTAACAAATTGTTATCCGAATTCAAACTCGAGACATTAATTTAACAGTGACATTCAGGGAGTACAAGCTTTTGAACTTGTTGGAGTTCAGTAGTTCTCGCAAGCGGATGTCTGTGATTGTGAGCACCGAAGAAGGCCAGATCTTTCTTTTGTGCAAAGGAGCAGACAGGTATTCGCTGATTCCTGAAAGAATCAATCAGATCCAAACGTTATTTGCGTTTTTGGGGAATCCTGAATCTCATAAGTCTATTTGATTTGCTTTCCCAGCATCATTTTTGAGAGGCTCGCCGATAATGGGAGGTCATACCAGGAGGCGACAAGTTCGCATCTTTCGTGTTACGCTGAAGATGGTTTTCGAACTCTGGCCCTTGCGTATCGTAGAGTCGAAAGGGCTGAGTACGAACACTGGAACTCGATATTCATGAAAGCTAAGACCACTGTGGGTCCTGAAAGGGATGAATTGCTGGAGAGTGCATCTGAAATGATCGAAAAGGACATGGTTCTGTTGGGGGTTGTCGCCGTCGAGGACAAATTACAAAAAGGGGTTAGTTAATTCTCGATGTCATTTAATTTTTCATTTTCTATATCTTTGGTTTTAGTTTAGGTCCTCCGATTTAATTGGAACCTAACCAGTTACATAAAGCTGGAAAAGTAAAAGGTAGATAAAGTGTCAGTTTCTCCGGTTTTCATGCATTGAAGAACTAATATTGCTGACAAAAACATTATTCTATCTGTTTCCTTTCGACTGCAGATATAATACTTCCACTCTTACTCAACAAAAACAAAGCGATACTCCGGTGTTCTTGCAGAACTAAGTCAATAAATCAGTTATTTGTAATTAATACATCACCATTGATCATCGAGATGCTTATCAAGCATTTGACATGTAACTGCTGTACAAAGTTTTTGGATAAAAAGGGACAAACTTCTTTAGCCTCTACAAAGTAGAGCTTCTCAATCTGGATATGAAAGGTAGTACATTTCTTGACTTGCCCAGGTTCCAGAATGCATAGATAAACTCGCTCAAGCGGGCTTGAAGATTTGGCTGCTTACTGGTGACAAGAAGGAGACTGCAATCAACATTGGGTGTGTCTCATCTTCTGAAACTTGCTAGCTATAATGATAGTTGATCATTTTATAGTATGGACCAATGGTTATGGCCATCTTAATCTCTTAAAAAGCCAATCGGTTCCTCTTTTTTTGTCTTTGCCTTGCTAGATTCGCGTGCGGCTTGCTTCGACAAGATATGAGGCAGTTTCATTTGAGTTCTGTCATGGACTCGGGATGCAGCAGCCAGTCGGAGGTGATACTTGTAAGTAGAGCCGTTAAACGGGTGGGTTGGGTCGGGTTTGGGTCGAGTCGTTAATGGTCCCAACCCAAATCGACCCATTAACCCATTTATGACCCATTTATGCATAATGTAAATTTTCTGACCCATACCCAACCCATACCCGACCCAACCCATATTAATAAAATATTTTCATATGAAAAACTTATTCCTATTTTTTTTTTAAATTATATTACTAAAATACTTCCAAGCTTATTTCTCAATGGACAATTTTTAAAATTGTATTGCTAAAATAGTTTCATACAACACAAATTTAATGGACAATTTTTATAATTTTTAAAATAATTATTTTAAAAATCAAATTTTAATTATTATTTTTATTTTTTAAAAATTAAAATTTTAATTAATTTAATTTTATTATTTAAATATACATTTTTTTTTTTTTTTTCTCTTTTCTCTTTTCTTTTTTTCTTTGGCCGGCTGCCGGCCACGACAACGGCCAACGATCGGCCACAAGCGAGCCTCGAGCTCGCCCAACATCGGCGAGCTCGAGGCTCGCCATTGGTGAGGCTCGAGCCTCATTGGACATCGGCGAGGCCTCTGCCTCGCCGCGGATCCGACGAGCTCGAGGCTCGCCGGCGTCGGGCAAGCTCGAGCTCGCCCCTCGCCCAACGCCGGCGAGCTCGAGTCTCACTAGATCGGCGAGGCTTGATCTAGTGAGACTTGAGCTCGCCACCGGAAGGAGGAAGGAGAAAGAAAAAAAAAAGGAAAGAAAAAGAAAAAAAGAAAATTAAAATAAAAAATTATAATTTCAATTTTTACAAAAAAATATATATATTTTTATAAAGGTGATTATAAGGTTTTTGTTGAAAATGGGTTCTCCTCCTCCACCCAACCATTTAAAACCCACTTAAGACCCACCTATCTTGAACTTTTAATTGTGAAACCCATTTAATTACTTTTTGTCAAAAACAAGTGACCCATTTATGACCCATTTTAACACCTCTACTTGTAAGATTTCTGACACGTGAATAATTAGTGCTGTTATAATGTCAATGTGATAGAAATGAGAAATTTCAAATGCTTGACAATACTGTGCGTAATGAAATCTACTAATCATACAAGAATTTTCCGTACAATCTATTTAAAATAGTACGAGTCAGTGACTTGGTTCCATCATATATCAATTTGAATTGTTTTTCCTTTTCTGGATGATCAAATATCTATGTCAAGATAAGAAAAGTGAAGACAATAAGCATCAAATGCAAAAGGGCAAAACATAGGTTTTTGAGCATAGTAATGCAATCAAGTAATGACAGTTGCCTTATAACAATTGTTTAATTTGTTCTAGAAGACGTTTCAAATGCAAGAGATCCTCCTCTTCTTTGAGGCTGGTGATGACGTGCAGTGTATCGTCTTTTCAGGTGACGAAAAAAGCTTTAGTAAGCCAAATCGAAAGCTTTTCGCAAGAAATAAACGAAGAGCACAACAAGCATATGCCCTTTGCTCTGGTAGTGGATGGGCAGGCCCTCGAGATTGCTTTAAGAAGCGATGTGAAGGATCAATTCTTACAGTTGGCTGTCGAGTGTGCTTCTGTTATATGCTGCCGCGTGTCACCAAAACAGAAAGCCCTGGTAAGATTTGAGTTTTACTTCTAAGTACTATCGTTAGAAAGAAAATCAGCTTATTTTGCCATAATAAGATTTTCTTTTCACAACCATAGCACCAAGTAGTGACACTAAGTAGGAACTTTCAGATTACCCGGTTGGTGAAGCAGTTCACCGGCAAGACTACCCTGGCAATAGGAGACGGTGCAAACGATGTCGGCATGATTCAAGAAGCTGACATTGGAGTTGGCATCAGTGGCATGGAAGGCATGCAGGTGAAGACTAGAGTCACTTCATGTCGCCTTTTGACTAAGCAATCTTTTCTGAATTCTAATTCAACCCTCACTGAAAACTGAACAATGACATGCTGTTTATTTACTTATTTGTTTATTTATGCTGCAGGCCATCATGGCTAGCGACTTCTCGTTGCCCCAGTTTCGGTTCCTTGAGCGACTCCTGATCGTGCACGGACACTGGTGTTACAAGAGAATCTCCAAGATGGTACTAATTTGTCCAGATCCTACTCTTAAGGACAAATGTCAGCAAACTTTTATCTCTAATATGTTGCATTTTGTGCAACAGATCCTTTACTTCATATACAAGAACGTCGTGTTCAGCTTGACGCTATTCTACTACGAGTTCTACACATCGTTCTCCGGCCAGGTACTATATGACGACTGGTACATGCTGGCATTCAACGTCCTGTTGACATCGTTGCCAGTCATATCCTTGGGAGTTCTTGAGCAGGACGTTCCATCAGATGTGTGTCATCAGGTAGAGTCTAAAAAAATCCACAAATCGCTGGTTTACTTCTAAGTACTGCGGCAAGTATATATTAATTCTCAGTTCTGCAAATAGTATGTCTTCTTCTCTTTCCTTTCTTGATTCATTACAGCTCAAATACTTAGCAAGCCTTGCCGTCTCTGCAGTTTCCTGCCCTCTATAAACAGGGTCAAAGAGGCATATGCTTCTCTTGGAAGCGAATCATTGGCTGGATACTTAATGGCGCTGTTGCTTCCTTGATCATCTTCCACTTAACCATACACACACTCTCTACAGTCGCCTTCCCGGGGAAGGGCAATGTTGCTGACATTGCACACCTTGGCACGATCACATACACATGCGTGATATGGACAGTGAATTGCCAAATCGCCCTCATAATCAGTCACTTCACATGGATCCAGCACCTGTTCATCTGGGGAAGCATATTGCTGTGGTACATTTTCCTGCTTGCCTATGGCGCATTGCCTCCCTCCCTCTCGAATACGGGATTTCATGTGCTGAGTGAGGCCATCGGAGGTGCTCCTAGCTTCTGGATCATCACGCTGCTTGTGGTCGTTGCATCACTGCTTCCGTACTTCGTTTACATGATCCTGCAAAGGACATTTTGCCCATTGGATGACCACGTCATCAAAGCAATGCAAGGACATCTTCGACAAGTAGATGTGGTTGAGAGAGCAGTGGAACTCAAAGAGAACAACGCAAGTTGAATTCTCGGCCAGAGTCGACGCGAAAATACATCATCTGAAGGAACCTACATAGCAGAGGAGAGCATCAATCTACAGGTCATTCACCAACAGCCCTATCTACAGGACACTGAGAAGTAGCCCACTGTTCCAATAGCCGTAGTTACTCAGAATTCTCGGGAGAAACTGTGCTCGAGATTATACATATTCTTCGATTAGTTTCATTTATAACACAAGAATATAGCAGCAAAAATTACACGTTTCTTGTATGTAGTTCAGATAAAAGCTCCGCTTTCCTTTTCACTAGTCTATACTATTGATTCAGCAGTGGCTACTGAGGCTCAAGGAATGAACAACATTGTTATGCATCGGTATTAGTCCTACTCAGAGATGTCCAAGCCCTGTGGCCTTTTGGTCACTGTCTCTTTTGGGCAAATTAGTTCAAACTCAAGGCACTGCTCATGAACTTGATCACCCACCTACCTCATCACAGCACAGGGCACAATTTTTCTTCTGTTAAATTCTAACAAGGTGTAGGCCAGGCCCGGCCCGGACCTAACCATGCTCGTTTGTTGCGGGTCATATTATCTCCGATCGGGGTGGACCCACTTCGCCCAGCATAACAGCTTGGGCTGGGCCTAAAGTTCAATGGAGACCAGCCCGTCCGAGCCATGCTAACTCCGAATGAGCAATGAGATTGATTGATTGAGAGGCCTTGCAGCCCAGCGAACCCAACCCGTGCGTTCAATCCACTAGGCCTATTTGGTAAAATTGAAAATTTATGTTAGGAAAATCTAAGTGTAAAATTTTAAGCATTGATGGGTGTTGAAATCATGGACAAATAATTGCCAGATGATAATTGAAAATTGATAGATAGATATTATTAGTCTCTTACTAAGGATAGAAAAACGACGGTAATTGGTAGGTTTTTTCAACATATCCGCTAAGATTTTCATTACTATCAATTACTATTCTATCAAACTAATTAAGGTTTCACTTGTTACGCGATAAATAAAAAATTTGAAAAAAAAAATATTAAAGAAATGATCGTTGGTGCCACTTAAAATAATTAGTCAATAAATTTTTTTTTTCATTATTGGTGATGATTAATGTTAATATATTTTCATAAATAATAAACAATATTTACTTATTTATTTTTGTAAGTGATAAAAGCAAGTATTTTTAAGAAAATATTTTTCGAATCATTTATTTTCCCCGAAACAAACTCACCCTAAGTAACACTATGTTACTTATTAGATTCCTGATTGATAACTCAACATGCACTAAAAAATTGATACATTTTGTGTTGTGTTTGACAATGATAACTAGTTTTGACATACACGATTTGATTAAGTCGAAAAAAAATCACATATTTTGCTAAGTAAGGTTGGGGTCACTTTCCGTAATTGGGAATAATGTTATATAATTCGATACTCGATATTTAACTATTGCTGACACAACATTATAATTTTACTTTGGGCAACACTATTTTCACTCCTTATATAACTAAATCCACCCTCATTTTTACTAAAAGCACAATATTACCCTAACTTCCGAATGCAATATAAAGAGGTGTTCCAAATTTATTTACTTTCCTTATTTTTTCTTTTTAGGTTTTCTATTTATGTATAGGATTTAATTATCATACTCAAGAAGGGTTAATACCCTAAAAACCCAAAACTAATTTTTTGATCATGAAAAACCCCAAACTAATACATTTATAACAAATTTACCCCAACTAACCATAAAAAAATCCCAAACTGGTATGCTTGTAATAAATTTACCCCAAACTAAGTTATTTTACCATCAAAAATCATAAATTAGTACATTTGTGACCAATATACCCTCCGTTAAATTGGATTAATGCCACAAAAATTTACAAAAATTATATAATTGTGACAAATGGAGAGTAAAAACCAAAATCAGTATACTAGTCAATTGTCACGTGTTATTTAACTTAATAATTTGACAGTAAAATTTAACGGAAACTAACAAAGAGTAAATTTATCACAAGTATACCAATTTGGGGTAAATTTGTCAAAAGTGTATCAATTTGGGATTTTTGGTAGTCAAAAAATTAGTTTATGAAAAATTTGTTACAAATGTATCAGTTTTGGGTTTTTCAGGGTATTAACCCAATTAAGAATGTTACATGCTCATTTTTGTTTATGGTTTTCTATTAAATTTGAACTTATTGTCATTTAGAAAATAAAAAATAGCCTCTTTTGCATCATTACTCTTCTTAGGGGTGAGCAGTTCCAAATTTCGTACATATTCCACTTGAAACCTAAAACCTACCCACTAGAATAGGTTTCTTATTTTTTTGAAACTACGAACATATCATGCAAACCTTAAAACCTTGAATCTACCCTATTACAAGTTCCAAGATTGGTTGTAGGTTCTACCGAAGTTTGACCTATAGTGAATCATCGCCTTTGACCTTTCATTGAACGATTGCAATGAATTACCGCATTTAATGATAATCATTTATTGTTACAATCCACTGACCACAACTTATATTTAAAACATATGAATAATATGAAACATCAATAAAGTAAAAGCCCCTGTCCTAAAATAGAGACTTAGACTTGTGGTTCCAAATGCTTCCATGAAATATCGTAGAATCATGCAAAGACATAGATTGAGAAAAACACAAAAACTTGTTCTAGGTTCTAAGTTTTAGGTTCTACCTACCTAAAATCTAAAACCTACCTATTGAAACAAGTTCCCAATTTTTGGAACCTGCAACCTATTCTATGTATCTTGGAACTTAGAATCAAACAAGTTCCCACCGATTCGGTTATTCAATTCCAGATTCTATCTCAGAACCATACTCACCCCTAATTCTTGCAACAACTTATCTATTTTTCATCTCTCCTATCTCAAAACTTTACTTTCTAGGTGAATTTTTTATTTTTAATTTCACGAGTCTAAAATATATATTAAGTCTCTATATTTGCTATATCAAAGAATTTGTCTTTTTTTCTTTTTTCATTATTGTTGGCGAGATGCTTTGATACAAAGCATATAGGATGATATAAGAGTGTTTAGAAAAACACTAAAAACATTGACATGAAAAAGTTAAGCATAATGAATCATCTTCATATTGTTTGTACTTCGAGAATGATGTTATTTTCTGTCAATCTAAAATATTAAAATTTCAAAAATATTTTACAAAAAAATTCTTATTTTATGCAAAGCTTTGATATAATTAAATTCCATCTATTGAAGTTTTACGAATGGGAACAAAACTAAGATTTTTCTTGGAAAAACTTTAAAGAAGTTTTTTTTTTTTTTTTTTGTATGTATGGTTTCATCCAATCATCCTGTAATATGTATATGTATATAAAAGACAACTAACCAAAAAAGATTTGATGGTGACATGCACAATAAATACGTAAAAGTCTATAAATACGTAATTGCGTTAAAAAGTTATTTATGTTAAAAAATTTCTAGATTTCACCGACGGCTAATCCATGTATTTGCTTGACAATGTAGAAAAAAACTAGGTTTCGCTGAAATTTCTTTTTTTGACAAAATTAATATTTACAAAAGTAAAATCTTTAAAAAAAAAGTTTCACGCCTTTAATATACATGGGATATCCATAATAAACAAGCACAAAATGTGTGATACGCTTGATTATAGCAACTCAATCCTACGTAGGAATAACCAGTGGGGGTTCGCCCCAGTGGCCACCCTTCCATCTTGGAAGAGGGAGGTTGGGGGTTTAAATCCCCACATTCTCAGGAGGGATTGGGGTGGGGATGATTTCATTTCAAGAGTGGGTTTCGACTCTCACGTCCTGCAAGGAAGCATAACAAAAGTCTGAGAGTGAGCGTTAGAGTAGGATTAGCGTAGGACCGACAAAAAAAAAAAAATCCTACATAGGAATAGAAAAACTAACAAAAGAAAGAAAGTAAATAAATTGGGAGCCACCACTTTAAATTGCAAGTGAATAATTAAGGGCAACTCTGTCTCTTTAATGAAAATGGGATGAATTTACTAACACAAGGGGTGGAAATAGCGGCACCCATTATTTTTTAGTGCTTAAAATTCAGAAACTTAAATATAAATTTGGAAAAATTCCAAATAAAGGTATAAAATGTACTTTGTTTCAAATAAGAACTTAAAGTGACCATATCAATTTTAAAGAAGGATCTCAAGTGGTTATGGTTGTTTTAAATAAGGGCCTAATCTTACTAGTCGACAAAAAAATTTCGGTTGATTAGGATATTTTTGTCCAAATACAATTTAAATTTAAATTAAGTTAGTTTAATTTTTTTTAAAAAAAGGAAAAATACAGGCATGAGAGCTCCCTCTCTCCCCCCCTTCCCTCGTGCACTTGTGGTCACTGCCCCATCATCAATGCGGTGATGGCGATGGCCGAAAATTGGGTGAGGGCCAACAATGGCGTGATGGCTACAAGTGGGAGGGCCCTCCCACCTGTATTTTTCCTTTTATGTTCTAAGTTCTAGTTTTTTTTTTTTTTTTTTTTTTATCAAATTAAAAAATAAAATAAAAAAAGAAAAAAGGAAAAATTTTAAAACTTAAAAGATGAAATTTCCCTTACCAATTAGGCTTTTATTTAAGACTGATATATCTACTTCGAGTCTTTATTTAAAATAAGGGAAAATCTCAAATAAAGACTCAAAGTGAGCTTATTTTCTCAAATAAGAACTTGAAGTGGCCGTTGTCCCAAATAAGGACCCAAAGTGACTAACAAGTCTCAAATAAGTATCTGAACTTGCCGGCTGGCCAAAATGTTTATCGGCCGGCGAGCGTGTGACATTTCCAGTGGTTGGAATACGGGCAATTTTGTCCAAAAAACATATAGATAGAAAATAACAAACCCTAAAAACAAAACTCACAAACTCTTCACATTCTTTTGCCCTAAAAAAAAAAACTCTTCATGTTCTCACGTTTTTCTTCTTCTACTTTGCATCTTCTCTGTTCTTTGTCCTCTCTCGCTTGGAGCACGGAAATATTCTGTTAATGGAACACGAATTGAAACACAACAAGAAACGCCTAACTTCATTTCTTCACATCTTCTTCTTTTGTTTTCTGTCTTTGTTTCTTTCCAATGAATCCACTTCGAATCCACTTCCTAGGAACTCAGGGAGCCAGGGATCTTGCTCCATCGACAAAGAATTTGGGTTTTCCAAATGAGAGGGGACAAAGAACGTAAAAGATAAAGAGCGGAAGAAGAAGAATGTGAAGAGTTTGGGGGTTTTGTTTTTAGGGTTTGTTAATTTCTATCTATAATTTTTTGGGATAAAATTGTCCATATTCCAGCCATCAGAAATGTCACATGCTCACCGGCCGGTGAACATTTTGGCTAGCCGGCGGATTCAGGTCCTTATTTGAGACTTGTTAGCCACTTTAGGTTCTTATTTGGAACAACGGTTACTTCGGGTCCTTATTTGAGAAAGTATGCTCACTTTGGGTCCTTATTTGAGATTTTCTCTTAAAATAATGTTCACTTCAAACCTTTATTTGAGAAAATAAAGGCACTTCGAGCTCTTATTTAAAGTAATATTCACTTAAAACTTTTATTTGAGAAAATAATAGCACTTCATACCATTATTTGAAATTTTCCCTTTAAGTTTTATCAAACTGTGGTGAATTTTTTTACTTAATTAAATTTCTTTGGCTATGTTTGCCGATCAATATAAAATTCAGGATAGGTTTATCCTATATTGCATCTAGTACATGCTTAAGATACGATAAAGTCGAATATAAAAGAAACGTAGGACACATAAAATTATTTCTTAAGGGATGTGGAATAAATATGGATATGATTTCCAATATCCATAATAGGAAATTGTTTTCTCAAATAATAAATTTCTTAAATTTACAAATTTAAAATTATATTTCAAAAAAGAAGAAGATCTTTTTGATCCATTTTATCAATTATTTGATAATTACTAACCCCAGTCTTAGTATTTTTATTACCATTGGTATCGATATCAATCCAGGACTCAATATTGACTTTATTTCAAAGACAAAAATTGAAAATTCTCCAATCAAAATATTTTCTATCTGTAAATTTATCTAGATTTAGAATATCATCATCTTATAAATTAATAGGGATAATACCTCTTGGCATATTAATTAATTTACCTTAGTTTGACTCATTTTATGCAATCAAGATGATTAACTCCTAATGCAACCCCCATAAGCGCGAAATATGCTGCTAAGCTTCACTTAAAATGCAAGAGCCTTAGAGTCTTCTAGAGTCACCCACTGTTGGAGGAGGAGCAATAGAGCTGCCAACTTTATTGTGGGATGTTGAGTTATTTATGTAAGAAATTCAAAATAATAAAAAATAACAATTTATTTTTTTTATCTTATTTTTATTATATATTTGATTTTAATTCTATCTTATAATATAAATATATAAATATATATTTATTACATATTTTAGGTGCTTTAGTATTTTTGGTATATTGTCTATTTAATAAAAGGGTTAATACTCTAAGAAATCTGAAACTGGTACACTTGTGACAAATTTATCTCAAACTAATTCTTTGACCGCCAAAAACCAAATTTACTCCAAACTGATACATTTATGAAAAATTTATCTTATATTAGTTTTTGTTAAATTTTATTGTTAAATTACTAAATTGAATGACATGTGACAATTGATTGGTGTATAAATTTTGGATTTTACTCTCCATTTGTCATAGTTATACAATCTTTGTGGTTTTATGGTATTAATCCAATTTAACGTAAGATATATTTGTCACAAATATAATGGTTTAAGGTTTTTGGCAGTCAAATAAATTAGTTTGGAGTAAATTTATCACAAGTATACAAATTTAGCATATTTTATGGTCAGTTAAGATAAATTTGTCATAAGTGTACTAGTTTGGAGTTTTTCAAGGTATTAACTCTTAATAAAATTTTATTAAAGAATGATATAAGGGAAAAAATGAATAAATGTTGACACCTAAATTTTATCATTTTATTTAAGATTTAATCGTGTAGAAAATTATGAATTTTCGCTAAAAAAAGAAAGAAAGTAGAGAGTAAATAAATAAATTTCATTAAAATGCATCGTGTATATTTTCATTAAAATCCATTATGCGTAGACATTAGGAGCATTTACATAACTATCACTAATTATTCAAATTAAAAATTATTATTTTTTTTAAAAATCAATAATTTTTTTAAAAAAAAAAAGTAAAAAAGAAAAGAAAAGAAAGAAAAGTAAAAATGTTCATTAAAAGATATAAGAAAAATCGAATGGGGCTGAGTAAAGGGTTTTTGTTCATGCGTGGGCTCGCCCACCTATCTCTTATCCTTTTCTCCCTTTTGCACTTGGGCCGGCCCATCTCCTTTTATTTCAACCCGGCCCGCGTGTAGGTCATCTTCCTCTCCTCATGCCAACCACGCTTCTGCCAAAAGAAGGCAAAAAAATAGAGAGTACGAGCAGAGAAAACATGGGATCGCCATGGAGCAGATGGCGGCGTGATCCGCGGGTCGGATCAGTCCGGCCGGCAAGCTGGCCGTGGCAGGGGCCATGCGCGCCTGCCGGTCACCCTTAAAAGAGAGGGGCTCGCTCATTTGTTAGGGGGCTCTTTTGGGTTCGAGCTACAGAGGGAGAGAGATTGGAAGAGCTCGAGAGAGTTTTAAGCGAGTGAGAGGGAGAGAACCAGATAGTGAGGGAGCTCGAGAGGGTGGTCGACCGTCTTCAGAGTCCGTTCGTCAAGCGCCGTCTTTGCAGTGCTATCCCCGAACCAGGTAGGTCTTGTGCATAGCTTTTTGATTTGTATCGAGTTGCGTTTGGTAGGATAGGATGTTGAGTTTTGTTCCTCCTGTTAGTTACACGCGTACTGGGCTTCCGGGGGGTAATGTGGTTAATTTCGAATGCCCATTTGATGATATTTTTTTTTTAAAGTTTGATGTTGAGTCCGAGTACAAAAAGGGTTGATATCGTTCCTCCGTTCCATGCACACCACATGTTCGACGATATGTTTAAGCCGGCCTAGGCGCGTGCATTACCGATTCCCATGTGTTCTTGAACGCGGATAAGCACGTTTTGCATGTTATGAACCTTTTGTTGTTTACGAGTTGTCGTTTGCATCACCGGGCCATGTCTGGGCACGTCCACTGTGTTTTATTTGTCTCCCGTTGGTTTCTGTGGGTGTGGTGGTTGTAAGTGGTGCGCGGCTCGGAAGGGCCGGCAATGATGTCACGAAGTGATGGTGGCGGCAAGCGACGAGCTCAGCCGCTGCTTTGTTTATAGTGCTCGGCGTGAGAGAATAGGTTGGGCGTTCGGCGATGGAGGCATGGGAAGGGGGCCAGTTTCGGGCGTGGGAAGAAACCGTTGAAGAAGAAGAAGATGGGCAGAAAGAAGAAATAAAAAAGAAAAAAAAAAGTGTAAGAGTGGAAAAAGACCAAAGGGAAAAGAAGACGCTCGGAGAGGAAAATTTGTGGGGGAAGAAGACCAAAAGGGATGAAGTAAAGAAAAAACAAAAGAATAAAGAATAAAAAAAAGGAAAAGAGCAAAACAAAAAAAATAGAAAACTATAAAATGGCAAAAGTTGGCTTCGGGAAAAACCATTGAGCAGAAGGTGTAGGGAAAAGGAAGAAGTGAGGAAAAGACAAAAGAAAGAAAAAAAATCATTAAAAATGTAAAAAATGAAAAATTTCTTTCTTTTTTAATCTGACAGTGTTGGATCCGATTTTAGGTCGGGTCAATGGGTTGGATTGGATCTACCCGGTCCGAAACCGTTTTCCTGAATATAATAATATTAAATATTAAAAATTTTAAAAAAATTGAAAATTTTCAATAAAAAAAATTCCGAAAAATAATAAAAATTCAAAAAAATAAATTTCCGAAAATTCAAGAGCTTTGAGAGAACATTAAAACTTCCAGAAAATATTGAAAATTCGAGTTTTGTCTTTTAAATAATAATTAAAAAAAGTTTCAAAAATTAGAAAATTTAAAAAAATAAAAAAAATGTCAGAAAATTCAGAATTTCATTTGAAAAATTTTTAAAAAAACTTTCCAAGCTATTTTCTTAAAAAATAGAAGTTTCTTAACTCTAAAGTGTGCTAAAAAAATTGTGTAAGCCCTTAGGGCTCTATCTTAGGACTTCAATTGTCTCCAAAGACAATTACTCTTGTTTGCATGCTTTTACTATTTTGATCCCTTTAGTTTAGTTAAGATTAGCATTTATTTTTTCGTTAATGTTAAATATTTGTCTTCCATGCAATTTATTTAAACGCTTTCATTGGCTGTTAACTGTTATTTTAATGATTGCGTACTTGCATGATCACCTCACGTGTTAGTGGGTTCGTCTAAAATTAATCCAAACTGTTTGACAGAATTTCTGTTTAAAATGAACAAGACTAGGTACCGAAATGACACTAATTAGTTATTTAGTATAATCAAGTTCCCAACCCTAGATTCTTTAGTTGCGTAGAAAGTAATGTACACTGCCATGCTTTCTTGTTGACTCTAATAAATTAGTAATGACTCCTTATTACAAAATTCTGATAAATATTTCAATATTGCGTGAGATATGGGCATGGGAGAGCTTGTTCCTAATCATGGATCATAGGCCTGCCTTTTAAGCAATATCCCTCCTCTGAGGGGTAGGTCGCGACAATAAAAAATACATTAATTAGAAAAGAGAGGAACATAAAATAAAAGAGTAAATAAAATGATAAAAATGTCACAAGAGATTTTTATCATCTCCATAATATCATTTATACAAAATAATATTTATGATATGATGCGAATGTCTTATTTTATTGTGAATAAAATGTGGTAAAATTTCCTGAGTTTCATATGCTATCTTATTTAGTTCTATCTTATTGGAAATTCAAACGATAAAAGGTAGTTTTTAAGTTAATTTCATTTGAGATTGTCAAATAAACGGTATCGGTAAATCCTCTGTTTTAAACAAGCCCTAACAGTAACTGTTATGGGCAACCAGGAAGGAGCAGCTTCGCGGCAAACGACCGCCAGAGGAACTTGTACTTCGTAAACCACCAGAACTCGACGGACTCTCTCTCTCTCTCTCTCTCTCTCTCTGGATCGACCCTTTTCGGTTCTGGGTCGGTCGGTCGGTCCAAGGGGGCGTCCATGGCGTCGGAGGAAGACATCCTGGGGAGCAACAACGTCGAAGATGTCGCCTGGCTCTGTTCCCTGTCGGAATCGGAGCTCGTGCGTCGTTTTCCGTTTCCCAAATTCTCGTTTTCGTTTCGTCTCGCTTCGTTTGCGATGATCTTGACGGGGGCCTTGTTTCTGCAGGATATGCTGATGAGTTTGAAGACGCTGGCGCTTCAGCGAGCGAGAGGGATCGGCCGGGAGCATCTCGCCGAGAAGTTTGATCTGAAGATGCTCCGAGCCATGGGTACGTTAGTGAACTGGGTTTTGCGATGAGCTATTTTTGGGGTACGGATATCTTCCTCTGCGACCAAAAGGAGGATTTTTTTTTTTTTTTATTGTCCCTTTACATCGATCTTCTTTAAGTGAATTGGGTTTTGCAATGAGCTATTTTGGGGGTACGGATATTTTCCTCTGCGACTGAAAGGAGGAACTTTTTTTGTCCCTTTACATCGATCTTCCGGAGTTTCTCTGGCCCATGTTGCTCCGTCTTTGCCGGCTGGGAAGTTGATTGGCCATATAATGGATAAATCTTTTTGGGCCATAGCGCAGATATTACTTCCTGCTTTTCTCCCTTGATTTGATGGAATTGAATCGATGTTAACTTTGGCTGAATCTTGGTGTGATGGCCATAGTTGATGATCCAAATGTGCTGTGTTATGGTCTCCAAGTATAGTTCCTGTGCACCCAAACTAATGTCCATCTGTATTTTTGGTTCAAGGAAACAATGACAAACACATCGTCCGCACAAGCTTCTATAGAATGTCCTGTTGTTTCAGGAGAAGTTCCTAATCCTCTATGTGCTCATGTTGTGGTGTTTAAAGTTTGTTGGGTGAACCTCTATTATTTACGAGTAGTTCCTGTAAAGATGACCACTTTTTGTAGCCTTCTGTCATCCTCTAGTATTGGATTTTCTCCTTGCTTCATATCAAGTCAAAAGCTTACTTGAAGAAGTTTCAAAATGTTTATTCGACGTGAGGGACTGACTGTCTATTCAATGATTTGTTGATGCTGGGTTCTTGAGCTTCCCAGTCCGTCAGCAATGTTTTCCTGTTGTCACGTTCCCAATCCGTCAGCAATATTTTCCTGTTGTCACGTTCCTGATCCGTCAGCAATATTGATAGATCTTAGTCTTTAGTATGATCTATAAATAGGGAGTTAGGTAGGGATATCATTGATTGACAAAGTTCTTGTCTTGATCATGTATATGTCAGGGAGATTCATGCATCCATTATTGTGAAGATTGTTTCTTATTTCCTCATACATCGGCAGCTAGTTTTGGGTCTCCCTAAAACCACATGCTATCTTTGCTTTCATATATATGGGCTACTCTAGGTGCTTATGAGTTGTGGATGGATATTGGTTGTAAGTTAAAGTCAGTAATGTGTGTGTTAGAACTGCAAATGAGATGCAAAACTGTGCTGAGCAAATTTGAGTAAGGAATGAGTTTTCATCCTTTTGCACTTTTTAAATTTGTGCTCCTTGTAGATTTGGGTAGGGACAATTATGCAGATGTTCATTGCACATGCTATGTCCTTCTCCTTTGTTCTTTAATTGCTAGAGACATTAAAGTTTACTTAGATATAGTAGCTGTAGTCGGAGAAGCAAAAGGAACAAAAACAGGGCTAAAATAGAGTTATTGAAGATGGAACAGAGAAAGGTTATTCTTAAGGTTTATAAAATAAATGATGTGTGTTGAATGAGGAAAACTAATGCCAAAGTTACTGAAGACCTATTTATATTCCCTTGATCTAACATACTACTTTTAATCTATACTATTGGAGCTCATTAAAAGTCACGTGATTGGCACATGAGTGTTTGTCAACCTAATAACATGTTCAAAGATTCAATAAAGAACAAAACACTCAAAATACAAAGAGTTGAATTATGCTTCTACATCATTCTCCTTGGGCTGGAAAGAGTCAAGCTTAGTGTTGAAGACTTTGCCGAAGTAAGCATGTTTCTGGATCAATCTTCTTCATATTTTTCTACCAAAATCCATGTAGAAAACATGGCCTTGATCAAAGGTGTTGATTAAAGGATTCCCAGTAAGCATCGTTCTTCTCTGATTGGAGAAAACACTGCCTTCATTAAAGGATTTCTTCCAATCATCACAAATATTCGAATTCCATCATCAAAGCAATCAAAGTATTCTTGCTTTCTGAAAGCTTGCCAATTGATACTTTCACTCAAACCCTCAAATTGAGCAGGAATAACAAAATCAATCATCATCATGAAAAATACTCTCTCTTCATCTTTAAATTAGCCAGCATTTCCTTCACATGCTTGCTCATCTTCTTCTTTATTACCTAATGCATATTGGTAAGAAACTGAATCAAACTCTTCAGAAAGACTTTTCCTCGTCTCACTTGAACCATCAATACTTTCGACAATTCCATCTTCTGCCAGTAAATTAATTGCATTCGCTTTGGCTTGGTCACCATAGTCATCCCATGCAATTGTTGCATGACTTTGTTACTATCTTAGGTAACTGTTGTTGTTTCATCTTCAAAATCTTCATGGAAAGGATAGATCTCTTAATCAAGATCTAAGGCATCATGCAGTATATCTTCCAATCATGAAAGGGATTTTCTTCAAATCCATCATTACTATCATCCTCGAGACCAGCTTCTAGCATGTCCAAGGATTGCGGTGATCTTCTGGATTCTCCATATGGGCTTTCACAGTTCCTGTCACTGCAGAGATTGAAAAGCCCGTAACAAGTCTTCATCATACATTACATATCAGCCATCTCTATTTGTCGGGCTTGATTGCCTCTTCCGTGGCCTCTTCCATGTCCAACCATCATGTTGAATGAAAACCATAATTGCAAGTTAGGATCTTATCATCTTTGATACCAGTTGATAAAGGAAAACCATAACAAGGGGATCTAATACAATTTTATGAGGTCGGAGAATTGCAAGATAGCAAAAAGAATTAAAACAAACTTGAAGATGGAACAGAGAATGGTTATTCTTGGATTTATAAAAATCAATGATGTTTAATGAATGAGGAAAAACTAATGACAGAGTGAGTAAAAGACCTATTTTGCACCCTTGGTCTAACATAATAACTTTTAATCTTGATCATTGCAGCTCATTAAAAGTCGCATGACTACTACATCACTGCTTATTAACCTAATAACTCGATAAAAGACAATAAAAAGAAATACATTTAAATACTAAAAAAGTGGAATTATGTTCCTGCATCAGGTGCTCTCTAACATTACATGCTATGTTGCTATTGTGGGCCTTGACTTAAATGGATCGTTCATATGTCTCCAGTCTTGCAGTCTTTAATAAGTTTTGTAGCTCATATGCATGAAAGTTTGGTTTAAGATATGCATCCTGGCTTAGTTTTTTTAATTTAATTTTTTGGGTGCTCGATAGGGATGATTTTAATGGAGCATCTCAAAGGGAAGGTTAAGGATTTGGAAGGAATCCCTGGTTTGGCTGGGTCTACCTCACATCTAGATGGATCCAATCTATTGAAGTCGAGGCTTGAGAATGTTATGACACTTGAGGACATAAAGGCATGTCTGGATACTCATTTGAAGAAAGGACCATTAAAGAGGTAGATCATTTTTTTTATGAGTACGTACTCAGTCTTGTAACTTAAGCTTCTTTTATTTTTATTATATTTATTTTATAGTGTATTAGCCTATTGTGAATGGTCGGAGTTATTGTTACTTTGCAATGTCCTATTTTTTTCCAAATACTTTGCATTGTTTTTTTGGCTAGTGCTTTAGGGTTGTGGAAGTATGCCTTAGTGTGCCTTAGGTGAAGCACTAAAACTAACTGACCAGGATACTGTGATTGTGGTATTGTATATGTTAGCATTTTCATGCGAAAGTATAAGCTATTCTTTGCTTTATAATTATATAACAATCAATTGGTTGATGGTATCTGTATGCTACATTGAGTTGTTCAAGCCACGCTGTCAAAACGCACAAAACCGTAGAATGATGTTGGATTTCTATGCCCTTTCTGGATTTTCATACCTGTTTTATTCAGTCTAATTTGTTCTCATGATCGTCAATGGAGTATGCTTTATTCAGGGGGCTTTGTCAAACATGGTAGAGTTTAAAAATGACCTAAAATTAAATGTTGAAGTAAAGATGGTATCTCTTACAATGAGCTACCTGCCATACATCTTATCTGATTTAAGCCATAAGCACCCATCGCTGCACTTGGAATGAACTTGACAATATCAAGAATTAAACCAATTATTTCTTTGGCAACTTGAATGAGAAGCTGCTCAGTCAGATTTCTGTTATGAAGAAAGCAACTGAGCGCAATATATCCGTTGATGCTTAACAACATAGTACCCTTGTTATTGGGGAGACGTGTTGTCTCTTATGGACTGATTCTCCAGAATTTTCTGGTTTTAGTTGCTTCTACTCTCCTACTAATCCAGTGCTGAGTTCTGGCAATTGATTGGCTTTTTGAAAGGTTGAAGTGGGTCAAAATTGGAATAGAAGGAGATTTATCTGGAATCATGGTGGTGAAAGTATGGTTGGCGCTAGTTGTTGTGGCTACAGGAGATGTAACATTGCATTCAAATTTGACTTCCCACATTGGCTCTCTGTTATTTGGAAGACAATATTCCACCGGAAAGAAAAAGAATGATCTGATTGGAAGATCACAAAGTAGATTGATTTGATTAACAATAGCAAAAAAAGAAAAGGTATATGACACCAGTTAAACGAGAATTAATAGTTCTCATATGCCATAATGTAAGTTGTTGAAATAATCTTCTCATTAGCAATATTAATGGTTGTGGTTCTTGACTTCCAGGTGGAGTATTGTCATGCCAAAATTTTACTCTTGAAGTAATAGTAGTTTGTCTATTGTCGTAGTAAAAGAGGTTTTCTTACAACTACCTTTATTTGATTCTGAGGCTTCTGATACAATTTAAGAGATTTCAAGAACCTGTTCCATGCACTAATGGATAGAAAATAAATTTTACAAGGGGAATATATAGAAAAGAAAACCTTCTTTTGATATCCTGCAGCTATTTTGTGCATGCATGCTAACATGTGGAATTGCTATTGAATCACTTTTGAGTTGAGAGTTGTCATCTCAAACTCCTCCTTTTGTGGTTTGTTGGTGTCAGTATGTCATATTCACAAACTATTGATATTGGAAGTTTATACATCTTTCCTATTTTTGTTGATGCAAGGCATTGCGAAGAGGCAACGCCAGATCAGAAAAGGCAGGATGATGAAATGTAGAAGTTTATGAGACCTCATCGATTCGAAGGGACAACTAGAAGATTTTCTAAGCAGTAGATGCTTCCTCTGTTGCTTGTATGGTTCTGGCATGCTCTTAAAGACTTCCGTTCTGCTAGCTCTTTTCCCTACTATGCCAATTCTCTCTAATCAATTTGCCTCTCTGAATTGCTTTCAGGCGCTGGTAACATACACAACATACGCAACAAATCAGCAAATCTCAGTTGTCATTTGCTCTCCGCATTTCTGAAGCTATGTGGTGAAGAAACTAGTGCAGGCCATTCTCCCTAGCATATACATTGTCACAACTGTAATATGTATGTGACTGTAATTAATTAAGGGACCTTTTTGTAATGGATAAAGCAGCGTTGAGATTACCAATAGCTGGTGTGCTCATTGTTTAATTCATGCTAGCTGAGCTTGTCGTAGTCTCTCCTCACTGAGATCTCTGAGTGTGCTCAAGCTGTGACATTCGAAGAGGTTTCAGGCCTTTACATAGAAATCCATATGTCGTCCGGCAGAGATGCACCTCTTCATACATATTTGTGCTAGCATATGCTTCTTTGTATCTTTGTATGACCCTGGTGGTGGTTGACTTTCGATCACAATAGGACCAACATTGTGGGAAAATTTACTTACAAGTGAATAGATGAGCGCGCAGGCATGAGAATTGTATATATGTGCAACGGATGATGATTCAGATTCCATGCAGCTATTCCCTAGTTACCACATCCCCACATTGTTCTTGTTCTTCTGATTGCTGTTTCATTGCTGAGAGTGGGATGTGTGCCTTCCGAGTGTGGGATTTGTCCCACTCCGCACAGATTATGCTATGTCATGGACGAGTTTATGACTGTTAAAAAAATTGTCGTGTACCTGCATCCTTTGCTTTCTTATCTGAACGTGTGTCATCCAAGATGCGGTGCAGATGTCAAAACATAAAATTAGAAAGTCTAATTGATTCCTAGTAGTTGTACTCTGACTTGTGAGTTGGTCTTAATTTTAGGAGTGATCTTTTAGTTTTCTGAATGAATTACATTGTCAGTAGCTGGTTATGCGGTCTGCGTCTAGGCGAAGTGATTCAACTGGTATATGGTTAATCCGCCGGTCCATTTCAAGTGGTTATCATTCAAGTACTTCAGGGGATACGGCTTGAAAATGGGCCATACAATTAGTGCCAGAGCAGGATATCAAAGAATAACAACTAAGTTCTAACCTAGAACTGACAAGGGAGTCGACTCTTAAACCGTCATTGCTATGTATGTGGGGTTTGCAACATCCTGATCTTGCATATTATGAAGTTAACTAATGCTGACTGAACGAACAAGATTGGAATGTTCGAAATGTATTGCAGTATCTCGGCATCGAAATAGAGGGAAAGGAGAAGGGAACGATTCTCTGGTGATTGCTTTAAGTTAAAATGCTCTGGTTCTATCATCTTTTGAGAAACTAGGAAGCACACTTTAAGAAAGCAACGAATTGAGTAGCCATCTTCTGACGATTGGCAAATCGCCTTTGTAATATCATGGTAGTCAAGTGATGGAGAATTCTTGTAGGTATGTGATATAACGAGTATCGGTGTAATTTCCCCATTTTCTCCAAATTAGTTTACCAACCGCCATCAAAATTCCTTAGGACTCTCACAAACTCAATTCCATAGTGTTGTTTAGGTTTCATAGAAATGGCTGAGTTTAAATTTCGAGATTCATTTCGATTGAAGAAGATATGGGGCTTAATTAAGACTCGGTCCTACTTATGCCTTGCTAAATGAACTAAACATTCATTATATTGGATTTCAATTGAACCTCCTGAAATTGATCTAAGTATTTAAGTATTTGACTTGCATGTTGATTAGGTGATTAGGCAGGGGACATAGGTTTTGTTGCCCACACCAGCCATATACAAAGAATTGCATATAGGGCTTTCGCCATAGCTTAGTAGTTGAGGATCCAATTTATGAGTATATGAATCAAGCGCATGACATTATAGGTTCAGTTCCCCCATATCATCAAGTGCAAATATATCATATTTCAGCCGTTTGTCGAATCTTATGCTCACGTCTTTAACCTGATCCACTAGATATATGGGGGTGCTTTACAAGTTTGGAATTTCCCTATCACTAGGGTAGGCTTAATCTTTACGAAAAATAGACAAAAAATAAAAACATAAATCCTCAGGGCAAAAACAAAAAGATGCCGTTGATGGGTTGAAGCCAAGCGTGCAATGGCTTGGACATGGACAAGACAGAGCTTGGCTGCATCTGATGTAAGTCCATTTTCCATCATGCCGTGTTTTTTATTCATCCTCCCTTGGTGACGAGAATTATGATCTTCTTGTTGGCCATGCCTATTTCTTTTGTCCTTGCAGGCGCATGCCCTCTCCCCCCGACCTGGGCCCTCATGTTCCACAATAAAAAATCACTTTTTTTTTTGCATGAATACTGCAGCACTGAGCATCGGACTTTCTACTGTATTTAACTTATTATGTATATTCAAAGGCTAATGGCCTAGGGCACTTGTTACATCCTAGCTTCGCTCCATCCAACATCTTCATCTGCTGCTTTCCATTGTCAATGCTGCGTCATCGGATGCCAAGGCTGGGGATGCAAAAAATTGCAGGATCTCAAAACACTATCAGATAAGATATGTAAAACATGATAAAAGATCTGTAGGCCCCTACCCGACACGACCGTTCGCTCAGCCAACTTAAACTGAATACCTGTCTTTCCTAATACCGTAACTGTCGGAGGGAGGCGGCCCCCCCTCACTGCTTTCCCAGTCCTGAGATCGTCGTGTTACTGGGTTTTCCTTTGTCCGACCATCACACATCCTCTCTCTCTCTCTCTCTCTCTCTCTCCCAGACCTCGACAGGGAAACGCCAACGCATATATCTCGCGGACAAATTAGATGTGGTTGAGGCGAAGGCACCTGTAGAAGCAAGTGGCGTTGGGATTCAGATTACGTGCTAGACTGTGATCTGGAGGAGGGAGACGGAGAAGAGAGTGGGTGGTGAGAATGACGGTTGGTATCTAAATTTAAACGAAAGACCTCCGTAGTGTTTGATGTAGGATCAAGCGTGCCCAACGTTTTACCATACATACACGGAGAAATAAGATCCTCGATTAAAATCGATATATTTTCACGCCAAACAAAGCAAGTTACGATCTAAAACTACTTCTACGAATGAAAATAGACTTTCATTATAGTTCTAGTGAGATGTAGAGGAAAAAATTGTTAAAAAAGTGTTAAAACTTATTACACTTTTGCCAATTCAGTCATAAAACTTTCAATTTTATCAATTGAATCATAAACTTTTTTACGTTTTGTAATTGAGTCTAGGCGGTAAATTTTAGGTAGAAGACGCTGACGAGGATACCGGCCGTCCTACGTGGCACCACTGGCACAAACGTTGACAAATTTTAATATTATTTTAATATATTTTGAATTTATTATTTATTATTTTATTTTTCCTTTTTCCCCCCTAATCCTAGGCTAGGAAGGCTGTTGATTGGCCCTTGCCTAGTCTAGGTAAGGGCACTGTTGCCCTTGCCCAAATCCAAGTGAGGGTTGCAACCCTCACACTGTGGCCAGCAAGGGTTGAGATGCCCTCACCAACCAAGGGTTAGAAAAAGAAAAGAAAAGAAAATATTAAAATATTATTAAAAATCTTCACATCAACGCTAGTGGTGCTACATGAGATGCCCGACAATCATGTTAGCATTTTCTAGCTAAAATTTGGTCGGATGAACTCAATTGACAAAGTATGAAAATGTTTATGATTAAATTGATAAAATTAAAAGATTTATGATAAATTAACAAAAGTTCAATAGGTTTAAAATTTTTTGAACAATTTTCCCAAGGAAGAGAGACTCACTTTATACGTATATATTGGGTAAGGCTTCTCTACAAGGGGATATGCGTAGCTCTTAAGACTACATTATATTTTAGGCTTTGTTTATTTTGTTGAAGAAATGATTTGAAAAGTAATTTCCTAGAAATGATATTTTATATCACTTGAAATAATTAATTAATAAAGAATGTTTTCATTGCCGACAACAATATATGTTTAAACTTTTTTTGTGGATGATGAAAATATTATTCTTTCATTCCTTTTTGTAAGTAATACAAGTGATCACCTTTAGGAAAATATTTTCCAACTCATTCATTTTCCACGTGACAAATGAACCCAGATGTGTTTTCCATTTTGTTCGATCTTCCTTTGATAGGTTATTTTGTGTTTGCTTGAATATCTAGCACAATAATGGGCAAAGTAAGTTTCTTTTCTTTTCTCCTCTTCTTTTCTTTCTTGTTGGGATAACAGCATTGCTAGCATATTAATTTTTGTGCATTTTACAATTGAGTACCTAAACTTTTTCTTGGCCAATCAAGTACATGAACTTTTCAATATTAAAATTGAGGATAGAAACTGCCAACGAGTATAATAGTGTTGTTAAACATTCATTAACCGACTATATTGGCATCCAATATGGCATCTTGAGGTGATACCATGTCAATAGAGACATATTTGATGGCAAATATTATCCAAATCCATGCTTTCTCTCCCTCCTCATTGCACAGCATTTAAATGGAGATGGTATTATTTTGGTTCAGTATGGGAGCCATGTCAGTAAAATGCTCAATTTCACAAAGTAAGCGAGCCATCGGTAGCAAAGCATGACATGGTCATTTATTCAACAGATGCCTCATATTAAGCCAAAAGTTGAGATGCGTAATTGGGCACAAGAAGTTATTGCGGTATTGGACTGCAAAATGCACAAGATTCATATATTTGTAGTATCGTTATCTCTTTTTTCTACAAACAACTCATGGAAATTCTTGTGTAGAAAATCGGTTCATGCAAAGTGAGTGGAGCTTGGGGAAGTCAAAACTCTCACGCCATTATTGAGACATTTTCCATGCCTTGACAACCTAAGAAGTACCACATTATTATAAGTGTTGAGGTTCTTTGTCCACAATAATAAAGGGAGGACCGATAGAATGATTAAAGACACTCCAATTTGTCCCTATACCTTTGTCTTCTCTAGAAAAACCTCGACATATACGTAACAACATTGACAAATGGGTGGTATTGCACGTGCACGTGCACGTACAAGCCAAGGTAAGTACAGGATCGTAGTCCAACCACAAGCTTCCGATCAATTCCGACCTTTTTTTTTTCCATGCGCATAAGCACTTACTCATTATTTTTATGAACGAGATAAGGTTTCTTGAAAGTATTCCAGTTGCTTGTTCGAGTAGATAAAAATCTTTGGATTTACGTGGTGACAATAAAGTTCGTGTCCCCAATGTGTTACGAAAAGTAGGTGTTGGAGGCATGCAAAAGAATTTTATTGTATCCCAACATTATTATAAAGATGGTGAATTTTAAACTATAAAATGGATTATAGGTGTCTTAATCAGTTCTAATTAGTGGAAGATGGGGCGTTAGACCAAAAAGATCTGCTTCAAGATTAAGGCAGGCCTCACCATCAATGACGGTAGCTTCCAAGATCATCAAGTGGGGGCATATTGAAGATGCTGGATAGGGAAGCCTCTCCAATCAAAAGAAGGGTTTCAATTTGTTTGCCCATTTTTCTATAGCTTTGGATCGATATAAATTGATTCATTTTAATTTAATTTAGTTCGATTTGAGATCAGAGGGATCACATCGATGCATGATCTTGTTGAGGTCAAGGTCCAGGCAGGATCTAGCAATGGCGATCTCCAGGATTTCCACTTCGACCCTCTCTTAATCAAGGAATAATTAGTGAAAAGTGGGATGCAGAAGCAATGATCTCCGGCACCGTTGACTTTCTTGTTTTTAAAACAAGACATGGTCCCCCCGAATCTAATTATGTTCAATTCCAACGTTGTGAAAATTGGATTGAACTATACTCCAAACTAATATATACATATGAAAGATACACACTATCATAACCTAACAACAATAATATGAAATCTAGATGGCAACGTATCAAATCAAATATACAACATAGCCGAACTAAATATCTTATTTGACGGTTCCCTCGCACTAAAGGTGGTCGTAGATAAATCAACTGGAGTTTGGAAATTAAATTGTGTACATGACCTTGATAGTGAGGATCTCGACAATTGATCAGCGGAGGAAATATGGAGCATGTTTTAGTGCCTGAGGTTATTTGGTGAAGGGACAATCTTTTTGCAATATGCTTTGTTCGTTCATGAACAAATCACCATGAGTAATTCGAAGAGCACTATAACATGTTGGAAAAACTCCCTATATTGTTTTGAAGATGGCAAAATAGTTAAAAGCTACTGATGTGTGTATTATTAGTGTAGTGCCAGGTTTTAGATGCACAAGTAATATGTAAGTGGTGTCTTCACAAAATCATCAAAAGCTAAGAGTGCTCTGCCTCTATGAGGGGTGACCAAGGTATTGGATGTAGAAGGTGTCTAAAAGATGGTGGACCTGAGTAGAAGGTGAATGAGTCATAAAACGGGGAGTTGGTGAAACTTGGACGGACCATAGAAGGTGAACAGCTTAGTAGAACTAGAGTCATCAACATGCTTGAAAGGACCAGAGGATAGATAGTGATAGTCACTTTAAGTGAGAAGCATGAAGGGATTGGGAAGACCGCTAGTAGAAACAGCTCTTGCGATCGACAAAATGGAAGAAGTGTGATGTGCTTCTACTACTTGGATGAACAAAATTTACATCTCTTTTGACTTGATTCAAAATTTGATGGTTTTATTTATGATGGGCCTGAGTTGGCCCGTTAGGGCCCGGCCCGTGAGTTGAGGGCCCATGGAGGAACGGTTGCGATGTGAAAAGTTGCATTGTTTAGATACGAGAGGTTGTGTCTTTTGGAAAGGGTGTTACGGTGAGGAGTTGCGTCGTTTGGAGAAGACGCTTCGAGGGAAAATATAAAAGAAAAAGGAATGTACCTTTTGGTAGGTTACGTACGTTCTTTTTTCTCTCTCACTCTCCTAGAAATCAACGTAACAACAATCCCCCTAAAAACAACGTCTCTTGCACATCGCTTCTCTCCCTAAGCGAAGAAAAGAATTCTCTTCTGAAGAACAGTATCCGGTTTCCTTCTTGAATTGCAACGTCGGTGTTTAGTTTGTGGACAAAAGGTACGCTCAATCCCGTGGTGTGCTTTTGTCACGCCCCGATCCTCAGGCATGCGTCCATCCCTCACCTTGGTCGATTTTCAAATGCGATATCCCAGGACTACATATCGCCGACCCTTTTCTTTTTAATGCACAAGCCGAAGCAATTATGAAATCCCCAGACAATAAAACATTGGGATAGAACAATAGGATTAAATTCCAAACCTTCACTCTTATATACATTGCAAAACAGTGCACATGTATATACAAAGTGAACTATTAAGTCCAATTCACATTAAGCCAGTTAAAAACACAAGGTCTACAAACAGAAGCGGGGTTCTACAAGTTACGGGTCCCCATCCTCCTCTTCATCGTTCTCCACACTCCAACTGGAGCCTTCAGCAGACTGCACTGGACTTCGAGACCTTCAACATCCAAGTTTGCTACATCTAGGAACCTGAAATGGTTATTCAATAACCAATGAGACCACGTCTCAGCAAGTTCTACCCCCTAAGACCTGATTAGTAAGCCAATACACTATGAGCTGCCTAAACACGCACAGGTCAGAGGACTTACCTTGGCCTTAGATTCCACCTGCAAATCAGTATAATTTATAATAGGCACCCAACTACTCATAACAAATCGAACTAGTCGATTACATGTCATAGAGCACACGTGCATTCTCTAAGGCACTAGTTCACCAAAGTGATGCATCAAATCACCGAGCCCACGTGTCTCTTCCAAGATGCCTCACTTAATTCCCGGGCCCACGTGCATTCTCTCGGCACTCGTTCACCAAAGTGATGCATCAATTCACCGAGCCCACGTGCCCTTTTTTACGATGCTTGGGCCACGTGCATTCTCTCAGGCACTCGTTCACCAAAGTGATGCATCGAGTCACCGAGCCCACGTGCCCTTTTTACGATGCTTGGGCCACGTGCATTCTCTTAGGCACTCGTTCACCAAAGTGATGCATCAATTCACCGAGCCCACGTGCCCTTTTAGATGCCACTCTCAAGATTCAATGGCTTTATGGTCCCACCCGACCTTCTCAAGATCTAGTGGTTTTACGGTCCCACCAGACCTTCTCAAGATCTAGTGGCTTTACGGTCCCACCCGACCCTCTCAAGATTTAGTGGCTTTACGGTCCCACCCGACCCTCTCAACTATGGCCAACAATATTGCACCTCATAATTAAATTCCTCAATTTCATAATATCTTGGCCTAATTTGTTGATATCAAAGATACTCGATAAAATATCATGTGTGGGTACACAATCGGCCTTAGCCAAAATAGAATAGTTTCCTTTTTCTATAAATCCCACCATTTATGTAGTCTACCAAAACATTTTTGGCATTGTCAACCGATGCCCGGTTATTTTTCAATTAATAACCAAAGATTATTCATTTTAGGAATAAATCCTAAAATCGCTCATAAATCAATTTAACGCAAAATAAAGCTCAATTAAATAAACGGACTGCACCACGATCATCAGCACGAAATTCCGGTCACCGGCCATCCCGTTTGAATTTCCGGAAAAATAAATAATTAAATAATTAATTTCGAAAATTAAATAAATAAATATTAAAAATCCAATTTAGGCCTGTAATGCCTGATTGGAAGCCAAGACGAGCCCGGAAAATTACCGAGACCCGTTCAATAATTAACATGGCACGTCTACTAGCTAATGGCTATTTCTAACCACCTAACATGCATCAATAAGTCTCTAATTTAATTAATTTAAACTAATCTAATCACCTAGTTGCATTTAATTAAATCTAACCAACCCTAAGTATAATTAGCAGACTAAGAAAGCATTAGTGAGTAAAACTCACTTGGTAAAAGCGAAGTCCGGAACACCGCGACGGCGACGCGACGGCGGCCGAACTTGGGCCGACTTGCTTCACGGGCCCAAGATGGGCTAAACTTGCTGGGCTTGAAACTAAACTGAACTGGGCTTCAAATTGAGATGGGCTGACTGAGCTTGGGCCAAAATGCAACTGAACTGGGCTGAAATTGTGGACTGAAGACTACTGGACTGGGCCGTTGACAATCGTTGGGCCGAGGACTGTCGGGAATTCATAAGCTCGCTTCGTGCGAATTGCACGGCAAGATGGAGACGGCGAGCTGAGCAGATCGAGGCAGCAACATTGAAGATTCACTGGAGTTTGGCTTCGCTGGCGCTTGACGATGGAGTGGAGATGCTGGGCTTCTATTGGGCTGTTGGTCAAAGGTCTGGGGCAGTGAAGACAGGCGTGTGGACTGGACTTCGGCTTCACTAGCCGTTTCAAGGAATTTCTGTGGCTTTCAAGTGAAGAGACCGAATTGTGGAGGAAAGAAACGAGACAGAAGCTGCGCGTGAGAGGGCGAAGCGGCTTCGACGATCGTTCGAGGTTGGCTTCGTGAAGATGAAGACACGAGCTGATGGGGGCTTCGGTCAACACTTGGGGTTCGCTTGCCGTGAAATTGACCGAACATGTGGTAGCTTCAATGAACGTTGGCCGAGTAAAGAAAAGAAAAAGGGATATTGGCCTCAACGTGGAGGAGATGGGCAGAAAACTTGAGGTGGTGAGATGGCAGAGAGTTCAACGAGAGAGAGAGGAGAAGCGGCTGTTCCTCGAGGAAAGGAAATGAAAGCCAAGCTAGAAGAGAAAAGTGAAGGTTGAACTTCACGATGGAAGGCACGGTGAAGATGAGGAAGAAAGGGCCAAAAATTCCACAAAATATCTTGCAAAAGAAGCTAAGGAGGGACCCAATATCTTCAATCCTTAGCCATTACCTTAATTGCTTGTCCCCCTCCCTTTCTTTCTTGAATAGATTTTCCAAAAGTAAATCCAATTGAAGTCTCAATTTTTCAGCCTCATGCCCAATTTCGAAATTCACTATATTTAATTCAATTTCCTTACTCAATTTCCCAAATTGAGGTCCAATTTCGATGAAGAAAAATCCCATATAATTTTCTGTAAATCCCCGACACTCACAAGTTTAGTTTAGAAGCCCTAATTTCCACCGATTTAGGCCATCCGAATCTCCGCTAATTTTCTGCAACGTCCGAACCGATTTTTCGTAAAAATCTCGAACTCGATGGAATTTGTTCGAAAGACAAGACGACGTGATATAAATGAACCGTGACATACTCGAACATCCGATTTCCGAAACCGATTTCAATTTTGTGCTTAAAATCGACCAAACGCGATTTAGTCCGATCCGACCTATTGAGTAGCATTTAGGGATTTTACCGCGGTTATATCCCTTAACGGCTTCACACAATAGATTGGTTAACTCGTGAGTGATCAGCTCAAAGAAAAGGACCATCGGCACGTCGACGAGATGCCCATTTCATCTATTCGGGACGGGTCGAAAATTCGGGATGTCACAGCTTTTGATCGGTGATTCATGTTTGTTTCTGGGCTCGCTTCCGCTTCGCCTTTTTAGGGGTTTGATTTAGTGTCGAATCCTTTTTTGGGAATTAGTAATTCCCTACATTGGTATCAGTGCCCTAGTTCATGTTTCCCGATCCCCTCTTTTTTTTTATTGCTTTGATTAATTTTTTCTCGAAATTCGAGAAAAATCACTTTTGGTCGATTGGGGACGGAAAAGCCCGACACCCATGTACTGTTCGCCCTGTTTCGTGATTTTGTGCAAGTCGAAATTCGTTTTTGATAGTGCAGGGAGGAAGCTCTCGTTGATACGAGAAAAATGAGTCGCGGATCGCCGCTGGAAGCCGTCGGACTTGCCGCCACGCGCGGCCGGAACGCATGGGGGTCATCGGCGCGTGCAACGCACGCACTGATTCGTTCCCCCACAAGCAGCACGTCGAACGCATCGTGTCGCCCAAGCGCATGCAACGCATGCGCGCGCGAAACGGCGCGTCGGTTGCGCCGTTTCGGCCCTAGCACGTGCCAATTGACGTCATCGTGACGTTAGCCAGGCACGTGCGTGGCACGTGCTGGTCGGTTCATTCGACCGGCCCCACCGGACGACCAATCCGACCGGTCCGACCCGACCACCCATTGACTCGACCCGTTGACTTGACCGTTGACTGTTGACCGTTGACCAAAAAAAAGAAGAAGGATTTGTTTCTTTTTTCTCAATTAAGTCTATGTGGATTATATGTAATCCCTTATTTGTTCTGCATTTGTTGCAGGAACAATGCCTCCCCTTCAGTTACGTACGCCTATTCGCGTAATTACCGATAAACAAAAGGAAATGCTTTCTAAGTTGATAGCTGAGCTGACTGATTGTCGATAGGAGAATGGTGACTTAATTGATCATGTTCTTGAAGTCAACGGGAAGATACAAAAGGTCATATGGAATGGTCGTCCTATGCCACAGTCTGAGATGTTGCGATTTTTCATGAACACTCTTCCACAAGAATGGAAATGAGTGTTGAATCGCATATGGGATGTCAACAAAGCCGCTTCATATAGGAGTATTGTGATGTCTTTTATAGATGATTATTACCTGATTGTTACAAAAGAAAATATCAAGAAATTGAAGAAAAAATGATCTTTCCCTGTTCACATTTTGAAGTGGTGTTAGTTGTTTTTTGGCTGGTCTTTATTTAAGTGTGCTTTGTGGACATCTAATGTAATGTTTTATACCTAGTTGTTGTTGGTGTAGCAACTAATATGTTGTATTATGTGAAAACATTATTATTATATCATTGTTGGATGTCAAATATTATTTGCTTTTTGTTGTTGTTAACTGCTGTTGGTAGTTCATAGAAGTTTTTGGTAGCTTCATAGATTTTATTTTGCATGGACAATTATATTAATGATAGTTTTAAGTTAGGATTTTTTGAGGATGATTGGAAACATAGTAACCTTTTGATTTTGAAACCTTACTTGAAATTGTTCATTAATATGATGGGTCTATGCAAAGTAGATGCATAAATGATAAGTATTAATTATTCGTGCATATATGTCTGATGTGTTCGGATCAATGGCTTCAGCCACAAAGAGCATAGTTGCCGAGCTGAACAAAGGTGAAAAGCTCAGTGACGATAACTATGAAATCTGGCACATGAAAATCCAATATGTGCTGAAAGAGCAAGAGGTACTAGAAGCTCTTAACTGACCATGGTAGAACTTGAAGAAGGAAACACTGCGCAGCATAAGAGAGATAAGGAAGCTTTTGCTGCATGGAAAAGAAAGAACTCCCTTGCTCACATTACGTTGCTGAGTAGCATGGAAAATGACGTTATGCGGGAGTTCAGACGTTTTAAAAATGCCAAGGAGATGTGGGAAGCGTTGGCAGCAAGATTTAGTCATACTTCGGTGACCAGACTGAGACAGCTCACTATTAGGTTTGACTCTTATAAGAAGCCTCATGGTCAGACCATGAAGCAACATCTTAGAAAGATGTCAAACATGATGAATGAGTTTAAAGATGCTGGCCATGTCCTGACAGATGAACAGCAAGTGCAAGCAGTGATTCGTTCCTTGCCTCAGAGTTGGGAGCATATGAAGGTGCACCTGACCCATAATGAAAATATCAAAACCTTTGAGGATGCCGTGCGTCATCTTGGTTGGAAGAGGACCGCCTCTTGGCGGCTAAGCCAGAAACTGAAATTTAGCATACTGGTTCCAGCTCACATGGAGCTTCAAGCTCCAAGCGCAAACGTCCTAACTGGTTCGATAAAAGGAAAGGCAAGGGAGCAGGTCCTTCAGGGAAGAAACCTAAGCTTGACCAACATGAAAGGGGAAAACGCCCTCGAGTGAAGAAGCTGACAAGGGTGAAGTGTTACAACTGTAACTAGAAGGGTCACTATGCCCGCGATTGTCGCGAGCGAAAGAAGGTATACACCCCTTATACTTTTGAGAACTTTGCTTATGTGTCAAGTTCTGTATTTTTGACTGAATCTAATCCTTTGTGGACTGTAGATTTAGGAGCGACAGACCATGTAGCGAATGATAGAGAATCCTTCGTGGAATTCCGACGAATACCAACTGGAACTAAGTGGATCTATATAGGAAACAACTCTAGAGCAGAAGTAAAAGGAATTGACATCTGTCAATTGAACATACGTGGTGGACGCACTTTGTTCCTACATGATGTGTTGTATGCTCCGGAGATTCGTCGGAATTTAGTATCTGTTTTAGTATTGGTTAAGCTTGGTTTTAATATGAACTTCCATAATAGTGGTGTGGATTTATATTTGGATACAATTACTATGGTTGTGGTTATTTTCTAGATGGTTTTATTGTATTAAATGTTGACTATAGTAATGCCAATGTTTGTTATTCCATTTTCACGTCTCCCAATTCATATGATAATGATGTGAATGTGTGGCATGCTAGACTTGGTCATATTGACTAACAACGTATGAATAGACTAGCCAAAGATGGCTTGTTAGGCTATTGAAAAAGTTGATTTGCTCATATGTGAGCATTGCTTGGTAGGGAAAACGACAAGGAAACCATTTGGAAAAGGTAAAAGAGCTGAATTTCTTTTGCATTTAATTCATACTGATGTTTGTGGTCCGATGAATGTGAGAGGAAGGCACGGGACTATTTATTTCATCACATTTATAGATGATTATACTCGATTCGGATATGTCTTTTTGATTTCTCATAAATCTGAAGCATTGAGTTGTTTCAAAAAGTTTATGAACTTGGCAGAAAATCAATTAGACAAGAAAATAAAAGTATTAAGATCCAATCGAGGTCGAGAATATTTATCTGATGAGTTCATAAAATTATATGATGAAAAAGGAATAGAAAGACAGTTGTCTATTTCATATACTCCTCAAGAAAATGGTGTTGCGGAGAGAATGAACAGAACCCTACTAGAAATGGTTAGGTCCATGATGGCGCATGCTAATATACCTATCACCTTTTGGAGTGATGCGTTATTAATTGCTACCTATATAGTTAATTGAGTGCCTTCCAAATCAGTTACTTCCACTCCATATGAGTTATAGACATGTAGAAAATCGGACTTAAGTTTTCTTAAGTCATGGGGTTGTGCTGCCTATACTTATGAGTCCTCTCATAAGTTTGGGAAATTGGGTCTCAGAGGAAAGAAGAGTATTTTCATAAGATATTTTGAACACTCAAAATGATATGTGTTCATAGGTGAGCAGGAAAGTGGAAGTATAAGTGAATTCGAATCACGGGACGTCACATTCTTAGAGAATGAATTTCTTAAGAAGGGCGAAATAGGTAAAGAATACTCCCTATTTGAAACCTTGGATCAAGATAATGAACATAATAGAGTTCGTTCAAGTGAGAGTAACATGAGAGGTAATGAATTTGATTCAACTCACTCTCAATTACAACCACAAGATGAGATGATATTGTCATCATCTAATCCGAGTGGGAGCATAATGGGGAATGATGTACAAAGTACACAATCTCTCATGCGGCGCACAAGTCGCAAAAGTATTCCCCATCGACGTTTTGATATTGAAGGGGAAACTTTTATGGTTACTCCACAAGATGAAGATGAGCCAAGAAATCTTAATGAGACTCTAAATTGCCCTAGTAAGGAAAAATGAATGCATGCAATGGAAGTGGAGATGGAGTCAATGAAGTCAAACCGAGTTTGGAAACTGGTTGACCTTCCAAAATGACGCAAAGCTATTGGGAACAAGTGGGTTCTCAAAATAAAACGTAAAGCTGATGGCTCGATAGAAAGGCATAAGGCTCGCCTTGTGGCGAAGGGGTATAATCAACAGGAAGGAATTGATTATGAAGAAACATTTTCTCCTGTGGTGAGATTTACTTCGATTCGCATTATTCTGGCAATAGTGGTTAGTATGGATCTTGAGTTACATCAAATGGATGTAAAAACTGCTTTCCTCAATGGAGAATTAGAGGAAGAAATATATATGGAACAACCTATTGGTTTCATTATGGAAGGCCAAGAAGGAAAAGTATGTCGATTTTTTAGATCGATATATGGCCTAAAGCAGTCATCGAGACAATGGTATATACGTTTTTATAATGCCATAATGGCATATGATTTTACAATGATAGATGAGGATCATTGTGTATATATTAAAAGATCCAAAGATCAATTTGTGATCATATCATTATATGTTGATAATATACTAATTGCTGGAAGCAATATGGAGTTTGTTAATACTGTCAAGAGTTGGTTATCTTCCAACTTTGAGATGAAGATATGGGTGAGGCTGCATACATCCTTAGAGTTAAGATTTCAAGAGATCGTTCGAAGAGATCATTATTTCTTTCGCAAGAAACGTACATAAATAAGGTTCTTGAATGATTTCGTATGCAAGATTGTAAACCCATTGATACTCCTACTATAAAAGGTGAAGGATTGAGCCATATACTGTGTCCAAGGACTTTACAAGAGAAGGAACAAATGAAACATGTTCCTTATGCTAGTGCTGTTGGGAGCTTGATGTACGCTATGATGTGTACAAGACCCGACATATGTTTTGCAGTTGGAATGGTGAGTAGATACCAATCCAATCCAAGTCAAGCACATTGGAAGGCCGTTAAAAGAATACTGAGATATCTGAAGGGAACTGTTGATTACAAGCTGAATTACCAAGGAAAGGATTTGCAACTTGAAGGCTATACAGATACTGATTGGGGAGGAGATTTAGATGAAATGAAATCTACCTCTAGATTTGCTTTCTTACTGAACAATGGTGCCATATCATGGAGCAGTAAGAAGCAAACATGTATAGCATTGTCCACGATGGAAGCTGAGTTCGTGGCATTATCGGCAGCGGTACAAGAAGGAGTTTGGCTTAAGCGATTTTTGGATCATTTAGGTGTCATTGAGAAAGTTGCAAATCCATTATTGGTTTCTATCATCAACAAAATACTATAAATCAATCATAAAAAGGGGCAAAAGATCATAACAAACATTAGAACCATGTTCATGCATTGAATAAACCAAAGATCTGATACCACATATTAGAATAAAAAGATCTTTCAGTCACATGAATATGATATAAAATTAATAAATATAGCGTACTTGAATCAAATGTAGCCGTTATTGATCCGACAAGTGAGAAGATGTCTTCCTGTGGGTATGAATCTTCACCACTCTTCTCTATGATTTTGTGATGGATGTGTATTTTTCTGTCAACAATTTATGGAAATAGGGGAAGCGCGATAATGGAATATGTAAATTCTCCACTGAAAAAAGATCTCATATGGAGGGAGTAATGAGAACAACCTTAGAGCAGCCAAATCTCAACCTTCCATCAAGGTTTAAGATATAGATTCTACATGCCCAATTGGATGTCACAATATATTGCTCATAATATATTTAACTAAATTGAGCATATATCAAATATTATATAATAGACCTGATAAGTCACATAAATGGGGTAGACCTCGTCAAGCCCAACATCACAGCCCAAGTATTATTATTGGATACAGAAAATTTAGGGTGTCAACACTTTTGAGTCGAAATATATAACATTTCTCATTCTGAGAAATGGATTTGCTTTGGGAGGCCAGGAGCCGCTAGTGGGGCACCCGGCTGTTGCTCTGGGCTGACGAGCTGGGGCTGCGATTAGACTGCTCCGCTTGCAGCAAGACTTGAAGGCGCTCCACCTCAGCAATCTTGTCGGCGAGCTGGCTCTGGAGAGCCGTTATCTCCCCGACGCAGCCATTGACCGGGTCCCGTAGTCGGGCGTCGGCTTCGTAGACCAAGCTACTCACGGTGTTTGCTCGCTGGTCTTCTGGTAGTTCCTGAGAAGTTTCTCACCCAAGTGGGTCAATTATCACCTGAACTTGGTGATGCATGACGATGCAGAGATTACGGGTCAAGTTTGTGGCTACATAATTTGATGTTCTCTTAGACTTACTTGGAGAACCAGCATATCCCCCGAAAGAAGATGATGACAGTTCATTCGTAAATTTCTAAAAGATAAATCTAAACCTCAAAAAATTATAAAAATAAACACTAGTATCAAAATCAAGGGGGAAGTAATGGGGAAATTCCAAGAAAGTTTTTAACTTATTGCATTTGTGCTAATTTAGTCATAAACATTTCAATTTGTCCAATTGAGTCTTAAACATTTTGATGATTTGTTAATATAGTCCATTCAACCACTTTGGGATGGAAATCACTAACGTGAACGCCGGCCATCCTGTGTGGCACAACCGGTGCCAACAAACAATTTTTACAATTTTCAAATATTTTTCTTTTTTTTTTCTTTCCCTTCTCTTTGCTAATGGTTGGTTGTTGGTTGCTGGTCGCCGGCCATAAAAAAGTTCGGCCATCTGAAGGACTGGCCTTGCTTGGCGGAGGATTGCCCCACTTACCAAGAAAGTCAGTTTAAAGTCTTTTTGATGAGTTAGTCTAAACTTCATGAAAATTACAAAAACAGCACTTGATGAACTAATCTTTAGACAGACGGGTTTATTAACTTGTAGTGGATTCTGACGTCTACTCATGACTTTCGCCTTAGAACGAAAAAATCACTTTGACCTTTACAAAAGAATAATTATTTAAACGATGCTCGAAATAATGCTGATAATCTTATTCCCTTAAACAATTAAGCCCTAATTAAAGTCGTATAAATAAAATATCCTAAATAGACCCTTATTATTGATTAAGTCCAGGAAAAGTTCGGCCATCTGAAGGATCTTACTTTCTTCATTTTTTTCCTTTTTTCCTCTGTCTCTTGTCGAGAAAATCAAGGATTTTTTGACCTAGGGGAGTTTCCATTTTGCAGATAGTGGACACATGCCTTTATGTCGGGAAATTGTCGAGTAAGTAATGGAAGTATATGTTCTCATAAATCTTATTTATAGTAATTTTCCTAAGTTACGAAAAGCATATATGCTAAATTGAGCTCGTAACCCCGTAGATCTTCTAGTCGGTTATTCGTACGTCATTATATACAAGAGAGTAATATAATTTCATTTATGTCAGGCCCACACCCGCGTAAGTGGCTTCTTAAAAGTAATACTCTCTAATTTTTATATTCATAAATTAAATGGGAGCCCAACGAAAAAGCTAGAAGTGAAATGTCCCATTTTCTTGCCAAACTACCATAGTTTTTCGTGACAAACAACTTCACGTGATCCAATAAAAATTGTGAAATTTGATGTAGAAAAGGTAGAATCTAGAGAACCCAGTATGGATTATTTTACTAGTATATGCGGACCCATTCCTTCTCTACGTTCTTTTTGTGCTTTTTCTCGAAGAGTGCATGTCCGGCGATAAACTGTCAACAAGATTAGGATTAACAATGAATAGACAACAAAGATGAAGACATATAGTCAGGCCTGAAACATCTTTTAATGTACCTGCTCTGTCATGAGCGTGTATAGCTTTAGGCGTTTTCAAAAAAGCAATCCTAACATGATTTAGAAAAAGGGTTTTCTTTCCCTTTTTTTTTTCCTCCTTTCGATTAATATGCCGATATTTTCTCACAATTTCGATAAGTAAGAGTAGATCGAGAACAGAATTGTTGCTGTTAGATTTTATAAAATCATTGACAACTCTTCTAAAAAATATAAATTATTAGACGAAGACGTAATCTAATTATCAAATATTATAATATTCTCTTTTATGCTTAAGTCGAACTTTGACCTAAGGTTGAGCATGAAGATGTATAATACAGTAAGCAAATAAGGAAAATATTTGAACTCATGACCTTTGCGTTGATAATGTGTAAAGTCTTGTGGGACTACTTCTAATTATGCTAAAAAATTTAATTGTTAGATGAATATGTGATTTGAAATTTAAATATCTTTAAAATTGTTGAGCTACATTCGACTATAGGGTGTGTGAAATCATGTTAAAATAAAAATAAAAACTGAACAGCGATAGAAGAAATTAAAGTTGGAGAGAGAGAGAGAGAGAGAGGACTTTGAACCCTTTATCAAAATGACCAGAGCGGGATGATTATCTCTAAAGATTTGTTGAAAATGGTTTACGCAAGTGGCACCAAATGTTTTCTTAAGTTATAGAATGTCCCTAAGTTTACTAGTTGAGCAATGTTAGAGACTTTTTAATAAGAAGGATCACACAACTTGTATTACTAGTTAAGTGTCACAATAATTCATTTGATATTTGAATAAGTCACATCTGTAAATAAGATGATATATATTAAAGTACCTCTTATTGCTTGTTTTGGGGGTTTATATTGTGCATCATATGCATGTAATCTTCTTTCACCTAATGGCTTACATTTTCAAATTTGATGTTCTAAAATGATACCATAATTTGATTTTCACATGTGAAGCTAATCGTTCATCAATTACATGTGTTGTTCTCATTTCATTTTGTATGTGGGAGATCGTATTAAATTATTTTAAACCATTTTGTCTATAAGAGCTATGTTTTAACAAGTCTATATAGTTTTCTTTCGTTTAATAGCTTAAACTTTTAGTTTGGAAATTTTATATGTACACTTATTCAACCACTTAATTGTGGTCACTTCTCTTAGTAACTAACATTATATTTAGACTTAACTTCAAGGCGACCCTTCTCTCTCTCTCTCTCTCTCTCTCTCTCTCTCTCTCTCTCTCTCTCTCTCATCCGGTAAGTTAGTGGAAACCTGTTATCCTATCCACCTAGCTTGAGGAGTTTAGTGAGCCTACTGTATGTCCATACTACCTACTAATTTTTTATAGGTATAGATTTAATCTCTCAAGTTATAAGATCCAAATCAATCCCTCTCAGGTCTTAATCTTTTGACGCGAGGGAGACATTACTAAACCTTGGAAGAATTATATACAGAAACAAAATTATTTGGTATAAGATCATTGGTTGTCTCTCCATTAAACACGTATTACCACCATAAAATATAAGGAGAAACGTGGACCATATGGAGTAAAAGTTATTGAACAGATCTAATGCAACTAATCCTTATGATGAGCAATGCAAGAAGCAAGAATTATACTAATAGCTCAACGCATCACGCTAACCATCTGCTTAAATAAATCTAAGATACTTGAATGATTGTATGGAACGAGTAATGCGTGATCTTATATGGGAAAATCACCAAAGAAGTAATAATTATAAATTTATTTTTTTGGCCAATTGAGTTCTTAATTTTTTGCAATTGTGTCAATTCACTCAATCTAGCTAAATTTGGTCAGTCAACACCAACTGACAATTTTTTAATAATATTTTAATTTTCGAATTTTTTATTAATTTTTTATCTTTTTTTTTCCCTCCCTCCTCCTTCCTTTGGCTTCGATGACTAGCTAGAGGTGAGGGTCGATCACTAGATTGAGGCAGTTGGCCAGTGGCAAGCTAGGCGAGGGCAAGCCGGCAAGGGCTCACCTCACTAGTGGCTAGGCGAGCTCCACCTCGCTAGATCTAGCAAGGGCTCACCTTGCTAGTGGCTACCGAGCTCGCCCTCACCTACCGATGATGACGTCAAGTTTCCCCTTCCATTGGCAAGGCTCGCCCTCGCCCAAATCCAGCAAGAGCTTGCCAGAATGGGCTTGCCTTGCCAGTGGCTGGGTGAGCTCGCCTTTGCCTAGTGACGGCAAGGGGAGCTCGCCACTGGCCATCAATTGGCCTGGTGAAGCTTACCCTTGCTAGTGGCTAGCAAGCTAGACCTTGCTAAGTAAAGACGAGGCAAGCTCACCACTGGCAGACGACTAGTCCTCCCCTCTAGCCAATCGTCAAAAGAAGGAGGAAGGAGAGAAAAAAAAAAAGACAAAAAAAATTAATTAAAGTATTCATAAAATAAAATATTATTAAAAAATTGTCGACCGGCGTCAGTTAGCACCACGTGAGTGCTAGCTGGGCAAATTTGGCCTGATGAAATGAATTGACACAATTGTAAAAAGTTTAGGATTTAATTACCAAAAAAATAAGTTTAGGATTAAATTGGTATAATTCTAATAGGTTTAGGACATTTTTAGTAATTTTCCTGATTTTATACATATGAGGAGATGAGGTGCATGACCTATCACATTATATAAACAAGGTAAAATTAGAGAGTTTGAGGGGAGTGGGGAAACAAACATGCTTAAAAAAGAGAGATGGGGGGTGAACCTGTAACATCTTGTTGACATTGCTGGCGCCGAAAACCTTGTGGACGTTGGTGAACTTGTGGGGCTCGCTGGCGGGGAAGTACGGGGCAAACATGCAGTCCTGCATGCACCTCCTCCGCAGCAGCTTGCACGCCGCGCACGCCAACGGCATCCCCCGGTTCCTTCCCTCGCTGTTCTCCTCCATCGCTCTCCTTCTCTGGTTGAAGTGAGCGCGGAGCTTTGCTTGCCGGGTTCTGTGTGTTTTTGTGTGTGTGTGTGAGAGAGAGAGAGAATGGGGATGATATGTTTTGCCTTTTAGGCTTAGTCAAAGGAGCAAAGACAAATATGAAGTGAAGGAAGCAAAAAAGGGAGAAAGGGTGAGGGGAGAGACGTGGAGGGAATGTGAAGGAGAGAGGCGGGATTTATATTGTATATACAGAAGGGATCGCCTAAGGAGAGTGCCCCACTCTCCACCTCTCAAGTAATACAAAAGAGCAAAGACGAGTGCGGAGCAAGGAGAATCTTTTGTGTCGACAGTGACATGGGGCACCGCCGTGACACCTTTTGACAATTTTTCTTTGGCGATACACTGACTTTTCCCTCTCTTTTGTTGATGTTTCGTCCTACACTTTGGATTTTCTTTCTTTTCTTTTTCTTTTCTTTTTTTAATTCTTTTGTGATTGACTGGGAAACCGCGGGCGCTGCGGAAGGAAGAAAAGGAGAGAGAGAGATGGTTGAGGTGATCTGACAGCCGCGGCTGATCTTGCATGAGGAGACTCTTCTTGTTGAGGCGGAGGTTGTGCAACTCTAGTTTAGTTTAAGTAAGAATTCATTTGTTTCATGAAAAATGAATGATTTAGAAAATATTTTTCTAAATATGATTGTATATATAACTTGTAAAAATGAATGAACGAAAAAAAAAAAATTCTTCATCCACAAAAATGTTAAGGCATAAATTATTATCAATGAAAATACCAACATGTTAAATTGACTAATTATTTCAAAAGATAAAAATAATTACTTTAAATTATTTATTTTCCACAAAACAAATGGAGCCTAAATTGAGGGTTTCGGTACTATGGATTGATTGATTGTCTCTTATCTCTCTATCTAACTCAGCATCTTAACTTGACATGTGTCTATTTGTACCATAAAATACGAAAAACAGAAAAAAATTAACTAAGTACTAATTTTTCCTGTTTCACTATATTATAATATAACCACCGTCACTTATCCAAAAATTCAAGATTGTTGGCAAAATCTCGTTGCCTTAAACTATATGGAGGGTGCCAACTCTTTGCTATGAATATGACACGAGATAAAGACCATTCATATCTAGAAGTGAGCACCAATATTGGACCAACCCAACCCCGCCGGTCTTGGTTTGGTCCCTAACGAAACTAGGTCGATCCTTGATCTTAAGACCCCTGGACCTTGCACTGTATGGGTTGGTCGCACTGTATGGGTTGGTCCACCTAGGCCAACTCTATACATAATATATTATATATTATTATATATCTAATATATTATATACCATATGCTTTTGTCTACTTTAAATTCTAGCACATCTTCATCTATTCTCTTCATAGTTCAATTCATCATGTAAATTATAAAGTAGAAAGAAACCCAAACCAATTTCAATAATAAAAAAAAAAGAAAAAGAAAAAGAAAAGAAAGAAACCCTCTTCACTTGCCTCGGCCTTGCTCATGCCTCGGCCTTGCTCGCCTTGGTCACAACTCGCGCCTCTTCGCTTGCGTCACTCACCTTGTTGCTAGCCTATGTTCACTCACCTCACTGCTTGCCTTTGTTCTCGTCTTGCATGCTTGTTTTAATGGTTTGTTGCTATTAGCAAGTGTAAGTTTTTAATGTTATTTTATCTTATATTTATGTTTGATATATTGGTGTTCATAATTTGGTTGCTCAATGTCACATTATTGATAAATATGTAATTTGAAATGGTACATTTGTCCTTTTAAGGAACATAAGAAAGGAAAAAAAATAAGTGATTGGTCTCAAGTTGGACCCATAGGGTAGATCCGATCATCGATCCCAAGCTCAACAGGGTCAGTCCTCAGTCCCAAAAATTGAGGACCAACATTGTGTGGATTAGTCCCTGGATTAGGTGTTGGATCGGTCCAACCCGAACCATGCTCACCCCTATTCATATCAGAAGATTCATTGATCCATGCTCAAGCCATGGTTGGGGTTGCTATTAGGGGTGTACAAAAGAATAAAAAATTGGTCGGAACCGAACCGGAACTGGCAATTCCCGAGAGAACTAATCTGGTTAAATATATATTTAATTTTAAGGAAAATTTTCAATAAAAAATTTAAGAAAAATGAAAACCGTAAAATCCCTAATTTGAAACTTGATACCCATTAATTGAGTGCTTGTCTTGTCTCATTCTTACCTCCTATGAGTTGTCTCTCTATCTCTCACTCACGGTCTTGACTTTCAAGCTCAATGCCCATCGACTATGTCAACTCTCAACTTTTAATATGAATCCAATATTTTTACTAATCTTGCAGTAAAGAATATAGAAATTCTATGTTTTTTTACTTTACTTTGGCTTGTCAGAAAATGTTGTACTAACTACGTGAAACTTGATGGGATCAGTTCCATGGACTCACCTAGGAACCTGACCAGAGTGGCAAGTTGGTTCTCGGGTGGATTCATGGAACTAATAGGTAATTCCTAGTTTAAATTTTCAAAACTAGTCCTTAGTCTACGGTTTCTGGTTCCAAGGTGGGAACTATCCACCTCAACTATGCTCACCTCTAGTTGTCATCTTTCTCTCTCAACTTTTGTTTCTCAATTTTATTTTCCCTTTTATTTACAGAGTTTTCTAAAGTATCGATATCAGCTGTTAGAATATGTTTGATTTTGATGATTACTTCTGTTGACTTATTGCTAGCCAGTGGAGGACTAGATATAGTGGAGGACTAGATATAGAGAGTTGGAGAATCTAACGAAGTGGAGGCTTAATGGCCTCAGGCTAGGATTGTCGAATCCTAGTGCTTCCTCCTTTATTTAATCTTATGACTTTTCCAATCAAAAGGCTCTTCTTTTAATCACTCTAATATTGTTTTCCAATTTAAAACAAATGACACTCTAAATGACCTGATCCATCAATCAATCTGTCTCTTTCTCTCCCTAGTGGTGTTTAGCGTAAAAATTTTCATGGGAGAATTATCCAAAAAGTCCTAAACCTATTATAAGACCTTCAATTTAGTGTTAAATTTTCCACTTCAATCAATGTAGTATTAAACTTTCAATAATTTTTTAATGTAGTCCTTCCAATCTTGACATCCAGTTAGCACTGGTCATTCAACATAGTACAACCAATAATATGACATATTCGATATGGCTCAAATGTTGTCCTTTTTTTTCAAAAATGGCATCATTTTGCTCAGAAGAAGTTGCCTCTATTGCCCTACCGATATGTCTATAGTACACGTTAGCATTGTTAATCACATCAAATGCCACATCATCTTGAATGGACAGAAAACTTGAAGGTTCATATTTGTGCTCCCCAAGTAAAACTTTTTTTTTTTTTTTGGTAGGACCTCTGAAAATTGGGAATGTTTTGGTCCTGCAGTTACAAATTTATGGTTTTTTTTTTCCTAAGTATTTGGCCGAGAAGAAGATGTCCCTTGCTGGTGATGTTTATACTTTTCATCTTTGTACCTTTCAATGGTCTAAGATATACGGCCTTACATCATTATGTATCAGAAATGGAGCTGAAATTAAAGAATGCTCCACAAAAGCATGCATGCGGGATTTATTTGATCACGCACATTTATACTTTGAGGAGAGAGGAAAAAAAAAGGAATTTAACATCATTATTAGTTGTTAGAATAAGGATAAAATAAATTAAGGAAAAAGGGATGTCCAGGGGACGATCTACCTCATAATGATGAGGTGCTCGATGGCAAGGGTCATGGGATCCAAATCAACAATCATTGTCTCAGTCAACCTCTCCTGCGTTTTGGTCTTCCCTCTCTTGCACCAGTGAAATCGATTAGCTCTCCCACTCGTCCAAAAGATCTAACAACCCCTCATGATGATGGCAATGAATTGCCGAAGACCGATACGTGAAGAAGGAAAAATAGATATATTAATAAAAGGAAAAAGCTCATGGGTCAGGATAGTCCGTGCATGAGATCTTTTTCCCTTTTAGAAAAAAGGCATTGTTAACGAGTTTTTCGAAGAAAACTTATTAAATAAATCTAATAATAATAATATGTTTTTCTTTTTTGACGCATTAATTTTGTATAATAACGTCGTTTTAAAAATGCCAAGCTCTTTATTTTAATTATTTAACAAATACCTTTACCTGTCACAAAAATCGCGATTAAAAATCATGTAAAGGTTGAAGTTAGATTTGTGAGGGACCAACCTTTATATTCAAGTGGTGACCTTCTAGCAGTCGAGAATTCTGTGAACATGCGGATTGAGTTTATCCCTTTAGATGAGTCCAAGTTCAGCTTGGGCTTCATAGATGTTTGCGATGATTGAGCATCCGTCGGTGCATTGAGAGGGCCGGCATGAATTATGAGAACTATGACTTCGTTACAAACTTCAAGTTGGGATGGAGAATTGTCAAATTATCTCTCGAGTTTGAGCCAATGAACAAAACCTGATTCAAACCTCAGCCATGTGATTTAAATTAGGAAAGTCTTGATTGGTACTTTTGGTCGACTGAACATATGAAACAACAACGAAAGCCTTGTTGGAGTTGGATTCCTATTTTGAGTTGGCTAAAAGGGGTTTTCTACGTTGGATAATGATGTGGGCAAAGTCCTATGTTGTGCAACTAATGAGATATTTTGGGACTTATGACAGGTTGGGTATCTATTCTGGCGAATTAGTTTTACCGAATGACCACACCTTGTGGTAATGGGTCAATATGGTTTCAAAGCCATTCCTTTGATGCCCACCTTCTTGTACTTTATTCCTAAGGTTGTGGTCCTTTGGTGGTGGCCTGAGGCTACGTCCTCGTGGGCCACATTGCGAGGTTGCAAAATTCTAAAGAGGAGGAGAATGATGCGGGCAAAGTCCCACATTGAGGAACTAAGGAGATATTTTGAGTCTTATAATGGGTTGCGTTCCCTATATTGGAAAGCTAACTTTTCGGGACGAGTTCTTCTATCCCTTGTAATAACGCATCAACACGGTATCAAAGTCATTCCTTGGACAACTCCTTCTAGCACTTCATCTTCCAGATTATAGTCCCTTGGTGGTGGCCCAAGGTTATGTCGCTGGGACCATTTCATGAGGTCACATAATTCTAAAGAGTAGAAGGATGATGCAGGCAAAGTCTCACATTAAGCAACTAATGAGATATTATGAGGGTTTATACTGGGCTAGTTTCCTTATTATGACAAGTTAGCTTTTCGAGATAGTTCTTTCACCTCTTGTAACGTATCAGATATAGAGGTGGATTTTTGTTTCAATATATCGAACTAAATAAGAGAAGTATTAGTATTTTTCTGAGAGAGTTTTTTGTATGAGATTATAAAATAATGCTTGTGGGTTTTGTTTTGGGTGTAATTTAAGGTTGTGAAATACTTGAATTATTATAACTCTTGTAATTTTGCGGATTGACGAAAGATTTCTTTTTTATTTTTTTGGCGGTTGGCTCTCACCGTAAATGAAGTACCAAACTTTGGGCCGAATGATTTGAAACTTCGATGTTCCTTATGATTCCTAGTTGATTTTATTATTAGCTCCCGTGTTTTTTTTTTTTTTTTTGCTTTTCCAACTATCTCCGTTACTTTATTTCAATTTTTTCATGGAACGAACTAGCAAAAGGGAACGGAGGACAAGTATTAATATTAGTTTCCATCTACGTCATAATCGTCGGGCAACGGGACTGCAGTGACGAAGCTCAAAGTCCTCAACACTTAGCCCCTCTCTTTTGGTTATTTAAAATTATTCATTATTTTCACATACAAGTTGCTATATTATTTTCACTATTTTAACCATCGCGATCCCATCCAATGTGGACCAAACACACGTGTAATGTATGTTGGCATCCGGTTCTATATAAGAAATCTATTTTATATGGCTAAAGCTACCGAAAACTCTAAATTATACCTACTGTAATATATTTCTAATTTTTTTCTATAGCATATAAAGTCTTAAACTTGTACTTATGTGACACATTTATCCTCCATCAAAGTTTTGTCAATGAGAACTATAAAAAATTTGTCAACATGAAAACAGTGTTAACATAGCGCTCTCATGACTAAAGTGAAATAAAAGTGATGTTACTTTGACTTAAAAATTGTTTAACAGAACCTTGACAGAGGGCAAATATGTCGCATATTTATAAGTTTAAGGTTTTTTATGTTACAAGAAAAAAGTTTATTATAAATGTGTCCCAATGAATATTGTTTTGGGTTTTTGATATTGCAAAAATAAGTTCAAGGTATATGGAGCATAGTTTGGGGATTTATTGTAGTTTTTCCCATTTCTTATATTATCTCATTCTATCCAATTTGAATACAAATGTTACCATACAAATTTAACGAATTAAAGGTTTTTTGAAATCAACTTCGTGGTTAGTATTTATTGGTTTGGTGTAGGAAAGTTGACCAAATTTGAATCGAATGAGTGCCGAGGACTCAAATGGGAGCAAGAGTGAGAGAAGAAAGAAATTTTGTTATTTTCGTCCTAAAATTTTCACCAGCAATGTTCTTTCTAGAAGTCCTTATCTTATTACCAATCGAGATCAGTTTAGGGGACATTATTTAATTAATTATAAACTTATTGCACGGATGTTAATTCAATTATAAACTTTTCAATTTTGTCAATTGAATCATAAACCTTTGTGCCAAATTCCAATGTAGACCTTTCGACTAATTTTCATCGAAAATTGTTGATGCGGCCGTCTAACCATCAGTGGACTATCGCCCTACGTGGCACACTGCTATGTTAGCAATTTCCGACCAAAATTGACTAGGATGACTAAATTGGAACTTTGTGCGAAAACTTAGAGCTAAATTGGGAAAATTGAGAGTTTCATACTTACATCTGTACAATGAATTTAAGACTAATCGAGGTAATTTTCCCAATTAGTTCGATGGTGAAGAAAATTAGCGGTGCCCAAGACCCATATTATTCCACCCAAATCATAGTTATAAAGGATGTGCGCATCATTTCATCAACCTAAAAACTTGGCACTTCCCATGATCTCCCATGATTGTGTAACATGCCGTGGGATTGGACCTCATCCCTTTAATCAGCCGACAAAAATACTTCGAGAATGAGAATCTTGACCTCTTTTTTATGTGACAAGCTCGAAGTCAATTTTTTTTTTCTTTGGAGGTGTGACCACAAAGGAGTCTAAAGACAAACACAATCGAACGGAGGCATGCATGTGTAGCTCATGTGCAATATCGACAATGATTTAGCGGGTGAATTAGGTGAAGCAATCATGCAAATACTTTCACTTAAAAATTGATTTTATTTAAGTTTATTATATTGAATTCTCTTAGACAATACCTGATTTTGGTCCCCCCACCCCTCATCAGTCGGTCAAAATTGTCGAATTAAGAAAAAAGAAGGAAAGAGGTAATTGGCTAGTTCAATGATTTTTCTCGCGGTTGTGGTGCGGTTGTAATTTTGGCTTGCGAAAATAGTCAACGCCACTCGGCACGGTTTCTACCGTTGGGTCTTTCGGTTGGTAAGGAAAAAAACGGGGAGGGAAAGCACGAGGCTCCAACCTTTTTTTTTTTGAAGTAAATGAATATTTTAAAATCAAAGTTCAAAGTGAGGGCGGCCCACCCAACATGCTTTTTATTTCACAATATATTTTTATTAAAAAAATTATAAATTATTGTACTTTTGGCCCAATGGAGCCGGTTGGGATTTGTGCTTTGCGAACATGACCCAGATGCTTTGCGGACATATGAAATCATTTCATATAGTGTAGTTTTTATTTAATTATTTCTTATGGATTTGTCGTAGACACACCAGCCGAGTAAAATATTGCTCAAGGGGTTTCATTTTCTTCAGTTGAGCCGTTGATATGAGTAGTTACACTTTTGTAAACTACTTATATTTCAAGATCAACGGTTGCGGATGTAATTTGAGTAAAGGGTCTTTTGAGCAACGGCAATCCCAACCTTTTGGGATCACATTCTTGGAATTGTGGATTCTCTCTATTTACTTGTTTAAAGAATGCCACAAAATAAGTACAAATCAGATAGTTAGTGTTGATAGATATCATCAAATATTCACAAACAATGATCCAACCAACTTAAGGTCTTTATCTTGTGACTCAAGTTTTAGCTAAAATTTGAGCAAGAATCTACTCAAGGGACACAAAGACATCCGAAAGGACTTGACTATACTTCTCCATTAATTGGTAAATTCTATGTGATTGGCTCTCCTCGTTGAGGCATTGACATTTGAACCGAATCACATATATTTGATGTCATTATCATTCTTTGATAATTTTTATGGTAATTCATCCTCTCCTATTTGATATTGAATTTGACGGTCTGTTAGTTTTCGTGCTATATTACAACAGGGTCACCTAACATGCAAACCATTTTAAGTCAGCCATTTTACATAGGATAATGATTTTGACTTAATCGGTTCATAGAATTTGTAAGATGTTTCATAAGCCTTCAGATAGCAAAGTATCTACAGAGAGAGAGAGAGAGATGTTTTTTTCTCCTTCCAATATTTGACTAATTTTTTGGCCGATCTGATCCACATTCCAATAATGAGTTGATTTTATTGAATTGGGTAATTTACTAGATATGTACACCACATGTTTTGCCTTGTCTAGATTTGAACACATCCTTTGACTATAAAATTTGAAACAATTCCATGACACACATTCGTTAGTAAGTTTTGGCTACCAAAAAAGAGTGATATCTCTCTCTCTCTCTCTGACCACCTATCTAGAAAAATAGGCATGTCAGAGTGCACTCGTACCTCTCCTCAAAGCAACAATTGCTCCAAGCATCAGCCAAGCCAATTTTTTTTTTCTTTTTAATAATCTTGGGACACAAGCGTAGGGATCCGACTATTTGGATGTCCATAAAAAAAAATTATCAGCTCAATAAATGGGTTAAGTCCAAGACTAGACTTTAAGCTTTTGGACTATGTAAATTGTCTTGATGTAGAGCAGTTTGCATATAGTTGATGACATCTAAACAAGTGATCTCAATAAAGGAGTTAAGTTCAAAGTTGGACTTTAAACTTTTGACCTATGTAAATTGCCTTGATGTAAAGCCGTTTGCATGTAATTAATGAAATCGAAAAAAGTGACGTCCAATTCTTGAGCCGAAAATTTTCAATCACCCCAACCGGTTGTGTCGACCATGAGGGGTTTAAAAGGTGATTTTTTGTTTTTTAGGAGTCTATAGGTGTTTTTGCAGCTTTTACGATTATAATGCTTTATGTCTAGAAGTTTCTTCTAAGTGAAAATTTTATTATCATGCTTACTTTTTACAAGAGGAAAGCCCATTTTGGGTAGATAGATCTCGAAAAAACAAATTGTGTTGAATAGCATATACATACTTCCAATTTAGTGGGCCTTAATCTTTTAGTTTCCCCAGAAGTTTAAGTAAATTCTGCCCTGTGAAAATTAGATTCCATGCCATACTCGAATAAATTCGAGTCATGATTTTCGTTTTACTTGTCAACCTTATTTAGGTCTCATCGGATGCATCTTTAAGAACATATTAAAAACCTTTTAATGCTCGAGGAAATATTGTACCACCAAGGTTTCGGACCTAGTGTTAATGGGTTTACATGTCTTTGACGAGATCTCAAGTTTGATTCTCATCATGAGTGGACTTGAACTATGTTACCTAGTTATGGTATATGTCATGTAAAGAGACTTATTGACTATTAAGATCTTGGTGGAGATGACTGATGGCCTCGCAAACCATGGACTCTCAAGTTGTGGGTTATGTAAAATAGTTATAGCTCAAATCAAGTATGAGATCCTTATGGTAACACTTAGAGGATGTCATTAGCAATAGTCGCCTCTTCCAACCATTTTCCATTTACCAGATAAATGTCTAGCAAAATATTGGAATGCCTCAAGCTCCACATTATGTGACGAAGAGGACTCACTCACCTTTTGTCACATAAGGTTCACGCTTAAAAGATATCACATGTCAACTTTTTTTCAAAATATCGCCAATGATGGTCTCGGTTTCAAAACCCTAAGATGCCAATTCCATTGGGAGTAAGACCAAATCGCCGCAGCGATCACAATTTCAAAGTTCTCACTTGCGTTTCAACAAAAATCCCATTGGGCGCATGAGAAGTTCGTTAAGATAGCTGTTTTTGGCGTTTGATGGATTGGCCGATGGTGAATCTTCTTATGGGTGAAACTTTTCGTGAAATGCTTGCAAGATTGCTTTTGTAGAGAAGGAAATAGTTAATCAAATGTTGATGCTTATGAGTTAAAGAGAGAGAAGAATATGCCAGCAGATAAATAGTGGTTCGGTCAATTTTTTAGTAGCAGGTGTTTTTTTCACCTGATATTAGAGTACAAAGCCTAGAAATCGTTTCAGAGAATGTAAATCGATATACAAACAGTAAACACGCTAAAAAGCATGAGAGTATTCAATACAAGATAGAACAGAATCTTTCTATTTTCTGCCGCTTTTCTTAGCAATACTTGAGCCCTTTAATAATCTCCCAAGCGTTCATCTAACCGTTGCAAGACTTCTCTAGGTATAAGGATCCGTTGGATACAAGCCTCTCCTTAGTTGCCTGCAGACTGCACAATCAGTTTTCTATCCCTGAGCCAAAAAGGAGATTTTTAGAAATAGAGGCTTTTGCTTTTGTCCAATGGCTGACTCTGTAAATTCTTGCACACAAAGAGAAATGCTACTCTAATTTTCTCTGGCTTAATTTCTGTGGACTTCCAACCCTGAAACTGGTTATCAACCTCTAATTTGAATTTTGTAGGGAATTACTGATTCCCAAAAACGGATTCGACACTAAATTAAACCCCTAAAAAGACGAAGCGGAAGCGAGCCCAGAAACAAACAAACATGAATTACCGATCAAAAGAACACCACGGGATCAAGCGTACCTTTTGTCCACAGACTAAACACCGACGTTGCAATTCGAGAAGGAAACTGGATACTGTTCTTCAGAGGAGAATTCTTTTCTTCGCTTAGGGAGAGAAGCGATGTGCAAGAGACGTTGTTTTTAGGGGGATTGTTGTTACGTTGATTATATAATGATAATTATTATCATTATGCAAATAATGTATTTGAATATGATGTTTTTGAGTTGTTAATAACAAAACGTCTGAAATCAGTAAATACTATCATATATTCTAGTTATCGTACTATGATCTAACCATTGCATAACCTAATTTTGTGTTGTCCCCTTCTACTTTATTTGGCACACAAGTATTTTGGAAAGCGAATATTGTTAATGGCAATTGAGTTGTGTTGAAGCATAGCTCAATTGCTCTTTCAACTACTGAAGCTGAGTACATTGCTCTTGGAAGTTGTTATGCACAACTTATCTGGATGAAGTAATAGCTAAGCGACTTTGGAGAAGAAAATGGGAATATTTCAATTTTTTGTGATAATACAAGTGCTATAAACTTAACGAAGAACCCAATCCTACACACAAAAGCTAAGCATATTGAGGTAAGACATTATTTTGTTAGATACCATATTAGTAAGACATTATTTTATCTACAGTTCATTGAATCAAAAATATCCATTGACGGACATTTTCACCAAGCCACTAGAAAGCCACTAGACAAACAAGCTTTCGAGTATATCAAAGGAGAACTAGGCATTTGCAACGCACTCGATTAGCATCTCTCAGGTAATGTTTGAACTAGACTTTCATTTTACCAAAGATTATGACGATTGCAAATATCAAGTACCGTTATAGTATTTCTCTCTCCACCTGATAGCCATTTTGACACACACGATTTGTACCGCGATTCTCTTGAAATGGCTAGTATAAATATCTCTCTCAAAAATTTTCTTGGTTGATTAAGTTCGTACATCTAGTGAAAATGAATAAGAAAGTTATCGTTACTGTGTAACGGATAGTTTTCTCAAAAGTAACTGAACTGCTCCTATTTATGTGGAGGTAGTGCTTATGTATTCTCTTACAATTCACTCCCTATTAATCTCTAAATACTCTCTCCTTCTCATTCTACTCTCGCACACTTTACTCTCTCGTTGAAAATGGCTACCAAACCTCGCTCCTCACAGAAACCAACTAGGAAATCCTCTCAAATTGCGGCCATGATAGCTAGAGCCTCTAAATAAGGATCCTCACATGTCAACCTCATTGATAAACTAGAAGGATCCACTAAAGTAACACATAGCCAAAGTGTTGCCTAGTCTCAACAAGTTGATGGTTCGCTAACTGTAAGCACAGAATTACCATCATCCACAGAAGGAGTGATGCCTATGGCAAAGACACCTAAGTCCACAATATACCGTGGAAAGGAGATAATAATTGTAATTCCTGTCTCACCGCTACAACTTCCTACCTCATCTCCTTCAAAGAAAATCCTAGCACGGATGCTCCTCATAGAACTACTAGCAAAAATCATGTAGGCTCATAGATCTGCATTAATGAAAGCCTACGAATTAGGCACTGTTGAAGAACAAAAATAGGCGCTTGAAGAGATCATCGGATCTCAAGAACCAAAAGTTGGTGAACCCTCTCAACTAAAGCCTCAACCTTCCCCACAAAAATCCTCTACAAAAGAGGATGTTCTTGTTGAACTTGAACCAGTCAAGGATAAAGGCAAGCAGATCGTTAAACAGCTTGAAGCACCATAAGAACAAATTGTGTCACAATCACTCATTGCTCAGCTGAGCAAAGTGAAGCCAAAACAGAAATGGAAAAAACCTCAAGGGACAAACAATGTGAAGATGATGATGACCAAGTATTTTAAAGTTTTGAGCCTACTTCCACCTCTAGACTTGACCCCTCTTTTGACTCAGAAATGTTTTTCTCTAAAGATCATCAAGACGCTAATCAAGCATACTATGATCAAGGCACAATTCAACATTGTTTTTATGATTTTGACTTTCTTGATGCCTATGGCGTCATCCTCTCCGAACTCTTTAAAGCAATTAAATTGGAGATTTTCTACTCCATCAATGAAGAAGTTCATCTTGCCCTTGTGGCATTGTTTTATTCAATTCTGCATTTTCCAATTAGGGACTTATTTGTTTTCACTTTTTGAAAACAAAGTTATGTTGTAACCCTAGATGAACTAGAGAACTAGCTCACATTATTCAAACCAAGTGCAACGTTTCGAAGCAATTCCAATAAAACTTGATGGGGCTTACAACTTTGTGCTTGAGACTCCAAACTTCACTCGTGGCTTCAAATAAATAGTCCCGTTGAGCTTACTGCCCCTCAAAACAAATTTCATCTAAAAGATTTCAACCCTCTACCTTCATCCCCAAACATCTTCTACTAACGATGTATCTTATTACGAGGCAAGAATTATCCAAGCCATTCTCATAAAGTTTGATGATTTCTCCCTCTTTCACATGATCTTCATTCACATGTATCGAACAACAAAGAGAAAGACAGGCAAGCTGCCTTATGGTGCTCTCATCACTCGTATCTTTAAGCACCTAAAGATCGACTTCTCTAATGCTACTCCTCAGAGTATGTTGAATGTGGAGATTGGGAAGAAAACACTAAAGAAGATGATGTTGATAATGACTCTTGATAGATGGGCAAATTAGAAAGGTAAAATTATCCTTGTAGAACACGGTGATGGGAAAGGACACTGGCCAAGCTCAGAGAAAGATTGGCTGAAATTGTCAAGCAAGAAAGAAGAAGAAAGCTAAGGCACCTATACAAAGGCAGACCCATCATCCATCGAGACTAGAAAGATTAAGAGACATCTTATGGAGACATCTGCTTCTCCTACTATTAGGCTTGCATAACTTCAAGTTGATGTTCAAGAAATCAAGACCTCTCTCTCCTCATTGACAAAATATTTAGTTGAAATCGAATGGGCCCTCCTCGGCCTAAATTTCTATAACCTCATTCGCCTTGAACATGACAAATCTATACTTGAACCTCCAACCTCCTCCCAACAATGCAAACACCCTTACACTTAAAATCTTTACTTTGTTATGTGCTCATGTTTTTCTTTTGTTGATCATGTCCCATTTGAAATGACTTGATTATCTATTGTTTTTCACTCTTTTCGTTCATGACAAAAAGGGGGAGAGTGAGTTGATATGGATGTAAAATATTTGTTTACATTGTAGATATCTTGTTAACTTTACACATATCTTATACATATCTCTTTTTATTAGGAAGGGATCATCAAAATAGGGGATCATTCCGTGATATCATCCTCAAACCTCTTTTTGATGATTCATACAATTTAGAAGATCTTAAACTCTTCACTTTTACTTTAAAAAGATCACCTAGACCTTGTCTCCGATTTCTTTTAAAATTTTATGAGCATCCTATTTACTTTCCCTGCAAACTGATATCCATGGAATAGTTTTGTTATCATAAAAAAAATAGATATTGTTGAAAAAACATCTCTAAGTGATTTTGATGATGCTCGAACTATCTTTAGTATAATGTTTACAATGATACGTGCAAATGTTTGTAACAAATGACTACGTAATATTCATGGTGTGATCCAGTAGATAAAAATTACAACATGTCTTGATATGATTTTCCATAAACAATACTAATGGACCTAAAAAATCAGCTTGTGATGATGTTTATGTCGATGCTGCTAATATTAGGTCATTGGTACTATGGCAACAACGTACATTTTGGTAATGTTCATTGGTTCTGTAAAATGGCCATTGTAACTTTGGATTCTCACAATAGCAGAATGTAGATGAAAACAATAATCGAGAAACTACGTAGTCTAACAAATCTATTAGAAACTGTAGCGAAAGGATAACAGTCAATGCTATTTTCATATGGCATACAAATATATGGGAAAATGACTATATGGGTAGTTCTATCTTTGAATAGTAGTTCAACGGTAAATCTAACAACTCGTTGCTTCTCCAATCCACTTCTAATGGATAGATTGAAGACAGTTATAAAAAAGAAGATATCTTAAGCCAAATGTTAGAGAGAGAGTGACTTATCAAGATCTAAAAATTTGCTTATAGCTATGTTCTAAGTGATACGCTTTCTTTCAATTGTTCCTATGAGTAATGTATTCGTGTTGTTTTAGTAATTATGCTAAAGATTAAGTGTACGAGAGTAAAAGTAGCAGCTGAGTTTTGACAGTGTGATCTTTCGTGTGATAAGATTAGTGTTTCCCAATTGCAATTTTCTAAGTAGAATACTAGTGCAATCCAATCCGACTTATGGCTATTAGTCTGAACAATGAATGTAAGTTTGAGGATAAAGTCGAATCACTATATATCATTGTGTGTAATTGTTTTCTCTCTTATCACTCTCACAAGTAAACAATACAATCACGAGTTTTGAAACATCACATTGACTAGATCTTTACTTAGCGTCAGCTATTTTTCGGAAAATATTGTCAAGTTTTCTACAATAATCTATTCACCCTCCTTAGATTGTATTGTTGGTGCCCAACACAAAAAAAGATGATGGATCTTTAGTTGAAGATTTTTTTGTCTCTCCCACCAATGGTTCGAAGATGATGCTTTTTCGATCAATCTTTTGGCTCTAGTCCTAGCTTTCATCTTCTGAAAACTAAACATCCCTGCCAATGATTGCCTTCGTAGTGACTCTATACAACTTATAATCCTTAGTCTAACCGATGCAGATGCACTTCTAACATTTGTCATCCAACTTTTTCCCCCATTTATATGGTACATGAGGATATGCCACACACCCAAATACTTATAGGAATGAAACATTTGGTGAACCACTCTAAGCCCTTTTTGGGATTCTTATAAGAACACTCCTTGTTGGACATTTGTTTAGCACAAATACGGCACATGCAACGGCTTTTGCCCAAAACTTCTTAGGTAAATTTTTGGCCTTTAGCATACTTCTTGTCATTTAAAAAATTGTCATGTTCTTTCTTTCTAGTATAGAATGTTGTTGAGGAGTATAGCTAGCAATCAACCAACATTTCACTCGATGAATTTTACAATATTTGTCAAATTCTTTCGAAGTAAATTCTTATTTTTTATAAGATCTTAATGTTTTCAGGTTAAAGCCATTATGCTTTTCAACATAGACGTTAGATTCTTTAAATTTGCAAAAGCTTCAAATTTTTCTCCTAGGAAATATACCCCCATTTTTTTTTTTTTTGGTAAAATTATCCATAGAAAATTAACATGTACCTTTTTTATCCAAATGATTTTCCACGTAAGTAGATCCACAGATGTCTCCAAATGTTATTTTGCTCTTCTGGCTTTCCCAATTGGATATGATTCTTGATATTGTTTTCCAACAATACTTCCTTCGCATGGGTGATTTGGATTGTCAATCTGAGCCATGTTGGTCACTATCAGTGAGAACAACTCTTTTTGGCCAGACATATTACTACACTTGATATCAAGGTACTAGAAATTAGTGTCCATGATGCTAGCGACATCCTTCTTGTATGCTAGCACCATGCTTTCATCAACATCAATGGCACGTGCCTATTCTGCTTGCTCATATGCCACTTTTTCTAGATGTTTCGATTCTTGATGTCCAAATTTGTTAAACTTAAATCACTTGACCTTTGATTTGTCATGTATTTTGTATTTTCTAGTGGAATTCCAATATCCACCTCTGTGTCCTCGGCCACTTCGATAACCTTCTCAACATGATTGAGTGACTCTACTCTGCAATGCTTGATTTGGATTTGAATTGTCAGACTTTTGATTCATACTTCACTCATGTGAGCATAATGAACCCAACAACCACTCCAATGTCATGGTTGGCACATCATGCCCTTCGTTTATCACTGTGATAATGTAGTTAGATTTTTCCGTTAAAGATTTCAAGATCTTTTCTACAACTAGCACATCTTAAAGTTCTTTGCCATTAATCCTCAATTGGTTAACAATGGCCTACGCATGATCGAAGTATGTTGAGATTGATTTAGAATCATTCATTCGTAAAGACATGAAATCTCCTAAAAATGTTTAGAGCCGCACTTGTTTGACGCGATTATCGCTTTTTGTGGTCTATGCCCTCAATATTTTTTTTTCAAATATTGTTTCTTCTATGGCTTGGAAGATCACAAACAATGCTTTCTAATCTTTCTTTTGGTACTCCACGAAATAATCTTTCTCCTTCTTTCTCAAAGCATTGAATTCTTCAACATCAACCACTTTGGTGTAGCCATTCGCCACTAGATTCTACAAATCTTACAATTTCAAAATATATTTAATCTAGACGAACTAGTTACTGAAATTCCTCTCTTTCAACTTTGGAAGTTGCAATTGAACGGAACTAGTGGATGCCATTTCTAGCTTTGATACCAAATGTTGAAACCAAGAAATTAATATGAACTTTGGAAATGTTTAATAAGAGCACAAATAGAAATTGGAGGGAAAACTTCTTATTGAGAATGTTTTTTGTTTTTTGGCTTCCTACTTACGACTCTCAAGTTGGAGGCTCTATATAGAAGCTGAACCTCACAAATGTCAATGATGGGGACTTAATGAAGAAAAGAAAAATACCCACACATAGTTATGATAAGCGCAAATTAAACACACAATAAATAAAGTAACATAACTTTTCAATAACTTTCATTCATGAATTTTGTAGAGAACATGCAAATCACCGTAAATCATAACTTTCTTGATTACCTTTTGTCCTCTATCATTTATTGATCGGATACGTTATCAACAAAAGTCAATTTTATTGTCATTTCAACAATCTCCAAGTACAAAAGAGAAGAGAAGAGTAGTTCCAAAAAGTGTTTTCACCTTTTCAGATTTAGAAATTCACTTTCCTAATTTTAAATAAGAATATTTCGTCGATTGTAAAATGTTTTCAATAGACTAGTCATTTTCGGCTAATCAAACAAGTGAAAGTCAAGAAAACTAATTCCAGAAAATGCTTTTACTCAAACAAACAAATCTTAATATTTGAATCGCATCATTGAACTAGTTAAATTTTTCTTACTTCACAAACACTTACCAATTGAACCTCTTACTCAAACACTAAAGTTAGACCATGAATAACCAAATCAATCATTGGCATGAACAACACTCTCTTCAACTTTAATTTGGTAAGCATTTCCTTCACATGCTTGCTCATCTTCTTCTTTAATACCTAATTTATAAATAAATATATATATATATATATATATATTGTGGCAGGAGGAACCAGCTTGCACCGACAGTGCGCCGTAAACCCCCTGGTGATGTGGCAGGAGGAACCAGCTTGCACCGACAGTGCGCCGTAAACCCCCTGGTGACGCTAGCAGGGAAACCACCACCCCGATGCCACGCTTAAATCGCCTAATGATCCGCCAGCCTCCCTGCAACTTACGTTGCAGGGGCTTCGAACTCCCGACCTCCCCGAGGAGGACGTTGTAGAGCCTACCCAGCGGAGTCACCTGAGCCAGTGGTTAATACCTAATTTATATTGATAAGTACATAAGTCAAACTATTCTGAAAATCCCGTCTCACTCAAACCATTAATACTTTCCACTATTTCATCTTCTACTAGTGAATTGACTACAAACGATTCATCTTTGTTACATAAAAGCAAGCGATCAAGCAGTAAAATAGACAGAATAAATCAATTTGACACCAAACATATCTAGTTCGATGAGTGTGACCGACATCCACAAGGAGAGCAACATAGAATTCAACTACAAATTAAGTGATGCAATGAAAATTACAACCATACTTGAGTCACTTGAACACCCTTAGTTAGTGTTTTCTAGTTCCCAATACATCAAATAACTCACATAGTGTTTAATCCTCACAATTTTTTTACGAAAAAAATCTATCAATCTCATGAAGGAATTATACAAATCATACCCACAAGATTTAATTGATTTCGACAATTTAAAATTGCTTCAACATGTAATTCACAAATGTGTGCCCACTTGATGAATTCATAATTTGCTCAAGCACCAAATTAATCAACCATTAACTCTGTAATAGTACTTCCTTTGGAGCACTCGAACCCTACATACCAATGACACCCAAGAAAATAATATATTTATATGTGAATGTGGAGACCACCTTGCTTTGTTGACTTACAAGGTAAAGAAAGGAAATCCACGTAAACATCCAAATTCCGTCAAAGTTGGAAGTTTTCCCTTTTTATTCTCTTTGGCTGACTTTAACTTTGAGAACTAATTTGCATGCCCCCTTTTTCTTTTTTAATTTATGCACCTCATAAATCCATAACTTTACTTTATTCAACTAGGTTTTATTTAGTTGGCTTACTCAAATCATGACTAGATATTTGAGCTAAATCACAATCACTTCACTAAAATTAGAACTTTGCTTATATTCTCACATAGCTTTTTATGGGCTCAACTACTACAAATATCTTCCAAGTTCAAGCCACGCTTGAATTTTCCATAATCCTGTATTTTATAAGGGCACCAACTCCACTTGCACCTTTAGCTACTCCACAAGAATTTTTAGACATAACCTTCTTTACCATAGATGAAGTAAAATCATTGTTGCAATCATATCTATCAGAAGATCGAACCCGTACCTTGTCATACTTGATAGCTACAACAACCTTTGCTCGATAGTCCCACCTCGTCAAAAGCATCATCTATGTCGATTACATGCTAGTGCTTGCTATTTTATGAGTTTCAAGCTGCAACTCCATTTTGAGTTGAACACCGTCTAGATCTATAGAAATGTTTACGTAGTCACTCTTACCTAGAAATAGTGAAGACTCGTTAAATGTAATTTTTTTTGTTAACAACAGGTGAATTTAATTCCTAACATCACAATCGATAACCTCATCACCTTATGCATAGCTTAGGAGTATGCACTTTCTTGCAATCTCATCGAGCTTATCATCACTCACTCAAACATAACACGAGCAACCACCTCACCACATTTCTCTAGAGTCCAACATCCAATCTCAGGCGATAGAAATCTATTCATTAGGTAGCTAGAGGTACTAAGCACATCCACTAGGAATATCCTAGCCAAACTAACACTAGAGAGCATTTTATATGTCTTATTTAGTAATGTTATGCTTATCAACTATATAATTTGTTGTGGTTCACTAGCACAATGTGGCATCTCACTATATGTTCCTTCATGCAAAGTTTGTTTAACAATTTTGAGTAGAACTTTATGCTTCTGTTAGTCTGAACATGCTTGATCATTTTACTAGTCTCATTTTCTTTTTCAAAGTCCTCAACTACCTCATCCTGACAACAGCATCAAACTTGTGTCTTAGCACAAGACCATAGCTTCCTCGAGCAGTTACCCACAATTGTTAGCATAAATTAGGGACTCTTCCTCAAAGAAAAGTATGATAGCTAGTGAACATCAAAATGAATCAACTCTACAATTTCCGTGGTTGGCAATTATATTGAATTACACTTTTCGCCATTTATCTAAGTCACTCCACTTGCATACATTTTTTTTAGCCACAAAACCACCTAGTAGATTCCTTTCACTCATAAACTTTAGGCTTCCTTGTTTATGTGCCCTATACGCATATGTCACATTTCAAATTTTCGATCAGATGCATCCAATGTCTTTGTGTCTAATTTTGTCATTGTCTCACTTTGAAATTTATACAGGTCATTATGCTTGATATCTTTTTTTATTACTAAGACACATCCAAGAATTCCTAGAACTCCACCTTATATCGATATCAAGCTGAATTTAAGGCGCTCAAGGAAATTAGATTCTTCTTCATTTATAGAATATGCCTTACTTGAATCAATGTTCTCATATAACCATTTTGATTTTAACATCGCTGACACCCATAACATCACACTCAATGTTGTGTCCTAACTATACTTTACTATTATCAATGTATTAATACGTAATAAAACAGTTCTTGTTTAAAGTAACGTAAGATGAACAATTAGAATCCATAATTAATCTTATAAGCAACCTAGTCTTTTTTGCTTTACTATGGGTGCATTTGGTTCAATATTTTGAAAGCCCATTAAGGAAATACAAAGCAATTTAGCCTCAAAGGTTTTGGGCAAATGCAAAGGCCATTTGGTAAATTACACTTCAAGAAGCAACTTTGAGAGAAATGTTGTTTGGTAGAAAATACATTTAAAAAACCATTTGAGTGATTAATATTAGTTTTTTAATTTTTATTTGTTTAAAATTGAAAACAAATAATGTATGCAACTTTTTAAATACAAATTTTGACAATAATGCTAAAAAAAATCAAATATAAATAATTAAAAAAAAAAAACACCAAACCCTTCATCGATCTAGTGAAGGACTATGGCCACTAGCAAGCCAAATTTAGCGCTGGTGGCCATCAGTCGAGGTCACCCGAGGTCGGGCAACCTCTGGTGAGGGTCGCACGACCTTCGCAACACCCAAGCAAGGGCTGCTTGAGGCCGCGAGACCCAAGCGGCGGTTGCCTAGGTCGTGTGCCGCCTAAATTGCCCAAGGTCGAGTAACCTCTAGTGGCCCTCACCAAGGTTGTGCGACCCTCGGCATCCGACCAACAAAGGGTTTGGTCCTTTTTAATTGAAAAATAAAGAGGGGTAAAATCAAAATTTTGAAAAATTGGTGAGAGCAATTTTAAAAGAAAAAAAGAGTTTCAACATTTGGCCAAATGTTGAAAGCCTAATGCTAGTCCCTACTAACATTGGGTTTTTAGCCTTCCCAATACCGGTTTCACTTGAAGCTTATTCAAAATGGTTGCTAAACAGTTCAGTATTTCCTCAAGGGACTTTGAAGGCCGAAAGTCCATTGGGAATGCTAAACCAAATGCACCATATATTTACTTGCTTAGTTTGATGCTTCATGTATTATAATCCTACCTAGATTTCCAAGCCTTGTGGCCTCTTTTGGTTAGTTCAAACTTAAGACATTGCTCATGAGCTTGATCACTCACCCACCTATTCATGCTATTCATGGGAGACCATTCTAACCTCAGTTGATGTATCACCATGCTTAGGCCTAGCTAGTATTGACTCAAACCTCATTACACTGGGGGCTATTTTATCTTCTACTGGGGCAGGCCCACTTTTGGGCCTAGGAAAGCCCTAAATGGCAATTTGGGCTAGGCTAAAATTCAATTGAGGCTAGCCCAACTAGATCATGCTTACTCTTGATGAGTAACGAGGTCGACTAATTGAGAGGTCCGATAGCTTGGCCCACCTAACCCTTGCTAGTGATGCTGGCCTATTAGGTAAAATTGAAAAGTTAAGTTAAAAAAATTATGTATAGAATTTTAAGTGTTTATAGATGTCAAAATTATGAACAAAAAATTATTTGCTAATAATTGGAAATTGAGAGGTAAGTATTGTCGACACCTAATTTTTCTCAATGGTTAAGTTATAAAAATTTGACATTCGAGATCCCCAATCACAGCGTGACTCGTCTCTTGACCCAAAAAGAGAAATTATAATTTCATTAGTTTTTAATCCATTTCTTAGGCATTCGATTTATGGGTGTTGAAATTTAATAAACTCGGGTCCGATAAAAATAATACATGTAATAATTAATAATAAAATAAAGTCAACGAAATATTTAGAGCATGACATGTGGCGACTCTTTGATGGCCCAATTCCTCACCATTGCAGACGCAACACTTGTCATTGTGTCACAAAAACCCTAAAAGTAAAAACTCAATTTATTCTGCTTTTGGAAAAGATAGAGGAGAAGCTTTGGGCTCAATTAGACTTGATAGGTTTTGGGCTTAAAAATGTTAGAATTGGAGTGGACTTGATAATGAACTTAATTGTGCCCTTTAGCTTAGACTATGAGTCCAAGTTCAGCCCATGTTTAGACTGGGCCTTACGGCCCAACTCGAGTCCTTATTTTCATAATTAAAATATTGAAATATTGAAATATTAAAAATTAATAATAATAAAATGGTTTAAAAAAATTATAGATATTAAAAAAATAAGAAAAATGGTTAGAAATAGATATGTTGACCTAGTTGTGTGGCTTTAGCATTGGATTTAGCTTAGTTTCCTTTTTTAGCAACAAATAGTTTAGATACTTTAGTGAGTACCTTAGTAGATTAGTCTTTTAGATGAGAAATTGAACTCAATTTTAACCAAGCTTATGGAAGGGATGTCTCAGAGCTTAGAATATGGCCATGTGTATTCTTTGTCCGACGAGTATCGGGTTCTCATTTCTACAATTCTATTTTAAGCTTTTCAAATACTTGATTTTTTTATTATCACTTTGCCATTTCAATGCATTGTTTGTTAATTTCCTTTCAAGATTGATTAGGACTAGATTAGGATCATAACAAAAATCTCAAGAACATGTGCATGATCATTTAGTGGCTTTGATATCTTTAGTATCATAATTGGTGAGATTCTATGATCACTTATATAACTTAAAGGGTATTAATAGACATTAGCATGGTCAAGTCCTTGAACTAGAATCTCTAGTTAGGTAGAAATTGAGATGACATTTTCTCATCTCCATTGGTTTCTACCCACCCTAAATGGCTAGTAACACTCTTGTCTCACCTAAAACCTTCTAAGTTAAATCAAACTTAAAATGAATCGTATAAGTTCGAGAGAGTTCATGCCTAATCAAGAGTAATAGACTCACATTTTAGGCATTACCTCTAAATCTGTCTTTCCTCCCTTAGGATGAAAAAGAGAGGTCGCAAAAAAGTATAATCAATCTTTTACCAAAGTAGAGAAATAACCATTATTGGTAGAGTATATTATACATGGAAAGATTTCTATTACAATATTTTATTAATCAATTGAATGAACTAAGTAATCCCTCCCTCCCTTATTAAATTCTAGTTTGATAACTACAATGAATTGATAATAATAACTAGTTTTGACTCATATGAGGAAAAAATAATCACTTAATTTCCTAAGTATGGTTGAGGTCAATTTGCATATTTCATGGGAAGGTTTCAATACTCAATATCCGGCTATTGTCAATACAATATTATTTTTTTACTTTCAATATTTAATATTAAGTACTCAATTTTAAGTTTTTATCAGACAGTATGAATTTTTTAACTTGATTGATTATCTATTAAGTCAACTTTACTTAAGATTATCAAACAAATTTGTATCATTCAATGCTTAATTTTTATTTTTCAGTGTTTTTGGATATCAATCAAGCCCTTTACGCTTACTGTTATGATCAAGACTGTTTCCTACTGGTTTTGGGTCCGTCGCTCAGTCCAAGGAGTGTCCATGGCTTCCGAGGAAGACATCCTGGGAAACAACAGCGTCGAAGGTGTCGCCTGGCTCTGTTCCCTGTCGGAATCGGAGCTCGTGCGTTGTCTTCCGTTTCCCAAATTCTAGTTTTCGTTTCGCCTCAGTTTGCGATGATCGTAACGAGGGATTCCCCCGCGGGGGGGTTGTTTCTGCAGGATATGCTGATGAGCTTGAAGACGCTGGCGCTTCAGCGAGCGAGAGGGATCGGCCGGGAGCATCTCGCCGAGAAGTTCGATCTGAAGATGCTCCGAGCCATGGGTACTACCTTGTTTCTCCTCTCTTTTAAGTGAATTGGGTTTTCTGATGAGCTGTTTTGGGAGGTACGGATATCTTTGCGACCGAAAGGAGGAATTTTTTTTTTTTTTTTGTCCCTTTACATCCATCTTCTGGAGTTTTGCTGGCCCGTGTTGGTTCGTCTTTGCCGGCTAGGGAATTGATTGGCCATATAATGGATGAATTTCTTTTGATGGAATGAATCGGGGTTAACTTTGGCTGAATGTCGTTTAATGGCCATAGTTGATGATGTGAATGCGCGGTGTTGTGGTCTCCGAATATAGTTCCTGAGCATCCAAACTAATGTCAATCCGTATTTTTGGTTCAAGGAAACAATGACCAACGCACGAGCTTCTATGGAATATCCTGTTGTTTCACGAGAAGTTCTTAATCCTTTATGTGCTCGTGTTGTGGTGTTTTAAGATTGTTGGGTGCAGCTCTGTAACTGTACTAGTAGTTCCTGGAAAGATGACCACTTTTGTAGCCTTCTGTCATCGTCTAGTAGTGGATTTTCTCCTTGCTTCATATCAAGTCGAAAGCTTAATCGAAGAAGTTTCGAAATGTTTATTCGAAGTGGGACTGACTATCTATTCAATGATTTGTTGATGCTGGGTTCTTGAGTCTGTCAGCAATGTTTTCCTGTTGTCACGTTCCCATTCTGTCAGCAATATCGATAGATCTTAGTCTTTAGTAGGATCTATAAATAGGGAGCTAGGTAGGGATATCATTGATTGACAAAGTTCATGTCTTGATCATTTATATGTCAGGGAGATTCATGCATCCATTGTTGTCAAGATTGTTTCTTATTTTCTCACACATCAGCAGCTAGTTTCACGACTCCCTAAAGCCACATGCTATCTATGCTTTTGTATATATGGGCTACTCTAGGTGCTTATGAGCTGCGGATGGATGTTGGTTCAAAGTTAAAGTGAGTAATATGCATCTTAGAACTGAAAATGAGATGCAAAATTGTGCTGAGCAAACCACAGAGGGAGGGAGTGAGGGGGAGTTTCATCCTTCTGCACTTCTTAAAATTTGTGCTTCTCATAGATTGGGTAGGCACCATTATGTAGGTGCTTATAGGGAGGGAGGGAGGAGTTTTTATTCTTCTGCACTTCTTTAAATTTGTTCTCCTTGTAGGTTTGGGCAGTGACCATTACATTGATGCTTATTGCACATGCTATGTCCTTCTACTTTGTTCTTTAATTGCTAGAGACATTTAAAGTTTACTTAGATATAATAGCTGTAGTTGGAGAAGCAAAAGGGACAAAAACAGGGCTAAAATAGAGTTGATTGAAGATTTAACCAAAATAATGAACTATTGAATGGGGAAAACTAATGACAAAGTTACTAAAGACCTACTTATACACCATTAATCTAACATAACTACTTTTAATCTATGCCATTGGGGCTCATTAAAAGTCACATGACTGGCGCATGATGTTTGTTAGCCTAATAACATTTTAAAAAACTCAATAAAGAACAAAACACTTAAAATGCAAAAAGAGTTGCTCCTACATCATTCTCCCTGGGTTGAAAACAGTCAAGCTTAGTGTTGAAAACTTTGACAAACTAAGTATGTCTCTGGATCAATCTTCTTCGTATCCTCTACCAAAATCCATGTAGAAAGGTACCAGATTTACCCAACCATTTCATTAGGAACTTTCCATCCATATTACCATTCCTAGTAAGCATCTTTCTTCTCCAATTGGAGAAAACTTGGCTTTGATGTAAAGGATTCCTTCCGGTCATCACTAATTGAATCCTATCATCAAAGCAATCAAAGATTTCTTGCATCCTGAAAGCTTGCCAATAACTTTCACCTAAACCCTCAAATTGAGCTCGAATAACAAAATTAATCATCAAGATGAACAATATTCACTATACATCTTTAAATTGGCCAGCATTTGCTTCATTTACTTTCTCATCTTCTTCTTTAATGCCTAATGCATATTGACAAGTAATTGAATCAGACTGTTTAGAAAGAATTTTCCCTGTCTCACTTGAACCATCAATACTTTCGACAATTCTATCTTCTGCCAGTAAACTTATTGCAAACACTTTGTCTTGATCACCATAGTCATCCCGAACAATGGTTGCATGACTTTGTCATTATCTCACGTAACTGTTGGTGTTTCATCTTCAAAATCTTCATGGAAAGGATAGATCTCTTCATCAAGATCTAAGGCATGATGCAGCAGCTCTTCTAATCCACCATTCTGTGGTCTGGCATCATGAAAGGGATTTTTTTAAAACCCGTCATTACTATCATCCACAAGACCACCTTCCAGTATGTCCACGACTGCAGTGACCTTCTGGATTCTCCATATGGGCTTTCACAGGTTCCTGTCACAGCAGAGCTTGAAAAGCCCACAACAAGTCTTCATCATGCATCACATCTCAGCCATCTCTATTTGTCGAGCTTGATTGCCTCTTCGATGACCTCTTCCACATCCAACCATCATGTCGAAATGAAATGCGTAATTTTAATTTAGGATCTTATTATCTCTGATACCAATTGATTAAGGAAAACCATAACAAGGGGATCTAATACAATTTTACGAGGTCGGAGAATTGAAAGATAGCAACAAGAATTAAAACAAACTTGAAGATGGAACAGAGAACGGTTATTCTAGGATTTATAAAAATCAACGATGTTTAAGGAATGAGGAAAAACTAATGACAAAGTGAGTAAAAGACCTATTTTGCACCCTTGATCTAACATAATAACTTTTAATCTCAATCATTGCAGCTCATTAAAAGTTGCATGACTACTACATTACTGCTTATTAACTTAATATCTTGATAAAAGACTTAATAAAAAAATACATTTGAATACTAAAAAAGTTGAATTATGTTCCTGCATCAGGTGCTCTCTGACATTACATGCTATGTTGCTGTTGTGGGCCTTGACTTAAATGGGCCGTTCATATGTCTCCATTCTTGCAGTCTTTAATAAGTTTTGTAGCTCATATGCATGAATGTTTGGTTCAAGATATGCATTCTGACTTAGTTATTTAATTTAATTTTTTGGGTGCATGATAGGGATGATTTTGATGGAGCATCTCAAAGGGAAGGTTAAGGATTTGGAAGGAATCCCTGGTTTTGCTGGGTCTGCCTCACATCTAGATGCATCCAATCTATTGAAGTCGAGTCTTGAGAATTTTATGACACTTGAGGACATAAAGGCATGTCTGGATACTCATTTGAAGAAAGGACCATTAAAGAGGTAGATCCTTTTTTTATGAATATGTTCTGAGTCCTGTAACTTAAGCCTCTATTATTTTTATTGTATTTATTTTATAGTCTATTAGCCTATTGTGAAAGATCAGAGTTATTGTTAGTTTGCAATGTCCTATTATTTTTTGAGTACTTTTGCATTGTTTTTTGGGCTATTGCTTTAGGGTTATGGAAGTATGTCTTACTGTGCCTTAGGGTGAAGCACTAAAACTAACTGACGAGGATACTGTGATTGAGATACTGTATATGTTAGCGTTTTCATGCGAAAGTATAAGCTTTTCTTTGCTTTATAATTGTAAAAAATAATTTGGTGATGGTATCTGTATGCTACATTGAGTTATTCAAGCCACACTAACAAAATGCGCAAAAGTGTAGAATGTGGTCGGATTTCTTTGCCTTTTCTGGATTCTCATACCTGTTATTTTCAGTCTAATTTGTTCTCACGATCGTCAATGGAGTATGCTTTATTCAGGGGGCTTTGTCTGACATGGTAGAGCTTAAAAATGACCTAAAATTAAATGTTGAAGTAAAGATGGCATCTCTTACAATGAGCTACCTGCCATACATCTTATCTGATTTAAGCCATAAGCACTCATTGCTGCACTTGGAAGGATTAAACCAATTAGAATAGAAGGAGATTAAACCAATTATCTCTTTGGCAACTTGAAGGAGAAGCCGCTCAGTCAGACTTCTGTTATGAAGAAAGCAACCGAGTGCAATATTTTCCTTGATGCTTAAATACATAGTGCCCTTGTTATTGGGGAGATATGTCTCTTATGTACTGATTCTCCAGAATTTTGTGGTTTTAGTTGCTTTTACTCTGCTACTAATCCAGTGCTGAGTTCTGGAAATTGATTGGCTTTTTAAAAGGTTGAAATGGGTCAAAATTAAAATAGAAGGAGATTAATCTGGAATTATGGTGGCAAAAGTATGGTTGGCGTTAGTTTGTGGCTACAGGAGATGTGACATTGTATTAAAATTTGACTTCTCACATTCGCTCTCTGTTATTTGGAAGAGCAATATTCCACCAGAAAGATAAAGAATAATCAATGATCTGATTGGAAGATCACAAAGTAGATTGATTTGATTGACAATAGCAGAAAAAGGTATATGACAGCAGTTAACAAGAAGTAAAAATTCTCATATGCCATAATGTAAGTTGTTGAAATAATCTACTCATTAGCAACATTAATGGTTGTGGTTCTTGACTTCCAAGTGGAGTATCATCATGCTAGAATTTTACTCTTGAAGTAATAGAAGTTTGTCTATTGTCATAGTAAAAGAGGTTTTCTTACAATTACCTGCATTTGATTCTGAGGCTTCTCCTACAATTCAAGAGATTTCTAGAACGTGTTCCGTGCACCAATGGATAGAAAATAAATTTTACAAGGGGAATATATAGAAAAGAAAACCTCCTCTTAATACCCAGCAGCTATGTTATGCATGCATGCTAACATGTTGAATTGCTTTGTCATCTCAAACTCCTTTTGTGGTTTGTTGTTGTCAGCATGTCATATTGACAAACTATCGATATTGGAAGTCTATACATCTTTCCTCTTTTTGTTCATGCAAGGCAACGTGAAGAAGTGACGCCAGAGCAGAAAAGGCAGGATGATGAAATGTAGAAGTTTATGAGACCTCATCGATTCAAAGGGACAACTAGAAGATTTTCTAAGCAGTTGATGCTTCCTCTGTTGTTTGTATGGTTCTGGCATTCTCATAAATACTTCCATTCTGCCAGCTCTTTTCCCTACTTTGCCAATTCTCTCTGATCAATTTGCCTCTCTGAATCGCTTTCAGGCACTGGTACGTACTCAACATACACAACAAATCAGCAAATCTCAGTTGTCATTTGCTCTCCCCATTTCTGAAGCTATGCGGTAAAGAAAGTAGTGCAGGCGATTCTCTCTAGCATATACATTGTCACGACTGTAATATGTTTGTGACATTAATTAATCAAGGGACCTTTTTGTCATGGATAAAGCAACGTTTAAATTACCAATAGCAGGTGTGCTCATTGCTTAATCACGCTTGCTGAGCTTGTCGTAGTCTCTCCTCACTGAGAGCTCTTGAGTGTGGTCAAGCTGTGACATTCGAAGAGGTTTCAGGCATTTACATAGAAATCTGTATGTCATCTGGCGGAAATGCACCTCTTTATACATATTTGTGCTAGCATACGCTTCTTTGTATCTTTGTATGACCCTGGTGGTGGTTGACTTTTGATCACGATAGAACTAACATTGTGGGGAAATTTACTTATAAGTGAATAGATGAGCGCGCGCACATGAGAATTGGATATATGCGCAAGGGATGATAATTCAGATTCTCAACAGTATTCCTTCTCTGGCCCATTCAGCTATTCCCAAGTTATCACATCCCTACGTTGTTCTCGTTCTTCTGATTGCTGTTTTTATTACTAAGAATGGGATGTGTGCCTTTCCAGCGTGGGATTTGTCCTGCTCCATACGAACCATGCTATGTCATGAACGAGTTTATGACTGTTCAAAAAATTGTCATGTACCTGCATCCGCTGCTCACTTATCTGAACGTGTGTTATCCAAGACACGGTGCGGATGTAAAAACAAAAAATTAGAAAGTCTAAATGGTTCCTAGTAGCTGTACTCTGGTTTGTCATTTGGTCTTAATTTTAGAAGTGTGATCTTTTAGTTTTCTCAATGAATTACATTGTCAGTAGCTGGTTATCCGGTCTGCGTCTAGGTGAAGTGATTCAACTGGTATATAGTTAATCTGCCGGTCCATTTCAAATGGTTATCATTCAAGTTCTTCTTCAGGAGATAAGGCTTGAAAAATGGACCATACAATTAGTGCCAGAACAGGATATCAAAGAATAACAACTAAGTTCTAACCCAGAACTGACAATTTGCGATGTCATGGGAGTCGACTTTTAAACCCTCATTGCTACATATGTGGGGTTTGCAACATCCTGATCTGGCATATTATAAAGCTAACTGATGCTCTGAATGAACAAGATTGGAATGTTCGATATATATTGCAATATCTCGGCATTGAAATACAGGGAGAGGAGAAGGGGACGATACTCTGGTGATTGCTTTGAGTTAAAATGTTCTGGTTCGATCATCTTTTGAGAAACTAGGAAGCACACTTTAAGAAAGCAACGAATTGAGTAGCTATCTCCTGACGATTAGTTGTGTAGTATCATCGTAGTCAAGTGACAGAGAAATCTCGTAGGTACGTGATATAGCAAGTATCATGGTATTTTCTCTAAATTAGCTTACCAACCGTCATCAGAATTCCTAAGGATTCTCATGAACTCAATTCCATGGTGTAGTTTAGGTTTCATAGAAATGGTTTGAGTTTAATTTTCGAGATTGATTTCAACTGGAAAAAGGTGTGGGGCTTAATTAAGACTCGGTCCTGCTTATGCCTTGCTAAATGAATTGAAAATTTATTATACTGGATTTTATTTGAACCTCCCGAAATTGATATTAGTATTTAAGGATTTGACTTGTGTGTTGATTAGGCGATTAGGCAGATGACATAAGTTTTGTTGCCCCCACACCACCCAAATACAAAGAATTGCATATTAGGGCTTCCGCTATAGCTTAGCAGTTGATGATCCAATTTATGAGTATATGAATCAGGCGCATGACAATACAGGTTCAATTACCCCACATCATCATGTGCAAACATGTCATATTACAGCCATCTTCGGAGCTTATGTTTGCGTCTTTAACCCAATCCATCAGATATATGGGGGTACTTTACTAGGGTAGGCTTAATCTTTACAAAAAAATAGACAAAAAGAAAAACATAAATCCTTAGGGCAAAAACAAAAAGATACTGTTGAGGGGTTGAAGCCAAGCGTGCAATGGCTCGGACATGGACAAGACAGAGCTTGGCTGCATCTCATGTAAAGACATTTTCAATCATGCCATTTTTTTTATTCATCTTCCCTTGGTGACAAGAGAATTATGATCTTCTTGTTGGCCATGCCTGCTTCTTTGTCCTTGCAGGCGCATGCCCTTTCCCGCCGACCTGGGCCCTCATGTTCCACAATTTTTTTTAAAAAATTTTTAAAATTTTTTTTTTGCATGATAACTGCAGCATTGAGCATCAGACTTTCTACTGTATTTAACTTATTATGTATATTCAAAAGCTAATGGCGTAGGGCACTTGTTAACATCCTAGCTTTTCTCCATCCAACATCTTCATCGGCTACTCCCCATTGTCAAGGCTGCGTCATCGTATGCTAAGGCTGGGGGTGCAAAAACCTGCAGGATCTCAAAACATTTCATCAGAAAAGATATGTAAAACACGGTTAAAGATCTGTAGGCCCCTACCCGACACGACCCTTCTCTCAGCTAACTTAAACCGAATACCTGTCTTTCTTAATACCGTAACTGTCGGAGGGAGGCGTCCCCCCCCTTTGTCCTGGTCCTGTGATCGCCGATGTTACCGGGTTTTCCTCCGTGTGATCAACCACGTCCCTCTCTCTCTCTCTCCTCCCCCCAGACCTCGATGTGGACACACCAACAAATAACACATATAGTTCGCAGACGAATTAGATGTGGTCGAGGCGAAGGCACGTGTCGTGGTGGTGGCCATGGCCGGAAGCTAGTGGCGCTGGGGTTCAGATTACGTGCTAGACTGTGATCTGGAGGAGGGAGACGGAGAAGAGAGTAGGTGGTGAGAATGACGATTGGGTTTTGCAGGCATCTAAACTTAAACGAAAGATCCCCGTAGGGTTTGATATAGGATCAAGCGTGCCCAACGTTTTAACATACATACATAGAGTATAGGATCCTCGATTAAAATCGAAATATTTTCGCACTAAGCAAAGGAAGTTACAATCTAAAACTACTTCTACAAATGACAAATAGACTTTCACTATAGTTGTGGTGAGGGAGGAAGAGGGGAAATTGTCCAAAAGGTTCTAAACCTAATGGTTTTCGCCAATTTAATTCTAAAACTTTCAATTTTATCAATTGATTCCTAAATATTTTCAAGTTTTGCCAATTAAGTCTATCCGGCCAATTTTAGTTGAAAAACGTTATCGTAGAGGCCAGTTGTCCTACATGACATCGCTAGCATTAACGCGGATAATTTTTAATATTATTTTTATATATTTCAAATTTATTTTTATTCTAATTTTCTTTTCCTTTTTTCTTTCTTTTTTTCCCCTTAACCTTAGGCTGGCGAGGTTGGTGGCTTACCCTTGCCTAGTCTAGACAAGGGCACCACTGCCCTCACCCAAATCCAAGCAAGGGCCACAACCCTCACCCTTTGGTTGGCAAGGGTTGTGATGCCCTCACCTAGCCTCCACAACCTTGTGAGCCTAGGGTTAGAAAAAAAAATTAAAATTAAAATTTTGAAAAAAATTAAAATACCGTTAGAAATTATACACATCAGCGTCAACAATGCTACATAGGACAACACGAAGGATGAGTGATATCCATGTTAGCATTTTTCAGCTAAAATTGGCCGGATAGACTCAACTAATAAAACGTGAAAAATGTTTAAAATTGAAAATTTTAAGACTGAATTAGCAAAATTCCAATAGGTTTAAGACCTTTTGAAAAAAATTTCTTGAGGAAGAGAGACTCACTTTATAAATATATATTGGGTGAGGCTCCTCTACAAGGGTCATAGGCATATCTCTTAAGACTACACTAAATTTTAGGCTTCGTTTAGTTCACTAAACAAATAATTTGAAAAATATTTTCTTAAAAATGATCTCTTATATCGTTTGAAATAATTAATTAATAAAGAATGTTTTCATTGCTAACAACAATTATGTTTAAATATTTTTGTGGAAGTATCAAATAATATTATTTGTCCATTCATTTTTATAAATGATATAAACGATCATTTTAGGAAAATATTTTCCAAATCCTTTATTTTCCATGTGACAATCAAACCTTATATGTGTTTTCCATTTTGTTTGGTATCCCTTTGATAGGTTATTTTGTGTTTGCTTGAATATCTAGCACAATAATTGGTAAGGTAAGTTTCTTTTCTCTTCTCATCTCTTCTTTCTCGTTGGGATAACAACTTTGCTAGCATATGAATTTTTGTGCATTTTACAATTGAGTACCTAAATTTCTTTTTTGGATCAATCTAGTACATGAACCTTTCAATATTAAAATTGAGAACAAAAACAGCCGTGTATACCAATGTCGTCAAATAGTCATTAACCAACTATAGTGGCATCCAATATAGAATCGTGAGATGATGTCACATCAAAAGAGATATATTGGACGCCAAATATCATCCAAGTCTACACACTCTCTCTCTCCTCATCACCCAACATATAAATGGAGATGATATTATTTTGGTTGAGTATGGGAGCCATGTCAACAATTGTGTTCAGTTTTACTGAGTAAGTGAGCCACGGTAACAAAATTGCATGACATGGTCATTTATTCAACAAATTCCTCATATTGAGCCAACGGTTGAGGTATTAAATTGAACACAAAAGTTATTGTGGTATTGGACTCTAAAATACACGAGATTCATGTACTTGTGTTATCATTATCCCAATTTTCTACAAACCACTCGTGGAAATTCTTGTGTAGAAAAACGGTTCATGCAAAGTGAGTGGAGCTTGGAGAAGTCAAAACTCTCGTGCCATTATTGAGACATTTTCCATGCCTTGCAACAACCTAAGAAGTACTACATTATTAAAGTGTTGGTGTTCTTTGTCCACAAGAATAAAAGCAAGTGAGGTCCAATATAATGATTAAAGACACTCCAGTTTGTCCCCATACCTTTGTCTTCTCTAGAAAAAAAACTCGACATATACGTAACAACATTGACAAATTGATGGTATTGCACGTGCACGTACAAGCCAAAGTAAGTACAAGATCATGGTCCAAACCACAAGCTTCTGATCAATTCCGACCTTTTTTTTTTCCATGCGCATAAGCACTCACCCATTATTCATACGAACAAGATGAGGTTTCTTTGTCACACTATTTTACCTTTTTTATTTGAAAATATTCCAATTGCTTGTTCCAATAGATAAAAATCTTTGGATTTATGTGGTGACAATAAAGGTCGTGTCCCCAATGTGTTACGAAAAGTAGGTGTCGGAGGCATGCAAAGAATCTTATCGTATCCCAACATTATTATAAAAGATGGTGAATTTTAAACTATAAAATGGATTATAGGTGTCTTAATCAGTTCTAATTAGTGGATGATGGGGCGTTAGACCAAAAAGGATTTGCTTCAAGACTAAGGCAGGCATCACCATCAATGATGGTAGCTTCCAAGATCATCGAGTGGGGCATATTGAAGATGCTGGAGAGGGAACCCTCTCCAATCAAAAGAAGGGTTTCAACTTTTCTGCCCATTTTTCTATAGCTTTGGATTGATATAATTTGAATCCTGTTAATTTAATTTAGTTCGATTTGAGATCAGGGGGATCACATCGATGCTTGATCTTGTTGATGTCAAGGTTCAGGCAGGATCTAGCAATGGCGATCTCCAGGATTTCCACTTCGACCCTCTCTTAACCAAGGAATAATTAGTGAAAAGTGGGATGCAGAAGCAATGATCTCCGGCACCGTTGACTTTCTTGTATTTAAAGCAAGGCTTAGATGGTCCCCCCGAATCTAATTATGTTTAATTCCAACGTTGTGAAAATTGGATTGAACTATACTCCAAACTAATATATACAGATGAAAGATACTACCATGAACCTAACAATAATAATATGAAAGCTGGACACGATATTTTGACTACCGGGAGATTTTGTAAATCGTGGAAGATATCTATCTAGATGGCGACGTATCAAATCAAATATACAACGTTGCCGAACTAAATATCTTATCTGACAGTTCCCTCCCACTGAGGGTGGTTGTAGAGAAATCAATTAAAGTTTGGAAATTAATTTGTTTACATGGCCTTGATAGTGAGGATCTCGACAATTTGATCGGCAGAGGAAATATGGAGTACGTTTTAGTTCCCGACATTATTTGGTGAAGGGACAATCCTACTAAGATATGCTTTGTTCATTCATGAACAAATCACCGTGAGTAGTTTTCATAGCATCGTCACATGTTGGAAAAACTCTTTATATTATTTTGAACATGACAAAATATTTAAAAGCTACGGATGTGTGTCTTATTAGTTTAGTGCCAGGTTTTAGATGCACAAGCAATATGTAAAGGGTGTCTTCACAAGATCATCAAAAGCTACGGGTACTTTGCCCCTATTAAGGGTGATCAAGGTATTGGATGTACAAGGTGTCTAAAAGATGGTTGACCTGAGTAGAAGATGAATGAGTCATAAAACAGTGAGTTGGTGAAAATTTGAATGGACCACAAAAGGTGAACAGCTTAGCAGAACTAGAGTCATCAGTACGCTTGAAAGGACCAGAGAGTAGATAGTGATAGTCACTTTAAGCGAGAAGCATGAAGGGATTGGAAAGACTCGTACAAACAACTCATGCGACCGACTAAATGGAAGAAGGGTGATGTGTTTCTACTACTTGAATGAAAGAATTTAGATCTCTTTTGATTTGATTTAAAATTCAAATTAGAGGTTGATGACTAGTTTCAGGGTTTGGAGTCCACAGAAATTAACCTAGAGAAAATTAGAGAATCAGCCATTGGACAAAAGCAAAAGCCTCTATTTCTAAAAATCTCCTTTGTTGGCTTAGGGATAGAAAACTGATTGTGCAGTCTGCAGGCAACTAAGGAGAGGCTTGGATCCAACGGATGCTTACACCTAGAGAAGACTTGCAACGGTTAGATTAACGCTCGGGAGATTATAAAAGGGCTCAACTATTGCTAAGAAAGCGGCAGGAAATAGAAAGATTTTATTCTATCTCGTCTTGAATACTCTCATGCTCTTTAGTATGATTACTGTTTGTATATCGATTTACATTCTCTGAAACTATTGCTAGGTTTTGTACTCTAATATCGGTCATTTAGTTTGATCGAACTTATCTACTGAGTTTCGGGTGAAAAAAGCACCTGCTACTCTCTCTAACCTTCCAAAGATCACTAGGGATTCTGGTCTAATTCTTGGCTGTTAGTCTAGGAAAGTGAAGCTCGTCTAAAAAATTGAGCGAACCACTATTCATCTGCTTGCATATTCTTCTCTCTGTAACTCACAAGCATCAACATTTGATTAACTATTTTCTTCTCTACAAAAGCAACCTGGCAAAGTATTTCACGGAAAGGTTTACCCATGAGAAGATTCGCCATCGGCCACTCCGTCAAACGTCAAAGACAGCTATCTCAACGAACTTCTCATGCGCCCAATTGGGTTTATCTTGAAACACAAGTGAGAACTTTGAAATTGTGATTGCTGCGGCGATTTGGCCTTACACCCAATAGAATTGGCATCTTCAGGTTTTGAAATCGAGATCGTCATTGGCGATATCTTGAAAAGAAGTTGACATGCGATATCTTTTAAGCCCGAACCTTATATGCCAAAAGATAAGTAAAGTCCTCTCTGTCACTCCATGTGGAGCTTGAGGCTTTACAATATTTTGCTGGACATTTCTATAGCAAATGGAAAATGGTTGGAAAAGGAAACTATTGCTAGCGAACTTCTTTGAGTGATGCGATAAAAATCTTACAATCACTACGGAATATTTAATTTGAGCCATCGCTACTTTACCTAACTTACGACCCGAAAGTCTGAGATTTGCAAGGCCATCAGTCATTCCTACCAAGATCTTAATAGTCAAGAAGTCTCTCTACACAAGATATATCGATTTGGGGTGCTCCAGTAAGCTGAATTTGGCAATGAAATTTAAGTCCACTCACGATGAGAATCAAACTCAAGACCTCGTGAAGCACGTGTGAACCCTTTAACATTAGGTCAAAAAGCTTGGCGGTATAACATATCCTCAAGCATTAAAAGGGTTTTAATATTTTTGTAAAAACACATCTAGATAAGACATAAATAAGTTTGACAAATAAAATCAGCTTCATGGCTCAAATTTATGCGAGAATGGCATGGAATCTTATTTTCACAGGGCACAATTTACTTAAACTTCCGAGGAAACTAAAAGATTAAGGCCCACTAAATTGGAAGTATGTATATGTTATTTGACACAATTTGTTGTTTTGAGATTTATCTACCTAAAATGGGCTTTCCTCTTGTAAAAAGTAAGCATGAAAATAAAATTTTCACTCAGAAGAAACCTCTAGACATAAGCATTATAATCGTAAAAGCTGCAAAAACACCTAAAATCACCTTTTAAGCCCCTCATGGTCAACATAATTGGTGGGATGATTGAAAATTTTCGGCTAAAGAATTGAAGGTCATTAGTTTAAATCTTATTAACTACATGCAAACTACTCTACATCAAGGCAATTTACATAGGCCAAAAGCTTAACATCCAACTTTGAACTTAACCATTTATTCAGGTCATTTGTTTAGATTTCATCAACTATATACAAACTGCTCTACATCAAGACAAACTTACATGAGCCAAAAGCTTAAAGTCCAGCCTTGGACTTAACCCGTTTATTGAGCTGGAAAGTTGTTTATGGACATCCAAATTGTCGGATCCTGACGCTTGAGACTCAAGATTATTTATTAAAAAAAAAAATTCAGCTTTTAATTGCTTAAGATCTAACTTTTCTTTGCTGATGCTTGGAGCAATTGTTGCTTTGAGACGAAGTACTAGTGCACTCTAAAATGCGTTTTTTCTAGATAGATGGTCACAGGGAGAGAGAGAGAGAGAGATCACTCTTTTTTGGTAGCCAAAAACTTACTAATTAATGTGTATCATGGAATTGTTTCAAATTTTATAGTCAAAGGATTTGTAAATATAGACAATGCAAAACAAGGGTATGTAGTGTACATATCTAGTAAATTACCCAATTCAATAAAATCAACTCATTGTTGGAACGTATATCAAATTGGCCAAAAGATTAGTCAAATATTGGAAGGAAAAAAGAACATGCCTCTCTCGTTCTCTCTCTCAATTCAAATTTCCATGTGTTGAATCATGTTTGAATTTCCTTTTCATACCATGCTAAAATTTAAGATAGCTTGTTAGAGTTAGATATTTTGTGTGTAATTGATTGGTCATAATGTTTTTTTTTACTAATTCAGGAGCATTAGTGTAGATATTTTACTATCTGAAGGCTTATGAAATATCTTGCAAGTTCTACGAACTGATGAGTCAAAATCATCAACCTATGTGAAATGGTTGTGACTTAAATTAGTTTGCATGTTAGGTGACCCTTTGTTGTAATATAGCATGAAAACTAACAAAACGTCAAATTCAGTACCAAACGTGAGAGGATGAATTAACAAGAAAACTACCAAAGAATGATAACGATATTAGATATATGTGATTCGGTTCTAATGTAAATGCCTCAACAAGGAGAGCTGATCGTGAATAATTTTTTTACTAATTAATGGAGTATTATAGCCAAGTCTATTTGGACGTCTTTATGTCCCTGTAGATTCTTGTTCAAATTTTAGCTAAAACTTGAGCCACAAGATAAAAACCTCAAGTTGATTGGATTCCAATTTGTGAATATTTGATGATAACGATGAACATTGACCATCTGATTTGTACTTCTTATGTGGCATTCTTTGAACAAGTAAATCGGGAGGATCCACAATTCCAAGAATGTGATCCCTAAAGGGTGGGATTGCCGTTGCTCAAAAGACCCTTTACCAAATTAGATCCGCAACCATTGATCTTGAAATATGAGTAGTCGCCAAAAGTGTAACTATATCAACGGCTTAACCAACAGCTTAACCGAAGAAAATGAAACCCCTTAAGCAATATTTTACTCAGCTGATGTATCTACGGCGAATCCATAACAAATAAATAAATAAAAACTATACTATATGAAATGATTTCCTATGTCCGCAAAGCGTCTGGGTTTTGTTGGGAAAGCATCGTCTTGTGTAGGGACCCAGAAGCCACAAATTCCCAACCGGTTGGGTCTCCATTGGGCCATAAATATAATAAATTTATAATAATTAATATAAAAATATATTGTGAAATAAAAAGAATGTTGGTGGGCCGCCCTCACTTTGAACTTTGATTTTCTAAAATATTTACTTGCAAATAAATGAAAAAAAAAAGGGTTGGAGCTTCGTGCTTTTCCTCCCTTTTTTTCCTTACCAACCGAAAGACCCAACGGTAGAAACTGTGCCGAGCGGCGTTGACTATCTTCACAAGCCATCATTATAACCGTACGACAACCGCAAGAAAAATCATTGAACTCGCCAATTACCTCTTACCTTCCTTTTCCTTAATTCGACAATTTTGACCGACCGACGAGGGTGGGGGACCAAAATTAGGTATTGTCTAGGAGAATTTAAGAAAAATATAAATTAAATTAATTTTTACGTGAAAGTATTTGCATGATTGCTTCACCTAATTCACCCGCTAAATCATTGTCAATATTGCACATGAGCTACACATGCATGCCCCCGTTCGATTGCATTTGTCTTTAGACTCCTCTGTGGTCACACCTCCAAAAGAAAAAAAATAAAATTGACTTCGAGCTTGTCGCATTAAAAAGAGGTCAAATTTCTCATTCTTGAATTGTCTTTGTCGGCTGATTAAGGGGATGGAGTCCAATTCCAAGGCATGTTACACAATCATGGAAGATCATGGGAAGTGCCAAGTTTTTAGGTTGATGACATAATTCGCACATGCTTTATAACTATGATTTGGTGTGGACGTTTTGGGTACCCCTAATTTTCTTCTAAGTCCAACTAATTGGGAAAATTGACTTAATCGGTCTTAAACTTATTATATGGATTTTGATTTACGCATAAAATTTCAAATTTTTCTAGTTTAATCTTAAATCTTTACGCGAAATTTTAATATAGTCATTCCGGTCAATTTTTCCTAGAAATCACTAACGTAATAATTCAGTCATTGTTGGTCATCCTACGTGATGCATGATCATATCGGCAAAAATTAACCAAAAGGATTACATTAGAATTTCACATAAATGTTTAGGACTCGATTGCAAAATTGAAAAATTTATGACTGAATTGGGATCCACACGGTAGGTTTAGGATCGATTAGATAATGTTCATCTCGACTGGTAATAAGATAAGGACTTCTACAGAGAACATTGCTAGTGAAAAATTTTAAAAAGAAAATCTTCTCTCACTCCTGCCCCTTTCTAAGTCCGTGGCGCTCATTTGATTCATATTGGATAGAACGAGATAATATAAGAAAGGGAAGAAATCACAAAAAACCCCTAAACTATGCCCCACATCTACCTTCAACTTGATTTTGTGATATCAAAAATATCAAATTATATCCATTGTGACACATTTAATATAAAAAACTTTCTTATGACATAAATAACATCAAATTTGTACCTATATGATACTTTTACCCTCCATGAAGGTTCTTTTAGATGATTTTTAGATCAAACTAATATTGTTTTTATTTCACTTAAGCCATATTGGCGTCATGTTAATACTATTTGCTATCTAACGTCTACATAGACAAATTTTTAATAATGACAAAATTTTGATGGAAGGTAAATGTCTTACAAAGACATAAGTTTGAAATTTTTGATGTCATAGGAAAAAAATTTAAGGTATATATATCCAGTGAGTATAGTTTAGAGTTTATGGTAACTTTTATCCTATAAGAAAAAAAAAAAAAAAAGATGTTTTATAAGGAACCGGATGCCGACATATATTACACGTGTGTTTGGTCCACATTGGATGGGATCGCGATGGTAAATATAATGAAAATAATATAGCAACTTGTATGCGCAAATTATAAATAATTTGAAATAACCATAAGAGAGGGGCTGCGTGTTGAGGACTTTGAGCTTCGTCACTGCAGGCCCGTTGCCCGACGATGATGACGTAGATGGAAACTAATATTAATATTTGTCCTTCGTTCCCTTTATGATATTTAGTTCTATGAAAAAATTGAGATTAAGTAACGGAGATAGTTGCAAAAAAACAGGGAAGCTGATAATAAAATCAACGAGGAATTGTAAGGAACGTTGGAGTTTCAAATCGTTCAGCCCAAATTTTGGTACTTAATTCACGGTGAGAGCCAAGAACCAAAAAAAAAAAAAATCTATTATGAATCCGAAATATTACATAGTTACAATCTTTCAAGTATTTGGCAACCTTGAATTACACCCAATGCAAAACCCACAAGTATTATTTTATAATCTCTTACAAAGAACTCACTCAGAAAAAAGCAATAATACTTCTCTTATTTGGTTCGATGTGGTGAAACTAAAATTTACTTGCATATCTTATACGTTACAAGAGGTGAAAGAACTCAACTTGAAAAGCTAACTTGCGACAATAAGGAAGCTAACTCATTATAACTCTAGAACATCTCCTTAGTTATTCGATATGGGACTCTATCTGCATCATCCTCCCACTCTTTAGGATTCTGTGACCTCGCAAAACGACCCCAAGGACACAACCTTGAGCCACCACCAAGGCATTGTAATCTTGAGGATAAAGTGCTAGAAGTGGGTGTCCAAGGAGTGGCTTTGATATCATGTTGATGAGTTATCACAAGGGGTGGAAGAACTCATCTCGAAAAGTTAGCGTGCTAGGATAGGGAACCCAACCCATTATAAGACTCAAAACATCTCCTTAGTTGCTCAATGTGGGACTTTGCCCGCATCATTCTCCCCCTCTTTAGAATTCTGCGACCGTGCAAAATGGCCTCGGGTACATAGCTTTGGGCCACCGCCAATGGACCGCAACCTCGAGCATAAAGTGCTAGAAGGTGGACATCAAAGTAATGGGTCTGATACCATATTGATCAGTTACCACAAGGTGTGGAAGAACTCATTCCATAAACCTAACTTGTCGGGATAGAAACCCAATCTATTATAAGCCCTGAAATATCTCATTAGTTGCGCAAAATAAGACTTTGCTTGCACCATTATCCAAAGTAGAAAACCCCTTTTAGCTGACTCAAACTTGGAATCCAACTCCAACTAGGCTTTTGTTGTTGTTTCATATGTTTAGTCAATTAAAAGTACCAATCAAGACTTTTTAATTTAAACCACATGGCTGAGCTTCGAATCAAGTTTTGTTCATGGGCTCAAACTTGAGAAATGAAGTCCTAGTTTTCATATTTCACACTGACCCTGCCAATGCACCGGGGGGCGCTCAACCATCACAAACATCTGTCAAACCCAAGCCGGACTCATCAAGAGGGATAAACTCAGTCCACATGTTCACAAGATTCTTGACTACTAGAAGGCCACCACTTGAGTATAAAGGTTGGTCCCCACAAATCTAACTCCAACTTTCACAAGATTTTTAACCGCGATTTTTGTGACAAGTTTTAACCACGATTTTTGTGACAAGTTATAGTAAAGGCTTTTGTTAACTATTTAAATAAAGAGCTTGGCATTTTTAAAAATGACGTTTTTATACAAAATTAATGCATCAAAAATGAAAAACATATTATTATTATTATTAGATTTATTTAACAAGTTTTTTTTTTTTTTTTTTTTGAGAACTCGTTAACAACGCCTTTTTTCTAAAAGGGAAAGAGATCTTGTGCATGGACTCTCCCGACACATGAGCTTTTTCCTTTTATTCAAGTATTTATTCTTCCTTCTTCACCTATCGATCTTTGGCAATTCCTTGCCATCATCATGAGGGGTTGTTAGATCTTTTGAAAGAGTGGGAGAGCTAATCGATTTCACTGGTGCAAGAGGGGGAAGCACATTGATTGACCAAAACGCAGGAGAGGTTGACTGAGACAATGATTGTTGATTTGGATCCCATGACCCATGCCATCGAGCACCTCATCATTATGAGGTAGTTTGTCCCCTGGAAATCCCTTTTTTCTTAATTTATTTTTTTCCTTTTCCTAACAACTAATAATGATGTTAAATTCCCTTCTTTTTCTCTCTCCTTAAAGGATAATGTGCGTGATCAAATAAATCCCGCATGCATGCCTTTGCAGAGCATTCTTTAATTTCAGCTCCATTTCTGTTACATAATGATGGAAGGCCGTATATTTTAGACCATCGAAAGGTACAAAGATGAAAAGTATAAACATCACCAATAATGGTCATCTTCTTCTCGGCCAAATATTTAGAACAAAAAAAAAAAAACAAAACAAAGAAACAAACAAAAACAAAAACCCGTAAATCTGTAACTGTAGGACCAAAACATTCCCAATTTTCAAAGGTCCTACCCAAAAAAATGCTTTTGCTTGGGGAACACAAAAATGGACCTTCAAGTTTCCCGTCCATTCAAAGATGATGTGGCATTTGATGTGATTAACAATGCTAACATAAACCATAGACACATTGGCAAGGCGATAGAGGCAACTTCTTGTGAGCAAAATGATGCCACTTTTGAAAAAAGAAAAAAGGACGGCGTTGAGTCATATCGGAAATGTCATATCGTTGGTTGTGCTAAATTGATTAGAAAGACTGCATTGAAAAATCATGGAAAGTTTTAAAACTACATTGATCAAATTGGAAAATTCAATACTAAATTGGAGGTTGTATAGTAGGTTTAGAACTTCTTGAATAATTCTCCCACGGAAAATTTCTGCCCTAAACACTGCTAGGGAGGGAGAGAGATTGCTTGACGGATTAGGTCATTTGAAGTGTCATTTGTTTTAAATGAAAAGTCAATATTAGAGTGATTAAAAGAAGAGCCTTTTGATTGGAAAAATCATAGGAATAAATAAAGGAGGAAGCACTAAGATTCGACAACCCTAGCCTGAGGCTATTAAGCCTTCACTTCGTTAGATTCTCCAACTCTCTTATATCTAGTCCTCCATTGGCTAGCAATAAGTCAACGGGGGTAATCATCAAAATCAAACATATTCTAACAACTGATATCAATAATTTAGAAAACTGTGGAAATAAAAGGGAAAATAAAATTGAGAAATAAAAGTTGAGAGAGGAGGATGACAACCCCAACCATGGCTTGGGCAAGGATCGATGAACTTTCCGACATGAATGGTCTTGTCTCATGTCATATTCAAAGCAAAATAGTGGAATAGTTGCCACCCTCCATATAGTTAAAGCCTAAAGGCAACGAGATTTTGCCAACGATCTTGAATTTTTGGATCAACGACGGAGGTTATGTTATAATATAGAGAAATAGGAACAAATAGTACTTAATTTTTTTTTTCATCGTTCATTTCTTATGGTACAAATAAACACACGTCAAGTTAAGAAATTGAGTTAGAATAGAGGGATAGGAGACAAGATCAATCAATTCATAGTATTGAAACCCTCAACTTAGGCTTTTTTTTTTTTTTTTTTTTTTTTTTTTTTTTTTGCAAAAGCAAATAATTTTAAGTAATTATTTTTACCGTTGGAAATAATTAATCAATTTAACATATTGATATTTTTTATCAATAACAATTTATACCTTAATATTTTCGTAGGCGATGAAATTTTTTTTCGTTCATTTATTTGTATAAATTATATAAATGATCGTGTTTAGGAAAAAAATTTAAATCATTTAATTTTTACGAAACAAATGGAGTCTTAATTAAACTAAACTAGAGTTACACGATATCCACCTCAACAAGATGAGGGTCTCCTTACGCAAGATCAGCCACGGTTGTCAAGTCACCTCAACCATCCTTCTCTCTCTCTCTCTCTCTCTCTCTCTCTATCTCCTCTTCTCTTCCTTGGGCAGCGCCCGCCGTTCCCAGTCAATTGCGAAAAGAATTAAAAAGAGAGAAATAAAAACCAAAAACCGAAAAAGAAAAAGAAAGAAAATCCAAAGTGTGGGACAAAACATCGACAAAAGAGAGGTAAAAGTCATTATATCACCAAAGAAAAATTGTCAAAAGGTGTCACGGCTGTGCCCTATATCATCGTCGACACAAAATTCTCCCGCTGCGCCACTCATCTCTGCTCTTTTGTATTGCTTAAGAGGTGGTGAGTGGGCCACTCCTCAGGTGACCCCCCTATATATACATTATAAATCCCGCCTCTCTCCTTCACATTCCCTCTACGCCTCTCCCCCTCACTCCTTTTCCCCTTTTCTTGCTTCCTTCACTCCATATTTTTGTCTTTGCTCCTTTGACTGAGCCTAAAGGGCAGAACAAATCAGCCCTTCTCGCACACACACAGACGCAGAACCCAGCAAAGCGAAGCTCAGCGCTGAGCTTCCGACAAGAGGAGAAGCGGAGAAATGAAGGAAAGCGGTGGGAGCCGGAAGCAAGGAACACCATCGCCGTGCGCGGCGTGCAAGCTGCTGCGAAGGAGGTGCGCGCAGGACTGCGTGTTCGCCCCTTACTTCCCGGCTGACGAGCCCCACAAGTTCGCCAACGTCCACAAGGTCTTCGGCGCCAGCAATGTCAACAAGATGTTACAGGTTAGCCGCCCCTTCCTCTTTTTGAAGCGAGTTTTTTTCCCCACTCCGCTCAAACTCTCTTGACTTTGCCGAGTTTATGAAATGCGATAAGTAATGCACCTCATCTCTTCTTCTGTACAAGATCATGTTTTATTTGTTCCATACCATCGTTGAAGTGTCTTGGATTTATTTAAGCAGATGGCTAGCGTGAAGCGTTGAGCTATTAGTATAGTTTCTTGCTTCTTGCATTGCTTTTTCTAAGGATTAGTTACATCCATAAAGTATATTCAATAACTTTTTTCTCCTTATTGTCCACTTTTCTCCTAATATTTTATGGCGGTGCTACGTGGTGAATGTAGAGACAACCAATGATCTCAAACCAAATTATTTTGTTCTTATACATAATTCTTACAAGGTTTAGTAATGTCTCCCTCGTGTCAAAAGATTAAGGCATGAAAGGGATTGATTTGCATCTTATAACTTGAGAGATTAAATCTATACCTATTAATAATTAAATAAAAAAAGAAGAAGAAGTCGCCAGAAGGGACATATAGTAGGCTCACTAAAGTCCTCAAGCTAGGCGGATAGGATAACAAGTTTCCACAAACACAGCAGGAGGGAGAGGGAGAGGGGGAGGGAGACACAGAGAGATCCATCTTAGAGCAGAGTCGCCTTGAACTTAATTCTAGGGTTAGTAACTGAGAAAAAGGACCACAATTAAGTGCTTGAATTTCATGTTGTATTGGAATGCCCAAGCTGAAAGTTTGCCACTCAATTAAATAGAATTATACATAAGGTAAAATATGAACTTCTTAGACAAACGATTGCCCCTCGCACATGCAAAATGGACTGAGGACAATATGTGTAATTGATGAAAGTGGAGTCTCACACACACAAAAATCAAGTTATGATACCATCTGAATGTCTTATCTGAAAATTTAAGCCATGAAAGAAAACTACGTACATATAATGCACCATATAAACCTCACGGGCAAGCATTAAGAAGCACTTTAATAAATACCATCTTATTTACAGATGGGACTTATTGAAAAATATCTATCAAAAGAATTATCGTAACGCTGCTTAACAAGTAGCAAAAGTTGTGTTTCTTGCCCAACCAGTAAAACCGGACATTATATTTAATAGCTAGCTTCCGTACCAAGGTCCACATAAGCACATTTGATGCCACTCGCATCAAGCTTTTTTCAACAAATCTTTAGATATAATCATCTCGCTCGCGTCATTTTAATAAAAGGGTTCAAAGTCCTCTCTCTCTCTCTCTCTCTCTCTCTCTACAACTTTAATCTCATTTCTTTTCCCACCGTTCCATTTTCTTTTTTGGAAAACATGATTTCACCCACTTTATAGTCTATGGCTCAACAATGTTAGAATATTTAAATATCATGTCACATTTTCATCTAACAACTTAAAGTTTTCAGAATAATTAGAAAAAGTCCTACAAAACTTTACACTATATTAGAGGATAAATTGTAAATTCAAATCTTTTTAGATTCCTTATTTGTCTACAGTATTATATATTTTCATACTTGGTATAAGATCAAAATTGAGTCTATGAGTAAAAAAAAAGCATTAGATTATATAGTAATTTGAAAACCACATGTTCAAGTGTTTTTCAAGAGTTGATAGCAGTGTTATAAAAGTTGAATGGCAGCAATTCTTTCTTCAGTCTATTCTTATCTACCAAAAATGCGAGAAAATACCAGCGTACCAACAAAAGAAAAAGGGGAAAGAAAAAAACCCATTTTTATCCTGTTGGGGATAAGCTTTTTTGAAAATGCCTAAAGCTGTACACACTCATGACAAAAGCAGGTACATTAAAAGAAGTTTCAGGACTGACTATGTGTCTTCATCTTTGATGTCCATTCCATTGTTAACCCTAGCCTTTTTGACAGTTTGTTGCGAGGTCACCCTCCCTTTGAGAAAAAGAGCACAAAGAGGACGTAGAAAAAGAGTCGGTCCATCTATACTAGTAAAATATTCAGATTTGGTTTCTCTAGATTCTACCCTTTTTCCTACGTCCAATTTCACAATTTTTATGGGATCACGTGAAGTTGTTTATCACCAAAAACTATAGTATTCCCTCAAGAAAATCAGACATTCCACTTCTAGAATTCTCTTGGGTCCCATTTTATCAAATATATAAAAATCAGAGAGAGTAACTGTTGAGTAGACACTTACACGTGGTGTGGGCCTGACATGAGTGAAATTAAATTAGTCTCTCGTGTAGAATAATGTAAAAAACAATTGACCAATGAATTTGCAGTGTCACGAGTTCAATTTTAGTACAGTTACTTTCGTAAATTAGGAAAATTAGTGTACAATAAGTTATTTGTGAACAGATACTTCCATTACTCACTCGAGAATTTCCCGACATAAAGTCTCTGCCCCACTCTCTGCAACATGGAAACAGAGCAAAGAAGGTAAAAATAAAGAAAGTGAGAGCCTTGGGATGGCTACGGGTCTATTTAAGATATATATATATTTTTTTATTTATATGACTTCAATTAGTGCTCAAATTGTTTAAAGGAATAACGTTTTTCAAGCGTCGTGAGATTTTTTAATTAATTTTTTGCGAAAGTTTAAAGTGATTTTGTCGTTCGAAGGTGAAAGTCATTAGTAGACAACAGAATCCACTACAAGTTAATAAACAGATCTGTCTAAGGATGAGTTCATCAAGTGGATTCTATTCAACCTCAATTTCCATCTAAGTGTCCTCTTTAGATTTACTCTGCTGCTACCCATGGAATCGATGCAAGTGCTTTTTTTTTTTCTGTAAGTTTCACGAAGTTTAGATTAATTTTTCAAAAAATTAAAACGACTTCTATAAGGTAATTCTATAAGATACCCTACAACCATCTTCTTTGGATTTAAAAGTTGAACAATGTCTTAAGAGAATCAGGAGATGACAAATTATATAACTAGTAAATATATTCCAAGTCATGCAATTCTTTGGTTGTCTTGATGTATGTATGAGATATGCTAGTTCTCTAAATAATTCTAAAAGAACATAAAATTACATCGTTACAAACTCGACTCGAATTAATCAAGCTCTCTAAAGCATCCTAGCGCGTCACCAAGCACATGTGATCATTGACCCACTTGTGTGAGAAACTTTCCAGGACCTACCAGTGCACCAACGTGGAGACGCCGTGAGCAGCATGGTCTATGAAGCCAACGCCCGCGTACGGGACCCGGTCTACGGCTGCGTCGGGGCCATCTCGTCTCTCCAGCAACAGATCGACATGCTCCAGAGCCAGCTCGCCCAGGCCAGGGCTGAGGTGGTGCACCTCCGTGTCTGGCAGAACGCGACCCTGTCCAACCACGGCCCGAGCCCGACCAGCCCGAGCAACAGCGGGTCGCCCTCGTCACGGCTCATGGCCTCCCATGGCAAATCCATTTTCGACATGGACATGATGGTGGACCAACCTAACTTGGGAGATTCGGTCTGGTGAAGTTGACCCTTTTTTTCTAAACCGCCCATATACGAAATATACTTTGAAGCCTATGATTCTAAACCACCCCTTTCTTATCCTTCTCCTCTTCTTTTTTTCCTTCCTTTGAAGAAATCTTAGATTTCAATTCGATGTATATCCCACATGAGTTGTAGAAAGGGCGGCGCCGCCTCAGGGTATGACGGCTGAGCAGCCGTGCTAGGACGGAGGGGTGAAGGCCACTCACCCACAGTTTTTATTTTCCGAAAGGGTCTTTATTTACTATTGACCTCGATGTAGATATAGCTTCTTTTTTTCGTTTTCCACGAATGTGAGTAATATTATATAATTATAGTGGATTGTGCACTTATGAAACAAGGCGTGTTGCGTATAGATTCACCTTGTCATGGACTTTTTTGTTTTTCGTTTTTTTTCAACGTTGGCGAGTGGCAAGAACACGTTGCCAGGCCGTATATAATGCGTGTTTATTCTCCTTTATTGGGCGTCCTCGATCCTTAGCAAAAGTTCCAATATCACAGGTCACTTTTGGGAGCCAAAAGAAGAAAACGCCATCGCTTTTTTCTTAAGGATGGAGTTACGTTCACACTATTTTTTGACTAAAACTTGTCTTCTTCTTTTTTTGAGTTGATTGATCAAGCAAGCCTTGAATTTTGATCACGCGTGTATGGATAATCAGTAACGCCTTTTTGGGCAGATTAATAATCCATAAATCGCTTGCAATTTCTAATCTTAATTTACTTCAAATCATTCCTTTTGCTTTCCGTCCGCACCTAGCATGAAAGGAATAATGTACTTCGTCCTCCAGAAGGACATAGACAAAATCTGTCAAATGTATATAGCTGGAAACTAGTCATATAAAATTAATTAATAACTTGGGTAGGATAGGACTTCGACTCTCCTAGAGCAATGCGTGGAACATGCAACCCTTCGATGTCGTTTTATTATACTCACATAAACAATTCTTTTTTTAAAGGTAAAAACAATTTTTTTATAAGTAAAAATCCTCTTATGTCCGTCCACTGATGATTGTGCACGCACCTCAGCACAAGTAAATAGAAATTACTATTTCTCATTACATTATTTTTAACTGACAATATATTTTATTTCATTACACAATGCAATTTAGTTAACAAATAAACTAGCTCTATTTAATAATGACAATTAAATTAATTAAGTTGAAGATTCAACTTATAAAATTAAAATAATAATATAAGATAAATAGATGAATCTACCCAACCAAAATGTTAGCATACTAAAAATTATATTACTCCATTGCCTGAAAAATTATTCTTAATTTACTTGATTTAATAATATGATACAATTATTTATGAAAACATTAAAATGGTAAATGAGCATAAATTATTCATAGTTATATTTTTTTATTTGCTATGTCTCAATTGAATTAAAATAAGCTCGAAACGAAATCAAAATAGTGAAAAATCGAAATGTATATAGCATATTTAAAATATATAAATGTTGTTTTCGTATAACTTATTTACTGCTCTGGAATTGTAATTAATTTTACCATATATTCTTTTGTTTCAGATTAAAAGAATGAAAATTTGGGATTAAAAGACTCTTCCATTTAAAACCTATATCTCTTATTCTTCGCCACGAAAGGTAAGAGCTATGACACCTCTTGAAAATTTGGAACCTTTGAAAATTTGGAACCCGCCAATCAATGTATGGTTGGAGGATTTTCATCTAATTAGGAATAGAGGATATTATAACCCGATTGTATATCAATAACAATAAGCCTAGCATTAGTCATGATCTCAAATTGAATTTTCTTGTGACAAATTGTGTTACTAGAATTATATTCTAACTGTATGTGCTGATCCAATAAGAGTGCGACCTTTTTTTTTTTTTTTTTTTGGCTAGAAATAAACATTTCATTTCAAAACAAAACATTACAAATCGTATGCACTACCTACCCTAGAACGACTCCATTAATGCTATATTTCTAACTCTAGATAGGAGATTGTGGAAAAGAAAAGAGGATGTGGTGTCTATTTTATTAAAAACCCAATTTTACGAGCGCATGAATAGCTCGATTATTGAGTCTACAGGTCCAGGCCAAGCTTCAACCTAGATAAGAATGTGAATTATTTCCCCTGTACGTTCGAATAGAGACAACAGGTCTTGATACAACATGAGATCACAACTTAGACATGATTGGAATTCACTAAAAGAAATTTGAACACGACTCGACATAGTTAGCTCAAAAGTGTTGCGAGTTGAGATATGTTTATTCATTTTTTATTGACAAAACTTGAAAATATTGTCAAAAAGATCATAAACTTATTGCACTTTTACTAATTCAATATCTAAACCCTTTAGTATTACCAATTGAGTATATCCAGCTAATTTTGGCCAGAAATCATTGACTTGGACACCAACTATTTGACTTGGTGCGGCATGTGCTGACGTGAAGCAAAGCTTGCCCCCATTGACAATAGGCGAGCTCAATCACAAACGGCTGACCATTGCTAAGGTTCAATGACTAACTAGAGAAAAACGGGAAAAAAAGAAAAAGGAAAAAATTAAATAAAAAATTTAGAAAATATTAAGATTACTATAAATTATCCATGTTAGCGTTTATCACGTGGGATGCCTAGTGTCCACATCCACGTTGGTCGCGCCACGTATGACCTTAGCATCCACGTTAGTGATTTTCAGTCAAAATTGGCCATATGCACTCAATTAGCAAAACGTAAAAAGGTTTGAGACTCAATTGACAAAATTCAAAGGTTTAGACTGAATTGATAAAATGTAATAGATTTAGTACATTAGCTTTGTAGGTAGAGCTTGGGTCTCTGTTTGAAGGGGAGAGGAGGCTTGGACATTGCTTGAAAAGCCAACGATCAAGGTGCCAGAGTGATCGCAGCATACGTACGTGATGGATCCTGTGTCCCTCCCTATTGGAAAAGCCCCATCCAGATTGACTTTGATGACGCTAGGCTCAGGAGGGATCCAACACCGATTAGGGTTTGGCAAAGAAGTCCTTGTGTCCAAAGTCAACTTCAAAGTGCAGAGATAAAGCCATGCTACTATGAGAGCCGATTCCACTAGCTGTTGAGGGCTCGTATAGTGGCCTCGGAAGATGAAATGGTTGCGCGCCTTCTAGATCTGCCAGAGTAGGGTTGCAATGATCTCCAAACCGGGTAAGTGAGTCCTATTCTCAACAAAATCTGCTAACCATGTGTCCAGTCGATGAATGCTATATGCTGAAACATTAATCTGTATGTGGGGATGTGACCAAACGTGTTGTGTCCAAGGGCATAACAAAAATAAGTGTTCCTGTGTTTCTGGGACCTGAGATGAGCAGAGTTGACATACCGGATCGGAGGTGATGTGTCGCCTAAAACGAGCAGCTCCTTTTTTCTTAGTTTCCTTTTCGTGTACTCCGAAATTAGCTTCGAAATTCTTCAACCCAAAAGCATCCAAACTTTCCTTTCAACAATTTATTGGACGAACCTATTCCTTCCCTTTTCAACTATATTGATAGTGCAAATCTGACTAGCTGTGATTGAGAGCAGTTAGGTAACCGAAACTCTCTCTTTCAACCAATGTTAAGAAAACCGAAACTCTTAGACAATTTTAAAGGGGATAAAAGATTATTTTAGGAATTTGCAACTCAAAAACTTAAGGTGGAGAGAAACTACATATATATGTGGCACATTATAATCACGCATTTAAGTGATGCTAAATTATACTTAATACTCTTCCTCGCATATAAGCCAACCCCTTGTTAGGAAATCGCACGTCGATTCCACAAAAATAACGCTTGCAAACAATTCACCAGACAGAATATAATAATAAGAGAACATAATCAGATGAACACGCCAGAAAATTTGTTATTGAAGTTCACCCAAACCTGGGCTACGTCTCCGCGCAGAGGTACTCTGCAAATCCACTAGACTTCGAAAAAAGTTGAAATACAATGACGATCTTCTCTCAAGATCAGGGCACAAATAGATTGAGAACCCTCATCAAGAAAAAACTCACTTTTTTCTTCTCTCTTTTTCTTGCCTTTCTATTTTCTTTTTCAGCATTTTGACAGCCAGCATCTTGCCATCGCTAATATAAAGATATCACTTTTAACCTAAAAGGAAATCTGATAGAAAAGACAAAAAATCCCCTAAAAACAAATATTTGGCTCCATCTATAACACCCCTAACATGCGCACAGCTTGACCCAATTATTATAAAATGGGTACTACTCTTATTTTAAATGAGTTAGTTGTTGTGAACTCACAACGAGCAATAAGTTTGAGAGAAAAGGTGAGTGTCGGCATATAAATTCTCGATGTGTGCACTAATACCATATTAAAAAGTCCAATTTAATATATTGAGGGAACTGATTACTATTAGAAAGTTCTACCAAAAATTTAATCTATTAGGTGGAGGGAGACTATATGTAAGTAAGGCGTATTATAACCGCACATTGACGTGGAATATACTTAATAATTAGAAAGTCTACATGATATGTTAAACCATCTTGCTTGCTTAGTAAAAGGAAATTAGTACATAAATGATCTTAAATTCCATTTTACTCCTCGAAAATTTGGTCAAATCTCCCTTTGTCTCCCTACAAAAAAATGTGTGTCACCTTTGTCCACTATTTCAGTAGTTTCTGTCGTTTTTACAATCACCGAATTTCATCAACATCTTGTCAATGTTGACAAAAATTCCCAGATTCTGCCTAGATAAAAATGATTCAGGCATGTGTAGGAGGAAAAAAACAGAAAAAGTTAAAAGGCTATAAACCTATTTGAAAAGTACGAGTCTTATAAAAAAAAAAAAAAAGTACGAGTCTTATTCGTTTAAGTTGTTAAAAAAATGAGTTCATGATACATCTTAGACACGTTTTTCAACACATGTTTTGCACGTAAATCGATTTCTCAATTCAAACATAGGATTTATATACACAAAAACATCAGACAGAAAACTAGGGAACGCAAGCACGTGAGCTAGGGAGACTGTTTTCTATTAGAAAAAGAACACGGGATTCAGACCCTATTGACCCAAAGCAACACATCGTGCAACAACCTAGTGTTCAAATTTGAGTAGACAAAATGCTTCTCTCCTTTTATTCTTCTAAACTATACATGATATGCTGTTAAAAAAAAAAAACTATGATATGGAACCTAGTTTTACAGGGGCGGGCCTTCTTTAGTAGAAACGTCTGGTCAAAATCTCGATTTCGATTAACCCATCGTTAGCATAGAACAGGTCTTCCCTAGATTGGGATCCACATGGATCAAGTCGATCTCCATCATTGATTACAAGAGTTCCGCATGTGCAGCCGACCAGATCAAAAATGAAATTCGATCTAGTTCAGTGAACCTAGATCCATACAAAAAATTTCAGAGAAATCGGCAGACCTAAGTCCGCACTGAAAGCGCCATGATGGGAGCTAACTGCATCTAACGACCTCAATCAGCTTCATGAGTAACCTAGTTTTGGCATCTTTTTTAGACTTTCATCATCTTGGAGTTTGCCGGCACGAGGGAAAAAAATAGTCGATCTTGGAGTTTTCCCCGATGTGGACTAAACGAACGCCCAAACTAGACAATTTTCGTCAACTAAGAATCATGTCTTCACATGAACCTACGATGATAGGAAAAATTCTCTCGTATTGTCCCAAAGAGTTGACTTTCGAACATTGCTTTCTGTCACAGCCCAGAGTTTTTTTTTTTTCTTTTTCCTAATTCATAGGTTTTCTGTGAAGCATATTGCATGTTATGCTTACCTACCTTTGGAATTCTTGAGAACACGTGGTATCACCTGGCCAATCAAACTTTCTCGGTGTGCTGATATAACTTTCCTTAACGACATTTGGTTGATAAATTTGAAAATATGAGCGGCAGGATGATATCATAATAATGAGGCCCTCGATATGATTGGTGCGTGGTTATTTTCTCGTGACTTATGGCTAAACTTGATTTGAGGTGATGTGATAGGTGTACTCTGTCTAAGGTGTGTGGTTTTTGACCAAGCACTGTACCTACGTATCACTCAAATCATTTTGAAATAAATACTAAGTAGACTACGTCCCAAATGATTAGGAATGACAATTTGACACATTCTAATAAGCAGCTGGCACCAACCCGTCTTCAATGGAGTGGACAAAACCCGTGACTCCCGAATTTTGGGTAGAAATTGAGGACCGAATACGTTAGCTTACATGTGAAGGGAGCGGCTAATTCTTCGATTTACTAAAGTTAGTCGTTGTATGGTAAGTTTTATCAAATGGTTCTTGACTGCCTTCTTTTCATTGGATTACTTTTTGGCAATTCTTTTTCTTAATCTTTTGAAGGATTAGATGTCTTGCACAGCACTAACCTTTGGCAATTTTTTTGAATTAAAATTAGGATTAAGATGAATATAAGATGGGTAACACAAGTTAGGATCCTCTTATACCACATGAAGATGGGGTATCTTCATGTGGTATAAACCAACATCTCATTGGCCTCAAGTAGAGGTGATCGTTAAACGGATTCGAGTTAGGCCGAGCTTATAGATTAAGCCTAAAATGTTGTCCAAACTTGCCCACGATGAATTTTTAATCTATAATATTATTGGGCCGGTTTGAGACTTCATGACTAAAAGTCTCGTCCAAACTCGCTCAAAGGTGCCTTCCGGACCGCTACGGCTCGAGCGGGCCTGTAAGTTGTCAGGTCCGTGATCAGATCAAGCCGCAGATAGATATGGAATATCTCTAATTGTCGTGAGGGCTGTGGAGATGCACCTCCCACCCAATACCCGTCTGTCTCGTTGCCATCTGTACTGTAGTCTAGAAAAAGGGAATTTAGTCTCGTCGAAAGCAGCATAACACGAAACACGAGACTAAAGAAGCGAAGGAATTGCTCGAAAATCTCGAATGGATCTCTCAAGGTGTCATTGTCCCTCTTTTTGACTTTCTGAGTGGCACACTTCGCTTCACCCCATTACAACTCGCCCCCACCACCGCCCCCCAAAAAAAATAAAAAAATCTCACGTCAGCCTATTGGTGATCAGATTGATAAAATAGATCCCCCCAACAAGTCGGTGCAATTTTATAGATTGCAGTTTGACATTTTGCACATTTCGGGCTTTGACGAGAGAAATGATTGATGCGATATGCTAAATTGAATCTAAATAATCAAATTTATTAGAACCAACCCGAGAAATTCATGTGAGAGCCATCAATTTTATTAACCTAGATTCAGTTCTAGTGTATATACTCCACTCGTTTAACAATTTCTCATGCTAATTGAATTATATTTTTCTTTTTTAAAGAAAAAAAGGGAAAAAAAATGGCATCATGTATAGGATTGCAAGAGATTTTATTATAAACAAAAAATGTGGGAAGGGACGACCATCGGAAATCTCCCTAGATATTATCATCGATGTTGCACATTTGATTGATCGGAATATTTGATTTGAGTCATTATTATAGTTCATTTTAAGCGAGCTCGTTATCATTACATCACCGGATGCAATTTGGGAGAGAGTTAGGGTGACTGTACGCTTGGTGTACAAATAGAACCTAAGCCACAGACACATCATGATTTTCTAAGATCAAGAGCAACTTGTAATCAACAAGTGATCGGTTCTAGGGTGGATTGGCTCCTACCTTGAAACCAGAAATCAGACTAGACATCACCCGTTCTCCATTCGTGAAATAGGGAATCGACCCTGTCCACCATGGAATCAAATCAAAACCAACTCGTTTCAATTCCCATGTTAGATCGAAACCAATTACTTCCAATAATTATACCTGCAACAACAAGTGTACGTTTCTTTAGTCTTTTAGTTGATTGGAAGTTTAAAGGAACATCCTTTTGTCAATAAATTCCACTAGATGTAGTCCAATTGACAAACATCTTTTTGGCAAAAATTAGAGAAAGCTTTAAACAATATGAGCAACCCTATTGAGAGCGAGAGCGGCGTAGGATGTGCTAGGTTTTGCCTCTAGCTTTAGTTTAGCAACTAAAAGAAAGAAAAAAAATTAAAAAAAGAAGAAATAATGCATATTGATCTGGTCGATTTGTCGATTAGTTCCTTGTGTGGAACTAAGAACCACCTAGAACTAGCCGATCCGGTCCAATTCTCGAGTTGGACTGGGACTATCCCTAGTAATCAACAGAGCTCCACACCATATTAGAGTAAATCTGATCCAAATAGCCCAACACATCAATCGTATAGTAGAAAATATGGAAGCAAGGACCATCTCTTATGACCTTCTATATGATAAATGTTGAAAAAGAGATAATTAATTCTTTGCCATGGGATTTGACAGTCAAAACTGATAATGGATAACAGACGTGAATTCTTTTAATTTACAGATCTCCAATTTGTTAGTATAAAAATTAGAAAAAGGAGTCCATCTTCACATTGGCTAATATCAAATCATCAATTCCAATACACAACATCTTGATGAAAAATCAATAGCTCAATACGAATTGAAAAGCCCTTGTAAATTTTGGATGTAAGCAATGAATGGGGAGGGGGAGACAATTGCTTCCCCTTTAAAAAATTTGATTCGCCTATGGTAATACCTATGCTTTTTCGATATTGGGTTATTTGTTTTTCTGAGCTTTTTCCTCGATAAATGCTCCGTGGGCTTTTTCGGGAACTTCGTGGGCATTCGCCGTAAGTGTTTGACAGCACAAATTCAACTGTCAGGTTCCTTAAAATTATTCAACAATTTTTAAGTGCTCCATTCTATTGTATGCATACATCATGATGAAAAGTTAAAATAGATGCATATGCATATAAGTATATATACACGATATTGCACTTTATAAATATATTTCAGTAGGGGGTAAATAAAATGGCTTATTTGAGGTCGGCTCAATTTTTGCTGTTTTGAGTAGCTTGAGTATCAAAACAATAAGATTTTGCGCTTCTCTTGTGATTCAAAAGTTATAGAGATCCAATATTAAACAAACATGATCGGATGCTGCCCTAGTGCCTAGTTAAGTAAATATTAGGAAAATATGGATGTTAAACAAATTGTTTCTCCTTAAAAATTGAATTTGTTAGAAAGCGCGGCAAGAATTGGCCCATAGTGTAACATCCCGAATTTTCAGTCATACTTTCAATTAAATTAATCAGGCCATTCATCGACGCGTCTATAGTATTGTTTGCAGAACTGATCACTCCTGAGATAACTAAACTATCTGGGGAAGTCATTAGGGAATTTTAATGCAATAGATTTGGGAATTCGACCAGGAATCAACCACTCGACCGTGCTCGTCTGCAGAAATCATTATGGCACAGTAAAGATCGATTAGAAATTAGAAATAGGTCATTTCGACTGAGATGTGTGGTTAAACGTGGATGATTCCACCAAATTGAAAAATTCTCGTTGATTAGCACTAGACTGATTTTTCTGTAGTTTTGGTATCCTGTGTCTGTATTTGAATCCTTGAGATTTTCACGACAACCGATAATCGATAATGTGTCGAAGAGGTTCATTATGACTCGAAGAAAATCGACTACAGGTTATTTGCACTAAAAATTTCTGAAAGCTATCCGGTAACCTAAGTCACACTAAAATCGTGCCAGATTGAAATTAACCGCAAATTTGAATCCAATTTTAGAAATTGAAAGTTCTGTCATGTCACGAGTCATTTAGAAGCGTCGACTCAATCTCCAAAGATTTTTTTGCAAATTGAGTTTTTGGCAGAAAAAGTCGACATAGGGCCGTTTTCGACTGAAAAAATCAAAGGATTATTTTTTATCACACAATTAGGATGCAAGTGGGTTCAATTGGCAAGAAAAAATGCCAATTTGATCGAGAACTCGATAATTGAATTTTTAGGAGTCGATTTGAATTGATTCAAGGAGGAATTGACGTCCAATTGGAGGGAGATTAATGCAAATTCGTATGCCTCTCATGGACACAGCTTGTGGACCACTTCAAGGGCTTGTAGAAGGGATTTTGTGGCTGGAAATTGCTGTGGAATGCAATTGGGCAAGGTGTAGCCCTCCAAGGGGACAATGAGATGAGAAGAGACCAAGTGGTGGCCCCCTCCATGCCAAACCGGTTCCCTCTCCCTCTCCCTTTGCTCCCATCGACTCCCTCCTCCTTTCCCCTTGCTGTTCGAGGCTCAGCAACCCAAAACCGTCGGACCAGCAAACTTGCAGTCCGCCGGACCAGCAAACCTACAGTCCGTCGAAACCACTGCACGCCACCGTCGCGCCCTTCACAGCCGCTCGCTCACCTGCACGCCATCGCAATTGCCCTACCGATCTCATGCCTCTAACCGCTCATTCCTTCCTACGTGTAGCTACCCGGAGCAGCCAGGCCGCCATGCGTCGCCGTTGTGGTCGCCGAAGCCACCGCCTGCCCCCGCCTAGACCCGCAGCAGCCCTCGCGCGGTCTCCCTTGCTCATTTCTGCCTCAACCGCACCACCTGTCAGCTTCTTCGGCTAAGAGTAGAACCGGACAGCAGTGGGTCTCACAGCTGCTGTTAGGCCCATTTTTGTGGCTTTCCCAACCCCGTTTGGCGGTCCCGCTTTGGAGGTTGTCGAGCCCCTCTGCGTCCTCGTCGTTTTGATCCAAATGAATCATTAAACAAGTGAGTTTAACTCACTAATCCATTCTTAGTAAGTTAATAACGTTTAAGGGTTGATTAGTTTAGACTAAGTATGGATTAGGTGGATAATTAGAGTAGATTAGCAATTTAATTAACCATTATTGCATGTTAGGTGATTAGAGTAGTGTAATTAGAGCTTAGACAAACTCTAGTATTTATCTAGAGTGGTTTAGAAATTTTCTGAACCCGAATCGGCTTTCAATTAGGCTTTATGGGCCTAAGTTGCTATTTTTGGCATTTATTAATTAATTTTTGTAATCATTTAATTATTTATTTATTTTCTAGAAATTAGATCAAGATAGTCGATGACCAGAATTTTATACCGATTGCAGTGGTGTGATATGTTTATTTATTTGACTGCTAATTTGTGCAAATTGAGTGATTGGTGATTTTGGGTAATTATCCCAAACTTAATCACTGGGCGTCGAGTTACAACGCCAAAAATGAAATTGTGGACTATTGAAACTAGTGGAATTTTCAAGTGAGAAAATATTATATTTTGGCTAAGGTTGACCGTGTACCCACACGCGAGTATTTTTATCGGGTATGATAAAAATGAAGAAAATGTTATATGGTCAAGATGGTATACTATATCAACCTACGGACTTTGATATGTCAGCTTAAAGCAAGCAGTATATCAGTATACTATATTAGCTTGTGGGCGATATGTCAGCTTAGAGCAAGCAATATACTATTTATCAACTTAGAGTGAGCTATGTTATTGATCAGGTTAGAGTGAGCAGTGTCAGTATACTATATTAGCCTGTGGGCGATATGTCAGCTTAAAGCGAGCAGTATACTATTATCAGCTTAGTGCAAGCTATACAATCTATTTATCAGCTTAGAGTGAACAGTCCTAGATTATGATCAGACTTTATAGATAGTATTGATTGAGATGATCGGGGAATGGTCTTGTTAACATGAAATCGACTTAGTCGATTGATCGATGATTCGATCTGAGTGGATGAATTGAATTGTTGAAATGATCGATGTAATAGTTGAATTATATTGACTTGTAGGAAGGAACTGAGACTAAGGTAAGTCCTCTGACTCGTGGTTGTGTTTAGGTAGCCCTTGGGGCGTATTTTCTTCCTAGTTGGGTTAAGGGGTTGAACTTGCTGAGACGTCGTCTCACTCCGTTGTGGGATAACATTTCAGGTCCATAGATAGTCGCTCCCCCCAAGCGTTTTGGTCAACCTAAGAAGGTAACGGAGTTGAAGCATTTTATCCCATTGCATGGGAGCCCCAGGGGATGGACTTATGAGCTGGTGAAATCCGTGGTCTGGGTCGATGAGGGTTTACCCAAAAAGGTGCCCCATCAATACAGAGCATGGTATCGCCAAGCTCAAGATGGAGAGAGGGAAGGTCCTATACCAAAGTCCGAGATTCCTTTCTATGTACTGGAAGTGGCATTTGGGAAAGACACCGCAAATCTTCCCGGAGGTTCGGTGGTAGACCCAATGGACCCCGATCTTGAAGATCCAAGAACTCCTGTGTACTCGGAGGTAGGCCCCAGTTGGAGTGTGGATGATGATGGAGAGGAAGACAAGGACCCATAGTTGTTTGGAAACCCCCCCTATTTTGCAAACCTTATATATTTATATGTCGGTTTGTATTGTATTATATATGACATGACTAGGTATGTTATGTATATATAAGTGTGGTTCCAATTTAAAAATTATGGCCCTACTTTTCTATCCCATTAAACAATTGTTTGGGGATTATTTATTGGCTTCTGCGTGTGCATTAAAATGAATGGGTCAGTGATGCATCATGGGACGTCGCTATTTAATCGACCAAGCCAGGATGGGCACACGCTCAGAGGATTGGGGCGTGACAAATAGCATATCCCTTCACGTGTAAGCATGTAAGTCGATTCTTACATGCACGATACATTATGTGAATTAACCACATCAAAGGGATTATGGTAATTGCATGTCAAAGATCAAACCAAGAAATATGGTGCTGAAAAGGCCATGTCGAGTCGATGCTAGCCCTTTCTCCAAGCATAATTGGATCCGTAGACCTTAGATTTTGATTAGAAACATTTATTAAGAGTCAGATGTCAGCAAGAGTCGATCACATATTTCCTCAGCTGTCACATGAGAAAACATTCTATTAAACTCGAATGGAGATAATGTACAATACAGTCGATGTTTAGCTTTAGCATTTTGTGTAGTTCTTCTCTAAGCTTCTTCTATTTGAGCCGCAACAATAGCAGCTTGCACATTTTCTTCTTCTTAATGAACAAGAGCTCGAGCTAGCGCTACTATCCCATTTTGAATCGTGTCCCACATGAGAAGATAAGTTACTTTAATGTACACTCACATCTTTTGATTCCGGTAGCCATAGTTGTTGCCATCAAAGTATGGCAGCTAGCTTGGAGCTTGTGAATCACTTGCACAAAAAAACCTAAAGTTAGCCATATATGAAGATCTTTATGCTCAGAAGTAACATATTTCAAATAACAAATAACGAAAACTTTGATACCAATTATTTGGGCTAACTAAGGGTGCATTTGATAATATTTCTATTCTTGGGAATAATTTCTTTATGGAAATAATTTTTTTGTATTTCTATTTCTTGAAATAATTTTTAAGTAAAAGAACGCATTTGGTAACTTCACAAAATTTCTATTCCTGATATAGAAAAAGGAGTGCATTTGGTATAACCTACAAATTTTTGGATGATGTAGAATTTCTTTTAATTTTTTTTAAATTTTTTAAAGATTTTTATTTTTTATTTTTTTACTTTTCCTTTTTCCTCTCTTCTTTTTTTCCTTCTCTAGCTGGTCATCCACGGCTGGTGGCCGGCAACAAGCGGCAACCGATTAGAAGAGGAAAAAAAGAAAAAGAAAAGAAAGAAAATGACTTATTCCAAAAATTATTCATGAGAACAAGAAGTAATTTTTTCTATTTGTTATTTCTATTTCAAATATATTTCCTAGTCATTTTTCTATTATTAGAAAAATTAATTGATATTACTAAATGAATTTATGTTCTTTTTTTTTTTTTTTTATTCGGAAAATAAAAGAACAAAAAAAAAAGAAAAATAAGAACGTTACCAAACAAAGCCTAAGCAACTCAAATGGGTTGAATAGGTTGTTTTGATAGATTTGACACTCAGAAATCAAGAGATGTAGGTAATATGAGGTTCAAGTGATGCTATCACTCAAACGGAGATAATAATGATAGATAAGAGGATAGCATGCAACTATATATAGTGCATCAAGTTTATTCACAAACTTATGTTCACTCTCTAAACTTACAGTCACAACTTGAACCAGAATGCACTAGTAATAATCAAGATAAATTACAATAAGTAATTATCGATCCTATTTAATGATAAATCACACTATCCAACCTTAACTTATACACTGGATCTCTCTACGATTACAATGCAACAAAAACATTGCAGTGGAAGACTCGGAAGAATGAATCAGAATTTTGATAAGTAGCAATGAATACTTTAGTTTGTTCCATTTCCGTCCAACCCTTTTTGTCTTTAATGACTTCCTCTTATATAGACGTCTTCAAATTTTCAGTTTAACATCGTCCCAAGAGCAAAGAGACGTTAGGATTTATTGGGAACTGATACTCTGAAATTAAGGTGGCTCATAATCCTTTTATCGCGAAGATCAGCAAGGTTTCCCAAAATAGATTCTGTCGCTATTGTCACATCGCTGACTCTTTTGACAAAAGTTGCTTCTAGTCCTCTTAATGATTTCCGCTACTATGCTGTTCCAGCTGCCAATGACTATAATTTCATTTCTAATGATCATTCTCAAACGAACGTTACACTGGCAACATTAGTGAGTTGATATCTGCATGTCTATTTCTCATAATTACCAGGTGTAAGTAATTGCTTATCACTTGATGCTGTTTTCACACAAGCTGTACAAACGTGATGAGAGATCTGATTTCCGACAACTGAATTAATCAGCTACTAGAGACATCATTGACAATGAATAATGATCATGAAATCTCCAAATTCTTTTGAACAAAACATCATATTGGACCTATTTATATCTAATCCAGGTCTTCATCATTTATGCTAGCTTGTACTAAGTTTTAAAGTCATTAAGGATATCATCACGTTTTCTTGGGTATCAGCATGGACATTTGCACCTATCATAATAGATATTATATTAAGGATAGTTTTGAAAGTGCAGCGCTATTTTCACTCCCTAAACAACTATATCCACTCCCATTTACATTAAAAAGACAAAACTATCCTCAAATTTTCAATTGCAATTTATTTTTCCTTTTATATTTAAGATAGTTACCCTGTATCTCACATTTTTTTATCATATTAAAGAAAAGTGCAATCTCAGATATTCGTATGACGTTTTCTATGCTCAATGTTTTATGAGGGATTTTTTTTTTGATATAGTATAAAACTGAAAGTCTCTTCTTTATCATCGATTTTATAGCAATTTATCTTTATTTTTGTTCCTCTTATCTCAATAGCTCACTTTCTTGGTGAAACTCTTATTAATTTCATTAGTCAAAAATATATATCAAGTCTTTTTATTTACTATATGAAAGAATTTATCTTTTTTCCTTATTATATTGACGATATACTTTTATACATGTAAGATGTTAGAGAAATATTTAGGAGTACACTAAAAACATTATGCACAATGACGTATCTTTATATTTTTGTGTAAATAATTCATAGATATTAGTAATTTTTTCGATCCAAAATAATGATATTTCACTTAAAATATAAAGAAATTACTTTATGCAATCTTTTGATTTAATTAAATTTCATCTACTTAACAATTTATCTATAAATTTGATCGATAAAGCAGAAAAGAACTAGATTTGTTGGAAATTTCTCTTTTTGACAAGACAAATTCTTATGGAAGTAATATCAAACAAGAAAAAAACATAGTACCTTTAATATACATGGAAAATCTATGATAAACAAAAACCAAATACATGAAATTATTAATCATGGTAAGAAAATCCTACAATGATATAGAAATACTAAAAAAGGAAAGTAAATAAATTTAAGACCACAAGCTAAATTGCAATTGAATGATAGAGGGTAATTTTGTCTTTTCAGTGAAAATTAAGTGGATTTAATTATATAGGGGGTGGACATAGCACTGTCTTTTTGAAATCATCAAAGTTCATTGGGATGTTTCTCCAGTAGTATGATCATCCCTCACATATTATTTGTTTAGGATTAAAATTGATCAAGATTGCAGACAAAACATTTTTGTAATAAAGAGAAAAGATACTGAAAATGCATTAAATTAATATAGCGTAATTAAGTTCCCGTATCCATGAAATATCGAGTTCATAAAATTGAAATGTATTCCTACTATATATATATTTTTTTTTTATATATATCCATATATATATAAGCAATGGATAAAATGATGATGAATCGAGCTGAAAATGGTAAGACCAAAATTTACCCATTTAACTTGTAGGGACCCATACTCGACCCAACCTGAGCTCCATTCTTAGTAATATTTCTCCTAAAATTGTGTCTTATGAAAAATGGGCAATTTCATGGACCAACTTGTCAAGTTAATGAGAGAGCTCGAGCGTCAAGTTACGGAAGGAAGCGTGAAGATGGCAATGAGGCGAAGGGTCGTATTTAATAAGACCTTCAAGTTCTGAAGCTCTTGCTGCGATAATGCCTCTCTGTATTTCTCGAAGACATTGCGGTTTTAGATCATGCGTTATCAAATGCACGCACGAATCGCATGATGATGGTTTTATAAAAATTTGCCACAAATGCAGTCCCGTTATACTCTTCCATTGAATTTTCACCATATCATAAAAGACCTGTGATTTGATATGCTTGGCATGGCATCAAAACCATACGTGATGCATGATCTGCACCAAATTTTTTTCCAGAAACAAGGATCTTCCCATTTCGGTGTGCATGACGAAAAGGGAAAAAAAATGAAAAAAAGTTGTGATGAGGAGGTCGGATACCTACTTTTGAAATTAGCTTCGAAATTCTTCTAATATTAGACACATCTTAACCTCATGAAGTTAAGGACCTGTTTGGTAACATTTTTATTTTTTGTTTATCTGTTTTTTGTTCCCTGAAGTAGAAAAAGAACGGAAATCCATTTATGTATGTCAGCTAGTTTTTCTATTCCCTAAAACAGATAAGTGGATAGATAATAGATTTGAAACAAAAATAAGAAGTAAAAAAATCAATTTTTTTTTTTGTTCCTAGGAATAAAAAAAGAAAAAGGGTGGTGCTAAAAAAGAAAAACAAGCTCAACGTAACCTAATGTTCATCTTTATACAATTGACACAAGATCCAAATGAGACTTACATCCGGTCTAGGTCTCCTGACCCAATCCAAGTCCCCATTTTTTGGAATAAAAAACTCAGAAATTTAGGAAAAAATTTAGAAATTAGATTTTGAGTAGTTTTACTAGATTTTAGTGTTAATTATAGTTTAGAGTTAGTTTAGCATAAAAAATGTGAAAATCTTTTGATGAAAATTGGATTCAAAATTGAATAAGCTCTCAAAGTTTTATCATATGGATTTATTAATGTATGTTTCTTCTAGGGACAATGCTAGGTTACAATAGCTTATTGACTCCATTGAGAGAAGACATCTTTTTCTCTTAAGATTCTATTGGAGACATCCTTTAAAATCAATTGCAATTTTGTTTTAATAGAGAATTATATGGTTCTGAACAAGTCTTTTGCAATGCCATTTGTCTTGTGTTCATAGTAGTAAAATAAGTCTGTGCTCCATGGATTTCCAATAGGTTTGATGAGTTTGTGCAAATAAGCACAATAACTTAAGGATTGCGCCCATCCTCAGTTGTTTTGTCCTTGCTCATTCCATCAAGCAATGTTTGCTCTTTATCTTGCAATTAAAATAGAAAATTATATTGGAGACATCCTTTAAAATCAATTGCAAATTTGTTTTAACAGAAAATTATATGGCTCTGAACAAGTCTTTTGCAATGCCATTTGTCTTGTGTTTCACAGTAATCAAATAAGTATGTGCTCCATGGATTTCTGATATCATTTATTTAAAGGTTTGATGAGTTTGTGCAAATAAGCACACTAACTTAAGGATTGCCCCCATCCTTAGTTGTTCCTTACTCATTCCATCAGGCAATGTTTGCTCTTTATCTTGCAACTAAAATAGCTCAAAATGTCTATGCATTTTTACTATAATGCCTAAAGATTTACTAACAACATTCTCATATTGTGAGTTATAAACTGTGGGATTCTCTATTGTTATTTACAGTTATCCATCTTTGACTTACTATTATATTAGATTTTCTGATGCCATTTTAGAATATTTTGATAAGTTAAATCCTTACAAAAGTCATGTTTTATGTAAGTCTCCACTAACATTATGAAAATATTGGGAATTATGGTGTTACCATACAAGTTTTATTATTTTTCTATTCTAGGAATAGAATTTTTGTGCAGTTACGAAACACATCCTTCTGCTGAAAAACTTGTCCAGGGATTAGCAATTTAAAAAAATTATTTCCAAATAGAAATTATTTGGGGAAACAAAAATGTTACCATGTGTACCCTGAGTTGTCAAAAATGAGCTTATGCTATATCTTAAACATACTTTTACACACACATTTTGCACGTTAAACGAGCTTTTCAATTAAAACGTAGGATTTACACATAAATAACCACATCTTACACAAAATTAGGAAATGAGAGAACCACATAAATAGACTGACAAGAAAAACATCGGGCAACAACTTAATATCACGCGACACTGCAACTGTTTGGAGGTAAAATGCATCTATCCTTTTATTATTCTAACTTATACATAAAGTGAAAATACGTGCAGCAGTATCCAATCTGAATCTTGCCATCGTTAAGTCCCTTGTCAACATCGAACCCGTCTTTCCCTGGACTTGGGTCCATAATGGACCAGGTTAATGTTCACCGTTGATTACGTGAGTTTCGCGGGTAGAGCAGCTGACAAAACCAATAATGGAGATCAATCCGGTGCAGCGGATCTAGGTCCATGCAAAAAATTACAGTTAGCAAATTAAGTTTGAACCGAAAGTGGCATGATGGGAGCTGACTGCATCTAACAACCTCAATCAACTTCATGAGTAAACCTAGATTTGGCATCTTCTTTAGACTTACATCATTTTGGGGTTTGCCGGCACAAGAAAAAAGAATAGTCAATCTAGGAGTTTTTGCGCCAATTTGGACTGAAAGACTGCCCAAACTCGACAATTTTCGTCAACTAAGAATCATATCTTCACATGAACCAGCTTTGATAGGGGAAAATTCTCTCATATTGTCCCAAAAGGTTGACTTTCGAACATTGCTTTATGTCACAGTCCAGATTTTTTTCCCTAATTGATAGGTTCTCCACGAAGCAATTGCATGTTATGCCTACTTTTGGCTTTTTTTTCTAACGTGCGGTATCATCCAATCAATCAGACTTTCTCGACGCGCTTATTCTCTTGTGATTAAGCATATAGTGATACGGCACTCGGTGTCATTGGTTCGTCATCATTCTCTCGTGATTTATGGCTCAACTTGCTTCGGGAGGTGATGTGATGGGCTACTCTGTCTAAGGTATTTGCTTTTTGGCCAACCGGGTGATACTCAAATCAAAACGGAAAAAATACTAAGTATATACTATGTCCCAAATAGTTAGGAGTGACAATTTGACACACTCTGATACGTACCTGAATCGCCCCATCTCTAATGGGGTGGATAAAATCGGTGATACCGGAGTTTTGTGTAGAAATTGAGGACTGAATATGTTGGCTTACACATTAAGGGAGGTGGTATCTTTGACACAATAAAATTCGTCCGTGTATGATAAGTTTTATTAAATGGTTTTTGATCGCCTTTTTCTAGAAGATTACCTTTTGAAGGATTAAATGTCCTACACAACACTGACATTTGGCAAATTTTTTGAATGAAAATCAGGATTAAGTTGAACATAAGATGGGACAACAAAAGTCAGGATCCTCTTCTGCCACATGGGGATGAGGTATAAATTAACTTCTCATGGGCCGCAAATAGAGGTGATCAATGAGTAGATTCAAGTTAGGCTGAGCTCATAAGTCAGGCTTAAAGTGTTGCCAAATCCTATTCACATAAAATTTTAGGGATATGTTCACTAGAAATCTTAAAACTTACTATGAATGTGCAATTAAGTTTTAAGACTTTCTTAAGACTTACAAAAACTGTAATAAAGTCTTAAAAATTTTCAAATTGGTGTGATCAAGTCGTAAAGTTAATACCGTCAATTTGACAAACTAAAATGCTAACGTTGCATTTTTAAATTAATTTCTATTTTTCATGTGGCATTTTTAATTTAATTTTTATTGTCCATGTGGCGTTTTATTATTTTTTACTCAATCCTTTAAATTAGATTTAAAAACTAAAAAGAAAAAGCTAAAATTTAATATAAAAACAAAACTATAAAAAAAAAAAAAGGGTAGGTTCACTGATGGGTGCTTCCACCGCCGCCACCCATTGCTAGAGGGATCAACAACAGTCGTTAGCCCTAGGCGAGGGTGCAAGGCCTCACCCAACCAAGGAAAGGCCCTACTAGGGTTAGGCGAGACTACCTAAATCTAGGCAAAGGGGTGACACCTCGCACAGATCTAGCGAACCTTGCTAGCCCCAAGCAAGGGCCAACGAGACCTCACTAGGCCAAGCCAGGTCATGGACCCTCGCTTGGGGCTGGCGAGGCCTCTCCCAAGGTGGGCAGTGGTCATCGATCAGATTTGGGTGCCCTCACCCAAGGTTGTGCACTGTCACTATCCCCTCCGACAATGGGTGGCAGTGGCAAAAACGCCCACCAATGACCCTACACCTTTTTATTTTTATAGTTTTGTTTTTAAATAAATTTTAGCTTTTCCTTTTTATTTTAAATATAATTTAAAATTTGAATAAAAAATTCATAAAAATGTCACGTCATCATTTTCCGTTAGTCAAATTGACGGTGTTAACTTTAGCATTTGATTGCACAAATTTAATATGTTTTAAGACCTAATTGCACTTTTTACAAATTTTATGACTTAATTGTACTTTCGTGATAAATTTTAAGATTTCTAGTAAACATATACCAAATTTTTAAGATTAACATTATTGGCCAGGCTGGGCCTGTATAACTAGAAGTCTTGTCCAAACACGCTTAAAGGTGCCTTTCGTATCACTGTGGTTCGAGCGTGGCCTAGGTGGACCTATAATCTATCAAGTCCATGATAAAATCTAGCCTTAGATAGATATGGAACATCACTAATTATCATGAGGGCTGTGGAGGTGCACCTCCCACCCAATACCCATCTGTCTCCTTGCCATCTCTACTTTAGTACCAAAAAAGTGAACCTAGTCTTGTCCAAAGTAGCAAAAGACGAAACACTAAACTAAAGAGGCAAATGAATTGCTTGAAGATCTTGAATGGATCTCCTCTTTTGTCTCCTTCTTTGACTTTCGAAGGGGCACGCTTCGCCCCGCCCCGCCCCGCTCCCCACTCACAAAAGCCTATTGGTGATTAGATTTGATAAAATAGATCCCGCCCAAACTATTGCCTTACGGAATTTTATCAACAAGTCGGTGCAATTTTATAGAGTACGATTTGACATTTTGCGCATTTCAATTGCTGACACAAGAAGTGATTGATGAGATATGCAAAATTGAATCGAAATAACTAAATTTGGTGGGACCAACTTGAGACTTACATGAGATGCATCAATTTTAATAATTTAGATTTAGTTTAGTGTAAATACTCCACTCATATAACAACTTTCGTACCAATTCGATTGTATTTTTCTTTTTCTTTAAAAAAATGATTGATGCTTTGTGTACAAGATTGAAAGAGATTTTATTATAAAGTAAAATGGCAAGGGGTGATTAGCGAGGACCACCCTAGACATCATTACTGATATTGCACACTTATGATCGACTGGTTAGTTTGAGTTATAACTAGTGCTCTTTTTAAGTAAGCTTCTTACCTTCGCATCGTCGGATACAAGTTAGGATAGAGCAAGAGTAATCGTACGTCATCACTGATGTTGCACACTTATGATCGAAATGTTCGATTTAAGTCATAATTATTATTTATTTTAAGTGAGCTCCTTACAACTACATCATTGAAGGCCAATTGGGATAGAGTAGAAGTGCTCGTACAATTGGCGTACAAACAGAGCCGGCACAGACAAGCCACAACTTTCTAAGACCAAGGAGCGACTTGGGAATTTACAATTGTAATCAAGGGAGCTCCAAAACGCATTGGAGTAAAATCTTATGCAAATCGCCCAACCACATCAAGAGACTATGGGAGCAAGGACCACCTCCAATGACTTTCAATATGATAAATGTTGAAAAAATGATAATCAATTCTTTATTGTGAGATTTGATAGTCAAATTTAATAAACAATGGAGACATCAATTCTTTTTATTAACAAATTTCCAATTTTTTAAAATAAAAATAAAAATAAAATCCATCTTCACATTGCCTAATATCAAATTATAAATTCCAATACATAACATCTAAATGAAAAATCAATAGCTCAACACGAATTGACAAGTCTTTGTAAATTTTGGATCTAAATTTAACCTAATATTAATACCTATGCGTTTTTACTAGTAGGTGAGTTTACTTTTCAATTATTATGTTTTTTTCTTCTCGATAACTGATCTGTGGGCTTTTTTGGGCCAAATTTTGTGGGCTTCCACCACTAGCACCGACGGCGCAAATTTAAATTTGTTAGGTTCCATAAAATAATTCAAATATCTTTACGAGCTCATTACTAATTTATGCATATATCATGAAGAAAAGATACATGAGCTGCATATGCATATACGTACATGATTATGCACTTTAGAAATTTATTCAATTAGGGCCGCAAAATAAAGTGGATTATTTGAGGTCCACTCAATTTTTGTTGTTTCGAGTTCTTGGGTATCAGATTAAATAGATTTTGTTCTCATCTTCTGATTCAAAATCAATAGAGATGCAATATTAATCAAACATGATCGAATGCTAGAGAAGCACCTAGGTAAATGTTAAAAAGATAAGGATGTTGACAAATCCTTCTTTTCAAAAATTTAGACGATTAGGAAGCGGAGTAATAATATTTGTATAACATATTAATTTTCCTCACATGTAAGAGTGTAAATGGATTCTTAAAATAAGAAAGAGATGAAAAATGAAATGAAAAAAATTAAAGTAAGATACATTTGTATAATATATTAGAATCTAGCGAAAATTGCACCACAATCCTAAACATTAATGTCCTATCAAGTCCTAGATATTTTTAAACCCATATAATCAATTCCTCTCAAAGACCACTTAGCTAGATTTGCATATTAGGAAAACTCAATTTTAAAAAATCCAAAATGTAGAAAAATAAAGCCAAAAATTAAAAATACAATTTAAAAAAGAAAAAGGATGGTGATCTATTTTTGATTGGTTTCTCTCTTTGACTTTCACTTTGTTCTTTTTGTTTTCTTTTTTCTTTTTGTTTTTTCCCAAAATTTTAATTTTTTTTGGCATTATAGTTTTTCTTTTTTTTTGTTTAGTTGTCCTTAAAAGTTGATTTTTTTTAATGTGACAAACACATCAGCGCTTAGTTAGTGTCACATGTGCTAAAAAAGCCAATGGAATTCCCAATGGTGACATAATCAAAATTGGCTAAGAGGTCACCAAAAGAACTTAATAACACCAATTTCAAAATACTTCAAACTTAATTACACCGATTTCCTAATTTTCAAACTTAATAACATCGATTCCAAATGTTTCAAAGTTTAATTGCACTGTTAAGATATTTAGATATAAAAACTACGCATTCATCTAATAGCTTAAATTTTTAAAAAAAGTTGACAATAATCCCACAAAAAATTTCAAATTATATGAGAGTATAAGATCATTAAGTTCAAATATTTCTGACCACTCTTTAGACGTAGGTCTTAAGAATCACAAATTGCTAAACGTTCAGAACCATTAGTTCAATATATTATTCTACCAGAACGAAAATAATGAATGTGGGGGCAGTTTACGTTAAAAAAAATAAAAGCCCACTTAGATTAATTCTATCCTTCCGTCGGAACATTCAAAAGAGAAACGGGTTGGGCTCGGGTCAAGCCCATTACGAACGGCCCAAATTCAAAGGCCAACCCGCCACCGTTCTTGCCCTCTTTGCAGGTAGAGCACTCTCACATAGGCGCTGGTACTTACGGATAAATTCAACTCTCGTCTCCTCTTTTTTCAGCCTTAACGAAATAAAAACTGAAAAAGATGAATAAGCCAAAAAATATTTTCATTATTTATAAAAATATTTCAATAAAAATTGTTGTTGAAACTAAAAACATTTTTCATTGACAAAATGTTTCAAACAATACAATTAATCATTTTCAGAAAAAATACTTAATAAATCATTTATTTTTCACGAAATAAACGGAGCTTTAAGTACTTGGTGATATCAACCAAGTAATCTCACGTGTGGTCCTCCATCTCTTATTTTCTCTTGACCTTGGGGGTAGCATGATTGAGATCTTTGGATCGTAAGTGTAAGACGACACACAATCAACCAAAGTAACATTATCTTCATTCGTCCAAATCCCTTCAACTCCAAGGGTTACGAAGAGAAATGGCGAGAATTAGTCTTCCTTATAATGTTCATGTAAAAAGCAACCGGACTTCTTTTTGGTCATGAGAACAATAGCGATTTAAATTTGGGTGCATTTGTCACACTGAAGACTTCTTTATACAGGGAAATATTTCCATCAAAATCACTTAAAAAAAATTATTAGTTTTCACTTATTTGGTAATTCAAGAAAAGTCGTTTTCCCAATCTAAGTTTCTTATTTTAAGTCTATAGAAAATGTTTTATGTGAATCGGCTAGTTTTCCATCATCCAAATACCGAAAAATTTAAAAAATAATTTTTCGAAAATATATTTTTCTTCGAACAAACGGACCCTTAATTTATGAATATTACCAATCACGTGAAATCTACAACGAAGGGAAAAAGATGCTTTTTGTCCAAATCTCTTTATTGTCCTCTCTTGATGCTTCTTTGGAGTTCATCAATTTCAATCATGCCATCCTCTTGATACAGAGATGAGCATGACAATGTAAAGAAGATCATTGGCATCGAAATACAAGTTCCTTACAGGAATTAACATGCTCTTAAGAACGCAAATTACCATGACAAGTATTAAGATAATTTAGTCATTTGGGTAAACATGAATTAACCTCATTATTAGCAATAAGAAGTAAATTTCCACAATAGCCTCACCTGTCCCCAAAAAAAAAAAAAAAAAAAAAAAAAAAAAAAAAAAAAATAATAATAATAATAATAATAATAATAATAATAATAATAATAATAATAATAATAATAATAATAATAATAATAATAATAATAATAATAATAATAATAATAATAATAATAATAATAATAATAATAATAATAATAATAATAATAATAATAATAATAATAATAATAATAATAATAATAATAATAATAATAATAATAATAATAATAATAATAATAATAATAATAATAATAATAATAATAATAATAATAATAATAATAATAATAATAATAATAATAATAATAATAATAATAATAATAATAATAATAATAATAATAATAATAATAATAATAATAATAATAATAATAATAATAATAATAATAATAATAATAATAATAATAATAATAATAATAATAATAATAATAATAATAATAATAATAATAATAATAATAATAATAATAATAATAATAATAATAATAATAATAATAATAATAATAATAATAATAATAATAATAATAATAATAATAATAATAATAATAATAATAATAATAATAATAATAATAATAATAATAATAATACAACGAGGTAAACTGCATACACCTAGAAAAACACAATATACAAGAACCAAACGTTCAACTGCTGTCCAAAGAGAGATGAACTTTCCTTTCTCTACTTGTCTGCTATTGTGCTTCGTCACCCTAATTTTGTCCTAAACTCATCAAACAAAGAAGAATTCTAAAGCAACGTGTGCGTCGCAGTTACCCAAACTTGAGAAGGCAATTCTATGAATCATAATAAACAGCGAGAGATTCGATTTATACTCGTGCTCAATGACACTTTTCCAAGAGTATAGGTGGACACTTTTGCAAAAGGTCATCCATCCTAGTAATACTCTCACCCGCTTAACATTGGAGTTTGAAAAGCTAAAAATTGCCGTTAAGTCAAAAAGTTGATTCTTGTGAGTTAATTTGAATTTCACATATACAATTCAAGGCCACACTTATCTATTCGGTGTGCAATCCGATTCAATCGTGTAAACAGATTAGGCTGTACCGATCCCTTCACAAATTCTTGGCTGGAGACGTGAGAATTGTTGGATGAACAGGCATCCAAACTCTATATTTTTTACTAAATAATTAATATATGAACGAAGTAAATCTTAAACTAACATTTACATAGAGGGGGAGTTCGCTTATTCTAATTCAGAGTAACAATCTACCCTCCCAAGTGGGAGGACCACGCTGACGCCCGCAGCCTGAACACCAGTCGCGCTCAGAGCATGCGTGCACGTCCCTCGCAATGGCGTCACCACTCTCGCGCTCTCGGCTCACCTCGCTCCCTTCTCGCTCATCCACGAGCCTTAACGGGCGGCTGTGATCGCTCTCCGTGCGCCTCTTCTTGATCTTCCGGGGGTCCCCGAACTGCACCAACTCCGTTTTCCACGCCATTGCATCTCTCTTCTTCTTCTTCTTCTTCTTCACATTCTCCCGCCTATTTCTGTTCCTTCTGGCCCCCACAAAACAAGGCCTTCTTCCCCACATATTAAGGTTTCATCGTTGGTGAGCGAGGCCATGAATTTTTGCTTCGGTCGGGCGGGAACGATTTCTTGACAAGGGTCGCCAAGTTCCTTCGTGCCTAAGAAACCCTTCCAGTCGATCATGAGGGGGAAGAAGTCGCGAGCTGCCGCCGCCACTACTGCAGACGAAATTTCTCCAGCCTTTTCATCATGATTCTTCTCATGATTGTGCAGATAAGAGATGCACGACAAAGAGTCCGTCAACGTCGGTGAGTGCATTCGCCTCTCAGGCCGCGATTTCGGGCTGAAGAAATCGATGACCTTCATTGGGTTTTGGTTGAAGAAACAGAAAAACGCTCGGCGAGAACAACAGGAGGCAGCGGTTCGGAGAAAATTTAGAGAGCTAAAGAGAGAAGACAACGTTACAGAGATAATTTCTCGATTCTAAATAAATCTCCTATGGATACTATAATTTCACTTTTTTGGAGTGGATCAATTTAATTTTTGGGTCAAATTATCAATTCTCCGTAAAGTTTTTGTTGAATAAGTTTTATTTTCTCTGCCAACTTCTCTTTATTTCTTTCAATTATAAACTATATTCCCTTCTTCTTTTTTTCCCCCAAATTACAGCATCTCTCTTCCCAAACAATAAGAATCTCCAAAAGTTATTAATGACTATCCTAATGACATAGCCCAAGAGCCCACCGTCATTTTTGCCACAACCTAAACGCACAAATCGAATTATTTTTCGCCGATGCCCAGTTGCATTGCCAATGAAGGACTATATTAATGCGTATCTTATTTGTATTATAGGATATTTTTGTGATTATATTTTGTCGATATACTTTTTGTAGTTAACCACTCCTGTAAATACATATTATTCAACCCTAATTGGGGTTGAGTTACCATAAACACTTTATCATTATTTTATCCCTGATTCTAAACATCAACATACATCAACATGGTATGACAGCAAGAAAATCCATTAAATTCTTCAACATCTTTACCCCAAATCAATACTTCCTTTGCTACAATTATTATCTCAACAATGTCCAATACATTTTAAAATTTTTCTTCATATGTACCATCTCTTTACTCATCATCTTCTTTTTCTGGTAATCCCAATTTCCCATCGCCTCTATAATATTGCACCCAATTTCACCTCTTCTTTCCTCTTCCCTTTTCTCTACCACTCCAATATTTGTTGTTGCTCCAATTATGGTTATGCAATCAACCTTGCCGTTTCTTGTTCTTCCCAATATCACAAGTCTCATCTCCATCAAACGCAATGTAGACAATTATCTTTTTTGTGGAAATCTCAATTTGAATCTATTTTAATTTGCAACGATCTGCTAGGCTATGTGGATGGTTCTTTTCCATGTCCGCCGAAACTTATTAATGATCAAAATGGCACTGTAGTGGTCAATACCTCCTATTCTACTTAAGTAAAGATAGATTGATGTGTTCACAGTGTGATCAATTCGACTCTCACAATCGAGATTTTTTGTGAGGTTCACAATCTTTGGACATCTCGGGAGATTTCGTTGGCTCTAGGACAATGTTTTACTGATCGTTTCGCGACCAAGAACATTGGTCTAAAACTCAATTTTTAGAATACTGTGAAGAAATCCAATCAATCAATGTCTGATTATCTCTAGCATATGAAGTCAATTGCGGACTCTCTCACCACAATCAATTTCTTTATCTCTAATAAGGACCTGGCGATTCAAGCCCTCAATGGGCTCTCATCTGACCATGATCCTTTGTCACCATGGTCACAAATGGCCCAACAATTCTCTCTTTTAGCTATTTGTGGTCATGCCTCCTTGTCCAAGAAGAGTGATTTCTCCAAAAGTTAAAAGCATCATCTTCATTAGATATTTGATCATGCTTTGATTGGTCAAGCCACTTCACGCAGTCCACCGTTTTGAGGATCTTGGGGTGGACGGAATTCTAGAGGCCATAGATCTGGTCAGGGACAAGGTGAACGATTCTCATGTGATAAACCGAGTTGGAAATCTTCTTATGATCGGTTTAGTTAGCAATCATTCTCGATCTCCTATGCCTCCACCTCCTCTGGTTGATCTTGTCGTGGTTTGAAATGCTATGTTTCTCCATTCACACAGGGAGGTATCTTCATATTTAGGCCTCATCTTATTTGTCAAATTTGTAACGGAGCCGAGCACACCGTGCTATACTATCGCCAACGATTCAACCATGCTTTTACCACTACTATCTGTTGGACTCATTCTCTGCTTTATTAGTTGGCGATACCTGTTATTCAACTTGGTATCTTGATAGCGAAGTATCGGCACATATGACTAGTGATATTGGTAACATCCTTAATCCAAGACTTTTTATATGATTTGACTAAAGTCTCGATTGGCGATAGTTGTTGATTGTCTGTTAAGAAAGTTCATACAGCCTTTTTACATACTGATTCTCAATCTTTACTATTATCTCATATCTATCATGTTCCTAATCTTGCTCGCAATCTCCTCTCAGTTGCTCAACTTTGTTGTAAACATTATTGTGTTGTTGATTTTAACGGTTCATCCTTTTCTTTGAAGGCAAACAAACCGGGAAAGTTCTCCTTCAAGTTGATTCTTCTCATGGTCTTTATCCAATTCCCAACTCAATGGTGTCATCTTACTTGCATCCTATCGTGGCTTCCTTTGCTTCACTCACTTGTTGGCATGCTTGTCTTGACCATCCAAAACAAGTTTTGAGTTGTGTCTGCAATTCTAGTTGTAAGTCAACATCATGTGAGTCATGTCTTGTAGGCAAATCTCATCGATTGCCTTTTGAATCTGTTAGTCATTGTGCATTTTTTTCTTTAGTTGTAATTTATTCTAATGTATTGACAAGTCCAATTTTATCTAATTATGGTTTCAAATATTTTGTGTTATTCATTGATAACTATTTGTGGTTCACTTGGGTCTTCCCAATGAAAAATAAATCTAAATTGCTTGCACACTTTCATTGCTTTCGTTGTTTTATTGAAAACTTGTACAATGCCAAAGTTAAATTTTTACAAATTGATGAGGGAGGTGAATATACCAATAATGCAATCCTAGTATACTATGTGAAAATGGTATTATTCAACGTTTTTCTTGTCCAGACACCCCATCTCAAAATGGTCTATCATAATGCAAAATTAGACACTTGGTTGAAATATCTCGAATCTTTTTAATCCATGCTCATATGCCTCCTTTATATTGGGTTGATGCTCTTCTCACTACTATTTATACTATCAATCGATTTCCCACTCTTGTCATATATGATATTTGTCCTTTTCATTGTTTAGTTGGGTTCAAATTTTATTATTCAGTCTTTCAAGTTTTTGGGTGTGCTTTTTATTTCTTTTTTCTATCGGATGTCTCTTATAAGCTTGCACCTCATCCAATGTCATGTGTATTTCTAGGGTATGCATCAAATCACAAAGGCTATCGTTGTCTTGATCGGTTGAGTGATTGTATTTTTATCGGTCGTCATGTTCAGTTTGATGAGGAAAATTTTCCCTTTTCATCAAAACCTTCCAATCTTAGTCCCACAACCCATTGTTCCATATCACCTGCTTTACTTTTTGTTTGCTCCGATCAATCTATTCTTCCTTCTACCTACTTTGGCCCTCAAGCTCTTCATCCACCTTTTTCTTCTTCTCTAGCCTAACCTCCCAACTTGCCTCTTTCCTCCTCTTGTTTTACCCAACCTACTTTTAATTCTTTTTCACCTCCCCCTCCCCTCCCATCGAACTCACTCACTGCATCCCCACATCACTCCTCCCCTAGTCAAATTCCTCCCATAACATAGCCGCAAATCCCCTCTATTTCTCTATCTAGCTCCTTCGCTTTCGTTTCTCCTCTTTCTGACTCATCCTATGTAGACTTGTGCCAAATTTGGGCTTTCTAAACCTAGGAAAATTTTTAATCTCTCTCATTCTTTTCATCAAGAGGCATCGACTTACCACTCTAAGGCCATTCTTGACCCTCGTTGGAAAGGAACCATGGAAGATGAATTCAATGCCTTGGTCACCAATCACACGTGGGATCTTGTACCACCTAATCCTTCTAAGAATTTAGTCAGTTGTAAATGAGTTTTAAGATTAAGAAAAAAATCCAATGGAACTGTGGAACACTTCAAAGCTCGACTCGTTGCATAAGGATTTAACTAGCAAGCCGAACTAGACTATGACAATACATTTAGCCCAGTTGTTAAACCCGCTACAATTTGGGCCGTTCTCTTTATTGCGATATCTTCATGATGGGTCATATGTAAACTTGATATTAAGAATGCCTTTATGCATGGCATCCTTTGTGAGGAAGTTTACATGCACGAACCTCCTGGTTTCATTCAATTTGAATTCTCGAATCACGTGTGCCATATCAAGAAAGCCATCTATGATTTAAAATAAGCTCCGCGTGCATGGTTTCATCATTTCAGTATCTTTTTATTATCTTCGGGTTTCATGGTGAGTAAGGCGAATCCTTCATTATTCATCTATGCTTCTTCTCGAGGTCATGTGTATCTTCTGTTATATGATGATATTCTTGTGATTAGTGATATTCCTAAGTTACTACGGTCTCTACTTACTCGACTCTCACAGGAATTTGCTATGAAGGATCTTGGACCACTTCACTATTTCCTCAACATTGAGGCTCATCAATGCTCTGATGGTACACTTTTATCTCAGGCCATATGTTGCTAGCCTTTTGCACAAGTTTGACCTTGTTAAGGTTAAGCTTGTACTACTCCTCTAGTCTCAAAGACTCTATTGTCTGCTAATGATGGTGAGGTTCTCGCTTTTCTGACGTTGTATTGACAAATGGCTCTATAATATGTGTCTATGACTAGACTAGATATCAATTTTACTGTGAACTTGGTTAGTCAATATATAACCAAGATTACCTCATCTCCAGGCCGTGAAACGTATTTATCAATATTTAGCTGGCACCTCCACCCACGGATTGTTCATTGAGTGTTGTTCTTCTACTTCATTGACTACTTATGCAGATGTAGATTGAGTCGGATGCTCAAATACTCGACGGTCCATCTTTGGATTCTGTGTTTTTCTACACACTAATCTTGTTTCATGGAGTGCTAAGAAGCAACCCACCATAGCCCGTTCTCATACAAAGGTTGAGTATCATCCCGTCTCTCACTATGTTACTGAGACTATTAAGATTCATCACTTACTTTGTGAGCTCGGGGTCCCCTTTATAATCCTCTCATTGTTTATTGTGACAACATCTCTACCACCTATCTTGCTATCAATCCTGTGTTTCATGCTCGCACCAAACACATTGAATTAGATTATCATTTTTTTTTTAGAACATGTTGCTTGTGGTGATCTACATGTTTGCTACTTGTCTACAGTGGATCAATTGGCAGATACCTTAACCAATGGACTACCTATTCCGTGTCACGTGCTATTGAGATCCAATCTCTTAGTGGTTACACATACTTTAGATTGAGGGGGAGTAATAATGTGTATCTTATATGTATCATAGGATCTTTTTGTGATTATATTTCTATTGATACACTTTCTATAATTAACCACTCCAATAAATACATATCATTCAATCCTAATTAGGGTTGAGCCATCATAAATACTTTATCATTATTTTTTCTCTGACTCTAAATATCTACAGACTAATCTCCGAACAACATGGGTTGACAATGACAAAGTGACCCTGTTTCAAGTCGTACATTTACTCATTTATTGAGAAGTGATATCACATGACACTCAAGTAAAAATCCCGTCCTTCAAAGGACACAACATGAGTAGTCTCTTCCGGCGGCTTGATTTCCATGGATCAAATCTGTTCATTACAATTGTCGATTCCTCATTTCTTAAGTACAGAAAGTGTGAATGAAATGACATTGCTAATAAGGATTAACCCTTTATTTCATATAAATTACTTTCAAAGTTAATAAACAGTGACCTATATAGGTCGATTTATTATTATTTTAGCCTCTCGAAGTCTTATCCATCCATTCTACTTAGAATTCTTATATCATAAATTAGTGCTACGACAGTTGGTGATAAATTGCATGTTTATAAGCTCAATTGAGCAAGCAACACTAATCAGACTTCAACGCAACTAAACAGAAGAAGAGAGAAAGAAACGTAGAACAAAACCTAAACTGCTCTTTATTCCAAACCTTTTAACACAAAAGTCCAAATTATTTAACGATGACGGTGCATTATTTACTGAACAAGAGTCCAAATTATAATATAGAACGATTCTTCAAGTCTCAAATGCCTGCAAAATTTAAATTAATCTTACCTATGATGCGACAACCTACAAGTATCACCTAAAAGAAAAACTCCATCATTTTGTTTTTCTATTTTTAAGACTGACAGACTATAGGTAATTTTTACGAAAAAAAATTGGCCTCATGACTTTGTCCTGGCGTAAGTAAATGAAGAAAAGTGATTTCATCACAGAAAACTTTTTGTGCTGAGAGCTGAAAATTTCATAAGTAACCTCAATGCCCATGCGATGAGAGGCTCATAAAGATTTGGACTGACTCAATATTCTAACAAAGTGGCGACTGTAGCGATGAATTAAGTTTAGTGAAAAAATATCTCATATCTCGTGCGCAATAGTTTCAAAGGCTGCAAAACAATTAGCCGCCATAAGTTTCAAGGACAACAAAACCATTTGTCCTTAAATATAAATTTAGCAAATTCTTATGGACAACAAATTAGATCATTCATTTTAAGAAAAGACTTTGACTGTGATTATTTGAGAGAGAAAAAGAATGTAAAAGATAAATCAACAAACAAAATATATAAATTGCAAATGCATAACTCGTGTTGCAATCTATGAAAAAAATTAATTGAATTATGCAGAAGAAAAAGACTATTAACTTTAGTAATTTTATCAATTTGAATCATATAAGTATTTGTATGAATCAAACCGTAATATTAGTAAAAAAGTATATATATATATATATAATTATTATTTACACGGTATTCCATAATATTTTCACTAAGAGAGCGTTCTTGCACAAAGTGTAAAAAAGAAGACCTCATATTATAAATAGGAATGAAAATTGGAGAGAGAAATGTTGTAATTTGAAGAAAGAAAAAAAAAAGGAATATGGTTTCTAATTGAAGGAAATAAAGAGAAGTTGGAGGACAAAATGAAACTTATAAAGGTAAACAGGAAATTGCCCCGATGGAAAAAATTGAACAAATTGAGAATAAAAAAAAAAAGACAAACGATAAAAATGAAAGATAAAAATAAAAAAATCATTAGTCTCAGTGAACATTCCATATCATGAAACAAGTTTACATTTATAAAAAAATAAATGTAAAACTAGAAATTATTTTCCCTTTCTTTATTTACCACAGATTCTGATTAGGAAAGTTCCGCTCCAAGAACTAACCAGGAAATTATTTATCGACCAAAAAAAAAAAAAACCAGGAAATTATTTTCCTTTTTATTTTAAAGGGAAAATTTCAACTAATGATTTGAAGTGGAACCGTTTTCTAAAAAAAATACATAAAGTGGACATTGTATCAAATAAAGACCCGAAGTGACCAATTTACTCTCGAATAAGGGTTTTAACTTGAAAGCCAGTCAAATCTTATTTGCAAATAGGGGTATTTTCGTCTAAAGACTTTTCTTTTTCTTTTTCTTTTCTTTCTTTTTTCATCTTGCTCACCTCCTTCTTGACAAATGCATTAGACTTCTCACGTACAAGCTTGCATAGGTGCAAAGCAATTTGAACAATTTAGGAAAAGAAGAAAACAAAAAGATATTCGAGAAGTTATGCAGTTTTGCAAAACTGCAAATTGCGTGCTTCAGTTTTGCGGCCTCCCCATCAGTAAACTTCAAAGCGCATGCTCTCTACATTATGCAATTTTGCAACCTCACCCAAGAACTCATCGATTTCGGCATAAGCCGGTTTTTAAGTTATTTGCCACCACTCACCTTCTCCGATGACAATAATGAACTTGAGAATCAAGAAATATCCATCAATGGGTTTTGTTTTTATTCAATTTGCTTGTAAAAACTTATAATGGCAATTAAAGTAACAGTTTCATGCTCTCCCCACCAATGAAATTGCCTATGCCACGATAACTTTCACTCGTAGCTTCTTGGGAATGTTTTATTGGGTCCGGGTTGGATTATTCCTAACATTCGTGGATGCAGTTTGCGTTGAGGTGGAATATGTGACTTCTTGACAGGGTCCAATTATGTTGTGCATGTTGGTTATTTTCAAAAGCCACTAAATCATTCTGACTCGTGATTGAAGATACTCGCCTTTAGTGGCGATTCGAATTAGACAGCACTCAATCTAAAAAATGAATGACTCTGGTCTACACATGTTCAAACAAATTTGCCTCTCTAACTCTGAATATTATCTACAAAGATTTGAGAGAGAGAAACAAGATGAAAAAAAGTGCAAAATCGCTCAGAAATTCCCAAAACCACGTATTTCACTGAACAAATCAATACACATGAGTATCATAGAGATTCCTCAAAAACCTCTAATAAATTTGGCTTAGGTACTTCAATCTGGCTTCTCCTCGCTAAGATCAATTATAGCCTACGTGAGCATGGATTTGAATTCATGCATCGATGACAACGAGGGCAGCAAGCTAATGGCTTACACCTCATCATGCTTCGTGCTTGACCACGACCACAAGATATGGGGATTGAATCAAGCTGAGCGTCACATCTTGGTCCACTCGTGCTCGATCTAGGGCTTGGATTGACCTCCATCTTTCAACAAAGGTACTGGAATTGTTGTTGAGGGCAATGACAAATGAGGTTGAGGGCATTGATGGCTAATTCAGCAAGGAAGATAGAGATGGACTTTGGAGAACGCGATCTAAAGAGTGAAAAAGGCGAAGGCACGATGATGATGAAGAAAAGAAAGATAAGGAGAAAATAAATTAAAAAAAGAAGGAAAAAAAAAGTCTTTAGACGAAAATACCCCTAAATGCAAATAAGATTTGGTTGACTTTTAAGTTGAGACCCTTATTTGAAACTAAGTTAGTCACTTCAAGTCATTTTTTGAGACTATCTATTTTGGGTCATTTTTTGAAAAAACTGTTCCACTTTATGCCATTAATTTAAATTTTCCCTATTTTAAATTTCCCACGGACTCCGATTAGGAAAGTTCTCACTCCAGTTGAACTCTCAAAACTTCACCCGCTGTCCCATTCCAACGGTAAACTATAAACTCCTCTCTCTCTCTCTCTATTCTCTCCGACGTTGTCTTCTCTCTTTACTTCTCTCTCTCTCTCTCTGAATTTGTCCCATCTGTTGCCCTCTGTTCTTCTCGCCAAGTATTCCTCTGTTTCTTCAGCCGAAACCCCATGAAGTTCATCGATTTCTTCCGCCCCAAGTCGCCTCCCATTGGCGACGTCCTCAGAGGCCAGGTCCACTCGCCGCCATTGTCGTGCGTTTCTTATCTGCTGGATCAGGTGAAGAAACCCATTGGCGACCACCCGAGAGGCGGTGTGCACTCGCCGCGGCCGTCCTGCGTTTCTTGTCTCCATGATCAGGAGAAGAAACCCAGTGGCGACCACCCGAGAGGCGAGGTCCACTCGCCGCCCTCGATGGACTCTTGGTCGTGCGTTTCTTATCTGCACGATCAGGAGAAGAATCGTGACAGAGAGTCGAGAGAAATTTCATCTGCAAGAGGGGTGGTGGGTTGCGAATTGTTCCCCCTCACGCCTGATCGGAATGGTTTCTTGGGCAGCAAGGAACTCGGCAACCCTCATCAAGGATTCGCTCCTGCCCAACCGAAGCGAAAATTCACGGCCTCGCTCGCTGACGATGAGACCTTAATTGTGGAGAAGAAGGCGAAGTGCAATAGAAAGCAGAAGGAAAAGAAAGTGGCCTCAGAACGTGAAGAAGATGAAGAGAGACGCAATGGCGTTTCCACAGAGTTGGTTCTGCTCTTCGATCCTTATAAGATCAAGAAGAAGCTTACAAAGAGCGATCTTGGCCACCTGTCGAAGCTCTTAATTCCGCGGGCATGCGTGATGAGCCATGTGCTCCCGGGCATGAGCGAGGAGATGGTGTCTCAAATGATGAGCCGCAAGGGTGCCGACGTTGTCGTATGGGACGCAGACACACATTCAGAGCACCAACTGGTGTTTGCTTTCTGGGTGTCGTCAGGGGCCTACGTCCTGAAAGGGTGTTGGATCAAGGAGTTCGTGCAAAGGAGGGGTTTGGCGGCCCACGATGAGATTGGGATTTATTGGGATCCTACTGCTAACAGGTTCCATTTCAGCCTTCTTGGCAAGGCGAATTAGGCTTGATCTTGAATTAGAATTTCTTTTGTTCGATGATCAACGGAAAAAAGTTTTGATCTTTAGAAAAGGATATTAGTGATGGAATTTCGTTGTATACAACCAATCTTTCTCTGTTTTCCTCCAGAAGTTTAATTTTAGATAAGTGCTTCTTTTGAAACCCGGTTCCATGTCTTTAAATTTCTTGTTGAGTTTCTCAGTCACTGTGGTGAAATATATAATTTCCTGTTTTGAATGGGCAAAGTTGATATGGTACAGTAATCACTGTGGTGATCCTGCAGATAAGAAACGCACGACGAAATGTCCATCAACATGGACAGAATAGAAATGATTACGACACAGCCTTGCAGGCTAGAGAGAAATATTTAGTTTACTGTTGCAATGGGGTGGTGAGTGACGTAATCAATCTTCGCAGTTGACTTTTGAGACTGCAGTTGGGGTGAGAGGGGCTTCCCTAATAAGTAGTACATTAGTTGTTTGGTCGTCTTTTCTGGCAGCTCCTTGTCCGGGATTTTTCGTATGTGTAGGGTAGATGGGGACATAGCCAGAGCAGAGATTTATTAACTTCAGAGAATGTGCTGATCAGTGGGCAGTCTCGTACAGGAAGGAAGAAATATGAATTGCAGAGATTAGCTCTGTTTAGATATATAGTTAGAGGTAAATGATTGTTGAACTACGTTATCCTTTCCGTTAGATAACTGAGTCATTTTGAAGTGAAATATTACAACCCAAATAGATATTTGGTTATCACTTAACACGTTGATATATTTGATCATGTAGTAGTTGGGTAACTTGGCACATATGCACAAAGAGGCTAAGCTCCTTTGTGGGAGGTGAAAGTAGCTACTCTTGGTTGCTGTAGGACATGTGCAGCATCTGATTAGTTTCCCTTCGCTTGTGTATGTGAACAAACTGAAATATTGACTACATTCATCCTGTTTCTGTGGCTGAGGATAGTTGGCAACTATATCCATGTTGGTCCCGTAGAATTCCACTGCTGTGCTGCCATATGGGCACGATGACAATGTCTGTGTTAACTGTGCAATCAAATTCTAAATGTTGGTGCCATTTTTTGGTCCAGTTAACTTGGAATTGATATTTTATGGCTGTCTTTGGTATAGGTCTAAACTCAAAGTTTCATGCACTCAAAAATATTTAGGTCTTCTGAAGAGCAGATGATGTTTGTAGATAAACAGCAGTTTCAAAGTGAAATTAGACGAACTGCTTCAGTTTCTTTAACTTGGGAAAGTGATCTTGGCACCCTGGTCCGTCGTGCTGTCATTGTTCTTATGTGGCATTGTGCCTTTGTTTTGAAAATGAACTGATTTTATCTGGCTGGTAGGCTATGAGATCAAACCTCCTACCTCTTGCCCCAGCCCTGTCCTCCATCCACTAGACCAATTGCCTATAAATGACCTGAAGCTTTTATCAGTTACAAGAATTAGACAATTGGCCATATGAGCTAAGTGTAATGAAACTTGAAATTCGCCACAATTATAGTGATGAACTCTGTATATTAAATAAATAGTTAAGCTGAGTTTGGGGAAAGACGATGGACATCCTGGTTAAACTATATGAAGGCCATTTCTAATAAGATCGGAAGACTATGCTTTGTATCTTGTAATGGAGCATCCCATAGTTTCAGGAATAAATCTTTATACCTTAAGATAAAATGGTGTTTCCACCTCTTTTGCAACAGCAAAATTGCTTGGTTGTCATGACCTATGTCCATGGTTGACACCTGAAAAAGTAAATGAAGGGGAGGAAAAGAGAATAGATGTCACAAAAGGTTACAGATTTGTTTGTGTACTGAGAGTAGCCAAAAGAGCCATTGCATATGCGGCAATTATGGATATTCAGTTGATTGACGCAAAGAGTATTACTTCGGCTACTGGGTAGCTGAGTATCATCAACAAAGGATGCCAAAACTGAGTTTGCTCAATAAACAAGCTAAAGGATGTAAAGTGTATTTTTTTAAAGCAGTGAATGCTAACTGTGATTATAGATACTATGGTAAATGTAAGTGAAATTGTCTCTTAAAATGTATGCAGATGGCTTAAGAAAGCATCTCATTCCCTAACCAATGTAAGTTGTATTTGGTCTCTTAGATGATTCATAAAGCAACCTGATTCAGCCCCTCAGCTTTCCTTTGGCTTCTGGTGTTTTGAAATTCCGTGGAATGGCAATTGACACAAATGGCTTTTGCCTTCTGGTTGTGTTTTGTTGAAACATTTGTGTTTCAACCTCCGTTAGTTCTTTGTAAATACTTCCTATTTTGTTGTGACAATTGGCATTGCTGTTTCAGAGCCTGAGAAACGGTGCATTCTTTTCTTTAGCCTTTCCCTTCTACTACTGAGTACATTTTTTATCTTTCTGTGTTCATCATTTGTTTTCCTTTAGGCCCAGTTGCCAAAGACATCTTTCACTGGCAAGCAACAATTAAGGGTCCTCCAGACAGTCCATACGCTGAATCTTGTTCCAATTCACTCCTCAGTTCCCACCAGCCTATTTATTTAAACCACCAAGGTATTGAAGGATGACCAAGCTGCAAGTTGTGATACATTACCATATTGCTCTCTTCCTTTTGGCCTTCACCATCTCATTATTTCTTCCTGTAGTTACCTGATATTGCCCCAGATGTTATCCTTTTGTCAATCATAAGTTCTTTAATTCTGGAAAAGATATTCTTCCTTAATTCCTCTTTGATGTCGTTCATTTCCTTCTCTGCGTTACTCTATGTTAGTAGATTTTGCTGGTAACTCGCTCCTTTGCAATGATAGTATTATTTATTTTTTGAGATGCATCCTCCAAGTGCCCTATTAGAGATATTTGATCAATTTCATTTTCTAATAACTCGACAATCAAATATTCTTCAGTTGAAACTTTTTTTCTCACTGTAAGCATGAAAATGAAATTCTAGGATTTCTTTTTTTTTGTAAATGATAAGCTCAGTCCATAATTTCTAAGGTTTCTTTGTTGATTTTTCATTTTATTAGGTAGTGGGTTGTGGTTTTCTCAAGTCACCGGTCATTGCTCGGTGACCTAATTAGTGCAGCTCCCACAGACATATTTCTTCATTGGAAGTCAAGTTATAAAGATTTTTTAGTGAGGTCTGACCATATAAAGCTGGGCTTGCTTATTGAAGTCATATTTCACTCTCAAGGAAAAGCCCATTTTTATTTCCCTTTTGTTCGACCTAGGCTTTTCCTAAGTAAGTGTCACATTGAAAGAGGGCCTGTTATTTGCCTTGGATATGGCAATCTGCTGGAAACCATCAGTTGTTAGGGAGATGCTTTTTCGGGTGCCCCTACTGAGATCTGCTTTTCTTGCTTCACAAAGGTCTGAGGGCTGCTTGGTGCAGAATTTAATGAGTTTAACACGTTTGAAGTCTAAATTAGGGGAGAAGTCATTTGAATGCTGCCGATTGAAACTTGTCAACTAAGAGTGATTCTAGAAAGGGCAGAATTTGCAAATGCTGAAGTCATGAATGTCATGATTATATATATCTTCCATGTGTTGCACCCTATTAAGACTGGTAGAACAGGAATTATATCTACTTCTTGGTGCTGCTGCTGCTGCTACTGCTAATACAAGTTCTGCCAATATTTTCTTCTTAACTTTTTCATCAAGGTTGTCGCTTATCAGTTTCTTGGTTTTCACAGGTTGCACTCAGGATGATAGTTTCACCCCAACATTTAACGGTAGCATTTTCCTTGATATTTTGAAGGAGCAGCAGTGTGAATCTCGGCCCTCACCATTTCGAAGGTGAACTTTAAAAATGAATTGATTTTATCTGGCTAACAGGCTATGAGATTGAAGCTTCAATCTCTGGCCCCCACCCCCGTCGTCCTCCATCCACTAGACCAATTGTCTAATGGTGTAAATGACGTGAAGCTTTTATCAGTTGCAAGAATTAGGGAAATGGCCATATGAGTTAAGCATAATGAAACTTGAAATTTGCCGCAATTGTTGTGAAGAACTCTGTAGATCAGACATGTTTAGCTAAGTATGGCGAGGGATGATTGACATCCTGGTTAATTATATGCAGGCCAGTTTAAAAATACAGGGGAGACTATGCTTTGCATCTTGCAATGGAGCATCCTTTGCACATAGGATGAAATGGTGGTAACTGTCTTTTCTGGAATAGCAAAATTGCTTGTTCGTCGTCACCTATGTCTTTGGTGGACACCTGAAATAGTAAATGAAGGGGAGGAAAAGAGAGTGAATATCACAAAAGATTTAAGATTTGTTTGTGTACTGAGAGTGGCCAAAAGTATCCATTGCATATGTGGCAGTTATGGGTATTTTGGTTTATTACTGCAAAGAGTATTACTTCGACTAATGGATAGCTGATTATCATCAACAGAGGATGCCAATACCAAGTTTTTGCTCAATATACAAGCTAAAGGATATGAAGTATACAGTTTTTGAAAGTAGTGAATCCAAAGTGTCATTATGGACATTCATTACAGTGAAAAAGTGTAATTGTCTCTTAAATAATATGCCAAAGGCTTATGAAAGCATCTGATTCCCATACCAATATAAGTTGTATTTGGTCTCTTAGATGATTCATAAAGCAACCCAATTCAGCCCCTCAGCTTTCTCTTGGCTTCCAGTGTCTTAAAGTTCCTTGGGATGGCTATTGACATATATGGCTTTCGCCTATTGCCTCTTTTTGCTTAAACATTTGTGTTTTTGAGCCATGTTACTCATTAACAATTCTACTTCCTATTTTATTGTGACAATTGCCATTGCTGTTTCAGTGCCCGAAAGACGGACCTCAGGCCTTTCTCCTCCTACTACTTTGTACATTTGTCTATGATACTCTAAGTAACTTCTATCTTTCTGTGTGATCATTTGTTTTCCTTTACTCCCAGTTGCTGACAACATGTTTCTCCAGCAACTGGGACTTTCTTGTTCCAACTCAATTCCCGGTTCCCACCAGACTATCCATTTAAACCACTGAAGGTGTTGAAAGATGACCAAGCTGAAAGTTGCTGTACATTACCTAATCTTCTTCCTTTAATTACCTAATCTTGCCCTAGATGTTATCCTTTTGTCAATCATAAGTTCTTTCTCCATTGCTTTGGAAGGATCTGATCAGATAGTTGAGCCATCTAACATGCTCTACTAAATTCACAAATAGTTTTCTGCCATATTTCCTCTTGGATGTCGTTCATTTCCTTCTCTGCGTTACTACATGTGAGTAGATTTTGCTGATACTCCCTCCTGTGCGACCATAGTAGTGTTATTGTTTAACGCATCCATCAAGAGCGCTATTAGAGCTATTTGATCAACTTCATTTTCTAGTAATTTGACGATTAAATATATGTTGACATGCTGATCTAAGTTATGTTTCTCTTTCAGGGAAGCGCCCATTTATAATTTCCTTTCCTTTGACCTTGGCGTTTCCTAAGTAGGTGTTATATTGAATGAGGGCCTGCTATTGACCGTGGATGTAGCAATCTGTTGGAAACCATCAGTTATTTTAGGGCAGATGCCTTTTTTCGGGTGCCTACACCAAGTTCTGCTTTCCTTGCTTCACAAAGGTCTGAGCGCTGATTGCTGTGGCTTTTAATGTGTATAACACGTTAGATCTGAATGCTCCTGATTGAAACTTGTCAACTAAGAGTGGTTTTAGGGAGGACCAAATTGGCAAATGCTGAAATCGTGAATGTCTGTGACTATATATTTCTGCCATGGCATGCGGGCTATCAAGACTGGGAATTATGTCCACTTCTCGTTGTCACTGCAGGCGCTGCCTTTCTGCCAATATTTTCTTCTTAATTTTCCTCAAGGTTTTTGCTTGATTGTTCATTTCTTTTCAGAGGTTGCGTTCAGGACTAGTCTTTCACCCTGATATTTAACGGTAGCATTTGCCTTGACATTTTGAAGGAGAAGCACAGTGGAGCCCTGCCCTCACCATTTTGAAAGTGAAATTTTAAAGACTCTCAAACTATGTTATTCAATTATTTTGGATGGTAGGATCGATTTAGGGGGCCATTATATCATGGAAAATTTCATTGCCCCCTCTCCCATCCTAGTTGAGGTAAATTTGAGGCGTCGAAGTACTGATGTTTTTTGCCTGTGACCCGAAAACAATCTGTACATTTTTATTTCCTGTGGTAAACATTGGGGCTTGTTTGAGATGATGCATTTCTGGCCTTGGTTCTCTTGTACTTTGAATGTATGTCTTACCCCCATATACTTGAAAAAACAATTGTATCCAAGAGCAACTCATTTCCTCTGCATGGTCACCTGATGGCCAAACACCAGTTTCATGCTACTTTGTTCAAGGCTTTCCCTAAAGACCTCAAAAGTCCTGTCAAAGACTTTAAAACTAGTCTCAAGCAATGGATTGTTCTTTTCAAGGAAGTCGGTTGGAGAGAACTTGTACCGACTGTTTTGGAATAATCATAATTGCTGCTTTGCTTCCTAGAATGTCATCAATTGTTTGGTTCTATATGTTTAGAAGTGTCGATGTTTTTCTGTTGTGATCACTATCCGTTACTGTGACCTGTACCGCTGGGTTCACAAAGGTTCCTAGTTCTGATTTCCAGGTGCTGCTCTCGATCTGTTCGCCATTAATGTTGTTTTGCCACATGAGGTTACGAAGAAAGACTAATCTGTAACACTATAATCAAACCAAAATCTTAACTTGGACATCTCTATAACAACTGAAAAATGGTCATCTGGTTCAACTGAAAAAATATTCTCTAGTTCTAGCATTCGATATCATGGAAAAGGTTTACATTTATAAATCTTTCTTTATTAAAGAAAGGGATCAAAAGATTTTAGTGTTGGGCATGCTCTGTAAGTCCCATCCCTTTAGTGTTCCGACTTCTCTAAGAGCAGGCTTCCACTCGCTAATAGTTCCATTGTATCATCTCTTGTTTTCATGCTCATGGAAGGCTTGTCCATACCCAGTGGTTTGGTACCGGACCGCAGAAGGTTCCACGTCATTGAAAATGGGCATTATCTTCTATCCCTTGGTTTTCTTGCATCCAAAATCTGCACCTACTCCTTGAGACACCATTTGCTAGAGTCATAACATTTTGAGAAGATGAGTATGGGGATTCTTGACTGCTTGATTGTTTGGAGAAGCTCTTCGTCATCTCTGTAAGCATGGATTCCTGTGTCATTTAGGCTGATACAAAGGAAGTCGATAATACTTGCTTGAGTGTCTAGTCCTCTATAGCTCAATAACGCCTTGTGCTAAAATCCTGATGTTTTAACTGTATATACAAGTAACCAAGTCTGCCACTCCATTGCTTACAGCTACTTCATTTCTTTGTAGCGCCATATTCAGTGATCCCTACTCAGGCTTCTCCTGAAGAAATCCTTGAAAATATCAACAGCAAAGACAATCGCCAGACATGACCAATTAGAAGCTAGTTTGCTAGACTTGATTATACTGTTTCGATAGGATATTGCAACGTAATTTGACCGTGACAAAAGTAAACGAAGTCCAGTATGCACTCTCCATTCGTTTCCAATGTACAGCCAAACAGCAGTAGGGTTTTGTTTTCTTCGGCATCTAATGCATAATATAAGGTTCATCAGCGATTTCGTGGATGACTTCAAGATTTTTTGTCAATAATCTAATCGCAGTGATTGAGAGTCCATTAGGGAAGAATGAACCCAAAACATCAGGTATCTATATAATTAATCTATCGAAATTAGGACAGGGACATGCCTTTATTGTCAGGCATCTCAGAGATCAAGATGTCCATAGTTAATGATTCTTAAAAATGTATTAGCACGAAGCTCCAAGTTCATCATAGACTAAAATTAAGAAAAGAAATGGCTCCTCTCATATCTAAGCACGAAAATTGGTTCTTAATGTGTTGTAACAGTCTCAAAATTTTCTCTGTCAAGGACTTGTGGACATTGTGAGGCCATTAATCCATAGGAATTCCGAGTTCAGAATGAAATATCGATAAGTGCTATTCAATTGGTGTATTAAAACAAAAATCAAGTGCCAATACTGTAGTCATTATTTTAAGTTTAGCTCACCGTTCGACTACATTTGAACATGTATATTTGTTTAAGTCCAGTAAAATCTAACTCCGTAAAATCTAACTCCATGACTCTGTCATTATGATTTGATCATGTGATTCAAGTCCTCTTGTTTTTAACTTCGTCTTCAGAAGAGTGTAAAACCACAAGGTGATAACAATACGGGGAGTGATATGTAGGAACAATGATCATCTCTCCAACCCCAATACACACATAACAAATCCTATAATTTACATCCGTGGCCCCAACCCTTAAGTCTGTTCTCCGTTCGACAATTTTTAGTGTCGAGAACCAAACTACATCACTGTAATTTTATGTAACCAAGGTATAAAAGGCTGCTTAAGATTAGTTATGGAATTCTTGCGATGCTGCTGCTTCGATTCAGTTGCTCTTCGCTACTTCTGCAGTTGCTAAATGAGCCACAACTTCCTGCACAAAATCATAGTTCCAACAACTTTGTTAGGAGTCAACCTGCTCAAACAGTCAGTCTGATACGTTTGTATTTCTTGGCCTTCACATCAATGTTTTAACGCATAGTAAATGTATCAAAATCAAGGGAAAATAATGGGTTGCGTAGATCAGCATGAACATAATCAGCGTCAAGACATATGTCTGCGAAACTGCAAGCGTGATCTTCCCGAATACATGACTCTAGTATTCGAACTCAGCGGTTAAATTCTCAGAAGATTCATTTAAGTACCTCATCAGGAGCAGAGTCATTTTCCTTTTCCCTCATTTCCTCTGCCTTTTGCAGCGCAGTAGCATTCTTCTCTTCCACCACCACTTTACTGTACTCGCCCTCCTTGACCGGTTCATGCTGGGGCGAGTTGTACTCAGAGGAGAGCCCCTCGGACATGATCTCTTCCAGCGCTTCCTTGTCTCTTCTCGGAGAGAAGTAATGATCAGGCGAGTCGTGGGATATGAACCTCCCTGGCTCTGCCTCTTCCTCTTCTAGTACCGGTTCCGTCTCCAGCTCTAGCTCCTGCTCAGGCTCAATCTCCTTTTCTTCGTCTACACACTTTTCTTCGTCTTGGTCTTTGTTCAAAGCTTTTGTTTCTTCTTCTTTAATCTCTTCTTCTTGCTCAAGATCGGGATGTTCAGTTATGTCCTCAACTGTGGCTGCAGCTCCTGTATCCCGGCTCAACGCATCATCGGTTTCTTGTTGCACAAGTAATGCCGTGTCATTCCCAATTGCTTCCATCTGAGGAGCGTTCTGTTCTGCTTGTTTGTTCTTCTCGGGATTGGCGCTTGAACTCCGGCTTTTGGTAAGGGTGTTTCCGGTGGCAACAGCATGCTTCGACTCCCTGCAACCCATTTTTGTAAAAAGAAATGTCGATCGGAAGGAATTATATTGGAGGATTGATTCTCTCCCTTAATGCATCAGATTGTAATGAAGTTTCGGCTTTTGTTTTCTTTGTCTGTTGGAGCTTTGATTTGCTTAAGCGGTTTGTTCCCGCGGTTGACAAGGGGCAGGAGTTTTTTCTGTTGTGGATTGAGGGTGGAGAGGAGACAGTTGCAACTTATGTTATAAAGGGGAGTATTTCCCTTGAATCTAGAAAACGACAGTTCGTTTCTCACTATCCGGCGGGTTTTTGTTTTTATTAAACCCAACCTTATTGTGGTTAGTTCATTGAAAAAAAAACTTACTTTACGATTGACACCCACACACACACCCAAGCAAAATTCGATATTCAAAAGATTATATTGTCCCTTCTTGGAAACTTGTAGGTTCTGAGTGCTTTTAATGGGTGTAAGAATTTAGGACATGACATTTTTGGAGAGAATTTTATAAATGGAAATATTGGGGTAATTGATGCGGAAGTGCAAAGTGGTCTCTATAGGTAAAACTCAACTACGAATTAGTGTTTTAAAAATTAAAGGTTTGTAATGAGTCATTGGGTAAAAAGAGAGGCATGTTTTTGATATATTCATCAATCGACCTTATAAATCAAAATTTATATGATTGTCAAATGTGAAATTGTTTGCACTTAATCGTATAGGAAATTAAATTTATACAACATTCCAAATCCACGTACAAATCTTTTCTTGAACCTATAAATCAAAATGGATCTATGATAAGCATGTTAAAAGGTAAATATCATCTTTTTTTTTTTTTTATGAAGATGAATTATAGTAATGTTAGTAAAATGAATAATCAAGATATTACCAATTAATCTCACAAATGCTTTACTCCCCAGATGAAATTTAAATTTCTCTCAACTTCCCATAAGATAATTTTTTTTTTCCTAAATAATAAGCATCCCTAGACATATATCCTCTCTGCATATATTGCACTATTTTTTATTTTTTATTTTCCATTTGAAAGTGTGATTTGCAGAAGTTTTTTGATTGTTCCACACCGTGAGTGGCCATGGACGCCGCGCATCCCTTGTTCCTCCTCGTAAAACCCCTACCGGCCGGAGAAAAACCATTTTTCAGAAAAATGACAGCTTGCAGAGATAGTGTGTTCAAGGAATGACTTTTCGGTTGAGACGCAAAGTGGAGAGAACTTGGAATAAAAGCTCGGCATTTCTAAACTTTTGCTATTTAGATTCCATTCGTCTCCGAACAAATGTGATGTTTATGAAAAATATTTTCTAAAAAATTAGTTTTTAGAAAAATGACAATATTTTTCGATAGTCGTTTGAAACTTGAAAATGAATTAGAAAATATTTTCTGATATTCGATATTTCCCTATGTACCCTTGTTTTAATACATTTTTATTTTTTTAGTTTATTATTTTATTTTTCTTTCTACTTTTTATTTATACTTATACTTTTTCTTTTTCTTTTTTCTTTTCCTTCTTCTTCTTTGGTCGACACGACCAAAGGCGAGCTCGAGCTTGCTTGCCTCGAAAAGGCTTGCACTCGCTAGTCTGGCAAGTGGCTAGCTCGAACTTGAGCTCGTCGAGCTCAAGCCTCACGAAATTGGCGAGTCATAGGCTCATGCTTGTCGATCTGGCAAGTGGCCAGCTCAAGCTCGCCAAAGGTTAGCGAGCTCGAGGTTTGCCTATGACTAGTCGCCAGCCGTCATTATGGCTAGCAACTAGCCCGAAAAGAAGGGAAAAAAAGAAAGAAAAAAAGAAAAAAAAATCATATTTTTTAAAAAGTAAAAAAGAAAGAAAAAGGAGATAGAGATGAGAGGGAGAGAGAGTGTAAGAAAAATATTTTCTCCTACTTGAAATGTAGAAAATATTTTTTCCTATTTTAGAAGAACTTTTTCCATTAATGGAAAATGTTTTTCTTGACTAGTTTATTTTTTGTGAAACAAACACTGAAAAATTCGAAAAACGTTTTCATGAAAGTTGTTTTTCGTGAAATGAATGAACCCTTGGTTACGTTCTGTCAACCATTTATTTAGCCACACTAAGTTTCTGCAATAACGAAATTGGAAATAAGAATCCCTTTGGAACACGAGATCATGGAAAGCCAAAAGAACAAGCGAGATGAGTTTGACTATCTTCCTTAGCCATCACATAAACAAACAAAATAACATGTACTAAGCGCCAGCCAAGCGGAATTTTGTGATTACCACCTTCTAACGAGACAACCATGTCAAACGTTTGTCCAACTCAGTCCGGCCGGTACGGCCGTCGATTGCGAGTAATCAGGCAGCCTCGTGGATTAAAAGCAGTACTCCACTGCGGCATCTATGTTTGCAAAGTTGCCTCTAAATTTTATTTTGGGTCTCGGCTTTTGATAAATTCAGTTGAATCCAAAAGCAATTGGTCTTGCATTTGACACTTATGAGGTGGAACAAGAAAGACTGGGGGCTATGACCTTATCTAATATTTGCTTTGTGGTTTATTTATTATTTATCATCGTGCATTCACGATTAAAGCATCCAGAAGAATTTTTAAAATTGGGGAACGACATCTAAAAGAAAGTTTTGCAAATTTGTAACTTAGGATTCAACAAAAGGAGTATTATGAAGTGAAATGCATGAAAAATGTTGAATAAAATCTCGTATAGGATAATGTTAAATTGCTAAAATTTACATCATATGTATGGCTTAATTCTTTAAGAAAAACTCTAACTTTAGGTCTAATCCCAATTTTACTCCGAACTTCTTTTTATTTAAAAATAATCACAAACTAACCCTATAGTCCCAAATCTAGGGAAATTATCAAAAAAATCTTAAATTTATTACCTTTGTTAGTTGTAAATCTTTTAATTTACTTAGCTAGAAAAAATTGAACAAAAGACCAAAAATAAAATAAAAATAAATAAGATATATGAAAAATAGTAAAAGATTAAAATAAATTCTCTACTCGGCGAACATTCCATATTATGAAATCAATTTACTTTTATAAATCTTTTTTTATTTGAAAGTAGAATTAAACGATATTTTTTTTTCCAGTCTTTTTGAGGTTCCATCAAATTACATAATGAAAATAGTTTAAGAAATGGTAGAAGCTCGCCCATATCATGGCAATCTAACCAGGAAAATTTAAATTAAAAAACCACAAAATTATTTTCTTTTTTCTCATTTACCACAGACTCAGATCAAGAAAGTTCCCCACTCTAGGAACTTTGGAGAAGTCCATATCTCCTTTCAGTTGGGGATTTGATAAAAGCTTCCCTCCACGCGGCACTAACGCAGGCTCGTTCCACTGCTTTGTTGTAAAGATCCTGCTCCAATGTAGGCATGGCAACTAGGACATCAATCACAGCAGATACGGAGAATGGGTCTACAGATGGTGATGTGACTTGTGAGTTGACAGAACCACTCATAGATTGACTAGCCCTAGTTTTGATCATCTCTTGTATGGTTTTGTAGGTGCTAGCAACACCAAATGAGTGACTCCTCCTTCTCCTCTTACTATTTGGAGTTTTATCCATCCTATGTTTATCATGAACTGAAGTAGGAGTTTTGTTAGACATAAAAACTCCCTTATCAATATAGTGTTCACTTAAGTCCTCTTGTCCATCGTCCGTATCATCACCACCAATGCCAAGTTCATCCGACATCACCAAATCTTCGGCATTTCCTACTACATGCTCCCCAATAGCATATGTATCACCAAATACAATACATAAGTCGGGATATTGAGGAAATCCATCATTCTTGAATTTTGCCCACTCAATATTATCCTGCAATTTTCACAATGGTATATATCAGCAATACAATTAAACATCTTGCCATGTACATCTATAGTGATCTCAAAATGACCAAATGTTAAATCATACCTTGACATGAGGTTCCCATATACTTGGATCATCAACAACAACTGTTTTGTTCACATTATCCCAGCCAAATCCGGATTGTGAAAGAAGCTTTTTGAAACTACCATACTGTTTTTTTAATTTGTTCACTTTGTTCTTCAATTGTACTTGAGTATATTGGAGTCCTGCTCGTTTATTAAATTCTGTCCGTATGTTATTCCACCCTGCTTTGTTGAAAGTAGAAGATGTGCGATTTCCCTTTTTGACCTCTTCTACCAACAAACTGACGTACAAGTTGGTTAAAGGCTCAGTCCACTTTGCAGTCCACTTTGCGGTGAATGCCTCTTTTTGGGATGCCATGTAACCTTCACTAGTTGAGCATCATATGAGTTCAAGACAATTAAATAGATGGAAAACCACTTTCTTTCTAATATGAAGTCATAGCTTGTCCCCAGGATTAGGCTGGGTTCATGAAGCATGCACTCCAAGAGTTACTTTAACTACCGAAAATAAAGTAACTACAATATAACCCAGTGATTGGCATTATTTTTTTCTCTTCCAATCATTGAGTAACAAGAATTCACCCTCGCCACTATCACACCAAAAAGAGAGTGCAACATGCTGCTTTCTTATTTTCTCATCATCATTTTTTAGACTAAAGAAAGACACAAGTAACAAATCCAGTTATAGGATGATATTATCTCTAAACATTGGATAGCTATTCAGTGCATAAAAATGTCATTATAGCAGCTACAAACATCAAACCAGAATCAATGGGTCCCACTCAAAACCTTGGACAGCTACCCAATGCATAAAAGTTCCTAAAAATGTTAGTATCTTTATCCTTTTGTGTCATATCTAGAACCTGAAACGTTCCTTAGTGCACTCGGAGGAATGCCTTTTCACTTTGAGGTACTTTTTGCCTTTCAATGTGTAAATGCCGCTATACCTTCAGTCATTGTAGCTTCTGTGTAGTGTACATCGCCATCCAAACATACTATGCTTGCCCTATACAACCCTTGGTCTTGTTGTGATCCTTGACAAAGACTCAACTTCGACACAAGAGCATGCAACTTCCACACCATAAATTTGTTAATTAATTCCTTCAGCCTTCATGTTCTACCTATCAGTTTGTTTTCATTCCCCTGAAAGTGCATATGGACTTCTTAGCTGTCACTTTATTGATCTATTGTGGGATACGATTCATTATAATCAATATAAAAACTTTAGGTTGAAAATGAATCTCTTAACTGGTCGCTTAACCACTCCTATATTTTTTTTCTGTCCCTTCGATAAAATTTCAGATGCTCGTTGTTTCAGGTTATATCATGGTGATCCTATTTTAAATCCATTTACACCTTGGAGAGGCCACCTTTAAAGAACGTGTTTTATATCTATGGGATAGATTCCAAGACTGAGGTATGAAGATTTATGATGCATCAGAGAAAACAATGCTTATGAGTTGTCATAATGCCGACATTTTTTATTTGGTTAAGTGACTTCCTAATATAATAACTCGGATTGGCTAAAACAAAGCCTTTATCACAACCTATCGCTAAAATAGAGCATCGACAACTTCAACTATTCACACACACGCACATGCACACACATACACAACTATCTCATTTCATTTCATACTCCCACTAGTTTTGAGAGACAAAGGAGCATAGAGAAAAGTGCACCAGAATTTTCGTGTTGTTCGTCAATATCAACTTTAGTCTATTTTAATCAGCCTAGCTGATACATGTGAGAATCAAGGGCGACACAAGCACGAGAGAAGCAACGTGAAAGAGGTGAGCACAAACAGAGGCGACATGATGGAGGCGACACGATTCAATTTCAAAAAAAAGTAAGAATCATCGCTGGAACAGGTGCAATGAGAAGGAATCAAAGCAACAAACCTGATTTAGGGCAAAACGAGCACGAGGCGATGCGACCAGAGGCAATGTGACTGGAGAAAGGTGACCGGAGGCGACGGGACTAGAGGCAAGGGGATCGAAAAGAGGCTCGGAGGCAACAGGACTGGAGGCAGCGAATTCAACTTCAGAAAAAATGAGAATCACCACTATAACAGGTACAATGAGAAGGAATCAAAGCAACAAACCTGATTTATGGCAAGATGACCACAAGGCGACGCGACCGGAGGCGATGCGACCGGAGAAAGGTGATCGGAGGCGACGGGACTAGACGCAACGGGATCGGAAAGAGGTGATCGAAGGCGACGGGACTGGAGGCGGCGGGATCGGAGAGAGGCGACCCAACCGGAGCGACGCGACCAGAGACGACGGGATTAGAGATGACGGCACCGAAGAGAGGCGGAGGCGACGGGACCGGAGGCGACGGGCTCGGAGGGAGGCGACCCAACTGGAGGCGACGCCACCAAAGAGAACTGCGACCGGAGACGGCGGACCGAAGAGAGGCGGTGACCGGATTGGAGAGAGGCGACCAAAGGCTACGGGCACGGGACCGGAGAGAGTCGATCGGAGGCTACGGGACTGGAGGCCACGGGACCGGTGGCGACGGGACCGGAGAGAGGCAACCAGAGGTGATGAGATCGGAGAGAGGCAAGCGGACACAAAGGGAGAGGTGGGCTGAGGAGGGAGCAAAAGAGAAGTTTGGGTTTTCTATTTAGGGGAAAACAGAAGCTGTTTCTTATTTTTTTTTCCCGGGAACAAGAAGTTCACCGATTTCTTCGGCACCATTGTCGTGCGTTTCTTATCCGCGCGATCAGGAGAGGAAACCCATTGTCGACCACCCGAGAGGTGATGTGCGCTCGCTGCCATTGTCGTGCGTTTCTTGTATCCATGATCAGGAGAAGAAACCCATTGCCGACCACCTGAGAGGCGAGGTCCACTCGCAGCGCTCGATGGACTCTTAATTGTGCGTTTCTTATCTGCACGGTCAGGAGAAGAATCGTGATGAAGAGTACACAGAAATTTCATCTGCAAAAGTGGTGGCGGCTCGCAAATTCTTTCCCCTCATGCCTGATTGGAATGGTTTCTTGGGCACCAAGAAACTCGGTGACCCTTGTCAAGAAATCGCTCCTGCCCAACCGAAGCCCAAAAGAAAGAGGCTTCAGGACGTGAAGATGAGGAAGAGAGACGCAACGGCGTTTTCCACAGAGTTGGTGCTGCTCTTCGACCCTTATAAGATCAAGAAGAAGCTTACAAAGAGCGATCTTGGCCACCTGTCGAGGCTCTTGATTCCACGGGCATGCGTGACGACCCACGTGCTCCCGGCCACGAGTGAAGAGATGGGGACTCAAGTGATGAGCGGCGAGGGTGCCGACGTCGTTTTATGGGACGCGGACACGCATTTGGAGCACCGACTGGCGTTTGCTTTCTGGCGTCGTCAGGGGTGTTGGATCAAAGAGTTCGTGCAGCGGAGGGGTTTGGCAGCCCGCGATGAGATTGGGATTTATCGGGATCCTACTACTAACAGGTTCCGTTTCAGCCTTCTTCGCAAGGCGAATCAGACTTGATCTTGAATTAGTATTTCTTTTGTTCGATGACCAACAGAAAAGGTTTTGATCTTTAGAAAAGGATGTTAGTGATGGAATTTCATTGTACGCAGCCAATCTTTCTCTGTTTCCTCCAGAAATTCAATTTTAGACAAGTCCTTATTTTAAACCTTGGTCTCATGTCTTTAAATTTATTGTTGAGTTTCTCAGTCATTGAAATGAAATATAAAATTTTCTGTTTTGAATGGGCAAAGTTGATTATGGTAAAGTAATCACTGTTGTGATCCTGCAGATAAGAAATGCACGATGAGAAGTCCATCAACAGCGGCAAATGGACAGAATAGAAACGATTATGACACAGGCTTGGAGTTTAGAGAGAAATATTTAGTTTACTGTTGCAATGGGATGGTGAGTGATGTTATCAATCTTCGCAGTCGAGTTTTGAGAGTGCACTTGGCGTGAGAGGGGCTCTCTTATTAGCTAGTGTGGGGAAGAAGGAGACGTAGCCAGAGCAGAAATGTATTAAATTCGGAGAATGTTCTGCTCAATAGGCAGTTTTGTACAGGAGGGAAGAAATATCGGTTGCAGAGATTAGCTCTGTTATATAGTTAGGGGTAAATGATTGTTAAACTACGTTAGCCTTTCCATTAGATAACTGAGCCATTGTGAAGTGAAAGATTACAATCAAATATATATTTGGTCATCACTTTGATATATTTTGATCATGCAGTAGTTGGGTTACTTGGCACATATTCACCAAGAAGCTAAGCTCCTTTGTTGGCAGCACATTTTAGATCGTTTCCTGCGGCCTTTACTTCATACAGGCTTCACTTCATTGTGAAAGTAGCTTGTCTTTGTTGCTGTAGGACATGTACAGCATATGATTTGTTTCCGTTCCCATGTGTACTTGAGCAAACTGAAATATCAACTACACTCATCCTGTTTCTGTGACTGAGAATATTCAGCAAACATTTACATGTGCTGCCATAAGGGCAGGTCCTTGAGCGGATCCCACGTTAGCCCCAAGACGTTGGTCTCTAATGATTACAATGACCGTGCTGACTGTGCAATCAAACTCTAAATGTTGGTGCACTTTTTTGGTCCAATTGACTTGTAATTGATATTTTAAGGCGTTTTTTGGCATATGTCTAAACTCAAAGTTTCATGCACTCAAAAAAATAATAAAAATTAGGTCCTCTGTAGAGCAGATGATGTCACTGTATTTGTAGATAAACAGTACTTTCAAAGTGAAATTAGATGAACTGCTTCAGTTTCTTTAATTTGGAACCAATCAGAAGGTTGAGCCATCTAACAATTCTTGACCCTACCAAATTCTCGAATAGATCTTCTTTTTTATTTCCTCTTGGATGTTATTCATTTCCTTCTCACATTACTACATGTGAGTAGATTTTGCTGATACTCCCTCCCTTCCAATGGCAGTAGTATTTCTTTTTCTAAATGCATCCTCCAAGGGCATTTATAGAGCTATTTGATCAATTTCATTTTCTAATAACTCAACAATTAAATATATGTTGACTTCAGAAGAAACATTTTTATTCTCACTATAAGCATAATATACATGAATCTATGATTTCTTTTTTAATCGATAAACTCAGTCCATTACTCTCTGGCTTTCTCTGCTGTTGCATCCGTGCATACTGAAGCATGTGAATTTTGAGTTTATTAGGTAGTGGGTTGTGGTTTTCTTGAGTCACAGATCATTGCTTGGTGACCTCATTTGTGAAGCTCCTAGAGACATATTTCTTCACTGGAAGTCAAGTGCCAAAGATTTTAAAGTGAAGTTTGAACATATAAAGCCATGCTTTCTTATATAAGACAGGTTTCTCTATTGGGGAAGCGCCCATTTATATTTTCCTTTACTTCGAACTTGGTTTTCCCTAAAAGTGTTAAGAATGAAAGAGGGTGAGCCATTGATTCATTGACCTTGGATATGGCAATCTGTTGGAAACCATCGGCTATTGTTAGGTTGGATGCTTTTTTTCAGGTGCCTGCACTGAGTTCTGCTTTCCTTGCTTCACAAAGATCTGTGGGCTGATTGTTGTGGCATTTAATGTGTATAACACGTTAGACCTGATGCTTCCGATTGAAATTTGTCAACCAAGAGTGCTTTTAGGAAGGACCGAATTGGCAAATGCTGAAATCATGAATCTTGTGATTATATATTTCTGTCATGTGTTGCATGCTGTTAAGACTGGGAATTGTGTTGATTTTTTGTTGTTGCTGCTGCCATTGCCTTTCTGCCGATATTTTCTTCTTAATTTTTTTCCTCAAGGTTGCTGCTTAACAGTTCCTTGGTTTTCACAGGTTGCATTCAGGACAATAGTCTTGCATCCCAATATTTGACAGTAGCGTCTGTCATGACATTTTGAAAGAGCAGTACAGAGGAGGCCTGCCCTCACCATTTCGAAGGTTAACTTTTAAACACTCTCAAGCTATGTTATTCAATTGTTTTGGATGTTAAGATCAGTTAAGGTGCCATTATATTGTTAGAAGGGCTGGAGAATGTTGTGTCCTAGTTAAGATAAATTTTGACTTGAAAACGTTCTGTAAATTTTTATTTTGTGTGGTAAGCATCAATGCGCATTTGAGATGATGGATTTCTGGCCTTGGTTCTTTTGTACGGTGAATGTATGTCTTACCCCATTTATACTTTGAAAACCAATTCTAATAAACTGCAACTCAGTTTTTGAAAATCGCATTGTTATCTGATGGCCAAACACCAGTTTCATGCTCCTTCTTTGTTCAAGGCTTTTTCTAAAGACCTCAAAAGATTTGTCAAAGACTATAGATTATGCTTTGCATCCTAGAATGTCATTAATTTGTTTTGGTTCTATATGTTCAGAAGTGTTGATGTTGCTCTGTTGTGATTGCTATCTGTTACCGTGACCTCTACCGCTGGGTGGACAAAGGCTTTTATTTCTGATTTCCAGGTGCTGCTTTGGATCTGTTCACCATTGCCGGACTCAAAGCCCGATGACACTGTACCGGAAATCACACAGATGAAAAAGACCAACAGGGCCAAGTTCCACGCGCCCCCCAGAAGAAGCTGGATGCAGAAGTATGTGGGTGCGGCAGTGCGTAATTTAAGTAGGGTTTGGTGTCCCTGAACTTTGGTCATGGAGCTTATATCCGTCAGTGAAGGACCGTAATTCATGTCGTCCTAAGATCAGAACAAATTAAGTCTGTAAGATGATCAGCCTCCTGAAAACACATGCTCCTCTCCATTGTTTTGCAGCATGATGACATGAAGAAAGACTAATCTGTGACACTATAATCAAACCACATCATAACTTGGTAGGCATCCCTATAACAATGAGAAAATGTCATCTGGTTCAACGTCTTGACTTTAGGCTGGCTTGACTTCGGATATCGATATGGTTGGACATGTTTATAAGCATTATGCCCAGTTTTGGTTTTAAATAGTGAGCAATTTAGGTTATGAGAAATTTAGAGCTTCATTCTGAAATATTATGCATCTTAGCATATATATTGGCTTTGTAAAGAAAACAACTCTTTGGGCATGATTCAGCTAGAAAATCTACCCATCCATTTGGAATGTATAATGCAAATTCCTAATTATCTAATTCATATTGGCTGCAAATATTCTTATGGTCTTGCTTCCTAGGAGGAGAAGTATCTATCATGAAGAACTCATGATCTTGTCCTACTTCTTCGAGCGAAAAATTGTCAATAGACACTCGATTTTTTATTATTATTATTTTCTGATTGAAGTATAGACACTCAATTCAAAAGTATAAAGATTACAAGCGAGATTGAGATTAGATTTTCAAAAGTATAAAGATTACAAGTGAGATTGAGATTAAATTTTGAATGACTGAGAATAGACAACATTATACATGATACCCGTGCAAACCTTGTAGATAAAAAAAACAAACGTGAGATATATTAATACGGTTTTGAAGAATGGACTAGAGATATTCTTTTTATTCCTTTTACATTTAAACCCCATGAAATCTGGTTTTGAAGAATGGGGTGGAAACACGTACATAAAGCCCAAAACAGTAATTTACATGGTATTCCATAATGGCTTCACTAAAAGAGAGCATCCTTACGCAAAGTGCGAAAAAAGAAGGCCTTGTTTTTCATATAGGAATGAGTATTGGAAAGAGAAATGTTGTAATTGAAGAGAAAAGAAAAAGGAATATAGTTTCCAACGGAAGGAAATAAAGAGAAGTTGGAGGAGAAAAATAAAACTTATTCGATCCATACAGGAAATTGCCTCGCTTAAAAAAAATTGAACAAATTGACAAAAAAAAGAAGACAAGCGAAAAACACTAAAAGATAATAAAGAATATCCCTAGTCCAGCGTAGACTTAGCGAACGTTCTATACCATGACACAAGTTCACATATTGATAAATCTTTCTTTATTCAAAAAAAGAATCAAAAGATTTTATTCTCTTTCGTTTTGAGGTTGGATCAAATTACATAACGAAAATAATTTAAGAAAAAGTAGAATCTCGCTCAAACAATGGCAATCTAACAGGGAAATTAAAATAAAAAAACAAAGGAAAAAATTATATTCCTTTAAAAAAAAAAAAAAACTTCCCACAGACTCAGATTAGGAAAGCGAATTCTCAAAACCTGACTGTGAAGATTGATGACGTCACTTGGCTAATCGGAATGGTTTCTTGCGCACCAAGGAACTTGGCGACCCTCCTCAAGAAATTGCTCCCACCCAACCGAAGCGAAAATTCACTGCCTCGCTCACCCTCGATGAGACCTTAATTGTGGAGAAGAAGGCGAATTAGACTTGCCCTTGAATTAGTATTTCTTTTGTTCGATGACCAAGGAAAATGTTTTGATCTTTAGGAAAGGATATCAGTGATGGACTGTCATTGTATGCAATCAAGCTATCTCTTTTTTCCTCCAGAAATTCAATTTTAGACAAGCGCTTCTTTTGTTCCATGTCTTTAAATTTCTTGTCGAGTATCTTAATCACTGTTTTGAAATATAAGATTTTCCGTTTTGAATGGGCGAAGTTGATTATGGTAAAGTAATCACTGTGGTGATCATGCAGATAAGAAACTCACGACGAAGAGTCCATCAACAGTGGCGAATGGGCAGGATAGAAACGATTACGACACAGGCTCGGAGGTTAGAGAGAAATATTTAGTTTACCGTTGCAATGGGATGGTGAGTGACATAATCAATCTTCGCAGTCGAGTTTTGAGAGTGCACTTAGGTTGAGAGGGGCTTTCCTAATAACTAGTACATTACTTGTTTGGTCATCTTTTATGGCAGCTCCTCATCCAGGACTTTTTGTACGTGTAGGGTAGGAGGGGATATAGCCAGAGCAGAAATTTGTTAACTTCAGAGAATGTGCTGCTCAGTAGGCAGTTTTGTACAGGTAGGAAGAAATATCAGTTGCAGAGATTAGCCTGTTTAGATTTATAATTAGAGGTAAATGAATGTTGAACTACATTATCCTTTCCTTTAGATAACCGAGTCATTGTGAAGTAAAATATTACAACCCAAATAGATATTTGGTCATCACTTAACACTTAGAAATAGTTGATCATGTAATAGTTGGGTAACTTGGCACATATGCACAAAGAGGCTAAGCTCCTTCGTGGGAGGTGAAAGTAGCTACTCTTGGTTGCTGTAGGACATATGCAGCATATGATTCCTTTCCCTTCACATGTGTACTTGAGTAAAATGAAAAATCAATTACATTCATCCTGTTTCTGTGGCTGATGATAGTTAGCAACTATATCCATTTTGGTCCCGTAGAATTTCACTGTTGTGCTGCCATATATGGGCACGATGACAATGCCTGTGTTAACTGTGCAATCAAATTCTAAACGTTGGTGCACTTTTGGTCCAATTGACTTGCAATTGATATTTTATGGCAGTCTTTGGAATATGTTTATACTAAAAGCTTCAAGCACTCAAAAAAATTTAGGTCCTCTGTAGAGCGGATGATGTTTGTAGATAAACAGCAGTTTCAAAGTGAAATTAGACGAACTGCTTCAGTTTCTTTAAAATGGGAGAGTGGTGCTGTCATTGTTCTTACGTGGCATTGTGCCTTTGTATTGAAAAATGAACTGATTTTATCTGGCCGGTGGGCTATGAGATCAAACCTCCTACCTCTTGCCCTTGCCTTGTCCTCCATCCACTAGACCAATTGCCTAGTGGTGTAAATGACCTGAAGCTTTTATCAGTTACAAGAATTAGGGAATTGGCCATATGAGTTAAGCGTGATAAAACTTGAAATTCGCCACAATTATAGTGATGAACTCTGTAGATCAGACAAGTATGTTAAGCTAAGTATGGTGAGAGATGAATGACACCTGGTTAAATTATATGCAGGCCAGTTCAAAACCAGAGGGGAGACTATGCTTTGCATCTTGCAATGGAGCATCCTTGTACATAGGATAGAATGGTGGTGACTGTCTTTTCTAAAATAGCAAAATTGCTTGTCCGTCATCACCTATGTCTTTAGCGGACACCTGAAAAAGTAAATGAAGGGGAGGAAAAGAGAGTAGATGTCGCAAAAGATTAAAGATTTGTTTGTGTACTGAGAGTAGCTGAAAGTAACCATTGCATATGTGGCAGTTAGCGGTATTTTGGTTTATTGTTGCAAAGAGTATTACTTCGACTAATGGATAGCTGATTGTCATCAACAAAGGATGCCAATACCAACTTTTTGCTAAATATACAAGCTAAAGGATATGAAGTATACAGTTTTTTAAAGTAGTGAATCCAAAGTGTCATCATGGACGTGTTACCGTGAAAAAAGTGTAATTGTCTCTTAAAATTCATGCAGAAGGCTTAAGAAAGCATCTGATTCCCATACCAAAATAAGTTGTATTTGGTCTCTTAGATGATTCATAAAGCAACCCGATTCAGCCCCTCAGCTTTCTCTTGGCTTCTGGTGTTTCAAAATTCCTTGGAATGGCTTTTGACACAAATGGCTTTTGCCTTCTGGTTGTGTTCTGTTGAAACACCTGTGTTTCAGCCTTTTAGTCCTTAGCAATTCTACTTCCTATTTAATTGCAAGATTTGGCAACGGTGCTCTCTTTTCTTTAGCCTTTCTCGTCTCTACTACTCAGTACATTTGTTTATGAATCTCTAAGTAATTTTTATCTTTCTGTCTAATCATTTGTTTTTCTTCAGGCCAAGTTGCTGAAGACATGTTTGACTGGCAAGCAACAATTATGGGTCCTCCAGACAGTCCATATGCCGGAGGAGTCTCTCTTGTTATAGTTCACTTCTCAGTTCCCACCAGCCTATCCATTTAAACCACCAAAGGTATTGAAGGATGACTTAGCTGCAAGTTGTGATGCATTACCATATTGCTGTCTTCATTTGGACCTTCACCATCTCATTTCTTCCTGTAACTCCCTATTTTGCCCTAGATGTTATCCTTTTGTCAATCACAAGTTCCTTCTCCAATGCCTTCGAAGGATCTGATCAGATAGTTGAACCATCTAACGAGTCTTGGCCCTGCAAAATTCTCGAATAGATGTTCTTCCTTATTTCCTCTTCTAAGTCGTTCATTTTTTTTATCTGCGTTGTGATATGTGAGTAGATTTTGCTGATAGTCCCCCCTTTGTGGTTTTCACAGATCATTGCTCTGTTTCCTAATTAGTGGAGTCCCTAGAGACACATTTCCTCATTGGAAGTCAAGTGCCAAAGATTTTCATTAAGGTTTGAACATATAAAGCCGCACTTGTTTATCTAAGTTATGTTTCTCTTTCGGGAAAGAACCCATTTGTATTTTCCTTTCCTTTGACCTTGGCTTTTCCTAGGTAAGTGCTATATTGAAAGAAGGCCAGTTATTGAGTCATTGACCTTGGATATGGCAATATGTTGGAAACCATCAGTCATTGTTAGGGCAGATGCCTTTTCCGGGTGCCTGCACCAAGATCTGCTTTTGCTTCACATAGGTTTGAGGGTCGATTGTTGTGGCATTTAATGTGTTTAACATGCTAGAAGTCTAAGTAAGGGAAGTCATCTGAAAGCTGCCAAATGAAACTTAACTGAAGGTGCTTTTAGGAACGACCAAATTGACAAATGCTGAAATCATGAATGTCGTTAGAAATCTGCCAGGTATTGCGTGCTATTAAGAATGGTAGAACAGGAACTGTGTATCTTCTTTGTTGTAGTGCTGGTGCTGCCATTCTGCCGCAATTTTCTGCTTAATTTTTTCCTCAAGGTTACCTTACTGTTCCTTGGTTTTCACAGGTTGCATTCAGGACGATAGCCTTTCACCCAACATTTGATGGTAGCATTTGCCTTGCCATTTTGAAGGAGGAGCTGTGGAGGCCTACCCTCACCATTTCAAAGGTGAACTTTTAAAGTGAACTGATTTTATCTGGCTATTAGGCTATGAGAATGAACCTCCAACCTCTACCCCCGCCCTCATCCTAGTTAGGTAAATTTGAGGCATCCAGGTACTGATGTTGTTTGCCTATGACTTGAAAACAATCTGCACATTTTTGTGGTAAATACTGATTTTGTTTGCCTTGCCATCATTTGCTCTGTCGTAGATGAACAGCAATTTCCATGTGAAATTAGACGAACTGCTGCAGTTTCTTTAATTTGGCAGAGTGATCTCGGCACCCTGGTCCCTGGTGCTGTCATTGTTCCCTTGAGGCATTGTGCCTTTCTTATTTTGAAAATGAAGTGATTTTATTTGGCTATTAGGCTATGAGATCGAACCTCTATCCTCTTGTCCATCCACTGGACCAATTGCCTACTAGTGAAAAAGACCTGAAGCTTTCATCAGTTACAAGAATTAGGGATAAACTTGAGGAAAGATGAATCCTGGTTTAAACTTGAGGTGTCCCTAATGCTAGTATCTGTCACTTTCCAATCATCATGTGGTTCCAACTCATTTTTTGAAAAAGAAAAAAAAAACGAGTGCAAAGTGCTAAGTGCGTTTTCACTTGTTCAATAAAGGGGTTAGTGTTAATTAAACCGCAGACGCGCAAGTGTGTAAAGTGCTAAGTTCACTTAATAATCACACACCTGCGAGTGAGTACTGTAGGGTCTAGTCTAGACACAACATTTTCTTTAAATACACTAGAGAAGACTTATAAATTAGTCCACCTCCTCCCAACTTTTCTATGTGAGACAAGAAAAAGCACACTTAGTTTGTTTTACAAACAAACTTTCGATAATCCCCCACTTTGTTTGTAATACAAAGATTCGAAAAGATAAAAATTTTAAAAAACAATACAGCAAAAAATTCAATGATATTAATATACATATATAAAGGTCTCTCTCAAGTTAAACTTTTACTTAGTTGAAGTTTCTCAAAACTCTATCAAAGTGACAAGTAACTTAGCTTTAAATTTGTACTTTTAAATAATAGAATTCAACATACCATACATATACTAACCTCTTGTTTCAACGAAAAATTCTACATTACTCTGCATTATTATGATCTTGTGCTTGACCTTGTCTCATGAGCAATTTTGGTAAGAAGCGGCATTGCTTCTAAGCTCATATAAGTGAAATATCTATCATGTGTTTCTATTATTATTAACACATTATAAATTTGTATTATACTCTATTCAACCTACAAAACGCAATAGACGATATTGACTTCTCCTACGAGGGTTACGTCAGTATTAAACAATCACATTCAGTATTTTGTTCTTACCAATTAAACCTTATAACTAGTGATGTTCTAGAAAAATGTCAAATTGTCATTATTGATGATTTCAATTAAAGGGTTTGACCAAAAAAATTAAAGGGTTTTAGCGTCATTTCTTGTAAGGTCATTATCATCACACCTCTTGGTAAAGCCTTTGTCAATGGACCTTACATAAATAATTGTTATGGTACCATCTTTAATCAATTATCTCACATACTCATATCTTAGACTAATATGTCTAGACTTACCATTATAGGTGCCACTATAAGCTCTTGCCAAAGTAGCCCGACTATTTGATATCCAATAACAAATTCATAATCCATTCAGTCTCTTTCTTAGTTGCTGCTAAAGCAATGAATCAAATTCCATAGTTGGGTAAGTTATACACATTTGTTTATTGTTCATCCAAAAAACAACACATTTGTCAAATGTGAAAATCCATCAAGTAGTGGATTGTTTATCACCCACATTTGTAATCCAACCAGAATCAATGTATCCTTATAATATAATTAAATAATTATTATAAAATAATACCAGATTTGTAGTCTTCTCAAGATAACCGAATGTTCTATACTCGGATTACTAATATATCCACTCAGCTTACTCATGAAATAAGTAATATCAGGTCTAGTAAAATGTATTGCATACATTAAAGACTCTCTACAAGTATTCAATTCTTTGAAACTAAGATGCTTAAATTTAGTTAACATATTTTCTTAACGTAATTACATAGGATCAAAGAATAACCCCCGCTATGTTTCTTAACTTTAATACCTAAGTATCTACTTCACCAAAATCCTTCATTTTAAACATGAAAATTAGATACTTCTTAGTCTCAATAATTCCGGTCATGTTTGTTCGAAAGATCTCTAGCCGACTTCATTTTGGTGAATAAATTATACATTCGATTGGATAGTGTATTCAAAATGTGTCCATGACAAATCAATTCATCCTTAGCATGTTTCTTCTTCTCCTTATTAACCCTTTCAATGGCTTGTTCTTCACAAAATGAAGAGAATTCATTTAGGAAATATTCTTCATAACAAACTAGTTTGGCTGAAAAGAAAAATCAATCTCTTGGAGACATGGTTAATTGTATGCTTTCAAATTTGTTGAGAAATATTGTGAGTAATAAGGGTAAAATAGTAACTTAGTTATAATTAGGGTTAAGCACATATGAGCATATATGAGCATATATATTTGTAACCCTTTTCACTTTTTAATAATATAGAAAACTATTATCTCTTTGACATGGTATCAGAGCAAGGTTGGTCGGAACCCTAGACGACGGAGCAGCCACTCGCCGCCGTCGACTCGCCGGAATAGTTGGCTGTCACCGCCGTTCACCGTCGAAACCTTCTGCCACTCGAGTGTCCCTCTTTATCACTTCTTCGTGCGGCTCGCGCCGCTCGCACGGGCGGCTCGTGCCGCTCGCACAGGCTGCTCGCGTGGCTCGCGCCGCTCCTGCGGCTTGAACCTCGATTCCGCGAAACCCTAGCGCCAATGCCACTGTAAACTCGAGACCCATCTTCGGGAGCTGGTCCATGCGGTTGGTGGCGCAGGAGGGTTCTTGGATTTGCTGCCCTGGAATCACTGAGATCAAGTAAATTCGCTTTCTTTTGTTTCTTTTTTTTTTTTTGGGGAAATCAATGTTGTTGGAAGCTGGGAGGTTGAATTTGAAGCTGCTGTTGGAAGTTGGTGTGTTTGTCGGGAGGTAATAAGGAGGAGGAGAAAAGCAGAAGCGATTGGTGCATCGTCTCTTCCTTCCTGAGGTTTAGATGTGCACAGTGAATGATGGATTCTTTATTTTATCTTAATTATTACTTTTAAAGTTTTGTGCTGGCTGTGGAGTACGGAAAGGCTTTTAGAAGCGGAAAATAATGGGTTATTTTCTGGCGGTTGAATAGTAACCCACTTTATTATTTGTATTGCACAAAATTTTAGAAGTGGCCATTGTGGAAAATAGATTTGATAGTTATTACAGAGGATAGAGTTGCTGTTATGTTGCATTGAATCAATTGAAGCCTTTCTTTTCGGAATTCTTTTTGGGTATTTGCGTGAATTATTGGAATCAGCATTCACAACCGTGAAGTTCCTTTCTTGGGCTCAATCATTCTTTATTCGCTAACGGCGACCTCTGGATTGACTTCTGGATCTCCTTTTGGTCATTTTCAATTAACATCGGTCAAGTTAGATGGAACTAATTATCCATCTTGGTCTAAAGCGGTCGAAGTCTATCTTACTGCCACCAGACAACTGGACTATCTCACGTCCACAATACCGTCTGACATGAGTAGAGCCGCCGATTGGATTGCAGGAGATGCGATGATTCGAACTCTATTATGGAATAGCATGGACCCTAAGGTTAGTCCTCACTTTATTCAATGCAACTCTGCTAAAGCAGTTTGGGATAAGTGCGCATTACTCTATTCGGGGCAAAATAATATGATGCGAGTATGTAACACGTGGGAAAAGCTATTTGATATTCAACGTGGAGATCAATCCTTGTCTGATCATTATGCTCGATTCACCACTCTTTGCCAACGATTGGATACTTATCTCCCTACCTCGAACGATCCAGATGTTCTGGCTAAACGCCAAGAGGATTTGAGGGTAATATTATATCTCAAGTCATTGGGACCTGAGTATTCATCCCTTCGTCAGCATATTACATCTCAGAGTTCTCTTCCCACAGTAGATGAAGTCTTCTCCCAGGCTCTCCGTTCTACAATTCCTGAGAAGAGTTCTTCCATGCCGGCGATAGAGATTGGTGCTATGCTTTCTCGTGGTTCTAGTGGACGTGGAGGTCGAGGTCGTGGTTATCAAGGTCGTGGGCGTGGTGTTGTTCATGGTGGAAGTCATGGAGGCCGTGAAGGGGGAGTTAGGACTCGTGGTACGATTAATTCTTGGAATAATCGTGGTTCCCGCTATTGTCATCATTGTCAAAGAGCTGGACATACAGAAGCTTATTGCTATACACTTCATCTAGAGCTCAAACCACCTCTTGCTGCTTATGCAGAGGTTGAGGATTCTCTTAGTCCTCCCTCAATGGCTCCACCAAGTTCAACTCAAGTTCTTAAGACATGTGACCCAGTTACATTAACCCGTGCTGAATATGATACATCGGTTCGCTCCCAACAAGTGACAGGATCTTCAGCTCCTACTGCAACTCTGGCACAATCCTCTAAAGGTAGTTCATCGTGTTTGTTGTTTACATCGCTTGATTCTTAGGTTATAGACTCTGGAGCTACCAATCACATGATTGGTAACTCTAACCTATTGTCTTCTTTTCACTCTACATCTCCTTCATTATCAAATTCAGTTACATTAGCAAATGGTTCACAGTCTCAAGTTACTGGTATGGGAGTTGCTCATTTAAGTCCCTCTCTTTCTTTGTCATCTGTCCTTCACCTATCAAAATCTCCTTATAATTTAATTTCTGTTAGCTCATTGACCAAAGAACTAAACTGTTCCGTGACTTTTTCATCTTCTCATTATGTTTTTCAGGATCTGAGGACTGGACAGATGATTGGTGGGGGACATGAATCAAATGGCCTGTACTACCTTGATAAGAAGGTATTAGCTGCCGCAACAGAAACAAACATCCACCGATGTATATCGAATGCATTGTCGTGCTGGTCATCTACCACCAAACCTACTTCGACGTCTATTTCCCGAGTCTAAGTCTCGTGAGTTCTTTTCAAAGGTGAAGCTTGTCGGTTGGGTAAACATCATAGAGTTTCTTTTCCTTCCCGTATGCAGAGTCGTGTGTCTAGTCCATTTGAGTTGGTTCACTCAGATGTATGGGCTCCATGTCGTGTGTCGATGTCTTTGGATTCAAATATTTTGTTACATTCGTGGATGATTTTTCCCGAATGACTTGGTTATTCTTAATAAAAGATCGTACAGAGATTTTTCGTTGCTTTCAATTGTTCTATTTTGAAGTGTTGAATCAATATAATATCTCTGTCAAACATTTACGATCAGATAATGCTAGAGAATATCTTGCTACAACTTCTGGTTTCCAACCCTTTCTGGCATCTCATGGTATTATTCATCAAACGTCCTGTTCATACACTCCACAACAAAATGGTGTAGCTGAACGTAAAAATCGTCATCTTCTTGATGTCGCCCGTTGCCTCATGTTTCATATGCATCTACCTAAACACTTTTGGGGTCAAGGGAAGACACCATTCCCACTTTTACATCCAAATCGTCATCTCTTTTCCTGACCTCTTCGGGTTTTTAGGTGTGTTTGTTTTGTACATAATCCTACTCCAGGTCTTGATAAACTGGATCCTCGTGCTGAAAAATGTGTCTTTGTGGGATACTCTCGAACTCAGAAGGGATACAAATGTTATTGTCCTAGTCGTCGTCGTATGTTCGTGTCTATAGATGTAACGTTCTTTGAAGATCAGTCATATTTTCCTTCTTAGAATGTTCCACAGACACATGGTGATAGTGATGATTGTGTCCTACCAATGCTTCCACTGCCTTCTATCTCCCCGGCTACCTCCAAAGAAATTTCGTTTGCCGACCGCACCTATCATCGACGAAGTACCATTCCAACTATGACAGTACAGCCTTCATCAACACCTGATTCATCGGTTCCCCCATCAGTTGCAGTGCCAGCCTCTGATCCTGATCCGCCCATTGCATCTCGAAAAGGTACACGTTCTTGTGTTGGTCGTCCTATTGATCGTTATTCTCCCTATTCTGGTCTTTCTGATTGTGTTCATACGCGTCATCCTATTTCCCAGTTTTTGTTATATGATCGTTTATCTCCTACCTTCTCTGCCTTTGTCTCATTGTTGTCTTCTATTTCTGTGCCTAGTAGTGTTGCTGAAGCTCTTACTCATCCGGGTTGGCGTCGTGCCATGGAAGATGAAATGGAGGCACTAATTCAGAACAAAACTTGGGAGCTTACTTCCTTACCTACTGATAAGCAACCTGTTGGTTGTCGTTGGGTTTTCATTGTTAAAGTTCACCCGGATGGTACTCTTGATCGATTGAAGGCACGGTTAGTTGCGAAGGGATATACTCAAACTTATGGTGTCGACTATAATGACACCTTCTCTCCCGTAGCCAAAATTCCTTCTGTCCGTGTTTTTATTTCATTGGCTGAGCAATTTGGCTGGATCCTTCATCAATTGGATGTAAAAAATGTCTTTTTACATGGTGATCTGGCTGAGGAGGTCTACATGGAGCAACCATCTGGGTTTATTGCTCAGGGGGAGAATGTGGTATGTCGTTTACACAAAGCTTTGTATGGACTTAAACAATCTCCTCGTGCTTGGTTTGGTAGATTTAGTGATACGGTTATCAAATTTGGATTAACGCGGTGTCAGGTAGATCATTCAGTTTTCAGCTCCGTGTCTTCAACTGGCTGTATCCTTCTAGTTGTATATGTGGATGATATTATCATTACTGGCAGTGATTCAAGCGGTATTCAAAGACTTAAACAATTTCTGCATAAGAAATTCAGTACTAAAGATCTGGAACGTCTTCGATACTTTCTTGGTATTGAAGTATCCTATTCACATGCTGGTATCAATTTATCGCAACGAAAGTATGTACTGGACATCCTTGGTGAAGTTGGATTTCTTGGAGTAAAGCCAGTCGATACCCCTATGGATCCCAATATGAAACTTGATGCAGAACATGGAGAATTACTACATGATCCAGCAAAGTATCGAAGGTTAGTTGGTAAGTTAAACTATCTTACTATCACGAGACTTGATATATCCTTTGCAGTTAGTGTAGTAAGTCAATTCATGAGTTCTCCTCGTACCACTCATTGGGATGATGTACTTCGAATCGTTAAATATTTGAAGGGAGCACCAGGTAAAGGATTACAATTCAAGAATTATGGCCATCTAAACACTGCAGGCTTTTCTGATGCTGACTGGGCTGGATGTCTTGTGGATAGGAGATCTACTTCAGGCTATTGTGTGTTTCTTGGGGGTAATTTAGTTGCATGGAAAAGCAAGAAACAACATGTAGTTTCCCGATCAAGTGCTGAAGCTGAATATCGTGCTATGGCACATGTGACAAGTGAATTACTATGGTTGAGAATGTTACTATCAGAGATTGGAATGTCACCGTCAAATCCATCAGTGCTATATTGTGATAATCAATCCGCTATTCATATTGCATCTAATCCAGTCTTCCATGAGCGAACTAAGCACATTGAGGTCGATTGTCATTTTGTGCGAGAAAAAGTTCATAAAGGCGAGGTTATTCTGCAACACACAAAGTCGGAGGATCAACTCGTGGATATTTTTACAAAATCTCTACGGGGGAATAGAGTGAGCGTCTTATGTACCAAGTTGGGTTTATTTGATATCTAAATCCCAACTTGAGGGGGAGTGTTGAGAAATATTGTGAGTAATAAGGGTAAAATAGTAACTTAGTTATAATTAGGGTTAAGCACATATGAGCATATATGAGCATATATATTTGTAACCCTTTTCACTTTTTAATAATATAGAAAACTATTATCTCTTTGACAAAATTCAAAGTTACCAATTAATTTTTGGGGAGAAGCATCGCTTATTGCATGTTATATTCATAATAGAATGCTTTCGAAGAAAAATGACACAGCCCCTTATGAAGTATGGAATGGTTGAAATCTAAATTTGTCATATTAGACGGCTTATTGCTGATATTAACGCTGATGACTAAGCTTCCCTCCGCCGATGAGTACGCAAACGCAATACTCAGATAGTCACAATGTGCTTCAATGTGGTAACCCCTCTTAATCCACGAGCCAAACTCATGCATACCCAACATCCTTATGCCCAACTCGACAACCACCGTCCCTACAACCTTTGCTTTAGGTCTATGTCCTCAATCAATGACTCCTTCGTCTTCTCAAGCCTTTCCATCCTCAAAGTCCCCTTTATGATAGTCTTGCCAGGTGCTAACATCACGAGTGGCGCCACTATGGCCACTACCAAGGGTTGCGTGCATCCCAATTATAGTAGAGGAAGCACTCCACTTCGTGGATGATGTACGTCTCATAGCTATTCGGCCTCTCCACCAACAGTGCCGCTTTCCAAGTGGCATTGGACACCATCAACTTGGCAACCTTCAGCGTGGGGTAAGCGAGCCCAATCAGGAGGAGGCAAGCGAAAAATGGGATGAGCACTAGCATTACCACATTAGCTGCTATGGCAGCCATTAGGAAATAGATCACCTCTCCTTCGGAACAACTTGTATGCTGCTAAGGCGAGTGAGGGCAATAAGGAACACTGGATGAGCATTTAACTAGTCGAGGTTGAGGACTGGGGTCATCGGTGGCCGCCGTTGTTAGGGCAGAGTGCGGAGGAAATGCCATGGAAAGAGGGTTCTTCAATTTCCAGGGGTTTTCAACGAAATCCCAAGAGAACAAAACTTGAACCTTGTCGAAAATCTCTAGAACCGAAGAACCCTCTTTCCATGGCATTTCCTCTACACTCCGCCCCGACAACAATGGCCACTGACCACCTCGGTCCTCAACCTCCGTTGGTCAAATGCTCATCTGACGTTCCTTACTGCCCCTATCTGATTTAGCGACACACTGGCTGCTTCAAAGGGGAGGTACTCTATTTCCTAATGGTTGCCATGGTAGCTAATGTGGTAGTGTTAGTGGTCATCCCCTTCTTCGCTTGCCTCATTCGTATTGGGCTTGCTTACTCCACGCTGAAGGTCGGCGGGCTAACGCTGTCCAACGCCACTTAAAAAGCAACATTGTTGGCAGAGAGGCCGAACACCTACGAGAAGTACATCTTCCACAGAGTGGAGTGCTTCTTATACTATAATTAGGATGCGACATAGCCCTTCATGGTGGCGTCAGTGGCGCCACTCGTGATGCCGGCACCCAACAGGACTATCATAAAGGCAACCCTAAGGATGGCTAGGCTTGAGGAGACGGAAGAGTCGGTGGTCGAGGACATGGACCTAGAGCAGAGGTCTATAGGTATGGTGGTTGTCAGGTTAGGTGTGAGAATGCTAGGCATGCACAAGTTTGGCTCGAGGATTAAGAGGGGCCATCACATTGAAGCACATTATAACTACCTGAGGATTGCGTTTTTTGAGTCATCGGTGGTGGAGGGAAGCCTAGTCATTAGCATTAATACTAGCGATAAGTCATCTGATAATCTTGCATCATGCTCCTATGACTGAACCCATCTCTCTAAGGGATTGAAGCTCAAACACATGATGCAACTTTTTTGTAGAAGGAATGTCATCTGGATATTCTTCATGTGTTCATAATTAAGTAATGTGGCTTAATGAATTCATAGTCAAGTAGGGCAAATCATCTTGAGATTTTTTTGCATCCATTTGAAGGTGATGTCAAGGATCTCCAGTATTCTGATTAACCTGAAGAATTACTTACTGCATGTTATATTTATAATAGCATACCTTCCAAGAAAAATGACATAATCCTTTATGAAGTATGAAAAAGTAGAAAATCAAATTTGTTGTACTATAAAGTGTGGGGTGTTTGGCACACTACCAAGTAACAGACCCAAAGAGAACAAAACTTGGAACTCGTTTGTAATCCCTAGAAACCAAAGAACCTTCTTTTCATGATATCTCTTCTGCACTCAACCCCGGCAACGGTGGTTGACAGCCATCTCGGCCCTCAACCTCGATCGGTCAAACACTCGTTCGGCGTTCCTTATCGCCCCACTTGCCTCAACAGCATGCGGGCTGTTTCGAAAGGGAGGTACTTTGAATGTTTGTCATACCCACTATAACAAGAAGTGGACAGCGTTGACGATTAAATATATATTGACTTCAGATGGAACTTTTTTTCCCTCACTGTAAGTATAAAAAATGAATCCATAATTCCCTTTCTAATTGATAAACTCAGTCCATAACTCTATGGATTTCTTTCTTGTCACATTCGTGCTTATTGAAGCATGTGATTTTTCAGTTTATTAGGTAGGGGGTTGTGGTTTTCTTGAGATGCAGATCATTGCTCGGTTACCTAATTAGTGAAGCTCCTGGGGACACCGTTCAAGTGCCAAAGATTTTTCAATGAGGTTTGAACATATAAAGCTGTGCTTGATTATCTCAGTTCTGTTTCTCTTTTGGGGAAGAACCCATTTATATTTTCCTTTCCTTTGACATTGGGCTTTCCTGGCTAAGTGCGATATTCAAAGAGGGCCAGTTATTCAGTCATTGACCTTGGATATGGCAATCTGTTGAAAGCCATCAGTTTTATTAGGGCAGATGCCTTCTTCAGGTGCCTACACCAAGTTCTGCTTTACAAAGGTCTGACGACCGATTGTTGTGTCATTTAGTGTGCATGACACTTAAGATCTGAATGCTGCCAATTGAAACTTTGTCAACCAAAAGTTTTTTTTAGAGAGAACCAATTGGCAAATGCTGAAATCATGAATGTCATGATATATATCTGCCATGTGTTGCACGCTGTCCACTTCTTGTTGTCGCCGTTGGTGCTGCCTTTCTGCCGATACTTTTTTCCAAATTTTTTCCACATGGTTGCTGCTTAACAATTCCTTAGTTTTCACTGGTTGCATTCAGGACAATAGTCTTTCGCCTCAACTTTTAGAGGTAGCATTTGCCTTGACATTTTGAGGAGCTGTGCGCTGGAGCCCTGCTATCGCCTTTTTAAAGGTGAACTTTCAAAGGTGAACTTTTAAGCACTCTCGAGTCTCGAGCTATGTTAATCAATTACTTTGGATGGTAGGATCAATTAAGGGGCCATTATTTTATTAGAACGATTTTGCTGAATTTCTAGTGGGGCAGGAGAATATAGTGTCCTAGTTGAGATCAATTTGAGGCGTCCAAGTATTGATGTTGACTTGAAAACGATCTGCAAATTTTTATTCCCTGTCAAAGCCCATTTGATATGATGCATTTCTAGCCTTGGTTCTCTGGTACTTTGAATGTATGTCTTACCCCATATATACTTTGAAAACCAATTTTAATAAACTGCAACTTAGTTCCTGGAAACCGCATTATTATCTGACGGCCAAACACTGGTTTCATGCTACTTCTTTGTTCAAGGCTTTCTTTAAAGACCTCAAAAGATTTGTCAAAGACTATAGATTATGCTTTGCCTCCTAGAATGTTGATGTTGCTCTGTTGTAATTACTATCCGTTGCTGTGACCTCTACCGCTGGGTGGATAAGGGCTCTTCTTTCTGATTTCCAGGTGTTGTCTCGATCTGTTCGCCATCGCCAGTCGCCAGACCCAAGGCCTAGTGACGCTCTGCACCAGAAATAGCGCACATGAACAAGACCGATAGGGCCAAGTTTCACGAGGCCACTGGAAGAAGCTTGGACACCGGAGTATGCGATGGCCCAGGCTGTTGCCGTTTGTAATTTAAGTAGGGTTTCGTCTATCTGTGAAGTTTGGTCTTGCAGTTTATATCCCGCTGCCGAAAGACCGTAATTCATCTCGTCCTTAGATCAGATAGATAATGAAATCTGTAAGATCACCCTCCTGAAAACACATGCTCCTCTACATTGTTTTACAACATGATGGCATGAAGAAATACTAATCCAGGACGCTATTGTAATAATAATCAAACCAAATCTTATCTTGGACATCTCTACAACAAAGAGATAATGTCATCTTGCTCAACATCTTGACTTTAGGGGGTTGGTGGAGATGATTTAGCTTTAGGTATGTCTTTTGACTCCCATGCCCTATAAGGAGATAGAAAAAAAGTCTGAGAGAGAGAGAGAGTTAAAGTATAAATAGAGTAAGACTGACAAAAAGAAAAACATCTTGACTTCAGGCTAGCTTGACTTTGGAAATCAACATGAGTGAACGTGTTTTATAAGCATTATGAAGTATGCATTTTAGCATATTTATTGGCTTTGTTAAGAACATAACTCTTTGGGTATGATTCATTCAAAAATTCTACCCCATCTATTTGGAACGTATAATGCAAATTCCTAGTTATAGACTTCATATTGGCTGCAAATAATCCTAGATGGAAAATTTTGATATAAAGAATACACAATCTTATCATATGTATGATGTCATAAATAATAGACAAATCATTCTCAGTGCACGGCAATTAATTACATGACATATATCTTACATGAGAAGATTAATCATTAAAAGTAGGATTGGTCGCACGAATCACTGATCTTTTGCTAGAATTGATAATCCCATGGATAAGGAGGTTACAAATAAACCATTATTGACACAATTTTTATGTAATGTATAGAGATTGAAAGCAAGATTGATATTAGATTTTGGATGATTGAGAATAGACAACACGCATAGAGTAGTCATACAAACCTTGTAGATAAATAATGTGAGATTTTTTAAGTTGGCTAGATATTAGAAATTAAAATAGAGCTTTTCTCCTCGTAATTGATGATTAATTAGAACTTGTGCACTAGGACAGCCGGGCATAAAGCAACGGTTGCACCATTTTACTCTTTACGGTAACCTCCACAAATTTCAATTTTTTTTTTTCCTTAACTTCCATATCGTGTTTTTTTTCATAAGTAATCACTTGAAAATTGCGAGGCAGCACTATTTTTATTCGATTATTTAATTTACTATAACTTTCCGACAGCTACTAAGCATGCACGTATTAGCATTTATAATTAGCACCAAACATTTTTGTTGGATCAATCGCACTGCATCAAAATATTGCTAACCAAAACGCAACACATTCAATAATCGTGTCAACTTGTCTCGACACGAACATAACATATATATTAAAATTGGAGAGAGAAACGTTGTGATTCGGAGGATATAGTTTTCAAATGAAGGAAATAAAGTGAGGTTTACATTTATGAACCTTTATTTATTCAAAAAATTAAAAGATATTCTTCATTTTCCAACCTTTTTGAGGTTCCATCAAATCATAAAATGAAAGTAAATTAAGGAAAAGTAGAAGCTTCCTCATGGCATGGCAATCTAACCAGGAAATTTAACCTCCCCCAAAACAAAAAAGGAGTTAATACCCTAAAAAACCCCAAACTGGTATATTTATAACAAATTTACTCCAAACTATTTTTTTTACCATGAAAAACCCCAAACTGATACACTTGTGACAAATTTACCTCGATTGACCATAAAAAAACCCTAAACTGGTATATTTATGACAAATTTAACTTAAACTAATTTATTCGACCGCAAAAAAAAAAATCACAAACTAGTAAATTTGTGACAAATATACCATCTCCTAAATTGTAACAAAAAAATTACAAAAATTGTAAACTGTGACAAAAAAATGGAGCTTAAAATCCTAAATTGGTATATCAGTCTAACTTAATAATTTAACGGTAAAATTTAACGAAAACTAACATGGGATAAATTTGTCACAAATGTACTAGTTTGGGGTAAATTTGTCAAAGGTATACCAGTTTGGGGTTTTTTGTGGTCAAAAAAATAGTTTGGGGTAAAATTGTCACAAGTGTACTAGTTTGGGGTTTTTCAGGGTATTAACCAAAAAAAAAAAATGAAGGAAAGAAATGTATTTTCCATTTTTCTTTTATTTCCCAGACTCAGATCAGAAATCTCTACTGTTCTCGCCAAGCGTTCGTCTGTTTGTTCCACCGAAACCCCACAAATGGGCAGTCGCCGCCGTTGCCGTGCGTTCCTTATCTGCAAGATCATGAGAATAAGGAACCCATTGGCGAGTGCGACCACCATCCGAGAGGCGATGTCCGCTCACCGCCGTTGATAGGCTGTCGGTCGTGCGTTTCTCGTGGTAAAGTAACCACGGCGGTGATCTTGCAAATAAGGAATGCACGACGAAGAGTCCATCATCGGTGGCGAATGGAGAGAATGGGAACGATCACGACGCTGACCCGGAGGTTAGAGAGAAATGTTTAGTTTACTGTGGCTAGAGCAGAAATCTTAATTTTTTTTTTTTGTCGGTCATACGCTAATCCTACCTTAACACTTATTCTCAGACTTTTGCCCTGCCTCCTTACAGGGCGTGGAAGTCGAAACCCACTCCTGAAATAAAATCATCTCCACTCCAATCCCCCCTGAGAAAGTGTGGATTTGAACCCCCAATCTCCCCCTTCCAACATAAAAGGGTGGCCAGCCCTCAGTGGTTGCAGAAGTCTTAACTTCAATAGGCAGTTTTGTACAGGAAGAAGATCTGTTTAGAATTATAGTTACTTAGAGGTAAATGATTGTCGAACTATGTTAGCCTTTCCATTAGATAACCGAGTCATTGTGAAGTGAAATATTTGGTCATCACTTCGAAATATTTTATAATGTAGTAGTCGGGTAACTTGGCACATGTGCACAAAGAGGCTAAGCTCCTTTGTGGGAGGCGAAAGTAGCTACTCTTGGATGCTGTAGGACATGTGCAGCATATGATTCGTTTCCCTTCACATTTGTACTTGAGCAACCTGAAAAATCGACTACATTCATCCTGTTTCTGTGACTGAGAACATTTAACAACTACATACATTTAGGTGAGTGTAGAATTTCACTGTTGGGCTGCCATAAGGCCAAAATCAATGCACCTACCTGTAAGCAAAGCATGAGTTATGGTGCAAGAAAGAAGAGCTCGAAAATGCCGAAATGGTTTACGATGAGCAACCGACGGTGCAATAAGCAGTTCCCATGATGATTTCTCCATTCCTTCGCTTAAAGGGATTGTTGACTAAAATGATAAAAGTCATCAACGAGCTGAACAAAAGGATGAATGCCAAGAAAAGGGCTGAGTACAAAGCTAGTAGGGTGATCCAGATCAATACAATGGCCTTTTTAGGTCCCAATATCCAGATTTCCGAATCACTAGCTAAACAAGTGGATGGACTCCGGACTCGAGGAGTCCCATTTGCCCTCCTTGCAAAGGGCGGAAAAGGAGGGAGAGAAGCCCTTTACACCATGTCCAATCACCTAGCCATTAAGGAAAATGAGCATCTGGAATCTCGCATGTCTAATTTCGCTGTCATTTTCAAGAAACACATTGCTCCGTAATGACCATCTGCAGTTTGTGTGCCACATCGATTCAGCTTTCGGACATTTTCCTATTTAAACAACCTCTTACTTATTAACCGCACTTGTCTTCAACATTTCCTCCTAAGAAATCCAAAGTCCATCTTAGTAATGGCTTCCGCTTCTTCTCATACCCCTAATGCCTCCTCCCAACAATCGCTTTTTCTTGCTGTGGAAAAGCTTGACTGATAAGGTTGTTCCTCACCTATGCTTTTCTAGTTACTAAACCCAAGGCTGTGGCACAGACTTGAAGCATGGCTCAACATGGCGAACCGCACCACCTTCTTCCTGATCACACCTTCCGAGCAAACTATGAGGAGTTCTTGCTCATCTTGGATTATAGCCTCAAATATTTTCAAGATAACCAGGCTAAAATCAATACCTTCATGTCTGCAGAGCATGAGTATTGGTGTAAGAAAGAGGAGATCGAAAATGTTGAAGCGGTTTAGGATGAGTTGCTAACGGTGTAGGAAGCAGTTCCCAAAATGATTTCTCAACTACTTCGCTTGAAGAAGTTAGTGACTGAAAGGATAAAAGCCATCGACGAGTTGACAAGAAGGATGATTGCCAGGAAAAGGGCTAAGTACAAAGCTAGCGGGGGGTCTAGATCTACACAATAGCCTTTTCGGGTCCCAATGTCCACATCTCTGAATTGATAGCTGAACAGGTGGATGAACTCGTTGAGTCTTAGACCCTATTTGGTAACCATTCAAACAAGGTCAGATTCTAATTTTTTGTTCCCGGGAGTAGTTTGGGAATAGAATCGCATTTGGTAAAACTTTTGTTCCCGGAATCAAATTTCTAATTTTTTGTTCCCGGAAGTAGATTTGGAACAGAATCAATAATTAAAAAAAAAGTTGATTCTTGTTCCGGAAACAAATTTAAGAATCAAAACACTTTTCTTCTTCCATTTTTTCTCTTCTTCATCGACCGCCCCATCTGCCGCCGTCGGCCACCACCGCCGCCGCCATTCGCCGCCGCCGCCGGTTGCCGACGAGACTCCGGCGAGCTCGCTTGGCCAGGGCGAGGTCCGACGAGCTCGCTGGAGGCAAGCCCAACCACCGGCGAGGCTAGGCGAGGCCCGCCCGGCCCCGGCAAGGTTCACCCATGGCGAGGCCGAGCCTCGCCGGTGGCCAGGCGAGCCTCGCCGGTGGCCAAGTGAGCCTCGCCCAGCCCGGCTGGGCTCGCTTGGCCACCGCGAGGCTGGCCGAGCCTTGTTGCGGGCCTCGCCCAGCCGGGCGTGGTCGGCTCCGGCCACCGGCGAGGCTCGCCCAGCTGCCGGTGAGGCTCGGTCGACGAAGGCTGGCCTCGCCGAGGGCTGACGACCCTTCGGTGAGGTTGCCGGCCCTCATCTGGCCCATCGTCGGACCGACGACTGGCCTAAAGAAGAAGAAGAAGAAGAATAGGAGAAAAAAGAAAAAAGGAAAAAAGTAAAATAAAGTAAAATAAAAAAGAAAAAGAAGGAAAAAATGCAAAAATGAAAAAAAGTCTAAAAATTATTTAAAAATTAAAAGAAATTGATTTGAAACAGAATCAATGAGCACGGTACCAAACGCAAGTCTATTCCAGAATCAGAAATTTTAGACAGTTACCAAACGTTTTTTTTTTACTCAGAATCAGTTCCCGGGAACATAATAAAAAAAAATCATTTCTGATCAAAATCTACTCCCGGGAACAGAATCGTTACCAAATGCGCCCTTATTTACCCACCCTAGAGGTGGAAAAGGACACCATCATGTCCGATCAGCGAGACGCCTATCACCTAGCCACTGAAGGAAACGAGCATCCGGAATCCTACCTATCTAATTTCGCCGTCATTTTCAAGAAACACATTGGTCTGTAATGACCATCCGCAGTTTGTATCCCACGTCGATTCAACTTCCGGACATTTCTTTATTTGAATAACCTATGGCCTATTAGAACTGCACTTATCTACACCATCATGCCCGATCAGTGAGACGATATCACCTGGCCATTAAGGGAAATGAGCATCTGGAATCCCGCTTGTCTAATTTCGTCATCATTTTCGAGAAACACATGGATTTGTAATGACCATCTGAGATTTGTGTACCACGTTGATTCAACTTCTAGACATTTCCCTATTTGAACAACCTGTGGCCCATTAGAACCGCACTTGTCTTCAACATTTCCTCCCAAGAAATCCATAGTCCATCTTTGTAATGGCTTCCTCCTCTTCTCACCCCCAATGCCACTTCTCCCAACAAACGCTTCTTTATGCTGTGGAAAAGCCTAATCGATAAGGTCGTTTCTTACATATGCTTTCTTGGTGTCCACACCTAAATTTTGGTTATCATATATAATTTATCGCATAAGAAAATTAAGGGGTTGGTCCAACCCCTAAACAAATTATTTAGCATCATGCATTTTAGTATTAATAGCATTACCCATTTGCATCAAGCAATCTTTCAGGAAGCCGAAGGTAGGTGAGCTCAGTAAATGACATGATAGAGAATTGGCGATCGAAGAGGGAGAGGCAAGCTTGAAATAAGACGATTCACGTCCCCGTGGACCGTATGCACGTCGGACAGGAATTCGATATGCTCGGCTACTTCGCGTCTGTTTCGATTTGATTAAGGATTTCGGATATAGTGGGAGTCAAGAGAACGCGTGACTTGTTGAGCGCAGGTTCGGTCGTGGAAGTATTTGTTGAAGTAGTGGAGGGGAACATCTAAAAGTAGAGATAAGAGTGGGATAAATTTGAACAGAAGGATATGATTTCTAATCTCATCTACAAGCAAGCCTCGTTGTGGGAGCCTCGCCGCAACGCCTCGAACACTGGCCAAGAGCCCCGCCATGCCTGGTGCTCCCCAACTTGCACCGGCCTGACTCTCCGGTTCATCCCGCCGTGCCTAGACGCAGCCGTGCCAGCATCAACCGGAAGAGTCCCGTTGTCCAATTAACCCTCCGGCACCGTCACAGCAGCCCCGTGAGCTTGCAGGTTCCCTCAACGAAGCGACCGCCATGCCTCCAGTCAAAGTCCCAATGTCCAGACCAGCTGCGCTGTTGCCTCTCGCTTTCCCATCGCAACCAGTTCTTCTTTGCCGCACTACTACCTCGCACGATTGAAGTTTCCAGATGCTGCTGCGCTGACGAGTTCCTGTGGCCGTCGCTGTTTCTACTTCTTTGCCTTCGCAGGTTTCTTGGCGTGCCCGACCGCGCAAAAACCAACTGTGCCGCACCTTGTTCAGTCTTGTGCAGTCCAGTCAATCCTTCTAGCATTTGTTGGGTTCACATCTAAATCGATGGCATTCATGACATTGGTGTTTTCCTGCAACACCGCAGCCTCCCTGTACAACAACATCGATGCCGCTCTCTGCTGCCATCAGCGACGCCAGCAGCCTTGTGACGAGCTGCGACTCCCCAAGGATGAGCTGTTCTGATCTGTCCCTGCGTGCTCTAAGCCGACCCTGACGACATTGCTGTCCACCACCTGACGACGAAGTAGCCTTGCTGAGCCTTACTGACGAGCAACCAGTGGCTTGGGTCCGAAACACGTTGCACCGGCGAACCAGCACTTACGGTCACTTGCAACACCAAATATCACGGGTTTTTCCAGGTCGTGTCTGCAGGTTTTATGGCAACAACGTCCAGCCGTGGCAGTTCCTCGCTACACCGCCCGGTGTCTTCGCAGCAAGGCCGGTGACGACTGCGGCTCAATATCCCATCACATTCAAACGAGATTCCAATCGCCGTCACGCTAGGCGACATTCCTCCTCAAATTGCACTAATTCAGACCATTGTAGCCGTTGGTCTTCTTTCTTTTTGCGGGACATCCGGCTTTGACAAATCAAATAGTAGTCCCCGCCATGTGCCACCGAGAGCTATTAATTACCTAGTTTGATTTAATTGAGCTTTAGGCATTATCCAAATTGGGGATACATTAGTTGATTAAATTATTAATTTGATCGGTAAAGATATCAGATAATTTGTTTAATTAATTCAATTTAAATTTGGATAATTAATTATGCCTAAAGATTGGGTTAATCTTTAATTTAAACCATAAGTGTCACGCCCCGAACCCCGAGACATGTGAACATCCCACCATGGTCATACAAATGCGATATTCCCAGGTAGTGTCGCCGACCCAAATAATTCACTATGCGCATGCGGAACGTAATATAAAAACCCTGACAATGAAATACGGGATAGAAAAGCAGGAAGCAAAACCCCAACATAACACTTTCAAAATTCAACAGAATTACAAACAAAGGCCTACAACCAAAAGTCTACGAAAGACCGGCTCTTAAAAAAGGAACTGTCCTACGACCTACAAGTCGAACATGTTCTCCAATCCTTATGACTTCACCTCTGCAACTCCTCAGAGCCAACCAAAGCTATCTAGCCGCTCCATCCACCAGGGACCTGAAATTGTTGTCCCCAAACTGGGATGAGACAATGTCTCAGAAAGTTCAACCCCCTAAACCCCTATTAGAAAGAAAATACACCCCGGGTGGCCTAGCCACATCACACAGAAGACTTACCTCGTCTTAATTCCTTCATGCAGGTCAGCACAATTTATATCTCATAAACTCAGGTAATAATAAGAATTCGAACAATTGGAACGCCAACACTTTCATAGAAATCATAAATGCACTCAACACGCATTCTAATTATTATACACTGCCACCCAAGGGCATAGCCTACTCGTAATTCAGCTATCTTCTGACATTAATGCCAGGCATCGCCTCCCCCCTTGGAGCGCGGCTTCGTCACTACGTCGACGGCATTCCCGAAGGAGCATCGCCTCCCCCCTTGGAGCGCGGCTTCGTCACTACGTCGACGGCATTCCCGAAGGAGCATGGATCCGATTAGCCTAACCTCTCTCAAGCGATCCGAATCACGTCACTACACCGACGGCAATCCACAAAGAATACGAGTCCGGTCGGCCTAGCCACTACTGCGACCCGAGTCTATCAACCAGCACACGACAAATCATTATTGACTTAGGACATTCCACATTTCACTCACATACTTCAATTTCAATAGTAAACCATAACAATCAAATTGCTTTGCATCAAAACCCAACACTTAGATTTTTATAGCTAAAAGCCCTATTAATCACAATCAACACTCAATTTGCCACATCCATTCATCAAATTCAAATTCTAAATGCACAAAGATCGATCGGCACAAAAAATTCTAAGCAATTGAGGTCAAAAATAATTTTTCGAGTTTTTTTTTTTTTTTTTTTTAATAAAAATAGCCGACCTTCAATTTTGCCACTTCCGTTCATCAAATTCAAATTCTAAGAGCACAGCGACGATCGGCCCGAAATTCTAAGCAATTTGAGTCAAAAATAATTTTTCGAGTTTTTTTTATATTAAATAATATTTTAATGATTTTCGGAATATAATATATTATTAAATTCCAGAATTTCGAAACAATTAAATAAATCAAAAATAAAACCCATTATGTCACATCAAGGCTTATATTAAAAATAAACCTTCTTAACTTTAAACTAAACACCATTTAACTTAATTAAACACACTAATCTAATCCACAATCAAATAAACTAATCAACCCACATAAACTCACTTAACTTAGACTAAGCACACTTAGGACATCATTAACCGTCTAATCAAGATTTAGTGAGCTAAACTCACCGGATTAGCGAGCCGAGCACGCCAAAATGACGGGGCCGACGCGAGGATCGACTTTCCTCAAGGCGGGCCGAGCAACCGGGGCCGGGAAGGCGGCCAAAAAGGGCCAAAACCAGGCTGCAAAACCCATTTTTGCAGCTACTGGTTTGGCGCCTACGGAGGTGGCTCAACGGTCGTTCGGGCGTGGGGGCGACGGAGGAGTGAGGCGGCGGCTCGGACGGGCGAGGCGGCGGGCCGGCGAGGCCTCACGGCAGCGACAGCGTCGGCTGGATGGGGCGGACGACAGGCGGAGGCGCGGCTTGGTCGCGCGGGCGGCGAGGCGAGTGGCGCGCGCGGCGGGCGCGGGCGAGCGGCGCCGGCAACGGCCGTGACGGCTCCGGCGGCGTGCGGCGGCAACGGGCGAACGGCGAAGGGGCTCCGGCAGCTTGGCTAGTTCGGTCAAGCTCCCCCCCCCTCCCCTCCCTTTCTCTCTCCTCCCCTCTTGGAGACAACCTTCCTTGATTCAAGGAAGAAGATGAGTCCTTTCTTCCCAAGAGCAAATCTCCACCCTACACTTGTCCCAATCTTAGCCACTCTTGCCCTACACCATGACATCACCAAGTGATGTCATACTCCACTAACTCAAACTCCCACAACATCTTCTAATGGTTGCAATTTATTTTTCCGCCGTGGCATGGTTCTTGCACAACCTAATTCATTCAATTTCCTTCTAATTGAACCAAATTGAAGTCCAAAAAAAATTAATCCAATGTTACCACACTTAGATTCATATAATCACTTGACCCAAAAATCAATTTAGATCCCAAAAGCACGACCAAAAGCGAGCCTTCCAATTTCTCGAGCCAAATTGGCCATAATTTGATTATTCTGCTGAAAAACTCGGTTTGTAAGAAAAATCCTCTGAAGATGAGTCGATGTTCCTAAAATGATTTGTGACATACCATGACTTTCAATTTCTAAATTCGATCTCAATTTCACGGTTAATTTCACTCCGGCACGATATTAGCGCGTCCTGATCTACCGGGTAGCTTTTAGAAATTTTCCTGCATTTGACCTGTGGTTGATCAATTCAAGCCACAACGTACATCTTTGACACATTGGCGACTCTCGGTTGTCGGGATAATCTCAAGGTTTCAAACACGGACACAGGGTACCCAAATGACAGAAAAGCCGGCCCAGTGCCGATCGACAAGAATTGTGCGATCTGGTGGAATCACCCACACTCGATCACATGCCTCTATCGAGTCGACCTATTTCCGGTCTCTAATCGATCTTTAACTGTGCCGTAATGACCCTTGCAGATCAACTCGGTCGAAAGGCCGTTTCCTGGTCAAATTCTCGAGTCCGATGCATTAGAATTTCTTAATGGCTTCACCCGATAGACTAGTTATCCCATGAGTGATCAGTTCAGGGAAAAGAACTATATACGTGCAGATGAAATGCCCGTTTCAATTTATTGAAAATAGAATTGGAAATTCGGGATGTCACAATAAGAGCTCGGGATTCTATTTAAGATTATCTCAATCTTTAATTGCAAATTTGATTGCGGATTGCTTTTGCAGATTAGGCGAGTTTATCTCTAATATAGATAATTTCCATATATCAAAAAAATCTAAAAAAAGATTGCGTGGCATACCATATCATTTAGATTGCATGATAGGACTAGATAGATATTATCCTATTATAATTTAAATTCAAGTTTGAATAATGTCTAGGCTAAATAGCATTTTCTATGTAGAATTGCATGCTTAGATAAGATAGTCCATTTCCTAACTTAAATTAGATTATATTTCGCTTGGTGTATTTCTATTTTAATTTATTTCTAGTTACAAATTTTAAAGAAAAACCAAAAATATCATATGCATGCCATATAGTTTGCAGGCTAGGTTTATTTACTTAGAAATTGCATGTCAACAGAACCAAGTCATATACTTAAATAAAATTGCATGCCATATAGGTTAGTTTTAATTTTAAGATAAGAGGAAACCCCCAAAATATTTTTTTGCTTTGGTACATTTAGTTTCTTTAATGCAATTCCTTTGAATTCACGATCAAGACATGCAGTACACATATTTCCGATTGCATGGAGTGTGAAAGTGTATTTAAATCTCGAATATGTCAGAATGTGTGCAATGCAATCACTTTGAAGATGGGGAAAGTATGAACGAATGAACGCTTAAACAAGCGAGTCGTATCCAAAGTCCGACGAGAGAATGCAACATGCAATGTAAATCCAGCGTCAAGGAACCCCAATGTGCCATCCTCTCGTAAATTATAGAATTCGAAAGTAGGTGAAACCCAAAGCACACGCCGGCGCTGCCTTCGGATCCAAGCTTCTCCGTCCATGCAGGAAGCTCCTCCTCGTCTTCAGGCTCAAGAAGACGCTCACCATAAGAAGAGCACGAGCCCTCGTCGCCCCGTTGCACGACGGTGTCAAAGTGAGCCTCCCCACTCGAAAGGCTCTTACCTGTCTCCGCCTTTGTTTCGGTCGTCCGATCCCTAAAGAAGAAAATGAACGCGAGGGGCAGGCTCGGAGAGGGCGGGGCCAAGGGCAGCAAGATCGGCAAGGTGCTCTCTGGTTTGGCTATTTCGTATTCCGGACGTAAGAGGCTGCTGTTTCCCTCATCGATCACGCCGGCAGCCTCTTCAGCAATCGGCAGCGCTCCCGCGAAGTCTTTGAAGAGGAGGGGTCGGGACAGCCACGACGGCGATGGCAACAGCCACAACGATGGTGGTGCTGACGAAGTGGAAGATGCGTGCAGGAGCTTTGAGAGCTACTTGGCGGAAATGATAGTGGAAGAAGGGAAAGTGAGGGATCTCATGGACGTGGAGGAGCTTCTCTTCTGTTGGAAGAACCTAACGAGCCCGGTTCACGTCGACTTGGGGTGCGTTTGTTTGTATTTACATTCTTTTTGTGTTCTAGGAACAGAAATAGAAAAAATTATTTCTTTTTCGGGGAACAGTTTTTGAACAAAAATGCGCGTTTGGTAAACTTATTCCTGAAATAAAAAAGAACAAAAACATGTTTGGTAAATTTATGTTCTTTTTTTTTTTATTTCTTTTAATTTTTTAATGTTTATTTTTATTTTTCATTTTTTCTTTCTTTTTCTTTTTTTTTTTTTTCTTGCTTTGGCCGGTCGCCGGCCTTGGCCATGGCCGGCCGGCGGCCTCGCCCGGCCACGGTGAGGCTCGCCGTGGTTGGGCGAGGCTCGGCCTCACCTTGGCCGGGCGAGCTCGGGCTCGCCCGGATCCGGCGAGGCCGAGCTCGCCCGGCCACCGGCGATCCGGCGAGGCCGAGCTCGCCCGGCCAAGGCGCGATCACGGCCGGCCGGGCGAGCTCGGGCTCGCCCGGATTCGACGAGGCCGAGCTCGCCCGGCCACCAGGGGAGGGTCGGCCTCGCCGGGCCACCGCCAAGTCGGCGTCGCCGGCGGTGGCCGGCGAGGCCGAGCCTCGCCGTGGCCGGGCGAGGCCGCCGCCCTCGTCGGCCCTCGTCGGCCGGTCGCCGGCCATGGCCGAGGCCGGCAACCGGCCAAAGCAAGAAGAAGAAGAGAAGAAGAAGAAGAAAAAAAAAAAAAAAAAAAAAAAAAGAAGAGAAGAGAGAGAGAAAAAGTGTTTCTCGTTTTTGTTCAGAAACAAGAAACAACTTTTTTTTTTTTGTTTCTTGTTTCTATTCTTTTTTGTTCCCGGGAACAAAAGAACAGATTTGGAACAAAAACGCAACCAAACGCGTTTCTGTTCTTTTTTTGTTCCCGGGAACAAAAAAACAGAAAAAGTGTTTCGGAACAGGAAAAAGAAATACAAACAAACACTGCCTTGGTCTCTTGATTCTACTGTGAGCTGTGCCGGAACTTGTTCGCCGTCACGGAAGACAAGGACACTGCGTCGGTTACTAGTAAGGTTCCATGGTTGCGGCAACGGAATATGGTTGCAATGCGAAAGCTATGCGATTGTAATAGAATAGGCCGAAAATGAGGAAGTACGGTTTCATTTGTTTGTTTTTTTTTTTTTTTTTTTTTTTTTTTGATAATCCAAGAAACCCCGTGGCCAGCCGACGGCCCGGGGGAAGGACACAGGGCCGACGCAAGCTGGCCACCACACTCACGCCAGCGGTTAAGTCACCAAGTAACGCCGCTGGGATTCGAACTCACTCCCTTTCGTGAGAGGGATTGAGCGCAAGCCAACTGCGCCACCGCAGTGGGTGGTACGGTTTCATTTGTTAGTAAACGGGAAAAGTATCAAAAAAGTCATAAACCTATTGCATTGGTACCGGTTTAGTCATAAACTTTTTAATTGGATCAATTCAGTCCATCCGGCTAATTTTGGCCGGGCTGACGCCGACATGGACGTCGGCCCGGTGACCGGATACGGACGTAGCAATTTTTATGATTTTTTTATTATTTTTTCAAATTTTTTATTAAATTTTTTTCTTTTTCCTTTCTTTTTTTTGCCTTCTTCTTAGCGGAGGTCGGTGAGGGCTGTGAAGCCTCACTGGCAACCTTGGGAGAGGCCGGGCGAGGGCTGGCCGGCGAGACTCACCAGAGGCTCATCGGCCTCTGCTAGGAAGAAGACAGAAAAAAGAAAGGAAAAAGAAAAAAAAAATTAATAAAAAAATCATAAAAATTGCCACATTGGTGTCCAGTCGACGGCCACGTCAGCGTCAACCGGCCAAAATTAGCTGGATGGACTGAATTGGTACAAATATTAAAATGTTTAGGACTAAATTGGTTCAATTGAAAAGTTTATGACTGAATTAGTACCAATGCAATAGGGTTATGACTTTTTTGGTACTTGTCCCGTTAGTAAACATGATCAAGATGGTTAACACTATGCATCTGGCTGGACCTGGCATGATATATACAGATAGTGATAATCCCAGGGCTAGAGATACCCAAAGCCGACGCAAAATTGATCTACAAAGTGATTTGTCAGGCTCTTACTGGGAGCTCGGATTAATAAACTTGCTCAAATTGTCCATCGTAGCTTGTCATGTCATTTGACGAAGCACCGATCTCAATATGAAAAATGATTTGTTACTTTGGCGATATTGTTGAATCCATCATCCCCGATGGCGCCTCATCGATGGGGGTCACATCGATGGCACCACTCGAGGTGTGGCAATGATAGCACATCGATAGTGGTCAAAACTGCGGGGGGCCGGTGGCTGGCTGCAGCGGAGGGTGGTGGGTGGCCGCCTTGGACCGGACGGGTTTGGGTGAGTTGGTTTAGTGGTCAAAGGCTAGGATTAAGGGCTCTTTCTTGAAAGGCATTTTAACAAATTTTCATTCGCTAGATAGGAGGATGCAAACTTACATTCCCAAAAGTAGATAATGCAAATCTTAATCCGTGAAATCGAGATTAATACAAGTAACGAGTGAATTTATGGGGTTACAAATATTAATATCAGACCTTATGTTGTTGAGGTGGCAAGTGTTTTATCTTGTGTCTCCTATTGTATAAAGATAAATGATTAGGTTACAGTCCTTAATTTACTACGAGAATAACAGTTTATTTCAAATAACAAAAAATTAAATAACGAATAATTATAAATTATTGTGGATCTCATTCTTTGAAAAAGTTATGACTTATAACAAATTGTTATTCTTATAGAAACTCAAAGATTATAATGCTAGTAAAGCCCATTGTATAAATGAGCCATGTCTGACGTTGCCGAACTAATTCCTAGGTCACATGTATAGTTTTTAAAAGAGAGATGTACACATAAGCGATATGGGAAAGACCACAACAACCAAATATGAACACAACAATGAAACAGATCCTGCAAATGAAAGGAGTGAGACTGGAACCCTCCCCATGAAAAATTATGCTTCTTAATCATTACCATAGAAAAGCAACCGAACAGCCTCTGGTACTCTGGATGTATGTTCTACCCCAATATACACTTTGAAAAACTATTTTAATAAACAATTAATACCCTAAAAAAACCTCGAATTGGTACACTTGTGATAAATTTACCTCAAATTAATTTTTTGACCACAAAAAACCCCGAATTGGAACACCTTTGACAAATTTATCCCAAACCGATATACTTGTGACAAATTTACCTTATGTTAATTCCTGTTAAACTTTACTATCAAATTACTAAGTTGAATGTCACGTAACAGTTAATTGATATATCAATTTGTGATTTTACTCTCTATTTGTCACATTTATACAATTTTTGTGATTTTTTGTAATATTAATCCAATTTAATGGAGAATATATTTGTCATATATATACCAGTTTAGGGTTTTTTACGGTTGAATAAATTAGTTTTTGGTAAATTTATGACAAGTATACTAGTTTGAGGTTTTTAATGATCAGTTGGAGTAAATTGATCATAAGTGTACATGTTTGAAGTTTTTCATGGTTAAAAAATTAATTTTTGGTAAATTTGTCACACGTATACCAGTTTGGAGTTTTTCAATATATTAACCTTTTAATAAATTGCAACTTCTCGAAAACTGCGTTGTTACCCAATGGCCAAGCACTAGTTTCATGCCACTACTTTGTTCAAGGCTTCCCCTAAAGACCTCAAAAGTTTGGTCAAAGACTATAGATTATGCTTGTGCATGTTAGGATGTCATCAATTTGTTTTGGTTCTATACGCGATGGCTCCTGACGTTGCCATGGCTAATTCAAGTAGGGTTTTGTGCATATGTGAACTTTGGTTTTGCAGTTTATGGGTCCATTTGGTTCGGCTTTGGGGGAATGCATTTGGTCAAATGCAAATATCTTTGGGGTAAAAGAGTTTTTGGGAATGCTTGGATGTTTGGCAAATTGGGCATTGGAAAATGACTTTGTTGTAAATACTGTTTGGTAAACCCAACATTTGCAAAAGGCTTTTATTATTTAAAAAAGAAAAATCTGACGAAACTCTATTGCTGATCAACAGCGAGCCAACCGCTAGCACCAGATTTGGCCACCGGCGAGGCTGGTCGAGGTCTAGGGAACCTAGATCTGGCTGTCGGCTAGGCTGCCTGAGGTTTGGCCGTCGGCGATTGGGGGTACGGGGAAAATGACAAAAAAAAATCAACGGATGAACAGTAAAAATGAACTCGCATTTCCCGAATGCTGAAAGCCTAAAGCAGGTCCCCACCTACTTTGGGCTTTCAGCATTCCAAAGGGGAGCATTTGGCCAAGGGGAGTTTTAAATGCCGAACCAAACACCAAAATTTTTTCCCAAGAGGCTTTGGGGGCCCAAAGCCCATTGGAAAAGCTGAACCAAACGGAGCCTATATTCGTCAGCGAAAGATCGTAATTCATCTCATCCTTAGATAAAAAAAAAAAAACAAGTCTGTATGATCACCCTCCTGAACATACATGCTCCTTTGCATTGTTTCGCAGCATGATGGCATGAAGACAGACTAATCTGCAACACTATTCTAATAATCAAACCAAATCTTAACCTGGATATCTCTATAACAATGAGAAAATGGTAATCTGATTTGACATCTTGACTCTAGCCTGACTTGACTTTAGGAATCAACAAGGTTGAACGTGTTTTATAATTATTATGCCCAATAATGCTTTTAAATATTGAGCAAATTAGAATATAAGAAATTTAGAACTTCATTCTGAAATATGCATTTTACTGAGCAAAGTTTTCTTTTTTTAATGTTTAAATTTTTGTATCCCTATATATATTTATCTTACCCTTTAGGTGATATTCGAGAGCAGAAACATTGTGAGTTGAAATACGTCTAATTTTAGTTGTGAATTTCGACTTCACATTCTGTAAAAAGATAAGAAAAATTTTGATTTGAGAATGAAAGTTAGAGTAAAAATAAAATATAACTGACCAAAATAAAAACTAGGTCAACTCGCCTGGATGTGATTTTTCCATGCCAAACGCAATACCAATATAATTAGTGTTATGCAAATAGGTCATGTTGAGAATTACCCACCTTAATTATAATTGATCCAAAGAACTCCTTTTCCCCTGCACTTAGTGCACATTTACTAGGGTATTTGACAAAGTAGATATTGCTTATGATGACTACTCTACACAATAATAACACACAAAATATTACGTCGATCAAAACTAATGGTTCCAAAATTAAGGTGTCACGTTATGAGGCGATGCAGAGTAATCAATCCATCACAACATACCCATTAATTATCCTATCGTGGTGCGAAATAAAAGTTTTTCCAAATTTTTTGGCGAGAAATCATTTTTTACATTCCCCTTTTCCAAAAAATAAAAATAAAAATAAAAATAAAACAGCAACATTTTCACACTTTACTTTTTTAACCGGCGTAAATACGTATTTTAACATTTCTAGCGTATAGCCGGAAACAGAGAGTATAATCGCCCGCCGGCTTTGCTGCGATAATGCAGAAGAGTCCGAGACAAGTCATTTCACAGAACTCCGTAGTTGTCTCTTGTGCACTCTCTCTGAATCGAAATCTCCGGCGAGCCATCTCTCCGGCAGTTTTCTCCGATCGGCCAAGCTCCGGCCATGGCGGCTCCAGCTCCGGCTTCATCTTCCTCTGCCGGGCTTTGACCTCCCCCACGAGCTCTCGCCATGGCGGCGGCCGCCGCCGCCAAGTCCCGGACCGTCGTCGAGCCCTTCGCCCAGTTCGATCTCGCCGCGCACGCCCGCTCGCCGGTCCGATCCGTCGCCGTCTCCACCCTCTCCGACGCCCAGACCCTAGTCTACCTCGGGACCGAGTCCGGCGCCCTCGCGCTGCTCCAGGTCGTCGCCTCCCCCGACGCCTCGCCTCCCTCCCTCGGGGACGACGCCAGGGCTCTCCCGCAGCCGCCGGCGCCGGCGCGGCAGGTCGGCGGCGGGAGCGTGTCTTTCCTGCGGAGCGCCGCGGTGACTCGGGAGTCCCCGGTGGATTCGGTGCACGTGCTTGCGGAGATCGGGAAGGTCCTGGTGCTTTCAGAGGGGTCTCTGTTTCTGATCGATTCTCTTCTGACGCAGCCTGCGAAGAGAATCCCGCCTTTCAAAGGGATTTCCACAGTCGCGAGGAGGTTCCGAGCGGGCGGTGTGACTGGGGGCTCTGATTTGTTAGATTACTCCGTGAATGGTTCGGATAATCCTAGTGCCGGCTCTCGGCTTTTGCAGAAATTCGGAAGTGGCATTCGTGCAAATGGCGTGAAAGTCAAAGAAGCGGAGCAATTGAGACAGCAACCCGAAGGTAGCTACATTTTCGCGATTGTGATCGGTAAAAGATTAGTCATAGCTGACTTCAGTGCTATCAGTGAGTCTTTGGTTGTTTTGAGAGAGATGCAATGTGTTGAGGGTGTTAAGGCGATGGTGTGGCTGGATGATTCGATAATGGTTGGCACAGTTAGTGAATACATTTTATATTCATGCATCACGGGGCAGAGTGGTGTAATATTTTCATTGCCAGACGTGTCTAGTTCGCCGCGGCTGAAGTTGCTGCGGAAGGAGTGGAAGGTTCTGTTACTGGTGGATAATGTTGGAGTAATTGTCGATTCGTACGGCCAGCCTGCTGGTGGGAGCCTGGTCTTCAGACGTGGTCTTGAGTCAGTAGCAGAAGTATCTTCCTACGTCATGGTTGTGAAAGATGGGAAGATGGACGTGTATCATAAAAAATCTGGGACTTGTATTCAGACTCCTCCCTTTGCTGGGGAGGGTGTTGGGCCCTGTTTTGTTGCTGATGAGGAAAATGCGAATGGCAATCTCATTGTTGTTGCATCACCCTCTAAGGTATGAATAAATATGATCCAATGATGCTGGACATGATTTTGGATAATAGGAATGTATTTTTGATAGATAGATTAGATAAATGTATGTCCACTTTTGAGTCATGGCTAATTATATTTGTTAATCAATTCCATTAGAATTTTTTCCTTTGTGGCAGAAATCAGATGGGCTCTTATGAGTGTTGGTCTGTCTCATCTATGAAGAATGTAGCATTAACTAATTCTCTTTGATTGTTAGACAGAAGAGGCATGTGATTGAACTAATAGAGAAAACCAGTTATATTGCATTGTTGTAAACTTGTAATTAAGATCTAATACTTCCCATTGGTATGGATATTAGATGTAAATGGTGGTTTGTGCTGTCTAATTTCTGTGCATCAAGGAAATTCCACCAAAAGTTAATGCCTTTAATTTTTAATTTTTTTTTTACAAAAAAAAAAAAAAAAAACCCATAAAATTGGTAATTAAGCATCGTTTCTAACAGGACAGAATTACTCCCTGATAGCCAAATAGATGAAAGAATGTTTAACTACAGCTTCTTTGTCCTCATTAATGTTTTTCTGTTAAGAGTGGATGAGTAGTTGTATGCATTTCTGATTTTAGGCAAGACTAGGCATTCTAAGGGAAATAATCTTTTAAAGTAATAAGATATTAAGTATCTGATACTGACAGAGAAGGAAGATAACCATTTCTTCATATGTTTCTTTATACCAAATATGGAGCAGAACACCTATATTTTCTGGCATATCTTGTTTCTTGAATGTACAATGTCTCCATGAGTGTTTGTAAACCTGGACAGTGCTGCCTTTTGGAACCAGTTGGTCTGGATTTACTCGATCACCTAGACTAGTCATGAATCATTCAAGCTGGTGTTGACCTAGTTTGACCAATCAATCTTTTGAACCAGTTATCAGTTTTACAGGATCTTTGACCATATGGATGACCTTGTGAAAAGATTTAAAGAGCCCCCTTTTCTCTTGGGGGTGTCTCTACTTCATGAAAGTGAAGTATGCTTGGATGTATTGTATATTCTACACTTAATTGTCCAACTTATAGACTTGGTGGTTCAGCCGGTTGAACCTGTCAATTTGTGAACCAGAGATGATGCCTGTCCTTTGACTGGTCTGGGATTAGAGACATTGGTCTCCGTACATTCTACCGTTTTATTGAAAAGGATGATGTTTTTGGTGACATGTTAGGCTTAGCCTTAGCATGTGTCCTTCCCAATAACATTGAAAAATAGGATTAGCTTACAATCCCTAATTTGTATAAAAATGTCCAAGTTAAATTCTCCATACAGAAACATACTTAGTAATTTCATATGGGCAACCTGCTTCTTTGGCAAAGATGTTGCGTAATGGTTATCTCGCAGGAATAGAGTCGATACCGGAGAAATGACTAGTATATCCTCCTTTCCTCTTCTAATATCTTTGTATAAGCTTGTCATCTACACACTTTTGAGGAGTTATCATGCTCAAACTTTGGTTCTTGGTAGCAAAATTTGTGTTGTAGACTACATTTTCTAATGGGGTGACTACAGAAAAAGTTCAATATGAACTTTAGCAATCTAGGCCTGCATCTCTAGATGAAAATATTTGCACGCTAAATGTTTTCAGCTGAAAGTTTTTTCAAGGGAAACAAATTTCTCAATAATTTTGTTGAGTATTTATTATGTGCACCAATAGAGAATTTCTTTAACAAATTTTGGATGGATGATCAGTTTATTAGTAGAATGTGGGGGTGCAAGTGGGCTGGTTCATTATAGGCTGGGGGATTTCAGAACTAAACCTGATGAATCGTATTGGAAAAAAAGGTGGCTCAATGAGGCCAAAACTTGGTATTTAATTGAGATAAATGTTATGGAGAAATGCATGATAAGAAGAGGTTCTCACATAAAAGCTACTGCCTGATGCTCGGTCAAATTAGCAGACTGCTTTGTGAAATAGTCTTAGATACTGAAAGTTGGGGCTTATGTAGACTTCATTGCAGCTGGCGTGGTTGGGCCAATTGCTGTGCCATTGGGAAGTGTTTGGATGTAGCTACTTATTGGTGATTGTTCTTCTACGAAATGAATTTGCTTCATTTTGCCGTTATCACGTTATTAATTGCATAATCTGATTGGAAGTATTTGATTAAATTTCTCCTTGGTGTTGATCATTTCTTAGGTGTTTTGTTATCGAAAGGTCCCTTCAGAAGAACAAATCAAAGACCTTTTAAGAAAGAAGAGCTTTAATGAAGCGATATCCCTGGTGGAAGAGCTTGAGTCTGAAGGTGAAATGTCCAAGGATATGCTATCCTTTGTTCATGCTCAAGTGGGTTTTCTGTTGCTTTTTGACTTGCACTTTGAGCAGGCGGTGAATCACTTTTTGCAGTCAGAGATAATGCAGCCTTCTGAAGTCTTTCCTTTCATAATGCGAGATCCCAATCGCTGGTCACTGCTGGTAGTGGGCATATACTCTTACTACCATCTTGTTGTCTCTATAGTAGTCTATTATCATTTTTGTTCAAAAAAGTGTGTAGTAACATGATGGCAAGAATCCTAGAAAAATGTGTAACATTGCATTATGTAGTGAAATTGGAAATTGGTTGCTTAGGGCATATTGAAAGTTCTGCAGAACCAGGCTTCTTGTGGCGAACATTTGAAGACTTATGCTGATCTTTATTCTGCATTATCCAATGCTGGATAGTCAGCACAAATGGAGGTCATTTTTGTTCTTTGTGTGCCCTGGTGCTTGTGCCCGCATGCCAATTTAACACCATTTTAACAACCTTTATTTCATCTCTAGGGCAAAGATTCATTTTCTTTTTTATAATAATAATAATAATAATAATAATAATAATAATAATAATAATAATAATTATTATTATTATTATTATTATTATTATTATTATTATTATTATTATTATTATTATTATTATTTTTTTGAAAAAGTAAAAGTGAGAGCTGAGAAGATGCAGGTAATGTTCTAGCTCAGTACTTTGTCCATAACGGTATCAGAACCAGGGGCAGCACAATAGCATAGACATGCTAGGATTAGTGTCTTCATGTTTCTTTTTAAAATCCTATATATAATGGAGGGAAAAAGAAAGTGCTAGGAATATTTTGGAATGGACAAGTTTTCCTTGAGTAACATTGCCTATTTTCACTGGTTCTCAATTTACTACTCCAGTTGTATATTCATGTTAAACCAATAGAAGAGCTTGGAGTTGTTTCTTGCAAGTAATGGATGAAGTCATGTAAGAAGGTTCTGCATTGTTTTATTATGAACCTGAAGAGAAAGCTACATGGTTATACTTCTGCTGAGTAGTCATGTTATCTAGTTTTGTTAAGTTTGGTTTTCTATTTCATGTATTTTATCTTATAAGCTTTCGAGTTTCCAAGAGTCTTTGGTGATACAGAGCAGACTAATGTTTTAGGTTCCCAGAAATCGATATTGGGGTTTGCATCCTCCTCCAGCACCTCTTGAAGATGTTGTTGACAATGGATTAGCAGTCATTCAAAGAGCTATATTTCTTAGAAAGGCTGGAGTTGAAACTTCGGTGGATCATAATTTCCTTCTGAGTCCTCCAAATAGAGCTGATCTATTGGAGGCAGCAATCAAGAGTATGATAAGGTGTGTCTGATTCGTGCTCTGTCTATTTGTTTTTCTCTGGATCTATTTTGTTGTTTTCTGTCTGTATTCCTACTGCCTTTCCTTTTAAGCTGCTGATTTTGATGTTAAGATGTCATGTAATTGCATCTTGAGTATAATTTCAATATAATGCAGGTATCTTGAGGTTTCTCGGAAGAAGGATTTGACCTCATCAGTGAAGGAGGGAGTGGACACACTTCTGATGTACCTTTATAGAGCCCTGAATTCTGTTGACAAAATGGAGGAGCTTGCTTCCTCTGAAAATAGTTGCGTTGTGGTACATTTCTTGATTAGCTAGGTTGGGTAATGGAAACATAAGATTTTGAAAGATCTTTTGAACTGAAGGTTTTGCACATGATGGGAGAACACTCGTGAAAGTTCAAGTTGCATACTGTTCTTAAGTTCAATTAAGCTTCGCTTCCATCTCCATAAATTTTCAGCTTTTGCAATACGGCCCCATAAGAATTGTTGATTATCTATGGAGTTAGCAAACTTATCTCTCTCATCGAGTTTGACTATAAATTTGATGGAAAAAAAGTAGAAAATTCCATCGAGATATTACAGAGAGTGTTAATTGAGTTTTATTAAGATTATTTATGGTATTGAAAAATTACTGTAGTATCTTTGATTCTATTGATATTTGTTAAATATCAAGAATGGAAGAGCTTCTAACACATGTTTTTATTTCTTGACTGGCCTATTAGGTGTCTGCAGAATTCTTATACCAAAATATTGGGACAGTTTTTATTTCTCTTGGATTTAGCAGAGAAATCTCTTCATATGTGCCTGCATTTAGATGAAGCTACTCCTGGAATCGAACTAAAAATTTATTTCTTTCAAGAATAATAACTGTATCATTAGTTGAAATCCAGTTGTCTTATTGATTTGGAAAATATCCTTTTTAAGTCCTCTGGACCTGGAACCATTTTATAATCCCCACAATGTCACTCCGTCTGGTTGTTAAAATATGATATGGTATTCTAACAAATTGTAAAACAGTGTTCTCTAATGTGGTGCACATTGGAGTTGCCATTTTCTGGAGCTTGCCTGAAAGATTGACTGTATGATGTACATGTACGTGTGTGGTGCAGGAGGAATTGGAGAATTTGTTGGATGACTCCGGGCATCTTCGGACGCTTGCATTCCTGTATGCCAGTAAAGGCATGAGCTCAAAGGCTCTAGCTATATGGCGTATCTTGGCTAGAAATTATACATCTAGTATCCGGAGGGACTCTGCATCGGATAATGAACTTCAGAATAGGAGTTCAGATACTCTAAATGCTCGGGAGACTGCTGCAAGAGAGGCATCAAAGATTCTTGAAGAATCTTCAGATCAAAATTTAGTTCTGCAACATTTTGGATGGGTATGTGGTAATTTTTGAAATTTTGTAGAAACTTTTAAGTATATTTCTACTGTTTATTTTGCAATTGAACCACTAAAGGAGGTTGTATCCTGGCATTAGATTGCAGATATCAACCAGGTTCTTGCTGTTAAAGTCTTGACATCCGAGAAAAGAGAAAAACAACTATCACCAAGTAAGTATCACACCTGAAAATCTTTTCCAGCCTCCACCAACTAGCGTTGGCGTGTTCAATTATGTACACTGGCGCTTATTGGTCCCTTTGTGCTTTACTTTTTCTCTTTCACAGGCCTTCTATGGGTGCCTTTTAAGTTTTTTCCTCCTGTTTTTTTCCATCAGTTTTTTCTTTCTTTTATTTGTTTGTTGCATATCATTGCCTCCAGCACCATTGTAATCATCATCATAGGTGTAGCCATCATTGTGATGTTTACTTCATCATCTTCTTTGACATGGATAGGTTGGGGTCTTACTTACCTTTTCAAGTCTTAGAATTTATTAAGTCAAAAGAGTCAATGCCTGTGTTGGAGAGGCATTAATAAAAGGAACCGAATTAGTGAAGTCTTAAAGCAGCAATACTTCTTTGTTTTGGGCGGGCACGATATCCATGATGCACCAGAAAATTCTTACATTCTAGAACGTACTACTCAACGATCCCAATGCGGTCTACCATAATCAATTTCTTCCCATGATGATACTTGGTCGTCACTTGATGACCAAGTTGAAATTTCCCTTGATGGATAAAACTGAGAGGTGACCTTAGCAGGAGCTTCCTATCATCTCTTATAGGATACTCCAATATTGCAAACTCATGTTCCACTTCTTGACTGTCTCCAATTCAAAAAGTTGACTCTTTCCATGTTCCATTCCACTATCTCCTATTATAGATATCTTAGTAGGAGTTACCACAAGCCTTATGTGGTACAGTTGTTTTCAGTTTGAGAAAAGACTAAACGATGATCACTTTTGGTGCTATTACACTGCATATGCGGTGATATTTGGTTGTTAACATGGATTACCAGATGCTTCAGAAGAGAAATGTCATGCTTTTATTCAAACAAGGAGGTTTTACAATTTGACCTGCACTTTTCTGGTCAACTCTATTAAGATATTCTTTTGGTGCGGCAGCTTCTATGCTTGTCTTCCAAGAATAAAGTTCTTTTGCAAAAGCTTGACTTCTCAAGTAGTTGCTTCTAGCAGGACTATGTGCATTACCTGAACTAGTTAATTGAAGCGTAGTTCTAACCCACTCTGCCACATAGCCTCCTTGGGTGTTTTCTTAGGCAATCAGTTTCAGCATAAAAGAGATTTATGATTAAGACAACATTGAAATTCTAATCTGCTCTGCCTCGTAGCCTCCTTTGATGTTTTCTCTAGCAATTAGTCAGCAAAACAGATCTTATGATTAAGATGATATTGAAATCTAGAATTGTTTGATTCAGATTATTGTTGGGCTGTTCACAGATTTAAAAGAGAAACTAAATGAACTGAACATCTGAGGCTTTGAGCTGGAGCGCTTAATCAATATGGCTTGTTACATATGTATAAATGTTATGCTGGCAGTTTGTCGCGTAGCTTAATAGACTTGAAATGGGATTTGATACTCCTAATGGGAAGACGAGTAAGAAAATGATGGTTATATCCAAGGGCTGGAACCAGTCTCAAAGTGAGTTATCTATCGTTGATACGCATGCATGTGGTCTTTCCTAATTTATATTCCGGGATTCATCTTCAAGGATGCAAATAGGCATGTATTTACCACTCTTGATCTGGTCAGTGTTCTCCACAGAACCGACATACTCTTAAGTTATGTGAACTCTGGTTTTTGTCTGGCTGTAATTCACCCTCATCTGTTTCTGTTATAGTGGAACCTTAAGTCTAAAGCAGCATTCCAATCAACTGTGCTCTTTAGATTAAATTTTATACCTTACACTCAGCGTGGATGGAGTGATTAGGAGGGACCTTACAGGAAGATAAAATATCAGAAAAAGTATGTCTTGTTTGGTAGGAGGGATTGAGCTCAACAGATTTGGAGGGATTATAGTCCAAAATTTCCTTGCATTCTTTAATCTTCTCAAATCGATCCAAATGTCGAGAGATTTGGAGGGATCGTGGGAGATGCACAATTTTTTTCTCTCTCTTCCATGTATGCCCTGTATTGTATAAAATAAAATAAAATACCGTCATTTGAACATTGTTCCATTTTAATGAGTAAAACGCACGTTTTATTGTTGATTTTCAATTTTTTATTTCATGTATTTCTTCTTTTAACTTGCCATGTTGTAATCCTGTATCATCTATTATGGATGGTGCATCTCCAACAACTTTTGTCCAAATTGTTTAAGCATTTTCAGATCAGTCACAAGGCACTCATCCTTTTCATTTTCTTAAGTAATTGTTTTCTATAACTTTTTTAGATCGTAAGCATTAGATGCTTTTTTGAACTTGTTTTCATTATGTGCTTTTTTTTAGATCATGTGAAAGTAATGTGTGCTTTAATTGTTCAAAATGCATGATTTTTGTTGGTTAACTAATTTAACATTACTATTATAACTCACACTGCGTTGCAAGCAAATTAGAAGCTTTTTGTGAAGCAATTATAGATAAAAAAAAAAAATATGAACCATTGTAATTACTACCATAGAGAATTCTTGCTAGAACTTCCTTTATAGTTTAAGGTGAGAAGATTTGAAAATATTGCATATGGGTATAGTCAAAGCATTTTAGGTTGCTTTGTTTGTTTTATGTTATAACTGTGAATGTGTGTTTTAATTTGTTGGCTGTTGGAGTTGAATGAAGTGAAGTTTTTCTGTTACTATATCTTTTTTATGAGTAAACTGTTGCATTATTTAATTTAGTAAAGCTAAGTTTTATCTATTTTTCCTATGATGAAGGACAAGATAGTCATAAAGATATAGTTAGATTCCTTTCCACTCCTCTTCTCCAACCAAATGTGAAAGGACTCAATTGCTTCATTTCCTTTCTTTTTATTCATAGGCACCCCGACAATAATCAAATCCTCTCCTTTCCTTTCTTTTTTTCTCAAGGTTATTATCTGAATCCTTTCTATTCCCTCCCAATAACTCCATCCAAACTGCGCGTTAATTTGATCAAGCCTCTGCTTGAAATTGAAGATTCTGTGGCTGGACGAAGCTCTGTTTTTCTGTGTGGACAGTTTGAGTAAGATATAGATTGGCCAATTATTTGTTATACCATGTAGCTTTACTTTTGTAGTCCTTTTTATAAGCTGAAGATGTAAAAGATAGCAGGATATGTTCTTTTCGGTATGGATGTTGTTCTGCCCATTATATAATATTATTAACTGAAATGCCAAAATTGGTATGCACAGAACACTCTTTGCTTGTATTGATCATGGTATATTCTCTTGTAGGTGAAGTGCTTGCGGCAATTGATCTTAAGAAAGTTGAAATTCGCCAAAGGTATGACAGAATTTAGTCCGGTAAATCATTAATTCAAAATTGCAGTAGCAAATAGCCTTGTCTTTCAAGGACTTTTGAAATTTGGGAGTACTGGGGCAAAATTCTTACCACATTCATTCCAAAAGAAAAAAATAAAATAAGAAGCAGTTGAAAATGTCAATGTCGGGATGAGAAAGTAGTTGAAGATGTCAATCTTGGGACAAGAAAGCAGTGAAAATATCAATGAACTGGTCTCCAAGTTCTTTTAGACATGCATTGTGTTCTGTCTTGTGGGTTATGACATTTTTAACTGTAGAGTTATCAAGTGTTGGAGTAATCTTGTCTCGTACTTCCAATAGCTAATTTGACTTAGCTTTTGTGTCTTGTTTAGTTGATCTCTGGCATCTGTTGTTTTCATAGAAACCTTTTAACTGTGTGGTTTAAGTGGTAGTTTAATGAGGATTGCTTTCTCAGGTACCTTCAGTGGTTGATTGAAGATCAAGACTCTGATGACACTCACTTCCATACAATGTATGCTATTTCACTTGCCAAATCAGCACTCGAGTCTTATGCAAGGGAAAGTATGTATGGTGAACATGGTGTGGGAAACATAGGAGAAAAGAGCACCTATGATTCAGGATCACATTCAATTTTTGAAAGCCCTGTCCGGGAAAGACTACAAATATTCTTGGAATCCTCTGACCTCTATGATCCAATGCAAGTCTTGGAATTGATTGAGAATTCAGAGTTATGGTTGGAAAAGGTTTTGCTGCCCTTTCTCTTTTCTTGTTTTTTTAGTTATTAAATTGTAAGACTTGACTGCTTATGGGGAGGAAGGTGGGACGTGAATTTGGCTACTCAAATTGAAGGCTTCATATTTCCTCCGATTCATTTCAAGTTCTGTTTACTTTTTACTTTTTGACTTAAAAGACCTGTCGCTGTCTGGTGATTTGAAGCATGATTCATTTTCTTGTGTGATTTTTCCTCAACTTGAGGCTATGCCACTGTTTATCTTGTTGTTCTGCATTAGGGATATGATGACAGTTGCAACTTTTCTTTCTCTTATATATTTTAATATGGATGCATGAGTATTCTAGCTTTTTAAAGTTGAAAGATGGGTATTTTTACCTGTTGCTTCTGGCTTTTGATAATATTGTGTTGCTTGGCAGGCTATTCTATACAGAAAATTAGGTCAAGAGACACTGGTTCTACAGATATTAGCCCTGTAAGTTCCATAACATTTTCTGTAATTTAACAAATAATGTGGTCATCACTTTGTAAATTTTTCTTGGGCCCCATATCAATTTTAGAATGGCATATTGCCATAGTTTTCAGCTTTTAATATCAGTTTAGGTATCTTGGTGATGCCTACTGAATGTGGGAGGTGCTATCGCACTAACAACTACTTTGGATCATGACTTCGTACATTAGCATGTATGGCTTAGGCTATATTTAGGGAATGATTTGTTGGGTCAAAAGAAGGCGGCAGAACTTTCTTTTAATTATGCTTGTCGTGAAAAGAGTCAATTTGAATTTTTCTTTGTGTTTCGCTCTTGTAATGCCAATGATGGCGTGGTAATTAGACTGCTTTTACAACAGAAGTGTTGCATGCTTGATTGCTTTTTGAACTTCATCTATGAAGTTTGAGAATGTCATGAGCAACAAAATAAGTAAAACTAATTTTGTGTGCATCCTCTATGGGTGAGCATGTGCGCATGTGCAGGCGTGTGTTGCTTTTGTGTGCATCCACTCAAGATGATTGTTTACTAAATAGTTGTTGCATATACGAGGGTTCAGGAAGCTGGAGGACAGTGAAGCTGCTGAACAATATTGTGCAGAGATTGGCAGACCAGATGCCTATATGCAGTAGGTTCTATTCTTTTGGCCACTTTTCTTTGGATTCTGAAAGGAGAATGTACAGTAATGATTATGAAAATGTAATCTGGGTTCTGACTTTATATTTAATTCAGGTTACTTGATATGTATCTGGATCCACATGACGGTAAGGAGCCTATGTTTAAGGCAGCTGTTCGGCTTCTCCACAACCATGGTGAATCTCTTGATCCTCTACAAGTTCTTGAGGTAATGAGCCCTCCCTTGTTTTCTATATTCTCTCACATTGCTTATATTACATTGATTTCCTTCAAATTTATTTGTTGTGGTATGGGTCATGCCATGCTCAGTGTGATGAAACCCTTGACAATTGCAGTTTGCCGATATTAAATGATTAATGTAGGTTCAAGATGCTAATGTTTAGTGTGAGGATTGTTGGAAAAAGAATCACGGTGAAGCCCCAATGTGGGAGGTTTCATATAACATTATCATCAAATACAGTCCCCATCTGTGTTTTCAAACTGGACTGCAAAGTTTCAACAGGTTGAACTGGAAATCAAAGCTGAGTTCCTCCTGGTTAGCCATCATGGTGGAAACCAGAAATGAATCAGGTTTGACCACGGTTCAGCGGGTATAATCGTAACGCGATCGACCTGTTCAAGTGGCACCTAAATTCTGAAATTAAAAAAATAAAAAATACTGTCATGAGTGTGGATCAGCCCGGCAATCTCATGGAATTGGACTCCACCCCACTGATTTAAACCTCATTGCGACTCTCTGATGTCGTTTTTTTTTTTTCATTTGAACTTCTAAACAAACCTGAAAAGCCAAAAAACCTCAAAAGGGCATAACATAGAGCTCTGGACCTTACGTCTTCACTTCCACACATGATGAAGATATAATATGCTCACCTAGTGGTTCAACTAGTTAAACCAGGGGTAGGCATGTGAACTGGACTCCTCACTGGCTTTTGCTCTGGTCCAAGTTTGGAAACACTGGTCCTCATTAATTCCATCTGGAGTTTTTGAGACAACATATTTTTGGATTAGTAACTTTGGGAAGGTTAAATTGGGACTAATGCTGATGTTTCCCTTATATATGGTTTTATCTTGCTGCATGACAGTCTGAAGTTCTTTCAATGTGTATCTGGGGGATATAAAGGTCTGGAGATGTTGCATGGATGTGTGTTGGGCAGAGTTCTCTCTGCATTGTAATAATAAAATGATTGTTGTGGACATTGCTGAAATATTTTACACCTAATTGATGCTTAAAATAGGGTAAATTATTTTGGATTTGGTTTTGGATCTGGCCATCTTTGGTAGATCTAGACACTTCTCTAAGTAGAATATCGAGATACTTCCTTGCATCCTCACTTGGATTGAATACATTTTTCTGCTTGGTTTAATTGCCTAAACTAAACATTATTCTTTTATATGTTGCAGACATTATCTCCGGAAATGCCTCTTCAACTGGCCTCAGATACAATCTTAAGAATGTTGAGGGCCCGGCTGCATCATCATCGTCAAGGACAAGTAAGTTTTAAGAATGCCAATTTCCTGTAGTTGGCTGATGTAGGTAGGTAATGAAATGTGCTCTGTTAGATTAACCTTCTATAGGATTAAGTTGCAGGTGAACTAATCTTTCTCATGCTTCGATCTAGTTAAAAACTTCCTTCAGTTTTGCTGAACTATATTTATTTTCTGTTGTATAGAAATGGTCCTAAAGTTATTTTCCCCTCTTGGTTTTAAAATTATTTTCTCTTCCACGTGAAGTCCTTTTCCTTGGTATAACTTATTTCCTGCCCATTACCATGAATACTTCTTGCACATTTCATACTCCCAGTAAACTCACTTTTCACTAAACATTTGGTCCACGTTGTGATTAAGTAGCTTAAAATTGGCTTCCATTGTGATGCAATACATAGGCCAAGATATAGCAGTTAATTACTGAGTTGGGTAAACATTGGGTCACAATTGAATATTTGTAAACTTTCTGAGTAGCATCAAGTTATGAGTCGACCTTCCCTACGTAAGGAACTGGAAAGAGAAGCTTCGGAGTACATATTGGAAAGTACTCAATGGCGTGATCCTCTATTATAAGGAATGTCACGAGAAACAGTTTATTTGGGACTGGGGCTTGTCTTTTCAATCCATGTAGATTGAGCATCTCTATTTGGTCATAGTTCTATGATTCAAACTGAAGTAACCTAAATGGTTTACTAACAAAATATCCCATTCTTTATTGATTTATTTTTGTTTGTTTTTTCTTTCTTTTTGTCCTTGTACGCTTCTGATGCACTAGAACAATTTCTTTGCAACATCCTTTATTATTTATTAGAAAAAGCACATTCTCCATGGATAGATAAATATGAATGTGGGAAGCATCTTTATAACCCAATTTGTTGTTTTCCATTCATTGGTTGTCTCTGAAAATGGAAATCAATTTATTTATTGCTGCCATTTTAGACCTGTTTCACCCTTGTGCTTTTGTTTGATCTTTTATGACAGATTGTACACAACTTATCTCGTGCTGTAGACCTTGATGCAAGGTTAGCGATACTGGAGGAGCGATCACGGCATGTACAGATCAATGATGAGAGTCTCTGTGATTCATGTCAGGCTCGTCTTGGGACTAAACTCTTTGCGATGTACCCAGATGACACAGTTGTCTGCTACAAGGTCAGTGATATACATTTGTTGCACATCTATCCAGTCAAATAAGGGGAGAAAGACACTGCAATTGTTACAAGACGATGGGGTCTTTTCTAATTCATGAACCTTTGCCCGCTGATTGTTTATATGTGGTAGAGACACTCAAATTTCAAAATTACATTAAGTTTAATACATTATGGTGTTTACATAATTGTATTCTGGTATTTAAAAAGAAAAAAGAAAAAAAGAACTTTTGACACAATTCTATTAATTTAAATGGCTGAAAGTTGGTTGTTTCTGCAGTGCTTCCGACGTCAAGGTGAGTCGACTTCTGTCTCAGGACGTGACTTCAGGAGGGATGTCTTAATAAAGCCAGGGTGGCTCGTGACCAAATAATTCTAGATGTGGTATTCGAATTCTTTAAATCATTGAAGGCTCAAGAAGAGGATTATTATTCCCAGTTACTTCAGCGTTCTGGCCTAGAGTTGTATGGAGTCAGCTCATGGATGAACTGGAAGGCAATTGTCTTCGGTGAGGAACATTGATGAACATCTGCAGTTTTGCCTTCTGCCATGCTTGAATCAGAAGATTCTATTACCCATCAGGTAATCGCCAGAGGATAATCTAGAGGCTTCCACATCACTCGAGTTGTCGCCTTCTCAAGCTGATAACAACAATTTTTAGTCTTAGTTGAGCCCGTGTCAGTTTTTCCGGCATTGTACATCTTTCTTGACAAATTTCTTGCGTAGTCCTGTTAATGTGCTCTTGAGACAGATCCGGGTCGGGAGTGTTTGTTTTCTCTGACCCCTCGAGGGGTATTAGGCTATAGATGTTGTACATGATTGATCTATACAAGAAAATGGTGAATAAGCAAAGTGTATAATTGCTTACATTCATGGATGTTGAATTACATTGGTTCCTGTTGAATTACGCTAGTTCCTGTTGAATTGAACCTCCATTTTGCAGTTTTGCAAAAAGATCTCTCCAATGGAACACGTGTCCTTTCTTGATGATTTCGTTCATCCATGTTAGCTCTGTACGGACGATCATAGGGACAGGAGTGAGGATGGGTTGAATTTTTCCTCCCCACCTGACGTATAGCTTTGTTACACCTAAAGTTGATCATGGTTCATGCATATGTACAGTAGAACTTTCTTTGTTTTATAAAAAATGAATTATTTGAAATTTTTTTTTCTCAAATTAATCACTTATAGTACTTATAAAAATGAATGAGCAAAAGCTCTTTTCATCGTTTCCGAAAAATTCTGACATAAATTGATATCGATAATAAAAATATTTTGTATTATTCAATTATTTCAAACATTATCAGTAATCATTTTTGAGAAGATGTGTTTCAAATTATTCAATTTTTTTCACAAAACAAATGAAATTTTAGAGAGAACAATTAAGATAACTGGTTAATTTGGGTTATAATTACTTTGTTCAGTGGGCTCATAACAGGTTTAACTTCATGTAAGATTGGACCTCACTGCGTGGTTGATGAACTTTGGGTTTTAGCTCTGACCGACATCCTTTCAGCAGTTGGACAGAAATAGTAATTCAACGGCCAAGTGATCTCTTTGGTTCAATTTCTTGTAGTACCTTGACCAGCAGTGAAATCTACACTACTTGTGTTAAGACCAGTCGAGAGAAATGGACTTCTTCTCCAAACTACAAAAGATCAATTCGGTTTATTAACAAGCCAGAACGACGTGGACCCTCCACACCACAATGCCTCGTTCTTAAGCCGGTCACACTGTCTTCTGGTGCCTCAACATATTGCAGAATGAATGACTCTTCCAAGCCAAGAACAGATAAAACACTCCTATAAAGAGACAGTAACGATACTGACGAGTTGCGTCATGAACTATCAAAGCACACTGCATCAAACCCTTTCCGGTGAATAATTTATAATGTGACTGCAGTGGAGCAGACAGCATCGTGAGAAGTCCATTGATATGGAATTTCTGGAAAATAGACAGCGACCCGTGTCATTGACTTGCCGGAGAGATTATTCTACCAGGCTAGCAGTACTTAGGCTCATAATTTTCCATGTCCCTTGCCAAAGCTGGATATTGAGTCCGCGCACTTTGGTAGGCTTTGTAGTTTCTCGGAAGAGCAACATTTGTGTACGGGCAGAGATGAAAAATTCATGGTATAGGTGTCAGGTACTATCTAAAGCCCATCATATAGGGAAACTGTTTTCCATCAACACAGGAAGAAAATTAAGACAATAAGGATGCGTTTGTTTGTATTTCTTTTGAATAAAAGAACACGTTTGGTAAACTTGTTCCTAGAATAAAAAAAATAAGAGAAACATGTTTGGTAAATTCGTGTTCTTTTTTTTTTTTTTTGTTTCTTTTAATTTTTTAATATTTTTATTTTATTTTTCATTTTTTTCTTTTTCTTTCTTTTTTCTTTTTTTTTCTTCCTTGTGGCCGGTTGCCGGTGTCGGCCATGGCCGGCGACCGGCCGATAAGGGCCGACGGCCTTGCCCAGCCACGGTGAGGCTCGGCCTCGCCCGACCTGGCGGTGGCCCGGTGAGGCTTGGTGGCTGGGCGAGCTCGGCCTCGCCGGATCTAGGTAAGCTCGAGCTCGCCTAGCCAAGGCGAGGCCGAGGGGCTGGTGACGCTCGGCCTCGCCGGGGGCTGGCGACGCTCCGGCGAGGTCACCGGCCCTCGATGGCAAGTCGTCGGCCATGGCTGAGGCCGGCAACTGGCCAAAGAAAAAAGAAGAAGGAAAAAAAGAAAAGAAAAGAGAGGAGAGAGAAAAGTTGTTCTTAAAAATTGTTAAAATAAGAAACACGTTTTCCTGGTTTCTTTTCATTCCAAATGTATTCCGGGAACAAAAAAATAGATTTAGAGCAAAAACACAAACAAACGCGTTTACGTTCTTTTTCATTCCCCGAAACAAAAAAATAGAAATTTTGTTTATAAAAAAAAAAAAAAAAGAACATTAACAAACAGGCCCTAAGAGACTTGACTTTGTATTTTCTTGATATCCTTGAAGAGACAAGAAATAATGTGTGTATTGAGATGCAAAAGTAAAAAGAGAAACAAATATCAAAATCACAAACTTCAGCACACATAGAGTGCTCAATTTTTATGGCTAGTTTCCATTAGTCGAAGTACACAAAGACAAAAAGATTTACTGTGACCATCAACAAATAGGGGGTTTACAAAAGGGTCGGTAACTTTGTTCATCAAACAGAAAGGCGAGAAAACATTTTATGGTGCGTTTGGGAGTAGCTTTCCAAGCCACTTTGGGCATCCAAAGCCTTTTGGGCTAAAATATTGGCGTTTGGCAAACCCTTTGGCAAAGATGATTGAGGCAAAGCGGCCTTCGGAAGGCTGAAAGCCCAAGGCAGGTAAGAGGCTGCCCTGGGCATTCAGCCTTCTCGGAATGCTGAGCCCCTTGTAACTGTTCACCTTCTTCTTTGTTGAGATTGGCAAGCGAGACTGCGAGGGGCCGACGACCGGCTGGATGGAGGTCGGCGAGAGGCTGACGACCGGCTGGACGGAGGTCGGCGAGAGGCCGGTGTGGTCACAGCAACCGTCGCCGGCCAGTGGCAGACCTCGGCGACCCTCGCGAGTCGTGTCGCCGCGACCTCGAGGTCGCGGCAAGGTCACGTAACCTCCGGTGACTCAGATCTGGGTCGCCGGAGGTCGCGTGACCCAGATCTGGGTCGGAACGACTTAGGCGACCCAGATTTGGGTCGCGGCAAGGTCGCACGACCTTTGATCTGGGTCGCCTGAGTCGCCGAGACGCAGATCTAGGTTGCGCGACCTCCGGCAAACCAGATCTGGGTCGCCATGAGGTCGCGCACGATCTCCGACTGCTTGAGTCAATGGCACCCAGCAACTTGGTAGCGTTGAAGAAAGGGACTTCGAGAGGTCGAGCGAGCGGAGGGCGTTCCCGCGGGCGATGGCGACGACGGTGAGGGAGGCGTCGGTGACGCAAGGGCAGAGGGAGAGGTTGCGAGAGGACCTCACCGCCCCGGATCTAGGTCGCGGTAGGGTCGCCGGAGGTCGAGGCGGCGTCGCACGACCTCACCACCCCAGATCCAGGGTCGTCAGAGGTCGCCCGACCTCGGGCGGCATTTGCCGGTGGTCTTCGTGGGTCGCTCGACCCCGAGCAGCCCTCCCCAGTCGTCTCCGGGGCTGCCGGAGTCAAATGTCGGCCGTCGGTGACAAATTTTGATTGCCGGCGGTCGCCTGGCCTTACCGGTCAATTTTTTTTTTTATTTTTTTTTTGATAATTTTTTTATCACAAAAACGTAAATGTAATTTCCCCAAGATCATTTCTTCAAAGTCTTTCATAAAGGGCTTTCAAATTATAATTTACCAAATATTATTTGCATTTTAGTCAAAGGTCTTTGCATTTTCCTAAAAACTTTCCCCAAAAGCCTTCCCAAACGCACTAAGTCCACCAACATCATCCCATCCAGAACGACCACCTTCAGTAGCAGTTCTTGTGATATCCCGCATAGCTATCGGAAGGAAGTCATGCAGTGCTCTCAAAAAATCATCTCCGAGAAGACTCATCTTCTCAGGCCTCTTCAAAGACATTGAATAAGGCATAAAACGGCCAACAGCAGCATGAATAGCTCGATCAACTAAGATTTCCTGAATGAAGTCAATAAAAGATTTTGGCTACATTTATTAGAAGACAACTAAAATACCAGACTGAAAAGACACTGATAAAATTAAAAGCATACACAACATCAAGTTCACAACATTGATATAGATTATAGACAAAATGGCACACATCTGAAAGGCCACTTTCTTTTTCAGAGTTTATCTATCTGTATCATTATCTGCCCAAGAAATAGCCTTAATGTACTACATTTCCCAGTGCAGCTTCAACAAAGTCTCTTTAAACTCATATATATCTTGTTGACATCATTTTTCTGAGTTTCAAAGATAAGGATTTAAGTGTTTCTCCCATAATGATATGGAGGAAACTGTCACTTATTGTTTGTGCACCAATCATGGACAAGGCATATCTCCAGAGCCATATATACTCCTTGAACATCTTAATTTGGACTCACGGATTCTACGGAGCAGAAAATTTAGTTGAGAGAGAGAGAGAGAGAGAGAGAGAGAGAGAGAGAGGGAGGAAGAGGACAAGGAGGAGAGAAGGAAAGTTATCCAGGTCAAATTCACCATACCAAATCATAGGCATCATAACCATCACATTTGGATGCCACTTCATGAAAGATTTCATCAGCACAATCTAACGAACGCCTCTTCATTTCATGTTTCAATATTGCTTCACGTTCCATGGCAGGAGGAGCAGGCAGTTGCACATGGAAGTGAAACCTCCCTAGCAGTGATAAAATGTATAAACTGCAGTAAAAGTACCGAAAAGGAACAAAACAAATATAAAGGAAGACATATAACATGAAATGTTTTCTTTGAAGATAAATATACTACAGCAAACATGAGGCAAACCTGAGGAACTCAAGGACTGCGGTAATTTATCTAGAGCTCTCACTGTCGCAAGGAAAGCAATGGGTCCAATTCGACATGAGTTTGTCCTTTTTTTGTGGATGACATTTTTAAATGAGAGATGAATCGCCATAATATTCCAAATGATGTATTATAAGTACTAGTACTTGCTAGTGAACTCTTGAGTAGGAAATGCTTCAAAAATTTTTGATTCTATAGCTAGAATATTTAAATAATAAACCACGCATTCATCTAACAACTTAAGCTTTTAGAATAGTTGGTTGGAGTTCTATCAAAATCTTACACGTGGTATCGGAGCTAGAGCTGGAGATCCTGAGTTCAAATTTTTCCAAGCCCCATTTGCTTCCGCAATTAAATTTTCACATTTATTACTAGGCAAAAAGATCAGACTAAGCGTAACGAGGCGTGTTACAATATTTACATAATAAATCACGGCTTCATCTAATAGCTTAAGTTTCTCACCAAAAAAAAAAAAAAAAAACAGCTTAAACTTTTATAATGATTGGTCATGATCTTATCAAAATCTTACACAGCTCCCTATCCAAAATCAAAGATGTTCAAATACATGTGATTAGTATTTTCCAAAGAAAGAAGACTGGAATTGGGGGTTTAGGAATGTGGCTTAGTCATTCATTTGCCCCCGAACTCAAAGCTTAGCCAAAGGTTATCCTTGCCGCTAGGTTTCCATTGCTTGTCTCAGATAAAGGATCTCACCAACCTCTCCTCCATGAATCTAATTTTCACTAAAAGCAAATGAGCTCTCACCCATGCAAGTATCAGATCATGCAGTCACGCGCCAGAGAGTCTTCATCCCTTGCTCTTGAAAAGTTGTAACAAAATGGAAAAGCCCTTTTGTTGCAGATCAGAAATAACAGTCTTTGCTTTCTCAGCTTTGAGCTTTCTCTCTACTCAGATGTTATAAACGGCTCTAAGTTTTAGCAAACTAATAGCCTCTAAGGCTGCCAATATTCCATTGTGACATAAACAACATTTAGGAAAATATGATATAACAACTAAAACAGTTTGCAACTTCACCAACTACCACTAGAATGGAAACTCCATTCACAGTTTATAAAGTCTCCTAATCAGCATTAGCTGCTCCTTTCTCTCATCCTCCAAACAAGCAAAGAAGATAATATATCCCAGCATACTGGAGTACTAACATATGAAACATGGAAGAATATTGCATATATCTCTTGTAAATACTTCCAATCAAAGGGCAACGCATAAGCTGAAAACATTTTGTAAATATTCACTAAGCAATTTGAGGAAACTAGCTTACCGCATAATCATCTACAATGTCTATGAGAAATTCTGAAAGTTCCATTGCAGAAGTCGACGATACTGGCCCTTCTGAATCAGAAGAGGAAGAAATGGTGCTATCAAGATCATCGAAGACAACAAGTGAAGGTACATGATCTAAAGCATTGGTTAGGTATCCGGATAGTTTCTGACAGACAAGGGAGCCCTTCTCAAGGGCAAACCGAGAACAATCAATAAAAACTCTGCACAGCAAACAAAAGGCCAGACTTAGGTCTCCAGGTAATAAATTCAATCTATTCTGGCTTAGCCAAAATTACAAAAACCAAAGAAGTCATCTCAAATAAATAAATAAATAAAATAAATTAGTTTTCATACATGTGAGCAAAGATGTCAGGCTGAAACTTCAAGTGCTTCGCAACAGCTCTTGCCAATAGCTTCTTCCCAGACCCCTGATAAAAGATAGTCATGACAACTATTATAAAGTGAACTACAGCATACAATGCTCAATGAGAATGTTAAATACATTAGGACTATAAAACAATACATTTAAAAGAAAAAGGTCAGATAGAAGTCCAAATTAATTGACTAACATAGTTCATATTCTAACTTTTGCAGGCATTTGCTTCTACTTATCTAATCAAACAAGGTCAAATTGAACTATTTCAGCGGAGAATATGTTGTCACGATTAAGTCCACAGGTAAACCGAGTGAGACGCATAAATGAGCAAGCCATCTCAACAATTACTCAAGCAAGGGTCAAAGAGCAAGCCACCAGGATAGTACATGGAAATAACCATCCCCATTTACAAGGTCCAATTTGGCATCTGAAGAACCTACTGATGAAGATAGCATATACTACAAATGATTCATGGACTATATGGCACTAAGACCCAAAATCCTCGAACAATTAACAGCATGATGCGTTCAAAAGCCATAAAAATGTTTGGTAAAGAGAAAAGTGAATAAGACGTTTTGGAGTAAACATTATGTAGATTAATTTTGTTCGATTTAGATACAAACAAGAAATAGAAGAAATCCCTTACAGATTTTATCTGATTGTCTGTTACATTGATTCAATGAATATACTTTGTCTGATGAAACAGATAAGGACACCTATCCACTACCATAAGATCTCAAGAACAGCATTTACTTTGTCACTGGCTTAATGTTACTCAGTCATCTCCTAAGGATATTAAGATGCCATAATAATTGACATTTTACTTTCAGGATTGCCAGAGTCACTAACTTTTTACTTTCAGGACTGTGTTTTGACCACGGATACATCATGAACTTAAACTTATTAGATCGAAGGTGAACGAACGTAAAACATGATATCACAGGCCTCTGAAGGCTAGAGTTGAAAACAGAAAATATCAGAATGCTTTCTACGTTACATATGGCAGGCCCAAAAGTAGAAATAAGATTGTGGGAGATAGAGTACAAAAGACAGGCACAAGCTGCAATCACACAGTGCTTCCATCCACACCCAATAACAATTAAGCTAATGTTTGTGTAGTCATATATTGCTGACAAAAGCTGAGCCCAAACTGTTGAAAATTCAAAATTTACGGTTATACTCACAGTAGGACCATGTATTAGGACATGTCCAGGCAGAGGAAGATCATACTTGCTGAACCACATCCCAGAAGCTGAAGAGAGCAAAACCATCAACCCTGCAGTATCGAATTACAGTCATGATGGGATCTGTCAAAAGGTAATTACGTTTTTCCTTCTCTTTTTTCCTTCAAGTGAGAATCAAAAGTATGAGGGAGGATGGCTACAATCCGCCAAAATCAGATAACACCACCTAACATAGCAGCATAAAGTCGTGAAGAAAGTGACTACGTCCCCCCAGTTCCCACACAACAAGTATATTGTCAGAATGGAGTCAAATTGATGATGGCAACCTCTTAGTAGAAACAAAAAGCAGCATGCAAGAGGGTTTCAGTTCCCTTTAATTTAGAGAAGAAATGAAGTTAATCTGTAGAAATTGAAGTAATATACAAATCATGAAAGTAGCATTCAAAACTTTGAAATTTCCATCAAAACACAATGAAAATATAAACCTTGCAACATCTTTGACACTCGGCTTCTGCATATAGATGATGATCAATCTGGATTCATAGATGTTTAGCAACACCAAATCCATGAAGAACAACAGTTCCCTTGATTAACATATAATTTGATATTCTCAACATATGTAAAATTCAGATCCTGCTTTAAACTAAAGAGATTGACCTCAAGTCTGAAAATGAATTTACCTCCTAAATGAGGCCATTTCCAAACACGTCATCATGACAATACGATACAAATTGTTAAGCGCCATTTCATGCTAGAATACCTAAACTAGTGCTTGGAATTTCAACCTCCAACTGCTTGTCATAAAAAGGAATGAAGTCAATAGCTGAGTTCATTTCTTCCTAACAAACAATCAGAACCAGATGCCATGCAATTTTTAACTCAGAGGAGGTCACTATGCCATCAAATCCCATACACAGGAGAAAGGTTATGATGTTTATATCTAACAAATAGATCACATCAGGAGGAAAAAAATTTCTGTATCAGTTGCAGTTTAGGCACACCCAATTCAAAAAAGGTCATAACACTCTTTCTCTTCCTTCTCTGTCCAAAAGCAATCTAGTCCTTAGTCCTAGTCCGGATATCTTTATACATCAGCTACAAAAAGTGAAGTGTCTAAACTATTAAGATTTCTGTTCCCTAGTCAGCATGAATATTTGGTGCTTTAGGAAAGGAATTCAAGCTAGTAGGGGTATCCTACTGATGTGAATTAAGTGATGAAACAACGTGAACTATGTGGGAAGCACACTCGAGAATACGAGAGGAAGTCGCAGATCTTTCAAGTTTTAGTCCCCCAACATGTCCACTACTTAACTGACTTACCAAGATCTATGAAATAAATTATGTACTTTGATTAAGCTAATTATGAGTACAGAAAAATACTTCAGCAAACAAAAGCTAAGGTTAAGGTTAATGCTCAATACATTAAGCCATTGAATGCCTAAGTGGAATGGGACTATTAGCCATATAAAGTTTGGCCGGCAAACAACTTTAAGTTGCTCATATAGATCGCCACCGTTGCACCGGAAGACATTTAAGCAAGAATAGTTGACTGCATTCCAGGACTTTGCATAAATAGATGAAACAAAATAATTATTATGGCTAGAGAAGCAGAACTTCTACTTCAAGAACCGGAATGCTTGAAAATTGCAACTAGAACCATTGGCATCAGATGTGGAGCAAAGCTGACAGTGATCTTTGATTGTGCAGCATCAGACAATCCCAATTCAATCTATGGAACCGTAGGAAACAAAAATTATACAAAAGGGAGCAATCGAGATTATTGCATTTGCCTTATTTAATTCGTCAATGAGTGAGAGTTATCAAATTCCCAGACCCAGCTCAAAATAGCAAAGGATTCAAAAGTCATCGGCACAACAAATAAGAATTCAAGAACATAAATGCCTTATTTGGCGAATTGCAACATCTTCCCCAATTGTGTTTGGTAATTTAAGATGGGAGGGAATGAATGAATAACAAAGAGACGGACAAACAAAATGTAAGTTCAAAAGTAACTACAAAAGCACCTCCAATTCTTCATGAAGGAAGTAACTAAATAACTCATTAAGCATAAAAGGTATCAACAATTCACTCTTTCGCTAACGAGGAGTTAATTCCTTTATTTCATTCCTCACAAATCATGATTGTTCTGTAATGAAATTTTAAAAACACTACATAAGGTATGACCAGTACTCTCAACCACCTCTGCCTTTCAACAAAACCTAGTGTTTGTTAGCATCTTCAGTGTGCTTACTATCTAAGCAAGTTACATTTTGCGAAGCATGTCAACCCCAACATTATGCTGATGCGCAACATAAACCAGCAAAGCATCACCACTGTGGAGGCAAGTGAAAGTACCGCATGTTCATGACATGCGAAAAAGGAATTTTGCTCAGAGATAAGAGGAAGAACGAATGCAAGCGGTGGTTCTAGAACTAAGATGAAAGCTTAGCTGAAAGAAAACTCACAAAACAGGACGCAGGAAAAAACAAACTCTAGTTCTTTGGACTTGCCATCATCGACTATCTTTGCCAATCAAATGATACATACCTTATCCATCTCTATTGAGCTTCGGGCAGTCAATGATGATGAGTTCACAAGATTTTGGCACACCCAAAACTGAAATGATCAACATCCGTTGATGCTGTTGAAGAGGCTCAAGACCAATTTAATACACTTCTTGTAAGCTACTTCAGCAACTGAAAAGTAATTCAAGCGATCCTGTCGTTTGTTACCTTCTTTGATACATATGTAGTTTATCCAATACTGTGTATCCGAAGTTAAACAATTCTAAATCAAGGAAAAGTCATGTCTAGCATTTAATAGTCTGCCTTGAAGGTTATTACGTAGTCTCCATATTAAATGCTTCATACAAATTTTTTTGGCAAAGCATTCATAATGGCCATGCAATTTCCAACAGCAGTTCATAGTTAGTGTGCTATGTAAAGAGAGTACTTTTTGTTACCATGTAAAACGAAATTATTACCCTGTCCCTGCTGACACAAACACACCACTTAAAACTTCAACACCATCTGATTCAGTAAAAAAACTACACCAATGAATGACATACTATTAGTGAGTCATGCCATCAACTATATTTCACATGACCACTTTATAAGTGTCATTGAATGCAAGAAACTAACTGATTGATGACATGGTCAATGACCCCCGTATTATCATGCCCCCTCTTCAGCACAATGGAATCAAATTCATGAAAAAAGAGAAGGCAAGGTGCTACAGCTGCTGCCTCCGAGAATATATCCAGACTTGTAATTTTAAAATTGCCATTACTCTCAAATATTCAAAATTTCTCTAGTTTGTTCACAAAATCAATGTTGTCAATGTGCAGAACAGATGATCCAGTAGACATTTGATCACAAATTTCAAATTTCTAGTAGAGGAAAACTTCAAATATCTTACATCTTAATCTTTCTCTTAATCTTCATAGAGGATTCCCTCATTCATGCGTGAGAAAACTCAAGAACCATTTTAACTTGGCCTCTTCATTGGTTACGGGAGAATCCTCACTGCTGTTATTTAAAATAATACAATTAGAACATCTTGGCTGTAGTGGTAGGATCCTCATTGCTGCTAGTAGTTATCCTATTTCGACCGTTGGCATAGATGAAGGGACCCCTATTAAATGCATACAAAAGCAAAAGAAGAAAGCACAAAATTGTGAAACGTATGGAAATAACTGAGTTCAATAGAAGATTGCATAATGGAACTCAATAAACATCCATTTAGTTGAAAAGAAGACTCTTACAGCTTGCTAAAAAGTATCGATGCACTTATCCACAGCACGCCCTTTTACTGATATGGATTGAATAGAACAAGTCATTGTTGTAGCATCAACAATATGTCTTGCCAAAGCCTGGATGTCCATGTAAAAGAACATTCCATTATGCTGTTGAAGGAGCTTACGCAAAAACGTTTTATCGGCAAATGTAAAAATGATAGACACAAAGATCAAACATGTTTATTTAACAAGTTAACAGTAACCACATTATAAGCATAGAAAGAGAGAGAGAGAGAGAGATGAAGAAAGATGCAATAAGTCAGCTAAAAGAATTAACAAAATCTAGTCTTCAACGACACGAAGGTCGTCTTTCCTAACACCAGAAATTGCAAAATGCACAACTCGATGCAGCTAAACCTAGTCTTCAAAGAAATAGTGGTTTGACCATATCAACAAGTTTACTCCAATATCAATTGTCTCGCAGCACAAATTTCATGCATAAATGGCTAACTACTAGAATGAAGAGAGGTAGTTCACAAATCACACCGTGATTGAAGACTTGAAGGTTCTCCACTTCAGTTCAGAAGTAACCAGAAAAACACCTCCAATTCTTCGTAAAGGAAATAACTAAATCACTCATATTGCATAATAGGTATCAACGATTCACTCTTCCACTAACCAAGCAATAATTCCTTTATTTCAGTCCTCATAAATCATGATTGTTCTTTATTGATATTAAAAACACTCCATAAGGTGAGACCAATACTCTCAAGTCTCAGCCACCTCAGCCTTACAACAAAACCTAGCATTTGTCAGCATCTTTAGTGTGCTTACTATCTAAAAGTTCCCTTCCACTTTATCCATTTTTTTCTAAGCAAAACAGGTGCCGCAAAGCATGTCAATCCTGACGTTATGCCGGTGTGCAACATAAACCAGCTAAGTATCACCATCATCAAGTCGAGGCAAGTCAAAGTATCACGCGTTCATGATACATGAAAGAGGATTTTCCGTCAGAGACAACAAGATGAACGAATGCAAGAGGTGGTTCCAGAACCAAGATGAAAGGTTAGCTAAAGGAAAACTCACAAAACAGGACACAACAAAAAATGAACTCTAGTTCTATGGACTTACCATCATCGACTATCTTTGCCAATCAAATGATACATATCTTATCCATCTCTATTGAACCTCGGGCAATTAAAGACCTCGAGTTGACAAGATTTTGGCACACCCAACACCCTCTCCAATGATTCACATCCATGGAACCTCAAACGTTTTAGATTCTATAGATTAGATAAATCAGATTCGTTTAAGCTTTTGATGGAATTGCATTCCCAAAAATCCAAATCTTGCAATGATTTCAATTCTCCCAAACCCTGAATCTCAGTTAGCAGAGGCAATCGCTCCAGGAACAAATGCTGGATCTTCTTCAGACGAGGTAGAACGGGCAGCGTCTTGAGCAATGGACAGTTGACCATCTCCAATCCATTGAATTTCTGTAGCTCTCCAAGCGCCTCGAATCGAATCTCTCCCAGCGAATATCCATTAATACACAACCCTGACAAATTCTCCAAGTTGGAAAAGACTGACCAATCTATCGGTGACTGGACATCGTATAACGACAAATATTGAAGGCTAGATGGGAGATCGATAAGAGATTGGGACTCAGCATAATTTATGCTGAGGCTTCGTAGCTGAGAGAGGGAACTGAAATCGGTTGGAGGCAATGCCATTTTTCCAACGGGGAGGATCATTGATTCCAGAGCAGGTAGTCTCATGATCCCCTCTGTGTTAGGTTCTTCAATTGAATATCTAGTTATGTGAAGGTTAACTAAATTGGTTAGGTTTGAGTAGTCAGGGACCCTGGTAAGTGAATCCGATGTAAGGGTTAAAAACGTTAGACTCTTGGGAAGCTCCGGCAGCTGTTGGATTGAATTACAGTGCTGTAAATAAAGGTGTTGGAGATTTGTAAGTTGATTGATTGTTGTGGGCAATCCACTAAAGCGACCGTTGCCTAAGTATAGATATTTCAATGAGGATAGTGCCCCGATTTCATTTGGAATTTCCCCCACCAGATGTTCAGAGCAGGCATCTAACTTTTCTAGATTTTCCAGCATTCCTATGGTTTTCGGAAGTTCACTTATGTAACTATCATGGAGATTTAGTACCTTCAACTTTTTGAGATTTCCAATACAATCAGGTAAGCTCCCGATTCTTGAATCCCTCAAATTCAACTCGACCAATGATTGGAGCCTCCAAATCGAGTTTGGTAGCTTTTCTAGATAGGAATTCCAAATCCGTAAAACTTTTAACCTTTCAAGATTTTCAATAGAATGAGGTAATTCACTGATTTTTAAATATTGGACATCTAGCTCAAGTAATGAGTCCAATTGTCCGATAGAGTCGGGAAGCTTTTGAAGTTCCTTGCATGGCAAGATTAGAGACTTCACCTTTGCTAAATTGCTAATCGAGTGAGGCTTCCTTGAGGGTGTCCGTTCTATTCTTAGCACTGTCAAAGATTTTAGACCGCCGATGGACTCCGGTGGCGACTCAATAGCTTCACTCTTTATCTCTAGGTAATCAAGGTGTTGTAGATTGCCAATGGACTTGTCAATCTTTCTTAGTCGAAGGCATCTAAGAATCAATTTCTCTAGCTGCGAGATTGTGGAGAACTTGGGCATCTTTCTAAGGAATGGACAATCCTTGAGTTGTAGGATTTTCAATTGTTCTGCCACCTATAAAGTAATTGGTTGAAACTCAGAAAAGAGGAAGAGTTAATGTAATGCAAAAGTATGTTGTGCGATCATACCATGATTTGACACCATCCTCCCCAATCTTCAGTAACGTTATTCCCAGATAGCATGAGAATCGTGAGGTTCTTCAACCCAAAGTTGGTGGCTCGGAATTTCGAAGGGCAATTGCTCCAAGAGAGCCATCTCAAATTAAAGAAAACATTCTTAAAGTCTCCTTCAAAGTTTCCGTGGTTCAATTGAAGGAACCTAAGGTTGACCAAGCCCATGAATTGCTTGCGCTTAAATATGTATGTCTTATGGGGGTCAAGTGTACCAAGATTGAGCGCCACTACGTCCTTGGTTCCCTGGAAAATAAAAGTAGCAACCAATGAGTGCATATGTAAGTTTGACTTGAAATTAGATAAAAAGGTGATGATGCTAATGGATCCATTGGAAAACATGTAGAGGTAAAGATTACCATTTCTGTCTGCACTACATGAAAGGCATCCTCGGGAGACCACAATCTGCTTCCCTTCATATGGATTTCGCCACTTTCTGGATGGACAATACTCCTTCCAAGGTCTCTAAGTTGGTCGTGCATCCATAGTTTATTATCGTAGGATATTTTTATTAGAGACATACGTTTGAGGATATTGACCTCGATTTCAGTCGGATAACCAAAAATCGAGTCCCAATATTTAACTACGGTTGTTTTCTCTTCATTGATGAAGATACATGCGATATCAAGATAAATTTGTTGTTGATTAGGTTCCAATGCTTCGTAGCTTATCATCAACTTCTTCTTGACATCCTCATTCATCACCTTCTTTAACTTACATAGGGTGTCTTCCCATGTTCTTCGGCATTTTCCATGGAGCGTGGAACCTATGACATTGAGAGCCAATGGAAGTCCTCCTAGTGCATTGACTAGCTTTTCTGTGATATCCATGTAACTAGGCGGAGGCTTGGCATATCCCAAGGCACGCTCACAGAAAAGTTGAAGAGCATCATGTGAATTCATCTCCGGCATGTCGTAGAATGAAAATTGTCCGCTATTAGAGAGTGGGAGATTGTCATCCTCACATTCCTTTACCAGGAATTCAATATTTCTTGTTGTTATGATGATTCTACTACCCCCACCAAACCAGTTGGGCTCGCCTGCAAGCCTGAAGATTTGGTCCCAGTTGTCGATGTCATCAAGAACAACGAGGACTTTCTTGCCAAGAAACCTTGTCTTGATCACTTCATCAATGAAGAAGGGGTTTGTGCAACTAAGATTGAGAACGTCAAATAGCAATTTCTTTTGTAAGCCTATTATGTCATGAGTTCGAACATCTTTAAGAAAACAGCAATGATTCTGAAATTGAGGGTAGATTTGCCTAAAGATGGCCTCGGCAAGTGTCGTTTTTCCGATGCCACCCATACCGTGAATCACAATAAACCGTATATCAAAAGCTCCTAGATCTAGCAGCTTCATAATATGATCCATTCGATCCTTAATTCCCACCAAATGATTAGGCACGTCTGTCCGTCTTGTACATAACAAACTAGAAACCTCTTCCACCATGAGCTTTGTAAGTTTATGTAGGCTGCCACGTACATAACATGCAACCATCATTTTTCCGAATAATCTACCAACTAGTTTAAGTTAGCAATCTCATCACTCACATTAAATTTGTTAGTAATTTAATCGGAATAAGTTGGTAAGTTATTCATATCATACTTGGTAATTTGATAATAGAGTTCCTAACGTAAGAATGTTCGTGAACTATGCTAATAAAAGTGGGTCAGTTGTTAACAAAAGTTTGTTACGAAAGTTGGGATTTTTCAAGCAAAAATTAAATATTGATAAGTGGCTCACATAAGAATAGGTAACTTAAATTAGTTCTTAACTTAATTAGAGATTAGTTTGTATGAAACTCATATTAGGGTTAGTAATTTGTTTCGAATATTGGTAATTTTGAAATGTGAAGTACACAATTCAAATAAGAGATGGTAGGTTTTATAAAAGTTGTCAGTCAGCAAAAGATCAAATAACCCTAGTAAATGACTCAAATAAACACCGGTAACCTAAAATTAGTTTGTAAAATAATCGAAAGGAAGTTGGCAAGACACAAATTAAGGTTGGTAGTTTCATATAAAAGTTGACAACTTTAAAACTAGGATGGTCACAAGGCAAAGGAAATCTTCACCCCGTGGTGCCCTAAATAAGGTTTGGGGCCGTGAATAGGTCCATGGTTAAAGCAAGAGCAACGACGAAAGTTTTTTTGAAATATTTTGCTAGCCGAAAAATAAGCTGGGAAGTTAAGAGATTTAAAATTTTCTTTTTCACACATGTGCATTACTATATTATCACACTTAGATTTTAATAAATATTTTTTTTGCATTATTGATTAATTAATTAAGTTGATATACCTTGAGACTATTTTTACCATAATTTGGGATTAAAAGTGAAAAATCAATTTGTGCAAGAAACCTTGCTCCCAGAGCAAAATTTCTCGCTCCCTCGCTGCGTCCGAACCAACCATACATCAAAGAAGATTGAACAGCAGCAAACTGAAAGTTATCATTCTGGAAAAAAGTACCATAGAAAATAATCTCGAAATTGACAAAATGGAAATAAACTTAACGGAAGAAGCTAACAATACCGGTAATCTTTTAGATTCCATCCTTTAATCCTGACAGCCTCTTTTAAAGCCTCCTCCCACTGCTTTGCCGTATCCTTCCCAGAGTCATTCTCGTGCTTTTGGAGGGCTTGCCTATATAACTCGGTCTTTAGCTTAACATCATCCACATCCACATCGTAGAATATAGGGAGTATCACTTTCTCAGCGTCGTCTCTCGATGACTTCACTATGTGCGCGAGCTCGCGGAGGCACCACTTACTTGAAGCATAGTTTTTGGAGAAAATCAGGATGTAAATTCCGGATTCGTTGATCACTTGCAAAAGATTGCCTCTAATCTCTTTACCGACTCGGAGCTCTTCGTCATCTTTGAAAACGCGGATCCCTGCCTGTTTAATGGCTTCGTAGAGAGAATCCGCGATGGTTAAGCGGGTGTCAGGCCCTCTAAAGCTCAGGAATACCTCGTAGCCTCTCCCCAATTCGCCATCATGGCTACTGCTCGCCAGTGCTGCCGTCGCCACAGCCATCATCCCCCTCTCCGATCCGCCATCATGGCTACCACTTGCCGGAGCTTCTGTCACCGCCTCCATCGCCGTCACTGCAGGCACAGCCATCTCTTCTGCCTCACTCTTTCTATTCATTCTGGGAGGACGATGGAGTGATTGATCTCTTAATCTAGTCCGCTGGGTGACTCGGAAGTCTGAGTCTGATCCTTGAAACAACTTGATAAAGCTGTGGACGTCTTGATCAAATCTCCACAAAATGCTGGACTTCTCTAAGATTCAAGTCTCTAGTTGGTAGTTGGTAGTTGTAGTTGGTGTTCTCTAGCTTGAGTTGCGATAGTTAAAAATAATGTTCAGCATGCAAAAAGAACAAGCAGAGATAATATTCAGAGAAATTAACTGAAGAACGGCAGTGGAAACGAACATCTAATGAAACTTCCCTTACCTTGTCCAGTTTGCTCCTTTGCCTAAAAGCCCCCACGCAAACAGAGTGAGATCGCTCGGTTGAGGAAATAATCCTTTGCCTGGAAGTCACTTGCAGCCTTCCTTCATAAGCTTAAAAGAAGGGCCATACGGATCGCACTAAATAGGAGGCTAAGTTGAAGGAAGAATTGATGGAAGTCGTCGTCGGAGGTGATCTCGGAAATATATTTTATTATTACATTGTTACTAAGCTGCATTTGCCTGGAAGTTACCTGGGGCCTTCCTTCATCAGTTAATTAGAAAAAAAAAAACCCACCATTCAGACTCAGCACCAAATAGAAAGCTAAGTTTGAGGAAATAATTGGTGTAAGTCTTCGAAGACGAAGAGGTCGTCTCGGAATTATATTATATGATTGCGTGTGCTTTGAATCTTTGGACGCATTCCACTCGCCATTACTAGGATATTTTGTTCCATTTGTCTGGAAGTTACCGGCGGCCTTCCTCGATGAGTTAAAAATACCCTTCTAGATTCGCACCAAATGGGCGGCTAAGGCAAATGGTCCAAGACGAGTCCTCAAACATCATCGATGTGTGAACCGAGGCTCTATGTGATAATTTTCGAATAATATAAAGAAACGACTTTTAGATAATACTGACTCCATTTTTTTGTTTGAAAATTTTGACATCCAGTGATTGAATGTCATTGATTGAATTTCTAAATGTTGACTTATGATATGAAATTTGATGATTGCACATCTTTGCATTGTGAACGAAATATAACTTTCGAATCAAGCATTTCATGAATCACCAAGAGAGTTTAGCCTATGGCTAGGCAAACACATGTAACCCCATTATGAGGTGGTGCTTACATTTCGTATTGGCTCTCTCAAACTCTATCCAAAAAAATCCACCGTGTTACGTCTAAGTCCTGAAGGGAAAATGTCTTAACCTGATAACTCTTATTGTCGGGACAAGGATTTTAATATTTTAATTTGATTGTATGGAAGGGGGACAGTTAAAGAACTTTATATTCTGAACCCTACGAGCTTAGCAGCATACTGCAAAAGTAGTTGAGCGGTATGCTTTGGAAAACATATTTTAAGAGACCAGCGAATATGCTTTGCTATCTTATAGTGTTACAATTTGGACATAAATCATAAGATCCCAACCACAGGTGAGGGTCCCAGCCCCCACTGCCACAGGCAATAGGGATGTCAATGGGTCGAGTCGGGTCGGGTTGCTGGGTTTCCCACTCTTTTTTTTTTTTTTTCACCTTTCTTTTCTCTGGGGTTCAAGTTGGGGTGGTATTGTCAGTAGGGTTATTACCATTAGGGTCTGTTACCATATTGATCTTCAAAGTGACGGAAAGCTATGCTCATAATTATAGTTTTTATGTCATGTGCATATGTCAATGCAATAATTTTGTTTTTCCCTTGTTTTGTTCTAACTTTCATGAATTGTTGGTTTTTAATGATTAGGATAACTCCTCCTTTTACTCTTTTTCAAGAGTAAAAAGAGTCTGAATTCAAGATGGAAGATCTTGAATCACATAATGACCGAGAGTACATAGCCGAATCAAGCAAGGAGGATGGCTTGGCAATTGTATGTTTCTGATGGGCTCTACAACACAAATAGGCACTGTATGTAAATGGAGTAGTAAGGGCTGATGCATGCTGAGTGCATGTGTTCTTAACACTGCGAAGTATTGAGAGAAGGTGTAAGACCAGTTCTGCATCAATAGCAGACAATTTTTACATCGCATTTGTGTCCAAACTTGAAATATAGAACAGTTACTCATTTACACGATTTTTATGACACCAGAGGGTAATAAATCAAACTGGAAAGCCTAATTAATGCACTAATGTCAAACAACATGGACAACATCAGGCTGCATTGGTAGCACGGGCATGGAATGAACTAATTAAGCTCCTCTTCAGGCAGATGGTGAAGATCAGAGAAGCTTTGATATAACATGACAAGAAGTCCAAAAGGCATGTAAGGCAGCCCTGAGAAGTACTGGGTTCTGATAGATCCTGAAAAGAACAGACATTGACCACAATTACGTTGTGAGAGAGAGAGAGAGAGAGAGAGAGAGTTGCAAAAGACGAGCTGGATAAATCTGCAAGAGTATGGAGGTTAAGAATTGTCGAAAAGAACAGCGTAAGATTCAAACATGCTCCAGCATAGAAAATATAGGAAAGTCACATGCTGAAAATAATAAACCAATATTTGAAAGGAGATTAACTAAAAGACACACCCAAATGGCTGTTGCCCCCCAGGATGCTACGTTATAGATGACTTTGCTCCCATCCCATGCCTTCCGGAGCTTTCCTTTCTTCTTTTTCACACAGAATGTCTTGCTAAGAGCTAATAGGAAATTGAAAGTATGTCAGGACTCTTCTTATCAACCAGTGATGCATAAAATGTTATCCCCTTTCTATGCACTGACAGCCTATCAAGTACTTTTTGTGACTAGTAGGAAAATACAGTAAAACGACTTAGAGGCTCCAATGTCTGACCTACTTGGAGTTGATTAGGAGTTAATTCCTGAAAACACGCAGTGGCTCTGTTAGCAAAGTTATATGCACCTGAGGTATATTCCAATCATGCTTATATTGAAAAATTAGCATCAAATGAGTATGCCTATGACATGATTTGATCATTTATTTAATATGTCAGGCTTCTTAATGCATAACTTTTCAAGAAAAACCCACATAAAATTTCTGAAAAGTAAAAGGGAAAAAAACTAGTATGATGACTAAGCAGACTCACCTATATTAATACGAGCAAAGTTTCTGAAAAACCAAATGCCGGTAAGATTTGGTAACACCTAAAACTATCAAGTAGTGCCTATAACCACAAGTAAGACAGAAGAGAGATGATGTATAAAAGTTGATGGAATACCCTGCATCCATTGGAGTTCTTGTCACATTCCATATTTAAAGGAGAAAGATACATAATGGAACAAAAAACAATATAATTGCTCCAATAATAAGAATTTCTGTTAATTCTCATAGTTCACAAGGAAACTCATTTCAGTGGGAACACAAAAGTTCAATTGAAGCGATGAGTGGAAAGACATTCTTACACATGAACCAGAATGTATAGTTTTTTTTTTTCCAACAAATAACTTATAAAAAAGACAGCACAAGAGGTTCAAAGATCAGCCATATTTAACATCTAAATCAGTGGTGAAAGAATATGCCTTTGTGGGAATGACCATCTTTTCATGGGAAGGTTTTCAGTTTCCGCAACACCATGCAAATTATAGAATTGGAAACTTAAAAAGCATATCTGGAAGAACTTGCAAGACTAGTGCGATTAAAAAAATTACAAAGGACAATTTGTTTATGATGGATGGAATCCTTTCAAGATACAGAGCAGTGTATCAACACCAACAGCTGTCCACCAAATCCTAAGGCATGATGCAGGAGCTTTCAAAGTTTGATAGATTGAGCATACTATATACGCTGAGGAATTGTTCCTATGATGCATCATTGCACGTGCCTAGCTGATGTAAATAGGAAAAGCATTCAGGAGTCACACCGAAGCATGATAAGCAAGTTCAACTTATTGAAATGTCAAGAAAGCTTGCCCCTTCGTTCTTTCCCCTGAATACACAAAATAGAACACTTCCATAAGTAGCTATTGAATTTTGGTATCAATGCAAACTCATGCCAGTTGAGTTATAGAATCACATCTAAAAACTACAACTTGCACCAGTTTCAAAAAATTCCTCTTAACAGAATAAGCAAAAGAAAATATAGCGAGACGAGAGAACACAAAAATGCAACATAGCAATTTGATATGTGGCTTGGCCACAAGAAGACATCCAGGGGTAGGGGGGATAAAGACATTCAAACTACAGTTGGATTGTGCAAGATATTAAAAGACTACCAGTATTCAAGCCCCTATGTACTGTGTTTCTCACAAATTCACTATTTGAGTCATTGTCCTTGCTTGCTTAGCAACTTCGGCCCGAGCCAGCACCAAAACACCCAGCGCGAAGCCCTCACCCCTCAATTTGAAAACATCAATTTGAAAACATTGGCACCTCGACAAAAACAGTCATCAATCAAGACCAGCGTGAAAAGAAAACACAAGAACGCATTTCCTTGCCGAAACGACGAGGAGGGGAACAGGAAACGAGAAGTAATCCATCGTGCCTCGACAATCGCACAATGATTTCATCCGCTCCAAAGAAAATCAAGATGAAGAACAGCTGACGAGGATCTCACGTACCTCAATAAAGAAACGAGAGCAGAGGAGACGGTGTCCTAGGACGAGACGGAGGAGAGTTTGCCGATCCGGGGAACGAGCTTGGAGAGAGAGAGCGCGAAGACCGCGCTGCAGAGCCAGCCGAGGAGGACGGCCCGGACTAGGAGAGGAGGTAGGGCTTGAGGGACCGGAGTGGAAGGGATTTGGGAAGGGGAAGGGGAAGGGGAGGGGTTTCGGCGACGGACGGCAACGGTCGATTGATTCGGCGGCGGCTAGGGTCCGGCGTTGAGACAAGGGGTGGCGACGGTGACAGCGAGGCGGAGGCGCATTGATCGGAGGAGAGGCTGAACTGGCAGTCGTGAGCGAAGGCACAGTCATCAGAGAAGAAGGCGGAGCTGAGAAAGATGAGAACGTGTTTATGTTTGTTGTGGCTTGTTTGGAATATGAAGTTAACGTGTTCCGGGTCAAACAATGTTCTAACCCCGCCCGACCCTAAACATATTTCTTTGCTTGTTTTATATCTGTCCCTTAAACAGTATCAAGATCCAAAACATGTATTATACTTGTTTCGTGTTCGGATCGTATCGGGTTGAGTTTTTTTGACACTCCTAGGTATTAGGTTATAGATGTTGTACATGATTGATCTATACAAGAAAATGGTGAATAAGCAAGTGTATAATTGCTTACATTGATAGATGTTGAATTACATTGGTTCCTGTTAAATTACGCTAGTTCCTGTTGAATTGAACCTCCATTTGGCAGTTTTGCAAATGGATAAAAGATCTCTCCAATGGAACACGTGTCCTTTCTTGATGATTTCGCTCATCCATGTTAGCTCTGTACGGACGATCATAGGGACAGGAGTGAGGATGGGTTGAATTTTTCCTCCCCACCTGACGTATAGCGTTGTTACACCTGAAGTTGATTATGGTTCATGCATATGTACGGTAAAACTCTTTGTTTCATAAAAAAAAATGAATTATCGAAAAACGTTTTTCTCAAATTAATCGCTTATATTACTTATAAAAATGAATGAACAAAAACTCTTTTCATCATTTCCGAAAGATTCTGACATAAATTGATATCGATAATAAAAATATTTTGTATTATCCAATTATTTCAAACATTATCAGTAATCATTTTTGAGAAGGTGTTTTTCAAATTATTTAATTTTTTTCACAAAACAAATGAAATTTATTCCCAAAGATGAACATCCTATACATGTCGCATACCCACCATGAGAATGAGACCATTGCAAGGATTAACTACAACATACGTATAATAAGTAACTATCAGAATCCCCAGTTGAATTTCCTGATTGGGGATGCACGACTCCAGTTTTGGGGAGAGAGAATCGAATTAAACGGACAAGATGCCATAAAAATTATTCCAGTTTGTTCGTTTTGCTAGCGTTGCCCTCTTTCCTTTCGCATCTCTCGACTGCAATAAACAAGTTGTCAACAGATTAATGTGGGGAACCATATAAGTAGAGAGAGAGAGAGACCTGAGCAGCAGTAAGATCCTTTTGAATTGAGAAATTCGCTGTAGATGCTATACAGTCTTCTCTTCTCAGAATCTGAGACTGATGGCCTTGCCTTTGAAGCAACAGACTTCAGCAGAGAGTCGGTTATAATTGGCTTTTTCCCATGCTGATCGACATCACCTCTGTCGAGAAGATCATGAACAGCTTGAAGCTGTGCATCTGAAAGCAGAGCTTGAAGATCAGCTCCACTGAATCCTTCTGTCATGCGAGCTATAGCATCTAAGTCCACATCACTGGCCAAGGGAAGCTGCAAAAGGGCATTAAAGCAGATACTTAGGAAAACTTAAGCGTTGCCCAGTGGTTGCCAATTTTACTGCCTGATTATACTGAATTGAAGTGTAATATAATGAGGTGAATACACTCAGTATCTTCCTAATTAGTGAAAAGAAAACAACAGGAGAGGATGACGATGTCTTAGAAAGTTTATACTAAATGATAACCAAAGGTAGGTCCAAGTCCGGTTTCATGGATCAGCTATACATGCATGTCTTACATTTTTTCTCAGCGACATCAATAAGTGTTACATCAATCAGTCTCAAAGTCCAAGGTTGAAAATGATTTACTCTTAGACCTCCGAACTTACCTAAGCCTCACATGAGCAGGTTGTAGATCCAACCCTTTTGCTATGTTTTACTCTAATTTACAACGCCTAGAGTGATTTGGGGCAAAACGACTTTTAGAGAAGGGATTTTAACTTTGACTTAATGGGTTATACCAAATGTACTCTGTCAGATGCCGTAAATTCTTACCAGGATCTTCAAGCTCAAGATTAACTCTGCTTCTAACTCTCTGTTTTGTGTGTTGGTTTTTTTTAAATAATTCACTGGTCATATAATCTTACTGATACATCTTCCTCGAAAAAGTAGGATTGCGGATATGTAGTTCTTTAACAAGCAATACCATAAATTTCAATCGGTAAAACCTGTTTCAGACCATATTAGCAAGCACTGGCAGAAGGATGGAAACTAGGTTTCTACCTTCCTTGATAGAACTTTAAGAATATCCAGCCTTTCCTGTTTAGAAGGAAAATCACAGAACAGAAGTCGGTCAAGCCTGCCAGGTCTCAGAAGTGCAGCATCAAGTAAGTCCGGTCTACTGCTTCACATAAAATGCAACTTGATTAGCACTAAAAGCACATAAATTGATAAATATAAAATAGAGGAAGGATCTCAATAAAGACTACGTGAATTAGAATCATTAGGTGATAGGTGAACCCATGACCCCTAAGGAAAACAAAAGAGCACCTCATGCAGCAAGGATGTCCGACATATATGAGAAATTGCACTATGCTTGATGTCACAAGATTGAAACGATCAGCATCAGTTGATGCTGTTGTAGAGGCTCAAGATCAGCTAAATACACTTATTTAAGCTATTTCAGCGACTGAAAATAATTCACGCAATCCAAACTTTTGTTAACTTCTGCAATACAAATCTAATTTATCCAACACCGTGTATCTGAGGTTAAAACAGTTCTAAATCAATGAAAAGTCATGTGTCGCAGTTTGTAGTCTGCCTTTAAGGATTATTACAAAGTCTCCGCACTAACTGTTTCCTAGAAAATGTTTGCTGAAACATTCGTAACAGACGTGCAATTTCCACTAGCAGTTTATAGTAAGCAGGCTATTGGAAGAGAGCACTTTTTGTTACCATGTACAACGAAATTATTACCTTGTTGCCGCAAAAACAAACACTCCAGTTAAAACTTCAACACCATCTAATTCAGTCAAAAACTGCAGCAAGGAAATACAAGACATTAGTAATTCATACAATTAAACAGATTACACATGACCACCTTGAAAGTGCTATTGAATGCAAGAAACTAACTTGATTGACGACGCGGTCAGTGACCCCCGTATTGTCATGCCCCCTCTTTGGAGCAATGGAATCAAATTCATCGAAAAAGAGAAGGCAAGGTGCTGCAGCTGCTGCCTTCGAGAATATATCCCGTACCTGTAATTTTCTAATTGCCATAAGTTTCAGATATTCAGAACTGGTCCAGTCTGCTGACAGAATCAACGCCATCCATATGCATAATGGAAAATCCAGTACAAATTTGATCATTGATTACAAATTCCCAGTAGAAAAGCTTCAATCAATTTACATCTTAATCTTTCTCTTAATCAAATATCATAGAGGATTCTCTCGCGTCATCAACCATTTTAACTTGGGCACTTCAGTGGTTATGGGAGGATCCTTATTGCTGTTGTTGGCAAAGAAATTAATTAGAACACCTTGCCTGCAATGGGAGGATCCTCATTGCTGCTTTTCATTTATAACTATTTCAAGTGTTCACAAATATGAAGGGACCTCTATTAGATGCATACAAAAGCAACAGAAAAAAGCACAAATTGTGAAATGTCCAGAAATAAATTGGTTTAAGACACAATTGCAAGAGGTGGAATACAATCAACATCATTGTAGTCGAAAAGAAGCCTCTTACAGCTTGCTCAGAGGCACCAATGTACTTATTCAACAGCTCAGGCCCTTTCACTGACATGAATCGAAGAGAACACGCTGCTGCAGCAGCACCAACAATGTGTGTCTTGCCACAGCCTGGAGGTCCATATAAAAGAACGTTTGATCGTAGCCTTAGAGGAGCTTGCGAAAACACATTTGGGAATTTCGAAGGCAATTCAATCATCTGATATTTCACAAAGTTAACAGATAAGAGGCATGAAAAAATTTCATCAGCACATTGAAGAATGATGAACACGAAGATCAAATAGTTTTATATAACAAGTTAATATTAAACATTATTAGCAAAGAGCTTGAGATAATTTCCAGTACAACGGGTCTCTTCACAGTAATTAAGGACTGTTGCTCAGTAATTATGTACAAGCACGTCAAGAAACAGATAGATCATGTTCATTGAGAATCATGCGGGTTTAATATGGTACTATTGACTTGAAAAGATCCGTTCTTCATTAAATTGCTAAATTTGCTAAACCCATTCTAGTGAGAATAAAAATTCAAGGGAATTGTGGAAATGATACAGAAACTAGTGGGCTTCGGAAAGGAAATAAGAACTTAACCTTAAAGCACAACCTTAGAGACCATTTCAAAACAAGCAGAATACATTATTCACTCATTCACTAAAGTATCTAGTAAGCTTCAGGGGCAACGATATTAGTACTCCAAGCTGGACGCAGGAAACTAAACACCAAACAATGAACCACCACTTAAATCATTCTACGATAGTAAAAGTTCACATTGTGCTGACTATTCCAACAGGGATAATTTCGCTGGAGTATAGTAGATTCTAATCAGTAAGGATGGCTAATAGCAAGATCATAAGCAGACTGCAATACATTATTCATGGATGAGCCTTCATAAGGATATCAAACAGGTGAAGGAAAATATCACGACCTAAGTGCCACTTGAGACATGCATGAAAATAAGAGAAAAAAAGAAAAGCTGTATTTGTCAGACTCGGTAGCTACTCTCAAATGCTAGCTACTTGGAAAGGGGGATTTTCAGTATACTAGTATAGCTTGTTTTACCACTGCTCAAATTATGATCCACTGCTACAGCTATTGTTCCATAAAAGTTCGTGGTATAGGTGTCAGGTACTATCTAAAGCCCATCATATAGGTAAACTGTTTTCCCTCGACACAGGGAGAAAACTAAGACAATAAGAGACTTGACTTTGTATTTTCTTGACATCCTTGAAGAGACCTGACAAGAAATAATGTGTGTATTGAGATGCAAAAATAAAAAGAGAGAAACAAATATCAAAGTCACGAACTTCAGCACACAGAGTGGCCAATTTTTATGGCTAGTTTCCATTAGTCGAAGTACACAGATAAAAAGATTTACTGTAACCATCCACAAATAGGGAGTTTACAAAAGGATCGGTAACTTTGTTCATCAAACAGAAAGGCGAGAAAACATTTTACCTCCTTAATGGCATTCCTGATATCACTAAGTCCACCAACAGCATCCCATCCAGAACGACCACCTTCAGTAGCACTTCTTGTGATATCCCGCATTGATACTGGAAGGAAGTCATGCAATGCTCTCAAAAAATCATCTCTGAGAAGACTCGTCTTCTCAGGCCTCTTCAAAGACATTGAATAAGGCATAAAACGGCCAACAGCAGCATGAATAGCTCGATCAACTAAGATTTCCTGAATGAAGTCAATAAAAGATTTTGGCTCCATTTATTTTACAGGTAATTCAAATGCAGAAGACAACTAAAATACCAGACTGAAAAGACACTGACAAAATTAAAAGCATGCACAACATCAAGTTCACAACAATGATATAGCTTATAGACAAAATGGCACACATCTGAAAGGCCATTTTCTTTTTCAGAGTTTGTCTATCTGTATTATTATCTGCTCAAGAAATAGCCTTAATGTGCTACATTTCCCAGTGCAGCTTCAAGAAAGTCTCTTTAAACACATATATATCTTGTTGACATCATTTTTCTGAGTTTCAAAGATGAGGATTTAAGTGTTTCTCCCATAATGATATGGAGGAAACCGTCACTTATTGTTTGTGCACCAATGATGGACAAGGCATATATCCAGAGCCATATATACTCCTTGAACATCTTAATTTGGACTCACAGATTCTACAGAGCAGAAAATTTAGTTGAGAGAGAGAGAGAGAGAGAGAGAGGGAGGAAGAGGACAAGGAGGAGAGAAGGAAAGTTATCCAGGTCAAATTCACCATACCAAATCATAGGCATCATAACCATCACATTTGGATGCCACTTCATGTAAGATTTCATCAGCACAATCTAACGAACGCCTCTTCATTTCATGTTTCAATATTGCTTCACGTTCCGTGGCAGCAGGAGCAGGCAGTTGCACATGGAAGTCAAACCTCCCTAGCAGTGATAAAATGTATAAACTGCAGTAAAAGTACTGAAAAGGAACAAAGCAAATATAAAGGAAGACATATAACATGAAATGTTTTCTTTGAAGATAAAAAATACTCCAGCAAACATGAGCAAACCTGAGGAACTCAAGGACTGCGGTAGTTTATCTAGAGCTCTCACTGTTGCAAGGAAAGCAATGGGTCCAATTCGACATGAGTTTGTCCTTTTTTCCTGGATGACATTTTTAAATGAGAGATGAAACACAATAATATTCCAAACGATGCATTATAAGTACTAGTACTTGCTAGTAAACTATTGAGTAGGAAATGCCTCAAAAAATTTTGATGCTCCTGCTAGAATATTTAAATAATAAACCATGCATTCATCTAACAATTTAAGCTTTTAGAATAGTTGGTTGGGGTCCTAACAAAATCTTACACATGGTATTAGAGCTAAAGCTGAAGATCTTGAGGTCAAATCTTTCCAGGCCCAATTTGCTTCCATACTTAAATTTTCACACTTAATACTATGCGAAAAGACCAGACTAAGCGAAACGAGGAGTGTTACAATATTTAAATAATAAACCACACCTTCATCTAATAACTTAAGTTTATAATCAAAAAAAAAAAATCTCAAACTTTTAGAATAGTTGGTTATGATCTTATCAAAATCTTACACAGCTCCCTATGTAAAATCAAAGAAGATGTTTAAATACATGTGATTAGTTTTTTCCAAAGAAAGAAGATTGGAATTGGGGGTTTAGGAATGTGGCTTAGTCATTCATTTAAATAATGAATATTTAAATAATAAACCATGCATTCATCTAACAACTTAAGCTTTTAGAATAGTTGGTTGGGATTCTATCAAAATCTTACACGTGGTATCAGAGCTAGAGCTGGAGATCCTGAGTTCAAATCTTTCCAAGCCCCATTTGCTTCCGCAATTAAATTTTCACATTTAGTACTAGGCAAAAAGATCAGACTAAGCGTAATGAGGAGTGTTACAATATTTACATAATAAACCACGACTTTATCTAAGCGTAATGAGGAGTGTTACAATATTTACATAATAAACCACGACTTCATCTAACAGCTTAAGTTTCTCACCAAAAAAAAAAAAAAAAAAAACATCTCAAACTTTTAGAATAGTTGGTTATGATCTTATCAAAATCTTACACAGCTCCCTATCCAAAATCAAAGATGTTTAAATACACGTGATTAGTTTTTTCCAAAGAAAGAAGACTGGAATTAGGGGTTTAGGAATGTGGCTTAGTCATTCATTTGCCCCCGAACTCAAAGCTTAGCCAAAGGTTATCCTTGCCGCTAGGTTTCCATTGCTTGTCTCAGATAAAGGATCTCACCAACCTCTCCTCCATGAATCTAATTTTCACTAAAAGCAAATGAGCTCTCACCCATGCAAGTATCAGATCATGCAGTCACGCCTTGCTCTTGAAAAGTTGTAACAAAATGAAAAAACCCTTTTGTTGCAGATCAGAAATAACAGTCTTCGCTTTCTCAGCATTGAGCTTTCTCTCTACTCAGATGTTATAACCGGCTCTAAGTTTTAGCAAACTAATAGCCTCTAAGGCTGCCAATATTCCATTGTGACATAAACAACATTTAGGAAAATATGATATAACAACTAAAACAGTTTGCAACTTCACCAACTACCACTAGAATGGAAACTCCATTCACAGTTTATAAAGTCTAGCTGCTCCTTTCTCTCATCCTCCAAACACGCAAAGAAGATAATATATCCCAGCATACTGGAGTACTAACATATGAAACATGGAAGAATATTGCATATACCTCTTGTAAATACTTCCAATGAAAGGGCAGTGCATAAGCTGAAAACATTTTGTAAATGTTCACTAAGCAATTTGAGGAAACTAGCTTACCGCATAATCATCTACAATGTCTATGAGAAATTCTGAAAGTTCCATTGCAGAAGTCGACGATACTGGCCCTTCTGAATCAGAAGAGGAAGAAATGATGCTATCAAGATCATCGAAGACAACAAGTGAAGGTGCATGATCTAAAGCATTGGTTTGGTATCCGGATAGTTTCTGTCGGACAAGGGAGCCCTTCTCTAGGGCAAACCGAGAACAATCAATAAAAACTCTGCACAGCAAACAAAAGGCCAGACTTAGGTCTCCAGGTAATAAATTCAATCTATTCTGGCTTAGCCAAAATTACAAAAACCAAAGAAGTCATCTCAAATAAATAAATAAATAAAATAAATTAGTTTTCATACATGTGAGCAAAGATGTCAGGCTGAAACTTAAAGTGCTTCGCAACAGCTCTTGCCAATAGCGTCTTCCCAGACCCCTGATAAAAGATAGTCATGAGAACTATTATAAAGTGAACTACGGCATACAATGCTCAATGAGAATGTTAAATACATTAGGACTATAAAACAATACATTTAAAAGAAAAAGGTCAGATAGAAGTCCAAACTAATTGACTAACATAGTTCATATACTAACTTTTGCAGGCATTTGCTTCTACTTATCTAATCAAACAAGGTCAAATTGAACTATGTCAGTGCAGAATATGCTGTCAAGATCAAGTCCACAGGTAAACCGAGTGAGACGCACAAATGAGCAAGCCATCTCAACAATTACTCAAGCAAGGTTCAAAGAGCAAGCCACCAGGATAGTACATGGAAATAACCATCCCCATTTACAAGGTCCAATTTGGCATCTGAAGAACCTACTGATGAAGATAGCATATACTACAAATGATTCATGGACTATATGGCACTAAGACCCAAAATCCTCTAACAATTAACAGCATGATGCACTCAAAAGCCATAAAAATGTTTGGTAAAGAGAAGCTATAAGTGAATAAGACGTTTTGGAGTAAACATTATGTAGATTAATATTGTTCGATTTAGATACAAACAAGAAATAGAAGAAATCCCTTACAGATTTTATCTGATTGTCTGTTACATTGATTCAACGAGCATACTTTGTCTGATGCAATAGACAAGGACACCTATCCACTACCATAAGATCTCAAGAACAGCATTTACTTTGTCGCTAGCTTAATGTTACTCAGTCATCTCCTAAGCATACTAAGATGCCATAATAATTGACATTTTACTTTCAGGATTGCCAGAGTCACGAACTTTTTACTTTAAGGACTGTGCTTTGACCACGGATAATCATGAACTTAAACTTATTAGATCGAAGGTCAACGAACGTAAAACATGATTTCACAGGCCTCTGAAGGCTAGAGTTGAAAACAGAAAATATCAGAATGCTTTCTAAGTTACATATGGCAGGCCCAAAAGTAGAAATAAGATTGTGGGACATAGAGTACAGAAGACAGGCACAAGCTGCAATCACACAGTGCTTCCATCCACACCCAATAACAATTAAGCTAATGTTTGTGTAGTCATATATTGCTGACAAAAGCTGAGCCCAAACTGTTGAAAATTCAAAATTTACGGTTATACTCACAGTAGGACCATGTATTAGGACATGTCCAGGCAGAGGAAGATCATACTTGCTGAACCACATCCCAGAAGCTGAAGAGAGCAAAACCATCAACCCTGCATTATCGAATTACAGTCATGATGGGATCTGGCAAAAGGTAATTACGTTTTTCCTTCTCTTTTTTCCTTCAGGTAAGAATCAAAAGTATGAGGGAGGATGGCTACAATCCGCCAAAATCAGATAACACCACCTAACATAGCAGCATAAAGTCGTGAAGAAAGTGGCTACGTCCCCCCAGTTCCCACACAACAAGTATATTGTCAGAATGGAGTCAAATTGATAATAGCAACCTCTTAATAGAAACAAAAAGCAGCATGCAAGAGGGTTTCAGTTCCCTTTAATTTAGAGAAGAAATGAAGTTAATCTGTAGAAATTGAAGTAATATACAAATCATGAAAGTAGCATTCAAAACTTTGAAATTTCCATCAAAACACAAAGAAAATATAAACCTTGCAACATCTTTGACACTCGGCTTCTGCATCTAGATGATGATCAATCTGGATCCATAGATGTTTAGCAACACCAAATCCATAAAGAACGACGGTTCCCTTGATTAACATATAATTTGATATTCTCAACATAAGTAAAATCCAGATCCTGTTTTAAACTAAAGAGATTGACCTCAAGTCTGAAAATGAATTTACCTCCTAAATGAGGCCATTTCCAAACACATGTCATCATGACAATACGATACAAATTGTTAAGCGCCATTTCATGCTAGAATACCTAAACTAGTGCTTGGAATTTCAACTTCCAACTGCTTGTCATAAAAAGGAATGAAGTCAATAGCTGAGTTCATTTCTTCCTAACAAACAATCAGAACTAGATGCCATGGAATTTTTAACTCATAGGAGGTCACTATGCCATCAAATCCCAAACACAGGAGAAAGGTGATGATGTTTATATCTAACAAATAGATCACATCAGGAGGAAAAAATTTTCTGTATCAGTTGCAGTTTAGGCACACCCAATTCAAAAAAGGTCATAACACTCTTTTTCTTCCTTCTCTGTCCAAAAGCAATCTAGTCCTTAGTCCTAGTCCGGATATCTTTATACATCAGCTACAAAAAGTGAAGTGTCTAAACTATTAAGATTTCTGTTCCCTAGTCAGCATGAATATTTGGTGCTTTAGGAAAGGAATTCAAGCTAGTAGGGGTATCCTACTGATGTGAATTAAGCGATCAAACAACGTGAACTATGTGGGAAGCACACTCGAGAATATGAGAGGAAGTCACGGATCTTTCAAGTTTTAGTCCCCCAACATGTCCACTACTTAACTGACTTACCAAGATCTATGAAATAAATTATGTACTTTGATCAAGCTAATTATGAGTACTAAAAAATACTTCAGCAAACAAAAGCTAAGGTTAATGCTCAATACATTAAGGCATTGAATGCCTAAGTGGAATCGGACTATTAGCCATATAAAGTTTGGCCAGCAAACAACTTTAAGTTGCTCATATAGATCCCCACCATTGCACCGGAAGACATTTAAGCAGGAATAGTTGACTGCATTCCAAGACTTTGCATAAATAGATGAAAAAAATTAATAATTATGGCTAGAGAAGCAGAACTTCTACTTTAAGAATGGGAATGCTTGAAAATTGCAACTATAACCATTGGCATCAGATGTGGAGCAAAGCTGACAGTGATCTTTGATTGTGCAGCATCAGACAATCCCAATTCAATCTATGGAACCGCAGGAAACTAAAATTATACAAAAAGGAGCAATCGAGATTATTGCATTTGCCTTATTTAATTCGTCAATGAGTGAGAGTTATCAAATTCCCAGACCCAGCTCAAAACAGCAAAGGATTCAGAAGTCATCGGCACAACAAATAAGAATTCAAGAACATGAATGCCTTATTGGGCAAATTGCAACATCTTCCTCAATTGTGTTTGGTAATGTAATATGGGAGGGAATGAACGAATAGCAAACAAACAAACAAACAAAATATAAGTTCAGAAGTAACCAGAAAAGCACCTTCAATTCTTCATGAAGGAAGTAACTAAATCACTCGTACTACATAAAAGGTATCAACAATTCACTCTTTCGCTAACTAGGCGTCAATTCTTTTATTTCATTCCTCACAAATCATTATTGTACTGTAGTGAAATTGAAAAAACATTCCATAAGGTATGACCAGTACTCTCAACCACCTTTGCCTTTCAACAAAACCTAGCATTTGTTAGCATCTTCAGTGTGCTTACTATCTAAGCAAGTTATGTGCCGCCGAGCATGTCAACCCCAATAGTATGCTGATGCGCAACATAAACCAGCTAAGCATCACCACCGTGGAGGCAAGTGAGAGTACCGCACGTTCATGATATATAAAAAATGAATTTTGCTCAAAGATAAGAGGATGAACAAATACAGGTGGTGGTTCTAGAACTAAGATGAAAGCTTAACCGAAAGAAAACTCACAAAATAGGACGCAGTAAGAAACAAACTCTAGTTCTATGGACTTACCATCATCGACTATCTTTGCCAATCAAATGATACATACCTTATCCATCTCTATTGAGCTTTGGGCAGTCAATGATGATGAGTTCACAAGATTTTGGCACACCCAAAACTGAAAGGATCGACATCTGCTAATGCTGTTGAAGAGGCTAAAGACTAGTTTAATACACTTCTTGTAAGCTACTTTAGCAACTGAAAAGTAATTCAAGCAATCTTGCCGTTTGTTACCTTCTTTGATACATATGTAGTTTATCCAATACTATCTATCCCAAGTTAAACAATTCTAAATCAAGGAAATGTCATGTCTAGCATTTAATAGTCTGCCTTGAAGGTTATTACGTAGTCTCCATATTAAATGCTTCATAGAAAATGTTTTGGCAAAGCATTCATAATGGCCATGCAATTTCCAACAGCAGTTTACAGTTAGTGTGCTATGGAAAGAGGGTACTTTTTGTTACCATGTAAGACGAAATTATTACCTTGTCCCCGCTGACACAAACACACTGCTTAAAACTTCAACACCATCTAATTCAGTAAAAACTGCACCAATGAATAACATACCACTAGTGAGTCATACCATCAACTATATTTCACATGACCACTTTATAAGTGCCATTGAATGCAAGAAACTAACTGATTGATGACATGGTCAGTGACCCCCATATTATCATGCCCCCTCTTCAACACAATGGAACCAAATTCATGAAAAAAGAGAAGGCAAGGTGCTACAGCTGCTGCCTTTGAGAATATATCCAAACCTGTAATTTTAAAATTGCCATTACTCTCCAATATTCAAAATTTCTCTAGTTTGTTCACAAAATCAATGCCGTCAATGTGCAAAACAGATGATCTAGTAGACATTTGATCACACATTTCAAATTTCTAGTAGAGAAAAACTTCAAATATCTTACATCTTAATCTTTCTCTTAATCTTCATAGAGGATTCTCTCATTCATGTGTCACGGCCTGTGAGAAAGACAAGCCAAGAGGGTTTTGAGAACGGGCGTGACACATCCGACACTCGACCAATATCCCGAGACTTAGAGTATTCTCGAGTCTTCTAGAATACTCCTAGGGAAGGGCGATACGGTATTTGTATGCATACGTTATAAATGCTAGTAGCTGGTAGTTGGGAGTAAATATGGGTAGTTGGGGAGGTGCAATCTCCACCGTTAGATCTAAGGAAGATCTACGGATACGGTTTGCCCTGTACTTGTATATAAAGGGGTCTCCTCCCTTCATTGTAATTCATTCACAAGCAATACAAAAACTAGAGCTTCTCTCTCTAAGAGTTTCTCTCTCTATACACGAGTCTTGTGAGTCGAGTGTGAAAGGCTGCTTAGGGGTAAAACCTTAAGGCCGCACGGGTCAGCCTACGTGTGATTGAGAGTGAATCGATCGGCCCATAACAAGTGGTATCAGAGCTGATTTGTGATCCAAGCGCAAGTGCAATGGCTGACCCACGATCTGATGAGGCGCTCGCCATGGGTGGTGACGGTGCTGATCGTGGGCGGAATGCCGAGAAGGGCGGTGCCAAGGGGAAGAAGTCTCGTGGTAGTTCAAGGGATCCAATGGGGGATCTTGCACAGCGGATGGCGAAACTAGAGTTGTTCATCACCGATGTCCAAGGATCGGTCGACGACCTGACCCAGACCGTGGACGAAGTCGACGCCGGAAGAGAGGAGCTGATTGCGGATGTGCAAGAGCTCAAGACCGGCATGGGAGAACTCCGCCACGAGTTGCTGGGGACCCTACAGGAGGAACTCGCGCAACGGTACGAACCTTTGGAGGCCACGATGGCGGCCATGCGCGCGGAGATAGCGGAGTTTACGGGTAAGCTCGCCGAAGCACAAGCTGCACGCGTGAACGGAGTGATCACGGTGCAAGGTCCACGAGTGGACACGCCGAAGCCGAAGGAATTTCGGAGCTCTCGGGTGGCCAAGGATGTGGACAACTTTCTGTGGTACATGGAGCGTTACTTCCAAGCCATGGGAATCAACGATGACCAAACACGGGTAAACACTGCATCGATGTATTTAGCTGATAGTGCATTGTTGTGGTGGCGTCGTCGGTCGGATGATAGGTGCGGGAATCCTATCGCGACCGGGGGTGGTTTCGTCGAAGAGTTCCGACAAAACTACTTTCCCACTTACGCGGAGGAGGAAGCTCGTGACGAGTTGAAGCGTCTCGAGCAGAAAGGTGGTGTGCGCGACTACATCAAGCGGTTTTCGGAGTTGCTACTCCAAATCCCCTCGATGAATGAAGTGGAGGTGTTTCACCAGTTCATGGGTGGTCTCAAACCATGGACAAAGCAAGAGTTGAAGCGGTACAACGTGGGAGATCTCACTACGGCCATGACCGTAGCCGAGTCACTCGTGGAGTACAAGGCGTCACCTTCCACATCCCGAACGGACACTCGTCCTAGGGACAAAGCCATTGGTGGGGGAGATCGGGGGAGATACAACCGCCAGACCGGAGGTAGACCACCACCGGCTGGTCCTCATCCTCACCGGGCTCATGCGAGGCCAAACGGAGGAGGACAAAGGAAGGTACGCTCGTATAGCTGTTTCTTTTGCGACGATCCGCACATGGCGCGGGATTGCCCGAACAAGGCCAAGTTGGCCGCTCTTTGCAAAGAGGAAGAGTCGAGGGAGGAAGCACGATTGGGATCGTTGCGACTCCTTGGCATGATCAAAGCCAAGAAGGCGAAGGAGCCTAAAGGCTTGATGTTCGCGGACGTGAAGATCGGAGTGACCACGATGAGTGCGCTCGTGGACACGGGAGCATCCGACATCTTCATCTCGGAGGAAGCCGCGAAGAAACTTAACCTACGGGTTGAGAAGGGAGCCAGTTGGCTCAAAACGGTGAATCCGAAGGAAGTCCCTGCGATCGGTGTGGCGAGGGATGTGGAGCTACAACTCGGATCATGGAAGGGCAAAGAAATTCTAGAGGTAATTCCAATTGACGACTATGATATTGTCATTGGAATTAGATTCCTAGATAGAATCCATGCAGTTGTGGTTCCCTTTGCCGAATACATATGCGTGTTGGACAAGAACTGTCAATGCGTGATTCCGGTCCATCGTGAGTCGGGTCATGATCGGAGAATGATTTCGGCCATGCGACTCACCAAAGGAGAAAGGAATGGTGAAGTGACCTTCTTGGCGACCTTGAAGAGCGAGGATGACAAGGGTGAAGGGAAAGAAGTCCCGACGGAAGCAACCCAAGTCCTCGACTCGTTCAAGGATGTCATGCCTTCGGAGCTGCCGAAGAAGTTGCCACCCAAGAGAGAGGTGGATCACCGAATCGAGCTAGTGCCTGATGCTCGACCGCCTGCCATGGCACCCTACCGCATGGCGCTGCCTGAATTGGAAGAATTAAGGAGACAACTCAAGGAGCTGCTCGACGCGGGCTACATACGGCCGTCAAAAGCCCCGGCCGGTGCTATTTCAGAAGAAGCACGATGGGTCACTCCGGATGTGCATCGACTACCGGGCGCTGAACAAGCTGACTGTGAAGAACAAGTACCCGATCCCGCTCATCGCGGATCTCTTCGATCAACTTGGTGGAGCTCAGTGGTTTACCAAGCTAGATCTCCGATCGGGCTACTATCAAGTTCGGGTCGCTGAAGGGGATGAGCCAAAAACAGCTTGCGTGACGCGATATGGATCCTACGAGTTCCTAGTAATGCCGTTCGGCCTGACCAACGCACCGGCTACCTTTTGCACAATGATGAACAAGGTACTCCACCCTTTCTTAGATAGGTTCGTAGTGGTTTACCTAGACGACATTGTCATATATAGTCGTACGTTGGGAGAGCATGTCAAACACATAAGGCAGGTCTTCCAAGTTCTGCGCGAGAACGAATTGTACGTTAAGCGCGAGAAGTGTGCCTTCGCCCAAGAAGAAGTTCCGTTCTTGGGGCATATCGTCGGAGGTGGGCGAGTGCAAATGGATAAGGCGAAGATTCAATCTATCGTCGAATGGGAGCCACCGATGAAGGTGCTGGCGTTGAGGTCATTCCTGGGCCTCACCAACTATTACCGGCGGTTCATCCGAAGCTACTCAAGTATTACCGTGCCACTCACGGACTTGTTGAAGAAGGAGAAGGCGTGGGAGTGGACGGATCGATGCCAAAGGGCCTTCGACCGATTGAAGCGAGCAATGACCGAGGAGCCGGTGTTGGCGTTGCCCGACCACACCAAATCCTATGAGGTAGAGACCGACGCATCAGATTATGTGATCGGTGGTGTTCTTATGCATGATGGACATCCGATGGCGTTCGAGTCCCGAAAGCTGAACGACACCGAGCGTCGTTACACCGTCCAAGAGAAGGAGATGACCACGGTGGTGCACTGCCTTCGGACGTGGTGACACTACATCCTGGGATCAAAGTTCGTCGTGAGGACGGATAACGTGGCCACGAGCTACTTTCAGACCCAAAAGAAGTTGAGTCCGAAGCAAGCTCGATGGCAGGATTTCCTAGCGGAGTTCGACTACGCATTGGAGTACAAGCCGGGGAAGGCCAACTCCATGGCAGATGCGTTGAGCCGAAAGACGGAGCTGATGAGCCACACGATGAGTCGGCCGAGTTGTCCTTGGGTCGACCGCATCAAAGAAGGGTTGACGCACGACCCAAGAGCTCAAGCCCTCATCGGGTATGCCAAAGAAGGTAAAACCCGACAGTTCTGGTGTGAGGACGATTTCCTCTACACCAAGGGAAGGCGGCTGTACGTGCCTTTCTATGGGAAGTTAAGGAAGGAGATCTTGCGTGAGTGCCACGCCTCGAAGTGGGCGGGTCATCCAGGGATCCACCGCACGTTGGCCCTCGTCGAAGATCGGTACTATTGGCCACAAATGCGCGACGACGTGGAGGCGTATGTGAAGACTTGTCTGGTATGCCAACAAGACAAGCTGGAACAACGATCGTCGCCGGGTTTGTTGGAGCCGCTTCCCATCCCGACTCGTCCATGGGAAAGCATTTCCATGGACTTCATCGTCAACCTACCGAAGTCTGAAGGGTGTAGGACCCTAATGGTGGTGGTTGACCAGTTCTCCAAGTACGCAACCTTTGTGCCTACGACAAAGGATTGCCCGGCCGAGGAGCCGGCCAAGCTGTTCATGAAACATGTAGTGAAGTATTGGAGAGTGCCACAAATGATCGTGAGCGATCGGGACCCCCGCTTCACGGGACGTTTCTGGTTCGAATTGTTCAAGCTGCTAGGGTCGGAGCTGAATATGTCAACAAGTTTGCACCCCCAAACCGACGGTTAGACGGAGCGGGTCAATGCTCTCTTGGAGATCTACCTCCGACACTACGTAAGTACGACGCAAGTGAATTGGGCGAAGCTGATCGATGTAGCCCAGTTCTCCTACAACCTGCAGCGGAGCGAGTCGACCGGCCAGAGTCCGTTCGAGGTTGCAACTGGGCAACAACCGAACACCCCGAGCACAATTGCTTCGGGTTACCGGGGGAGTAGTCCACCCGCGTACAAGTTCGCCAAAAACATGCAAGAAGAGGCAGACTTGGCACGGGCGTGTCTACACAAGGCCTCCAAACGCATGAAGAAATGGGCGGATAAGAAGCGACGGCATGTGGAGTTCCAAGTGGGAGACCAAGTGTTGGCTAAGCTACACGTGGTTCTTCGATACAAGGACGTGCACAAGGGGTTGATCCGTCACTACGAGGGGCCATTTCAAGTGCTACAACGTGTTGGAAAGGTCGCATACAAACTGGAACTACCACCAAAGCTAAAGGTGCATCCGGTTTTCCACGAAAATATGCTTAAACCCTTCCAAGTTGATGAGGAAGACCCGGATCGAGGGGAATCACAAAGAGCGCCGCTCGGGGCAAAGACCTCGTATGATCGAGAAGTCGAAAGCATTTTGGCGGATCGAGTCATACAGAATAGGTATTGCGCGGCCAAGCGTGAATATTTGATCCAATGGAAGGGTCTTCCAAAGAGTGAAGCTAGTTGGGAGCCCGAGGAGAGTCTTTGGCAGTTCAAGAAAGAGATCGAAGCCTTTCATGCCGAAGATGCGACGAGGGCGTCGCCTGATTAAGTGGGGGAGAATGTCACGGCCCGTGAGAAAGACAAGCCAAGAGGGTTTTGAGAACGGGCGTGACACATCCGACCCTCGACCAATATCCCGAGACTTAAAGTATTCTCGAGTCTTCTAGAATACTCCTAGGGAAGGGCGATACGGTATTTGTACGCATACGTTATAAATGCGAGTAGCTGGTAGTTGGGAGTAAATATGGGTAGTTGGGGAGGTGCAATCTCCACCGTTAGATCTAAGGAAGATCTACGGATACGGTTTGCCCTGTACTTGTATATAAAGGGGTCTCCTCCCTTCATTGTAATTCATTCACAAGCAATACAAAAACCAGAGCTTCTCTCTCTAAGAGTCTCTCTCTCTATACACGAGTCTTGTGAGTCGAGTGTGAAAGGCTGCTTAGGAGTAAAATCTTAAGGTCGCACGGGTCAGCCTATGTGTGATCGAGAGTGAATCGATCGGCCCGTGACACATGCGTGAGAAAACTCAAGAACTGTTTTAACTTGGCATCTTCATTGGTTATGGGAGAATCCTCATTGCTGTTGTTTGAAATAATATAATTAGAACATCTTGGCTGCAATGGTAGGATCCTCATTGCTGCTGCTAATTATCCTATTTCGACTGCTGGCATAGATGAAGCGACCTCTATTATATGCATACAAAAGCAAATGAAGAAAGCACAAAATTGTGAAATGTATGGAAATAACAAAGTTCAATAGAAGATTGCATGATAGAACTCAATAAACATCCGCGTAGTTGAAAAGAAGCCTCTTACAGCTTGCTAAAAAGTACCAATGTACTTATCCAAAGCTCGCCCTTTTACTAATATGGATTGAAGAGAACAATTCATTGCTGTAGCACCAACAATATGTCTTGCCATAGCCTAGACGTCCATGTAAAAGAACATTTCACCATGGTCTTGGAGGAGCTTGTGCAAAAGCATTTTATCAGCAAATGTAAAAATGATAGACACAAAGATCAACAGGTTTATTTAACAAGTTAATGGTAACCACATTATTAGCAGAGAGAGAGAGAGATGAGGTAAGGTGCAATAAGTCGGCTGAAAGAATAAACAAAATCTAGTCTTCAACAACTCAAAGGTGCTCTTTCCTAACACCAGAAATTGCAGAATGCACAATTTGATGCAACTAAACCTACTCTTCAACGAAATGATGGCTTGACCATATCGACAAGTTTACTCCAATATCAATTGTCTCCCAGCACGAATTTCACGCATAAATGGTTAAATACTAGAATAAAGAAAGATAGTTCACAAATCACACCATGACTCAAGACTTGAAACTTCTGCACTTCGATTCAAAAGTAACCAGAAAAACACCTCCAATTCTTCGTGAAGGAAATAACTAAATTACTCATATTGCATAATAGGTATCAATGATTCACTCTTCTGCCACCCAAGCATTAATAACTTTATTTCAGTCCTCACAAATCATGATTGTTCTCTACTGATATTAAAAGCACTCCATAAGGTGAGACCAGTACTCTCAAGTCTCAACCAACTCAGCCTTACAACAAAAACCTAGCATTTGTCAGCATCTTTAGTGTGCTTACTATCTAAAAGTTCCCTTCCACTTTATCCATTTTTTCTAAGCAAAACAGGTGCCGCGAAGCATGTCAATCCCAACGTTATGATGGTGCGCAACATAAACCAGCTAGGTATCACCATCGTCAAGTAGGCAAGTCAAAGTATCACATGTTTATGATACATGAAAGAGGATTTTCCCTCAGAGAAAACAGGATGAACGAATGCAAGAGGTAGTTCCATAACCAAGATGAAAGGTTAGCTGAAGGAAAACTCACAAAACAGCACACAACAAAAGAACAAACTCTAGTTCTATGGACTTACCATCATCGACTATCTTTGCCAATCAAATGATACATATCTTATCCATCTCTATTGAACCTCGGGCAATCATCAACCTCGAGTTGACAAGATTTTGGCACACCCAGCAACCTCTCCAATGATTCACATCCATAGAACCTCAAACGTTTCAGATTCTGTAGATTAGAAAGATCAGAATCGTTTAAGCTTTTGATGGAATTGCATTTCCAAATATCCAAATCCTGCAATGATTTCAATTCTCCCAAACCCTAAATCTCAATTAACTGAGGCAATTGATGCAGGTACAAACGCTGGATCTCCTTCAGACCAGGCAGAAGGGGCAGCGTCTTGAGCAATGGACAGTCGGACATCCGCAATTCATTGAATTTCCGTAGCTCTCCAAGCACCTCAAATCGAATCTCTCTCAGCGAATATCTATCAATAGACAGCTTCGACAAATTCTCCAAGTTGGAAAAGTCTGACCAATCTATCGGTGACTGGACATCGCATAACGACAACTCTCGAAGGCTAGATGGGAGCCCGATAAGAGATTGGGGCTCAGCATAAGTTATGTCGAGGCTTTGTAGCTGAGAGAGGGAACTAAAATCGGTTGGAGGCAAGGCCATTTTTCCAACGTGGAGGGTCATTCGTTTCAGAGCAGGTAGTCTCACGATCCCCTCTGTGTTGGGTTCTTTAATTGAATATCCAATTATCTGAAGGTGAACTAAATTGGTTAGGTTTGAGCAGTCAGGGATCATGGTCAGCGAATCTGATCTAAGTCCTAAAGAAATTAGACTCTTGGGAAGCTCTGGCAACTGTTGAATTGAATCACAGAACATTAACCAAAGTTTTCGGAGATTTGTAAGCTGATTGATCGTTGTGGGCAATCCAAAGCGACCTTTCCACAAGTACAGATATTTCAATGAGGATAGTGCCCCGATTTCACTTGGAATTTCCCCCACCAGATGTTTAGAGCAGGCATCTAACTCTTCTAGATTTTCCAACATTCCTATGGTTTTCGGAAGTTCACTTATGCAACTACCATGGAGATTTAGTACCTTCAACTTTTTGAGATTTCCAATACAATCAGGTAAGCTCCCAATTCTTGAATCCCTCAAATCCAACTTGACCAATGATTGGAGCCTCCAAATCGAGTTTGGTAGCTTTTCTATATAGGAATTCCGAATGCGTAAAACTTTTAACCTTTCAAGATTTCCAATAGAATGAGGTAATTCACTGGTTTTTAAATATTGGACATCTAGCTCAAGTAATGAGTCCAATTGTCCAATAGAGTCGGGAAGCTTTTGAAGTTCCTTGCATGGCAAGATTAGGGATTTCACCTTTGCTAAATTGCCAATCGAATGAGGCTTCATTGAGGGTGTCCATTCTATTCTTAAAACTGTCAAAGATTTTAGACCGCCAATGGACTCCGATGGCGACTCAATAGCTTTACTCTTTATCTCTAGGTAATCAAGATGTTGTAGGTTGCCGATGGACTTGTCAATCTTTCTTAGTCGAAGGCATCTAAGAATCAATTTCTTGAGTTGCGAGAGTATAGAGAACTTGGGCATCTTTCTAAGGAATGGACAGTCCTCGAGTTGTAGGATTTTCAGCTGTTTTGCTACCTATAAAGTAATTGAGTCGAAACTCAGAAAAGAGGAAGAGCAAATGTAATGCAAAAGTATGTTGTGAGATCATACCATGATTTGACACCATCCTCCCCAATCTTCAGTAACGTTTTTTCCAGATAGCATGAGAATCGTTAGGTTCTTCAACCCAAAGTTGGTAGCTCGGAATTTCGAAGGGCAATTGCTCCAAGAGAGCCATCTCAAATTAAAGAAAACATTGTTAAAGTCTCCTTCAAAGTTTCCATGGTTCAATTGAAGGAACCTAAGGTTGACCAAGCCCATGAATTGTTTGCGCTTAAATATGTATGTCTTTTGGGGGTCAAGTGTACCAAGATTGAGCGCCACTACGTCCTTGGTTCCCTGGAAAATAAAAGTAGCAACCAATGAGTACATATGTAAGTTTGACTAGAAATTAGATAAAAGGGTGATGATGCTAATGGATGCACTAGAAAACATGTAGAGGTAAAGATTACCGTTTCTGTCTGCACTACATGAAAGGCATCCTTGGGAGACCACAATCTGCTACCCTTCATATGGATTTCGCCACTTTCTGGATGGACGATACTCCTTCCAAGGTCTCTAAGTTGGTCGTGCATCCATAGTTTATTCTTGTTGGATATTTTTATTAGAGACATACGTTTGAGGATATTGACCTCACTTTCGGTCGGATACCCAAAAATCGCATCCCAATATTTAACTGCAGTTGTTTTCTCTTTGTTGAAGCAGAAACATGCAATATCAAGAAAAATTTGCCGTTGATTAATTTCCAATGCTTCGTAGCTGATCATCAACTTCTTCTTGACATCCTCATTCATCACCTTCTTTAACTTACATAGGGCATCTTTCCATGTTTTTCGGCATTTTCCACGGAGTGTTGAACCTACGACATTGAGAGCCAACGGAAGTCCTCCAAGTGTATTGATTAGCTTATTTGCAATATCCATGTAATCAGTTGGAGGCTCGGCACATCCCAAGGCACGCTCACAAAAAAGTTGAAAAGCATCATGCGAATTCATCTCCGGCATATTGTAGAATGAAAATTGTCCGCTAATAGAGACTGGGAGATTGTCATCATCACCTTCCTTTACCAAGAATTCAATATTCCTTGTTGTTATGATGATTCTACTACCCCGACCAAACCATTTGGGCTCGCCTGCAAGTCCCATGATTTGGTCCTCATTGTCAATGTCATCAAGAACAATGAAGACTTTCTTGCCAAGAAACCTTGTCCTGATCACATCAGCTCCTTCATCAATGAAGGAGAGGTTTGTGCGACTAAGATTGAGAATGTCAAACAGCAATTTCTTTTGTAAGTTTATTATATCATTAGTTCGAACATCTTTAAGAAAGCAGCAATGACCCCGAAATTGAGGGGAGATTTGCCTAAAGACGGCCTCGGCCAGTGTTGTCTTTCCTATGCCACCCATACCGTGAATCACAATAAACCGTACATCAAAAGCTCCTATATCTAGCAGCTTCATAATATGATCCATTCGATCCTTAATTCCCACCAAATGATTAGGCACGTCTGTCCGTCTTGTCCATAACAAACTAGAAACCTCTTCCACCATGAGCTTTGTAAGTTTATGTAGGCTGCCACGTACATAAAATGCAACCATCATTTTTCCGAATAATCTACCAACTAGTTTAAGTTAGCAATCTCATCACTCACATTAAATTTGTTAGTAATTTAATCGGAATAAGTTGGTAAGTTACTCATATTATACTTGGTAATTTGATAATAGAGTTCCGAACGTAAGAATGTTCGTGAACTATGCTAATAAAAGTGGGTCAGTTGTTAACAAAAGTTTGTTACGAAAGATGGGATTTTTCAAGCAAAAAATAAATATTGATAAGTGGCTCACATAAGAATGGGTAACTTAAATTAGTTCTTAACTTAATTAGAAATTAGTTTGTATGAAACTCATATTAGGGTTAGTAATTTGTTTCAAATATTGGTAATTTTGAAATGTGAAGTACACAATTCAAATAAGAGATGGTAGGTTTTATAAAAGTTGTCAGTCAGCAAACGATCAAATAAACCTAGGAAATGACTCAAATAAACACCGGTAACCTAAAATTAGTTTGTAAAATAATCGAAAAGAAGTTGGCAAGACACAAATTAAGGTTGGTAGTTTCATATAAAAGTTGACAATTTAAAACTAGGATGGTCACAAGGCAAAGGAAATCTTCACCCCGTGGTGCCCTAAATAAGGTTTGGGGCCGTGAATAGGTCCATGGTTAAAGCAAGAACAACGACCAAAGTTCTTTTGAAATATTTTGCTAGCCGAAAAATAAGCTGGGAAGTTAAGAGATTTAAAATTTTATTTTTCACACATATGTGCATTACTATTTTATCACACTTAGATTTTAATAAATAATTTTTTTTACTTTATTGATTAATTAATTAAGTTGATATACCTTGAGACTATTGTTACCATAACTTGGGATTAAAAGTGAAAAATCAATTTGTGCAAGAAACCTCCCGGAGCAAAATTTCTCGCTCCCTCACTACGTCCGATCCAACCATACATCAAAGAAGATTGAACAGCAGCAAACTGAAAGTTATTATTCTGGAAAACAGTACCATAGAAAATAATCTCGAAATTGACAAAATGGAAATAAACTTAACGGAAGAAGCTAACAATACCGGTAATCTTTTAGATTCCATCCTTTAATTCTGACAACCTCTTTTAAAGCCTCCTCCCACTGCTTTGCCGTATCCTTCCCGGAGTCATTCTCGTGCTTTTGGAGGGCTTGCCTATATAACTCGGTCTTTAGCTTAACATCATCCGCGTCCACGTCGTAGAATATAGGGAGTATCACTTTCTCAGCATCGTCTCTTGATGACTTCACTATGTGCGCGAGCTCGCGGAGGCACCACTTACTTGAAGCATAGTTTTTAGAGAAAATCGGGATGTAAATTCTGGATTCGTTGATCGCTTGCAAAAGATTGCCTCTAATCTCTTTACCGACTCGGAGCTCTTCGTCATCTTTGAAAACGCGGATCCCTGCTTGTTTAATGGCTTCGTAGAGAGAATCCGCGATGGTTAAGCGGGTGTCGGGCCCTCTAAAGCTCAGGAATACCTCGTAGCCTCTCCCCAATTCGCCATCATGGCTACTGCTTGCCAGTGCTGCCGTCGCCACCGCCATCAGCTGCCTCTCTGATCCGCCATCATGGCTACCACTTGCCGGAGCTGCTGTCACCGCCTCCATCACCGTCACTGCAGGCACCGCCATCTCTTCTGCCTCACTCTTTCTATTCATTCTGGGAGGACGATGGAGTGATTGATCTCTTAATCTAGTCCGCTGGGTGACTCGGAAATCTGAGTCTGATCCTTGAAACAACTTGATAAAGCTGTGGATGTCTTGATCAAATCTCCACAAAATGCTGGACTTCTGTAAGATTCAAGTCTGTAGTTGGTAGTTGTAGTTGGTGTTCTCTAGCTTGAGTTGCGATAGTTAAAAATAATGTTCAGCATGCAAAAAGAACGGCAGTGGAAACGAGCCCTTATGAAGAGGCAAGTCTGTTTGGTCTCGGAAACAAGTACAATAGACCAACTAAAAAATGAAGCTCTTCCCCTCTATCCTTTGTAATACACGAACATCAAATGAAACTTCCCTTACCTTGTCCAGTTTGCTCCTTTGTAATACGCAAACAGAGTGAGATCGCTCGGTTGAGGAAATAATCCTTTGCCTGGAAGTCACTTGCAGCCTTCCTTCATAAGCTTAAAAGAAGGGCCATACGGATCGCGCTAAATAGGAGGCTAAGTTGAAGGAAGAATTGATGGAAGTCGTCGTCGGAGGTGATCTCGGAAATATATTTTATTATTACATTGTTACTAAGCTCCATTTGCCTGGAAGTTACCTGCGGCCTTCCTTCATGTATATAAAAGAAGAAGAGGAAAAAAAAAATCAGACTTGCACCAACTAATTGAAGAAATAATTGATGAAAGTCTTTAGAGGAACCGTCACGTGCTACCCTTGCCATTACTTTGTTACTATGTCCAGAACACTAATTCAAGTTTTTTGACATAAAATAAGTAATTTTTCGGATTGAATTTTTATACAACTAGCCGTAGTTGTGTAAGGCTCCCCTCAGTTAGACTTCCAAAATCCCCTATAACGATGTTATGAACACACACACTTATCTTGAAAATTTTGGGCTGCTATAAAATCATATGCTGACTAGAGTTGCATGTTAACTGCAAAATTATTCACTATTGCGATAAAGTTACATGAAACTGAATATGGACTAAGATTGCACGTTATGATTGCACTACGATACTAGATTGAACGATGACAAAATGAAATTTCTCGCCGATTGAAATTACTCACTAAATAAAATTGCATGCTGATACTACAATCAAATGTAGATTCTATCAAGATTTGATTCATCCCTGTCGCTTGTTTATTAATTGATTTCGCATTGGATTCATGTCTGCTTAATTGGACGTTTTATATGGAAATTGCGAAGAAAATGTGGCTCCTCTCTCACAATGATTCCAACAAAGTTGAAATTTTTCAAACATTTTAATCTCGAAGGTGTGACTTTTATGATTTTTTGATAATATCAACCCAAGCTTGCTGGTTTCTAAACACGCTTTGCCGTTCTTGCTAGTGGGTTGCCATTCTCCAAATATCTTTCGTGGAAAATATATTTCCGATATTATATTTTCCTATTTTTCTGGCGTTTAGATTGTTAAGGAAAACAAGTCAACAAACACAACTCTACTTGATGTGGAATTTGGCTATATGTAGACCAACGCGTATTAAGTGAATTGACTAGATAAATACCTTTTTCTTTGCCTTCACAAGAGGGTCGGACAAAGACTTGACGATGGACCTACTTATGTTCTAAGCAAACACGAAAGGCCACAAATTTGTTTCCAATTCGAACTATGCAATTCAATCATGGCATGAATCACGGGATACCAGATGATTTATGCAGTACGATTCATAAAAGAGCTGATTTCAATTGACCCGTTAGGTCCACTCAAATTTGGCGTGACCACAAAGGAAGCATAATCGATGATCCCCTTTGATCTTTTTGTCTATTTTGTTTTTGGAATGAGGAATCTCTTCCTTTATTTCTAGGCTAGAAAAAACAGATTTCAATTGCTTTTGTTATGCTAATTAAATTAAAAAAGGATTAACTTTTCTCAGCTAGAGCCAAACTTCCATTCTGCTAAGCCAAACAAAGCATATCTTCTTACGTTCGATCTAGATTCGCGCTAAGTGGCATGATCAATTAATTCTTTCTTTTATTCCACCTACTAGCATGATGTATCAGTAAAAAGCCAGTTTTTTGTGCTTCGTGTTAGCACAATCTTAAATATTTCAATTAGAATTTTATTCATGAACAGAAAGCAATCGAGCTCATTTATACTCTGCTTAAGAGGCTCAGGATATTAATCAAGTTTTTATTTTTATTTTTTGGCCAGAGGTTTCTCTTATTTTGTTCAGTTATATGTTGGACGTATTCGACAAGTTAGTATATATTTTCCACTTGCCATTACTTTGTTATCGTGTGCAACTTGCCTGGAAGTTACCTGGGGCCTTCCTTCATCAGTTAATTAAAAAAAAAAAAAAAACACCATTCAGACTCAGCACCAAATAGAAAGCTAAGTTTGAGGAAATAATTGGTGTAAGTCTTCGAAGACGAAGAGGTCGTCTCGGAATTATATTATATGATTGCATGTTCTTTGAATGTTTGGACGCATTCCACTTGCCATTACTAGGATATTTTGTTCCATTTGTCTGGAAGTTACCGGTGGCCTTCCTCGATGAGTTAAAAAGACCCTTTTAGATTCGCACCAAATGGTCCAAGGCGAGTCCTCAAACATCATCGATGTGTGAACCGAGGCTCTATGTGATAATTTTCGAATAATTACTCTCAAATATTATAAAGAAACGACTTTTAGATAATACCGACTCCATTTTTTTGTTTGAAAAATTTGACATCCAGTGATTGAATGTCATTGATTGAATTTCTGAATGTTGACTTATGATATGAAATTTGATGATTGCATATCTTTGCATTGTGAATGAAATATTACCTTCGAATCAAGCATTTTATGAATCACCAAGAGAGTTTAGCCTATGGCTAGGCAAACACGTGTAACCCCATTATGAGGTGGTGCTTACATTTCATATTGGCTCTCTCAAACTCTATCCAAAAAAATCCACAATGTTATGTCTAAGTCCTGAAAGGAAAATTTGTCTTAACCTGATAACTCTTATTGTCGGGACAAGGTTTTTGATATTTTAATTTGATTGTATGGAAGGGGGACAGTTAAAGAACCTTATATTTTGAACCCTACGAGCTTAGCAGCATACTGGAAAAGTAGTTGAGCGGTATGCTTTGGAAAACATATTTTAAGAGACCAGCGAATATGCTTTGCTATCTTATAGTGTTATAATTTGGACATAAATCATAACATCCCAACCACAGGTGAGGGTCCCAACCCTCACTGCCCCAGGCAATAGGGATGTCAATGGGTCGGGTCGGGTCGGATCGGGTTTTGTTGTTACCCGACCCGACCCGAAACACAAGGGTCACACCCTATGAAGGCACTCCTACAAAGACTCACTGCAACAATACTGACGAGTTGCGTCATGAACTATCAAAGCACACTGCATCAAACCCTTTTCGGTGAATAATTTATAACATGACTGCAGTAGAGCAGACAGTATCGTGAGAAGTCCATTGATATGGAATTTCTGGAAAATTGCCCACGAACCATGTCATTGACCCGCCGGAGAGATTATTCTACCAGGCTAGCATTACTCAGGCTCATAATTTTCCATGTCCCCTGCCAAAGCCGGATATTGAGTCCGCGCACTTTGTTAGGCTTTGTAGTTTCTCGGAAGAGCAACATTTGTGTACGGGCAGAGATGAAAAGTTCCTTAAAGATGGGATTCCACAGCTTCCGTTGATTCTTGCTACGAGGCAAAATTGTCTCCTCACTTTGAATGCCGTGCTCAAAGCCAGAGCTCTGGAAATGGCAGCTGCTGCCTAAAGACGATCTTTTCATCCCCATATCTTTCATCCCGAATGCAAATGGATCGCCCCACGAACTGCTCACCGTTCGGAATTTTGAGACGTGAATTGAAAAAATCAAACTGAGAGCCTGCTATTTTATTGATTTATTCCCAAAGATGAACATCCTATACATGTCGCATACCCACCATGAGAATGAGACTATTGCAAGGATTAACTACAACATACGTATAAAAAGTAACTATCAGAATCCCCGGTTGAATTTCCTGATTGGGGATGCACAACTCCAGTTTTGGGGAGAGAGAATCGAATTAAACGGACAAGATGCCATAAAAATTATTCCAGTTTGTTCGTTATGCTAGCGTTGCCCTCTTTCCTTTCGCATCTCTCGACTGCAATGAACAAGTTGTCGACAGATTAATGTGGGGAACCATATAAGTGAGAGAGAGAGAGAGAGAGAGAGAGAGAGAGAGAGAGAGAGAGACCTGAGCAGCAGTAGATCTTTTTGAATTGAGAAATTCGCTGTAGATGCTATACAGTCTTCTCTTCTCAGAATCTGAGACTGATGGCCTTGCCTTTGAAGCAACAGACTTCAGCAGAGAGTCGATTATAATTGGCTTTTTCCCATGCTGATCGACATCACCTCTGTCGAGAAGATCATGAACAGCTTGAAGCTGTGCATCTGAAAGCAGAGCTTGAAGATCAGCTCCACTGAATCCTTCTGTCATGCGAGCTATAGCATCTAAGTCCACATCACTGGCCAAGGGAAGCTGCAAAAGGGCATTAAAGCAGATACTTAGGAAAACTTATGCGTTGCCCAGTGGTTGCCAATTTTACTGCGTGATTATACTGAATTGAAGTGTAATATAATGAGGTGAATACACCCAGTATGTTCCTAATTAGTGAAAAGAAAACAACAGGAGAGGATGACGATGTCTTAGAAAGTTTATACTAAATGATAACCAAAGGTAGGTCCAAGTCCGGTTTCACGGATCAGCTAAACATGCATGTCTTACATTTTTTCTCAGCAACATCAATAAGTGTTATTACATCAATCAGTCTCAAGGTCCTAGGTTGAAAACAATTTACTCTTAGACCTCCAAACTTACCTAAGCCTCACATGAGCAGGTTGTAGATCCAGCCCTTTTGCAATGTTTTACTCAAATTTACAACGCCTAGAGTGATTTGGGGCAAAACAACTTTTAGAGAAGGGATTTTAACTTTAACTTAATGGGTTATACCAAATGTACTCTGTCAGATGCTGTAAGTTCTTACCAGGATCTTCAAGCTCAAGATAAACTCTGCTTCTAACTCTCTATTTTGTGTGTGTGTTTTTTTTAAATTATTCACTGGTCATATAATCTTACTGATACATCTTCCTCGAAAAAGTAGGATTGCGGATATATAGTTCTTTAACAAGCAATGCCATAAATTTCAATTGGTAAAACCCGTTTCAGACCATATTAGCAAGCACTGGCAGAAGGATGGAAACTAGGTTTCTACCTTCCTTGATAGAACTTTAAGAATATCCAGCCTTTCCTGTTTAGAAGGAAAATCACAGAACAGAAGTCGGTCAAGCCTGCCAGGTCTCAGAAGTGCAGCATCAAGTAAGTCCGGTCTACTGCTTCACATAAAATGCAATTAGATTAGCACTAAAAGCACACAAATTCATAAATATAAAATAGAGGAAGGATCTCAATAAAGACTACATGAATTAGAATCATTAGGTGATAGGTGAACCCATGACCCCTGAGGAAAACAAAAGAGCACCTCATGCAGCAAGGATATCTGACATATATGAGGAATTGCACTATGCTTGATGTCACAAGATTGAAACGATTAGCATCAGTTGATGCTGTTGTAGAGGCTCAAGATCAGCTAAATACACTTATTTAAGCTATTTCAGCGACTGAAAATATCACGCAATCCAAACTTTTGTTAACTTCTGCAATACAAATCTAGTTTATCCAACACCGTGTATCTGAGGTTAAAACAGTTCTAAATCAATGAAAAGTCATGTGTTGCAGTTTATAGTCTGCCTTTAAGGATTATTACAGAGTCTCCGCACTAACTGTTTCCTAGAAAATGTTTGCTGAAACATTCGTAACAGACGTGCAATTTCCACTAGCAGTTTATAGTTAGCACACTATTGGAAGAGAGCACTTTTTGTTACCATGTACGACGAAATTATTACCTTGATGCCGCAAAAACAAACACTCCAGTTAAAACTTCAACACCATCTAATTCAGTCAAAAACTGCAGCAAGGAAATACAAGACATTAGAAATTCATACAATTAAACAGATTTCACATGACCACCTTGAAAGTGCTATTGAATGCAAGAAACTAACTTGATTGACGACGCGGTCGGTGACCCCCGTATTGTCATGCCCCCTCTTTGGAGCAATGGAATCAAATTCATCGAAAAAGAGAAGGCAAGGTGCTGCAGCTGCTGCCTTCGAGAATATATCCCGTACCTGTAATTTTCTAATTGCCATAAGTTTCAGATATTCAGAACTGGTCCAGTCTGCTGACAGAATCCATGCCATCCATATGCATAATGGAAAATCCAGTACAAATTTGATCATTGATTACAAATTCCCAGTAGAAAAGCTTCAATCAATTTACATCTTAATCTTTCTCTTAATCAAATATCATAGAGGATTCTCTCGCATCATCAACCGTTTTAAGGGCACTTCAGTGGTTATGGGAGGATCCTCATTGCTGTTGTCGGCAAAGACATTAATTAGAACACCTTGCCTGCAATGGGTGGATCCTCATTGCTGCTTTTAGTTTATACTATTTCAAGTGTTCACAAATATGAAGGGACCTCTATTAGATGCATACAAAAGCAACAGAAAAAAGCACAAATTGTGAAATGTCCGGAAATAAATTGGTTTAAGACAATTGCACAAGGTGGAATACAATCAACATCATTGTAGTCGAAAAGAAGCCTCTTACAGCTTGCTCAGAAGCACCAATGTACTTATTCAACAGCTCAGGCCCTTTCACTGACATGAATCGAAGAGAACAAGCTGCTGCAGCGGCACCAACAATGTGTGTCTTGCCACAGCCTGGAGGTCCATATAAAAGAACGTTTGATCGTAGCCTTAGAGGAGCTTGCGAAAACACATTTGGGAATTTCGAAGGCAATTCAATCATCTGATATTTCACAAAGTTAACAGATAAGAGGCATGAAAACATTTCATCAGCACATTGAAGAATGATAAACAGGAAGATCAAATAGTTTTATATAACAAGTTAATATTAAAGACATTATTAGAAAAGAGTTTGAGATAATTTCCAGTACAACCGGTCTCTTCACAGTAATTAAGGACTGTTGCTCAGTAAATATGTACAAGCACGTCAAGAAACAGATAGATCATGTTCATTGAGAATCATGCGGGTTTAATATGGTACTATTGACTTGAAAAGATCCGTTCTTCGTTAAATTGCTAAATTTGCTTGAGATAATTTCCAGTACGACCAGTCTCTTCACAGTAATTAAGGACTGTTGCTCAGTAATTATGTACAAGCACGTCAAGAAACAGATAGATCATGTTCATTGAGAATCATGCGGGTTTAATATGGTACTATTGACTTGAAAAGATCTGTTCTTCATTAAATTGCTAAATTTGCTAAACCTATTCTAGTGAGAATAAAATTCAAGGGAATTGTAGAAATGATACAGAAACTAGTGGGCTTCAGAAAGGAAATAAGAACTTAACCTTAAAGCACAACCTTAGAGACCATTTCAAAACAAGCAGAATATATTATTCACTCATTTACTAAAGTATCTAGTAAGCTTCAGGGGCAAGGATATTAATACTCCAAGCTGGAAGCAGGAAACTAAACACCAAACAATGAACCACCACTTAAATCATTCTACAATAGTAAAAGTTCACATTGTGCTGACAATTCCAACAGAGATAATTTCGCTGAAGGAGTACAGTAGATTCTAATCAGTAAGGATGGCTAATAGCAAGATCATAAGCAGACTGCAATACATTATTCATCGATGAGCCTTCATAAGGATATCAAACAGGTGAAGGAAAATATCACAACCTAAGAGCCACTTGAGACATGCATGAAAATAAGAAAAAAAAAAAAAGGCTGTATTTGTCAGAGACTCGGTAGCTACTCTCAAAAGCTAGCTACTTGGAAAGGGGGATTTAAGTATACTAGCATAGCTTGTTTTACTACTGCTCAAATTAGTGATCCACTGCTACAGCTATTGTTCCATAAAAGTTCATGGTATAGGTGTCAGGTACTATCTAAAGCCCATCATATAGGTAAACTGTTTTCCATCAACACAGGAAGGAAACTAAGACAATAAGAGACTTGACTTAGTATTTTCCTGATATTCTTGAAGAGACCTGACAAGAAATAATGCATGTATTGAGATGCAAAAATAAAAAGAGAGAAACAAATATCAAAGTCATGAACTTCAGCACACATAGAGTGGCCAATTTTTATGGCTAGTTTCCATTAGTCGAAGTACACAAAGAAAAGAAGATTTACTGTAACCATCAACAAATAGGGAGTTTACAAAAGGCCAGTAACTTTGTTCATCAAACAGAAAGGTGAGAAAACATTTTACCTCCTTAATGGCATTCCTGATATCACTAAGTCCACCAACATCATCCCATCCAGAACGACCACCTTCAGTAGCACTTCTTGTGATATCCCGCATAGCTACTGGAAGGAAGTCATGCAGTGCACTCGAAAAATCATCTCTGAGAAGACTCATCTTCTCAGGCCTCTTCAAAGACAATGAATAAGGCATAAAACGGCCAACAGCAGCATGAATAGCTCGATCAACTAAGATTTCCTGAATGAAGTCAATAAAAGATTTTGGTTCCAATTATTTTACAGGTAATTCAAATGTAGAAGACAACTAAAATACCAGACTGAAAAGACACTGATAGCATGCACAACATAAAGTTCACAACAATGATATAGCTTATAGACAAAACGGCACACATCTGAAAGGCCATTTTCTTTTTCAGCGTTTATCTATCCGTATTATTATCTGCTCAAGAAATAGCCTTAATGTACTACATTTCCCAGTGCAGCTTCAACAAAGTCTCTCTAAACATATATATATCTTGTTGACATCATTTTTCTGAGTTTCAAAGATGAGGATTTAAGTGTTTCTCCCATAATGATATAGAGGAAATTGTCACTTATTGTTTGTGCACCAATCATGGACAAGGTATACCTCCAGAGCCATATATACTCTTTGGACATCTTAATTTGGACTCAGCACATTCTATGGAGCAGAAAATTTAGTTGAGAGAGAGAGAGAGAGAGAGAGAGAGAGAGAGAGAGGAGGAGGAGGGGGAGAGAAGGAAAGTTATCCAGGTCAAATTCACCATACCAAATCATAGGCGTCATAACCATCACATTTGGATGCCACTTCATGTAAGATTTCGTCAGCACAATCTAACGAACGCCTCTGCATTTCATGTTTCAATATTGCTTCACGTTCCGTGGCAGCAGGAGCAGGCAGTTGCACATGGAAGTCAAACCTCCCTAGCAGTGATAAAATGTATAAACTGCAGTAAAAGTACCGAAAAGGAACAAAGCAAATATAAAGGAAGACATATAACATGAAATGTTTTCTTTGAAGATGAAAGACACTCCAGCAAACATGAGGCAAACCTGAGGAACTCAAGGACTGCGGTAGTTTATCTAGAGCTCTCACTGTTGCAAGGAAAGCAATGGGTCCAATTCGACATGAGTTTGTCCTTTTTTCCTGGATGACATTTTTAAATGAGAGATGAATCGCAATAATATTCCAAACGATGCATTATAAGTACTAGTACTTGCTAGTAAACTATTGAGTAGGAAATGCCTCAAAAAATTTTGATGCTCCTGCTAGAATATTTAAATAATAAACCATGCATTCATCTAATAACTTAAGCTTTTAGAATAGTTGGTTGGGGTCCTAACAAAATCTTACACATGGTATTAGAGCTAGAGCTGGAGATCTTGAGTCCAAATCTTTCCGGGCCCAATTTGCTTCCATAATTAAATTTTCACACTTAGTACTACGCAAAAAGACCAGACTAAGCAAAACGAGGAGTGTTACAATATTTAAATAATAAACCACACCTTCATCTAACAACTTAAGTTTCTAACCAAAAAAGGGGGAAAAAAAGCTTAAACTTTTAGAATAGTTGGTTATGGTCTTATCAAAATCTTACACAGCTCCCTATGCAAAATCAAAGAAGATGTTTAAATACGTGATTAGTTTTTTTCCAAAGAAAGAAGACTGGAATTGGGGGTTTAGGAACGTGGCTCAGTCATTCATTTGCCCACGAACTCAAAGCTTAGCAAAAGGTCATTCTTGCCACTAGGTTTCCACTGCTTGTCTCAAATAAAGGATCTCACCAACCTCTCCTCCATGAATCTAATTTTCACTAAAAGCAAATGAGCTCTCACCCATGCAAGTATCAGATCATGCAGTCACGCCCCAGAGAGTCTTTATCCCTTGCTCTTGAAAAGTTGTAACAAAATGAAAAAACCCTTTTGCTGCAGATCAGAAATAACAGTCTTTGCTTTCTCAGCATTGAGCTTTCTCTCTACTCAGATGTTATAAACAGCTCTATGTTTTAGCAAACTAATAGCCTCTAAGGCTGCCAATATTCCATTGTGACATAAACAACATTTAGGAAAATATGATATAACAACTAAAACAGTTTGCAACTTCACCAACTACCACTAGAATGGAAACTCCATTCACAGTTAATAAAGTCTCCTAATCAGCATTAGCTGCTCCTTTCTCTCATCCTCCAAACACGCAAAGAAGATAATATATCCCAGCATACTGGAGTACTAACACATGAAACATGGAAGAATATTGCATATATCTCTTGTAAATACTTCCAATGAAGGGGCAATGCATAGGCTGAAAACATTTTGTAAATGTTCGCTAAGCAATTTGAGGAAACTAGCTTACCGCATAATCATCTACAATGTCTATGAGAAATTCTGAAAGTTCCATTGCAGAAGTCGACGATACTGGCCCTTCTGAATCAGAAGAGGAAGAAATGATGCTATCAAGATCATCGAAGACAACAAGTGAAGGTGCATGATCTAAAGCATTGGTTACGTATCCAGATAGTTTCTGACGGACAAGGGAGCCCTTCTCTAGGGCAAACCAAGAACAATCAATAAAAACTCTGCACAGCAAACAAAAGGCCAGACTTAGGTCTCCAGGTAATAAATTCAATCTATTCTGGCTTAGCCAAAATTACAAAAACCAAAGAAGTCATCTCAAATAAATAAATAAAATAAATTAGTTTTCATACATGTGAGCAAGGATGTCAGGCTGAAACTTCAAGTGCTTCGCAACAGCTCTTGCCAATAGCGTCTTCCCAGACCCCTGATAAAAGATAGTCATGACATAAAAGATAGTCATGACAACTATTATAAAGCGAACTACAGAATACAATGCTCCAATGAGAATATTAAATACATTAGGACTATGGAACAATACATTTAAAAGAAAAAGGTCAGATAGAAGTCCAAACTAATTGACTAACATAGTTCATATACTAACTTTTGCAGGCATTTACTTCTACTCATCTAATCAAACAAGGTCAAATTGAACTATGTCAGTGGAGAATATGTCGTTGAGATAAACTCCACAGGTAAACCGAGTGAGACGCACAAATGAGCAAGCTATCTCAACAATTACTCAAACAAGGGTCAAAGAGCAAGCCACCTGGATAGTACATGGAAATAACCATCCCCATTTACAAGGTCCAATTTGGCATCTGAAGAACCTACTGATGAAGATAGCATATACTACAAATGATTCATGGACTGTATGGCACTAAGACCCAAAATCCTCTAACAATTAACAGCATGATGCGCTCAAAAGCCACAAAATGTTTGGTAAAGAGAAGCTATAAGTGATTAAGACGTTGTGCAGTAAACATTATGTAGATTTATATTGTTCAATTTAGATACAAACAAGAAAAAGAAGACATCCCTTAGAGATTTTATCTGATTGTCTGTTACATTGATTCAACGAGCATACTTTGTCTGATGAAATAGACAAGGACACCTATCCACTACCATAAGATCTCAAGAACAGCATTTACTTTGTCACTGGCTTAATGTTACTCAGTCATTTCCTAAGCATACTAAGATGCCATAATAATTGACATTTTACTTTCAGGATTGCCAGAGTCACGAACTTTTTACTTTCAGGACTGTGCTTTGACCACGGATAATCATGAACTTAAACTTATTAGATCGAAGCTCAACGAACGTAAAACATGATTTCACAGGCCTCTGAAGGTTAGAGTTGAAAACAGAAAATATCAGAATGCTTTCTAAGTTACATATGGCAGGCCCAAAAGTAGAAATAAGATTGTGGGACATAGAGTACAGAAGACAGGCACAAGCCGCAATCACACAGTGCTTCCATCCACACCCAATGACAATTAAGCTAATGTTTGTATAGTCTTATATTGCTGACAAAAGCTGAGCCCAAACTGTTGAAAATTCAAAATTTACGGTTATACTCACAGTAGGACCATGAATTAGGACATGTCCAGGCAGAGGAAGATCATACTTGCTGAACCACATCCCAGAAGCTGAAGAGAGCAAAACCATCAACCCTGCATTATTGAATTACAGTCATGATGGGATCTGTCGAAAGGTAATTACGTTTTTCCTTGAGGTAATAATCAAAAGTATGAGGGAGGATGGCTACATCCACCAAAATCAGATAACACCACCTAACATAGCAGCATAAAGTCGTGAAGAAAGTGACTACGTCCCCCCAGTTTCCCACACAACAAGTATATTGTCAGAATGGAGTCAAATTGATAATAGCAACCTCTTAATAAAAACAAAAAGCAGCATGCAAGAGGGTTTCAGTTCCCTTTAATTTAGAGAAGAAATGAAGTTAATCTGTAGAAATTGAAGTAGTATACACAACATGAAAGTAGCATCCAAAACTTTGAAATTTCCATCAAAACACAAAGAAAACTTGCAACATCTTTGACACTCGGCTTCTGCATATAGATGATGATCAATCTGGATCCATAGATGTTTAGCAACACCAAATCCAGATCCTGTTTTAAACTAAAGAGATTGACCTGAAGTCTGAAAATGAATTTACCTCCTAAATGAGGCCATTTCCAAACAGTCATCATGACAGTACGGTACAAATTGAGTGCCATTTCATGCTAGAATACCTAAACTAGTGCTTGGAATTTCAACCTCCAACTGCTTGCCATAAAAAGGAATGAAGTCAATAGCTGAGTTCATTTCTTCCTAACAAACAATCAGGACTAGATGCCATGGGATTTTTAACTCAGAGGAGGTCACTATGCCATCAATTCCCAAACACAGGAGAAAGGTTATGATGTTTGTATCAAATAGATCACATCAGGAGGAAAAAATTTTCTGTATCAGTTGCAGTTTAGGCACACCCAATTCAAAAAAGGTCATAACACTCTTTCTCTTCCTTCTCTGTCCAAAAGCAATCTAGTCCATAGTCCTAGTCTGGATATCTTTATACATCAGCTACAAAAAGTGAAGTGCCTAAACTATTAAGATTTCTGTTTCCTAGTCAGCATGAATATTTGGTGCTTTAGGAAAGGAATTCAAGCTAGTAGGGGTATCCTGTATGTATACATGCTCCTCACTATCTCTCTCAGAGCAGAATTATGTGCCCCAGTATAATCACTATAATCATTTTATTGTCATAATAACAAATAACGAGTAGATGCCTACAGCTCTAATTTCTAAGAGGAAGTACCTACGGTTGATAACATCAGAAGCAGCTTTCTGCATCCAGCTCAATGAAGATAAATCTGCATCTAAGCCCTCCTCAAAATTTTCATCCTTGGTATAATAAAGGGAAGCTGGGTCACCCCAATCCAACTTTTGGCCCAAGAACTTCATATCTTCATTGCACTTCTCTTTCCCTTCATTAAATGCTAGCTCATATGCACTGAACTTCTCACGTTGGGTTAACCCACCAGATATAATCAGAGAGAATAATATTGAAGTTCTCTGTTCTTCCAATTTAGATCTGTTAGCTAATGAAGTGTTTAATAACTTCTCCTCTCCTGGAGATCTAAACATGCCCATTTTTACAACAAAATGAAGCAAAGTCTGATTTCCCAAAACCAATGAAGTAACTTCCTTCTGAGAAGTAGAAGTAATAGCATCACGATGTGCCAAAAGCCAGTATTTAAGAAGACATTGCAACCCAGAGCCGTAAGAATTCTCATCGTCCTTGTTTTTAGAAAGCACATGAGACAGTGCATCAACAACTTTATTATGAGAAGACCAGTCTTCAGCATCCATAGAAACCCCCGTGTGCACATCCAGATGCATCTTTTTCTTGCTCTTGTTTCTGTGCAGATTAAGCTCTTCTTCCCCATTTTTCCCAGGAGTTTTTTCCTTCCCTAGCAACTTAAAATGGGCAGGAGAGACCAATATTGATGAAACGTTTCTGTTCAAATTTGTAAAAAAACTCTTCACGCGGACCCCTACAAACAAGAGGGAAAATCATTCCGTGGCTTAGTATTCTATGCTTGTTCTTCTGCTACATAAAAGAAGTCAACTAAAGGAAAATACGCATTAGCAAACTCAATTGAGATATTACAAGTCCAGAAGCAAATTATACAAAAGCAAAAACTTGCTGAGTAGTTGGCCAACTGAATTAAAGATGACAGATTTTCATAGACTAGCATGAAAGGATACATGCATGCACTGGCACCAAATACAACATCAGGTTTTGTTTCCCCATTGCCAACAGAAAATACAATACCTAGACATACCTCAGTTGAAACTAAAAGAAAATTAGAATACAAAAAGAGCTTTCAAATTGATAAGTAGGTTAACTCATTTTGCCACCAGTAAAGCATGGGAAGTTGTTGTGACACCTATCCTAGAAAAGATCATATGTAAGAATACCTAAAGTTTGTAATGTACCACTTAGTTCATCAAATTTAACAGTTATCAGGTACTCGCGGCATCATCCTTCAGCAATAAAAGCAGAGCTTCTTATGTCTTTTGGTCCTTGGACAAGAGACTTGAAAGTCATTTTTCTAATTCACCTTCAACTGTTAATTGTCTATGTAAGTTTAGTTGTTTATGCAAACAAGCAGATAACTTAAAACAGCAGCTTGTGATGTTACCGCAGTGTAACAATAATATGGTCTCTAAAAAGTTCCAGAGAGAAGATTTTATAGCTGATCATATATATAAGCACTCAAACTCAAGTATCCAATGTACATTGAAGATGTGAGCACAATGGGATTTTAAACCAATCAAAAAGTAAAATGAGCTGAAAGGAATTTCAGATCTTTTACATTGTAAGAACCTCTCCCATGCCAAAATAATTGTACAATGTTATTTCCTAAGTACAAAAGAGTCATTTAAACTGGAACCCATCCATCTTAACTTGTAGACTAAACAGAGAGACATTGCAACTCAGAATTCCAGGGAAGAAGAAAATTGAAAGTTTAAGTTCAAAGATGCAACTACCGACTACCTTTACGGGAGAAAGGGGATATGCAGTTCTCCGTCATTAAATCTTATTAAATTTTCAATGAAATGTTCAAGAATTCCTCAAACGTGAGAACCTTCCAAAATATTTGTTTAGCAAATACTGAAAATGCAATTAAAATTAGCAAACAACAATGTACACAGCATCCCTACTGGAGAGGTTACTCCACCAATATAAGAAATTACTTAAATAAACTCCAAGTAATTTGACACTGGTGAAACCATTACCAATGAAAACAGAACAATTAAGAAAAAATAAGAAGCTGCCAGAGCATTTAAAATAACATAAAGTACTACCAAACAACAAAAACAAAACAAGCATTTGTGCGCCAACACCTATAACTGGAAATAACACGTGATTTACATAGGCAAGCAAGCAAAATTTTACTGCAATCACATTATGCCAAATCAAAACAAATGGAGTCATTACATTTATTCAAAATCTAGGAAACTTACGTACACGAATGAAGACCAACTCCAAGATACATGCAAAGTGACTGCGAAATCATAATATGTCCTTTGGCCACAGATTCAGAAATCAAAAGACAAACTACTGCATTATGTACTTCATTCTTCTTGATTCCTCCGCTCCCTTCCTTTCCATTCAAATTGATTTTCGGTCTGAACGAATTGTTGGTAGGATTCATGTTGCTCTCCTTTGCTGAAAAGGGTGTAATAAAAACTGTACTAAGAGAATCAGAGCCAAAGCTCCTAGCAGTTTCTGGATGAATATAAGCGATAGCTGTGAGAACTATCCCTAGCTCAACACCATTGACTATATTCTTGTGTATCAATCTCTCATCTGGTTCTTGAATTCGCAGTAATGCCCTTTGTAATTGATGCTTCCCGTCAGGAGACTCTGTGGAGTCATTTCTCAGCAAATTCTTTTTGCGTCTCTTTGGAGCAACGGCAACTTCAGTCCCAGGCATAAGTTGGACTGAGAAAATTCTCACATCAGTCATGTTGGTACAAACATGCTTACAAAAACAGGTTATGCATCTATACGACAAATTTGCACATTGCTTAACCTATCAGGAATAGCGGTGCGTGAAATTCCACATTATCGGGGAATGATGAAATAGAGCATATTTTGCATGCAGTTGTAGAATAAGAACTAGATCCAAAATGTTGCAAGAAAAAGTACCATGAGGCAACATTGAAAATAATCACTTTAGTGAATACACACACTGAATCTTAAAATCATACCGTAAAAGGTAACACTTCATCTTCATCACGTTTAAGTTTGAGTAAACAGTAAAAAAAAGGTACAATTATCCAGCAAACAAATAACCTCTAATCATTCTGAAGAAAAAAAAGCAAGATAGTGATTCCATGAAGCTTAAACATCAAAAACTGCAACAATTGCTTGCTGAAGTGCCTCAACTACAGTAAAGATAGACAAAGCAATTGCAGAAGATTTAATCTTACCTATAGTTTTCTCTGGATATGTAGAGACAACACGAAATGTGATGGCTTGGCCATGCAACCACAAGGGGAAGTTCATTTTTTCGTGAAGAACCCGAACCTGCAAGGGAAAGAAAACCATGTAATATAGTAAGAAAGAGCTTGGATGCTGCTTCAGAAAAGGATGCTACATGGCCATTGTAGCAGAAGTGAAGTTAAGACTATATGATATATGAGGTAACACAAGTTACTGCATTGGAACAGCAATAACATACTGCACAAAACTGGCACAACCAGGCTTCAAAGTTTTGATTCAAGAGAAAGAAAAGCATGCCAAAGAGCTAGCCATAATTCATCATCTAAATCCTAAAACTTTCTGCGTTGATAGACTCATCCCCAACCTCCACCCCCTTCCTAAATAAGAAAAAACCAGAAAGTGAATAACAAATTCATAAGATAAGAGTGACTTAAAACTTTCTTTCAGAGTCTGAGATTGAGCCTTAAGGAACTTTAAATTATTTAAATTGCCAGCAGAAAAGGCATTGGTGCAAAAAATGTTAGCACAAAACATGGCTTGCTCATACTCAACAAGACTTCCAGAAAAAGAAATCCTTATACCAAGGATCATAAAGTATCTATGATCCAGATACAAAAAACTGTTGACAGAATTACCTGCTTCAATAGAGCAGCCTCAGCATGCTCTGAGTTTAGCTCCAAAACTTCCCAATCATCCTCACTAAGCGGCTCCACCATAACTAGAGTAGCATTGGGCAAGTTTGATAGAACACGCACTTTAACAGCAACTCGATCAGGTAATGAAATGCACTCAGAGAATTGCTGAGAAACCTATACAGAATATGAAGTAGTCACAAATATGGTAAATGAAAGTTCCCAAAATGACATGTATATTATGAGTTTCTAACCTAGTATAACATGTCCGAATGAAATAACTCAAAAAGCAAGTTATAAACGTTAGCTGCGAGGAGAAGAGACAAGAAACGCAAACCTTATGTGAAAACAAAACCATAAATCTGAAAGGATTCTGTATTATGGCCTATTGCATTAATATCACCAATAGAAGGCATTAAGATACTTCTCAATTTCACTGAATTCATTATGATACAAGAGCAAACGTGCAATTAATCATCAGATACAATGGCCATACTGCTCTTTCGAGTGTAGGTTCTATAAATATGTAGAGAGAATCTGGGATTGAAGAACATGGGACATTAATGACACAACAAGTGAGACCAAAAGCAAGTGATAAAATTTCAAGATCTAGAATAGCAAAAAATGAAGACAACAAAGCTAAGTCTGAATAAACTGAGAAGAAGGTGGAGGAGGAGGAGGAGGAGGAGGAGGCTGTTGGTTGCAAATCTAGTGATGAATGGGATGAAAGCATGGATGGTGATGATAATGCCGAAAGATGATGTGGCTGATATTTGTGAAAATTAGGCTATCTTAGAACTTAGAAGTTCAGAACTACTGAGTTTGAGTTTTAAATTGATAGATATCAGATTCATTTCTATTTTATGTTTCTAAAGCGTTCTTATTGATTTAGCAAGCACCTTCCTCCACTGGGTGAGGGCCTAGTTTAGCGCCTAGCGACCTAGGCAATTGGGAGAGTCTGTGACTTAAAAGCACCTAGCGCTTTTAACAAAACTGATCCTTTATATCCAGGACTAGATGGTTTCATGAACCAGCAAAACAAATAAATTGTTTGGGTGATGAGATCTCTGTAATATTGACCCTTTTGACTCTAGGAAAAAGAATTTCCTTAGCTCTTACTCTTACCTATGACTATTAGTCATTCCCATAGTTTTATTTTTAAGATTCGTGATCTTAACACTCTTTGAGAAAACTAAGCTGATGGAAACAACAAGTCGCATTAGACAATTTTCAGTGATTAGAATCCTTGCAACTGGTATAATAAAAATCTTGTCAATTCACTCAGAGAAGGCAACATAACTCCCAAAAATTTTCCCTACAAAGGAAGAAAAAAGTTATACACTCCGGACTAAACCGGTAGCTGGCATTTGCTGCCGACCAAAGTACAGGAAAGAGCCATTGTGTGCGAGAAACAGGACTTTCAATCTTTCAAGAGCTCCATCTTGATGCAAGTAACCGCATCCTATCTCCATAGCTATACCACCAAACCCAAACAAACCATTTCCACTACCATTTCTGCCGTCCCTCTGACCATGTGCCGAAGCAAGACTCAACATAACCTGCTAAAACACAGAGCCACTCCGCCGATCGCAACTAATGGTTCCCCAAGTAATTACCAAGAAAAAAAATCTACTCCAAACAAAAAAGAAATAAAAAAAAAAAAAAAGTTTCAAGAGCATCCCAGAACGCATACCAAGAACCCATCTTCACAATTTCTCAGGACAGCCAAAACACCAATTCCGCACACAGAGAGACACACACCCACAAACGACCCAGCCCGTCTCCGCTCACTCAATCGATCCCCACATCTAATTCACCAAAACTCCACACGCTAACCGCAACCAAGCCTCAGCAATTTCCAAAGCACGCTACTCCCTCCGCCCCCCCCTCTTCCTACGCAGTTCAAGTGGCAAAAACACGAAAAGGGAACTCTTCTTTTTCCCGCACGAGAGAGAGCGAGAGAGAGCGAGAGAGACGAAAACCTCGATCGCCGAGGAGGATGACGTGGCGCCGGACCAGGCGACGACCCAGGAGTCGCGGCCGCGGAGGCAGCGGAGCTCGAGGGCGAGGAGGGGAGGGAGGAGCCCCGAAGGCGTGGACTGCTGGAGGGTCTGCACCAGCGGCAGAGGCAGCGACACGAAGCAGTCCTCCGTGCCCCCCACCGCCCTCACCTCGAACTCCAGCCCCATCTTCTTCTTCTTCTTCTTCTTCTTCTTCTTCCTTCTCTCTCTCTTCAGCAGGCGTGGAGGTCTGGCATGGGAAGAAGAAGCAGCTATCGAAATGGTGTGCCGGGGAAGAGAGAGGAGAGAGAGAGAGAGTTTGTAGTCTCGAGGAGATAAAAACCCGGCTTTGGGTATTTCCCTGTTGAGAAAATGGTCTTGAAAAGGGTTTCTTTATTTTTTTTTTTTTTTTTTTTTTTTTTGGTCCTTTGCCACTTAAAATTGAAAAGAATTGAATCATCGAAACTAGGTTTACACAGAGAGAAAGCATACGTAAAGGTTTAATATCATGTGAGATTTGGTGAGACCATAATTGATTATTTAAAAAAAAAAAGTTGTTATTATACAAAGACGTGGTCTAATACATAAATTTTTGAACTTTCTTGGCGCTAATTAGGCCCGAATTGAGTATGAGCATAAAATCTAAACAAAACTTGTAAGCGCACCTTAATTCATGACGTTAAATCCTTCACCTTCCACCTTCCCAATCTTAAAGCAAAACTATTACTAACCCTTCTGATTCTATCAAATATATATCTCCATTCTCCAAGCACACCTTAATTCATGGTGTTAAGTCCTTCACCCACCGGATCTTAAAGTGAAACTGTAACTAACCCTCCTGATTCTATATGACATATATATAGGAATTTTGGATAGCTGATAAATCTAAAAATTCATGGATGATCAGCATTTCGGATTCTTTAATTTAGGAATCCATTTAATTTATGATCTAAAGTCCAAAGAAAAGGGACGTGTAAGTTTCAAGAGTGGGTTTCGACTCCCACGCCCTGCAAGAGGCAGGGCAAAAGTCTGAGAGTGAGTGTAGAATAGGAATAGAGTAGGACTGACCAAAAAAAAAAAATCCAAAGAAAACGATTCAATTCACTGCTTGTTTCGCAAAATTCTCACGCCAACCGTGTTACCTTTTTTTTAATTATTTTTTTGGTTTGAGCGTTCGGTATTTGCTTGAATGCAAAAAAATTTCTTCATACAATTGAAAGCGCGGGTCATATCCTAGACGAAGTGGATAGTTCCAGTTTTCCAATGACATTTGACCTTTATCAAGAAAACGAACCAAACTTCGTTCAGCATTATTTAGAAGATGTCTCAGTTAAAAACCGCCGACAAGCTTTTTTTTCCTTTCTTATGCTAAGGTAAAGTGTTTGCTATTCCAATGTTATAATTTGCTTTAGCCAAAAAGAGAGAGAGAGAGAGAGAGAGAGAGAGAGAGAGAGAGTGTGTGATGATGAGGTTAAGCCATTAATTTCGACAGTTATGATTTTTTTTTTCTCGTGGTTATGGGCCGACAGCTACAATTTTCGCCTTCAAAGGCGAAAAAGTGAGATTAGAAAGAGATTAACAAACTTACTCTGTATTATCTAGAATATCAACCGAGAGTTTAGTAATGAATGACATTATTGATCTTAGTACTTAGAATAGCTTCATAAATTCTCGAAGAGTAGCTAAAAGTACTTGCGAAGCCACATTGTCCCACAAAAAGTTTCCTAAAGCCAAAAGAAACCTATGCAGAAGCACATGTTAGCGCTCTTTTTCAATCCAATTTATCGAGGAAGGTCCGCAAGGCATGAGCGACTTAGAGGAGACTCGAAAGCATCGAAACGACGACAATCCAAATAAATAATTATGCGTTGCTTGTGGGTATGATGCATTGCATGCTCAATCTCGACTTGATCGAATCATTTGTCACCGAACCTACATAATATCCCCCCACGCATGTGTCATCGACCAGATGTTTCAAGACATAATGGGCCGAGGAAGTGGCTAAGATGACCTCATAAGCCTTAAAACTTCTAAGGGCCTATGAACTTCACGTGTGCTCCATAATATTCTGGGGGACAAAATAGAAAAATATACACTTGTATTCTAGTGTATGCCTGTAATTAAAGTGGGCTATTGGTAGGTTGGAAAGTTGGGATATTCACAATTAGATAAAGAGAGATGTACTAATATAATTAGAGGGTTCATTATAAATAAGGTTCTCCACCCCTTATTTGTATCCGCAAACCATCTAAACACATGATGTAAGAATTCAGAACTTTAAAGGTTTATGATTAATTTAGGCACGAGAGGCTAAGACCCATAGCCCACATTGGCTAGGAATAGTTTTTACAAAGAAGAAGAAGAAGAAGAAGAAGAAGAAAAAGAAGAAGAGATATATAAGCATCTTAGAATAGATAGTGAGTTTTTTTTTTAAGGAGTACATGTCTCTCTTCAAAAGAAAATTAAATCAACTGAGTTATCTACTCTAAGACCATGAAATAAATTATGAGATTTAACCATTTTGAAGTGACACCATCCGCAATCGTAATGGATTTCATGAAGAAGTAATTGAAATACATATTTGCAAATTCCGTAGGACATAGACATTTCCCACCTTGGAAAGGCTCCGTGCTGTACTTAGTTGTTGGAGTTTTCTTGACTCAAAATGTTTTAGTTACTTTCGGCTTAGTATTATGTGGTGATTTTGTTCCCCTACATTATGATTCTTCGAAACCTATGTACACATTGCTCTTACTATGATATAAATCTATGGAAAAGAAGTAACCAATCATGTACTTTATGAACCACCGGCCGTGGTAGCTCCGTTAGTTAAGGCAGGCGGCTTCTGTGATCCCCCGCAAGATGGGTGAGAGGTTTGATCCCCAGCATGAGCAGCTAGGTGTATTAAGCGTGACACTGTGGTGGTGGGTCCTGCGCTAGCATCACCAGGGGGTTTACGGCGCAGCTGTCGGCTGCAAGCCGATTCCTCCTGCAAAAAAATAAAAAAATAAAAAAATCATGTACTTTATGATCCTCCAGCACATGCTTCCCCCCTCTATTAAGCTCAAGGTCATTAGAAGGGGATGAGAGATCGCTGATATCCAAGAGACTATAGGAAGTGACCTAGAATCTGATCTCCAATGTCCGAGAGACCACTGGAAGTGACCTAGAGCCTGTTGAACCAAGATGTAGTTTCAGATACGATAACCCGAAAATATTCAAGCTGACAAGATTCAGCAATCCCACAACATCTTGGAACAAAACGTAGTTAGAAAAGTAAAGCGAACTCTCAAGGTGTTATCAAACACGAGAAAGGGCATACGGGAAGACAGGAGAAAAATAAAATGAAGCAACTAAAAGAGGGAAGGGAGTTAAAGAAAACCGACCCCTTTGAGTAGGGGGAACTGAGGAGGTTATATTGTAATGTTATGTGTACAGATTACAAAAACAATTAAAGAGCGCGGTCAACATAACTTGCTTGGATCACAAATCCACGTATGTTTCTTTACCTTCTAATTCACAACGAGCTATTATTTACTGCATGCCGTAGAAATTTGGTTCAATGAATGAAATAGCTTATTTTGCATGTCGGTGATTCCTAATGAGCCAGTTAAGAAGTAAAAGTTCAAAAACAGTTGTTGCGCCGTACTTGGCTCAGTTTTTTGCGCCGTACGTAGAATGAGCAAATCCAATAATTTTTTTCCTCACTAAGGATTTCTAATCTACGCTCCGCACTTAGGAAACTGCAATGACGACATCTGTGTTTTTGCTAGGCTTGTGGCGAGCCTAAGACTAGGGGTATGCATGGTTCGGGTGGGTGGTTCCCAACCTAGAATCGGGAACCACCCGCTAAGAACCGGTTCCAAAAAATTGGAACCGGGAATCGCCCGCTAGTTGCATGGATTCACCTGAGAACTGGACCTCCAGTCCGGTCCGGTTCCTGAGTGAATCCATAGAAGCGGTCCAATCTTAGCATAAAAAGGTGAAGCTTGAAATAAAATAAAATAAAATAAAAATTCTTCTCTTGTCAATGCGATCAAATATAAGTGATTTCTGAGCTGGACCCATTAACCAACCAGAATCCCTAACAAGAAACTACAACCGTGACATGTATCTCAACGAAGTAATGCACAATCACCACCAGCTAAAATGCACACGTAAATTAACACAGCAATTAGAAACGTAGGCACATTTGCAATGCATATCAACAAGCAAATTAAAATGCGGAGATTTCGGTTCAGTTCTTCCTTGGGGCGAAGGTGGGAGGTGACGATAAGTTACCAGCCGGTTGCTGTCGGGGAGCGAGTGGTGGAAGATCTTCTTGACAAAATTGGAGTTCGATTTTAGAGCCGGGGGGAGATGAAGCTCGGGGAGATTTTAAACTAAGAGAGACAATATAGAGTAGGAGAGTAGTAAATTGAAACAAGATGGTGATTGGAGCCCTAAATTTTAGATTTGCTAATTTCAAATTTTTTAATATTAAAAATTAATATATTATTATAATATAACGGGTCAAGTCCGGGTGGGCGGGTGGCCGTATCCGCCCATGGAACCGAGAACCGGACTAGTACCTACCGGTTCCCATAAATTGGAACTGGGAACCGGACCGGTTTCCTGGGAAACTACCTGTTCCGAGCGGTCGGGGTGGGCCTCGATTCTTTTGCACACCCCTACCTAAGATTTTCGACTTAGCTTTTTTCCATGTCTTTATGTGCTAATACTCAAAAGGATTATTGGATGTGCAACCGCAAATCAAATTTTCTGACTTGTCATAGGCCGGCAAGGCTCAAGCTCACCCAATTCCAACAAGTGGAGCCTCGCCTAAGGCCTTGCCAATCTGGCAAGCTTGAGGCCGACAAGCTAGATTGGGGAGGCTCAAGGCTCCCCAAATGTTAGCAACCTTGAGCTCGTTTGAGGTCGATGGTTCGTCCCTTGCTTGGTCGGTCGCCGGTCATTAGAGGAAGATGGAAGAAAGAAGAAGAAAGAAAAATAAATAGAAAAGACAAAGTAAAAAATAAAAAAAAAATAAAAGTAATTATAATTATAATTATAATTATAATGCCGATTTTTTTTTAAATAATTTTGTAAAGGTTGAAGGGGTAAATAGAGTGTGTGTGTGTGTGAGCCTTAGGTTGGAAATGGGTCATAAACTCAATCCATTTAGACACATTTATTTTAATCTTTAAAATGTTAAACCTATGTAAGGAAAGCTCTACAAAATTGAAGTGATCCATATAATAAATTGGTCATATATAGATTTGAGACCCATTTTGACTAGTTTACTCATTACCTAGGTAACTTTTATCCATTGTACATTGTATCTCATATACTTCAAAGAGTTAGACTATTTCCTCAACATATACTGATTACATCTGCTCCCGTTTTGATAAATGATCTTTTAATGATTTTGCACCAATTATTATATATAAGAGAAGGACCATACGATTATAACTCAATTTTGTTGCAGAAATGCTATTCAACAATGAAACACGAGAAGATTATGTCTATTAATGTTAATATGAAATAAAAGAATTATATTTCCGGCATAAATGAGTTTTGAATTATTATATCATTAAGTGACCAGTGAAATATGTTAAATAAGGTCACTCTAAAGATACGAGTATTGGTGATGTCTTTTATCTAATCTGGAAAATTCAAACTGTACACGCACGATCATGTAATAATTTTATTTCCCCTTTAAGGACCTCTTTGAACGAGAAAAGTGCCAAATTAGCCCCGTTAAAATCACTCTGTTACCATTTGAGTATTTGATCAATAGATTTTCGAGTGTCTGACAATCATGGCTCAACTTAACATGCGCTCAACTCTATTTATTTAGATTAGCCAAAAAGTGAAGATTTGTATAATGTTCGCTCTCATGTTAGAACTATGAAAATTTCATTTTTGAGAGTAATAATATTTTGAGAAAAAGCCTTCAAAAATTCTAAACCATGTCTACTGTGATATATTTACCACCAACATTTTATTTATTTATTTATTTATGACAAAAAAAAAACCCAAACTTGTATCTAGGCGAAATATTTGCCCTTTGTCAATTTTCCATCAATGAATACCGTTAAAAATTTATTTTCATAGACCACAGAAGGCAAATTATGTTGACAATAGTGCCTACGTGGCTTAAATGAAACAAAAATGGCATCGTTTTGGCTTAAAAATCATTCCACTGAACCTTGATAGAGGGTAAATGTGTAAGGTGGATATGAGTTTGGAGTTTTTATGTCACAAGAAAAAATTTAAGGCAAATTTACACGTTCAACGAGTGTGCTTGGGCTCTCTTTCTGTCGAGTAAAAAGATAAGCAGTGCTTTCAATAAAAAAATATACACATTCCCGATTTAGTTAGTTACTTGAAGAAGTGCCTAAGCAAACTCGCTGAAAGATGAAAGTCATCTATAAGATGTATGCACATCAGCGACTTTTCTGTGTGCAAGTGCAATCTTCCAACAACTTCACGACAACGACTCTTGCAGCGGCGAATCGAGGCCATACTGTTTTTCTTCCGTCGTATGTTCAGAGGAGTAACATCATGCGGCGACGTCTTTGTCAGCGTCCTCCCTGTTAAAGATTTCTGCAAGAATCGCTTCAGGGGACGAGAGTCACATTACATCCTTTACAAGAAACCATCTAATGTCTCCGAGACATACTGTATAAAGAGTAGTATACTTATATTCTTTTGGTACATGTGGTAGGAAAGACGGTCAAGAGAAAACCCTTTTCTTTTGCTCATCTTCTTGGGGCACATGGGCTCGTGTGGAAAACTTCTCCTTTGCTCGTGTTCTCTGGACGCACGAACTTCAGGAGGGGACTTTCTATCAAATCATGCAGACCGGATCTAAGATTCCCTCCAGAGGAGAATTCTCTGCCTTTCCCCTCGACAAAGAACGCCCACCCAACCGTTCCCTCTTCTTCAAGAATCCAAAACTACGGTGGCAGAGCCCCCACAGCAACGAGATCAATGAACCTGCTGATTTCTAGCTGTGGAAACAGGGGAGACTCCGCCTTTGCTGGCCGGCGAGTCAATGAACCTGCTGATATCTTAACGTGCCGTGGTGCAAAACTACCCACGGCACGTTAATTTAACTCGTATGTTGTTGTGAGGAACGTATGCACGTTCAGCTTCCACGTAAGTGCGCTCGAAAACTCTCGATGGCTTGATTTTTGTAATTATCAGGTAATTAGTGTTATTAATCTACTTATCGTGATCAATTTGACCTTCACCATCATCCCTCGGTTGGAATGTCATTTGACTTGCCTCCTTTTAAGGGAATGATGCGTTGTTGGAGATAACCGATGGAAGAAACCTTAAGCAGTTCAAGTGATAAACGTGTTCGTTTTCTTGGTCAAGAATAAGGACATGAGGGGAGTGTTGTTAGTAGTTTGTTTGTAAACCAAATCAAGAGGTGCTTGTCCCACATTGATAAAATATGAGTGTACACATAGACGAGATTTGGCACTAATCAATAATCATTACTTTTTATTTATTGGAAAATTTTGATTTAATTTTATAGAAAATTAACTATTGCGTCTTTTTTTTTTTTTTTTCGTCTCTCTCTATTCCTATTCTACACTCTCGCTCGGACTTTTGCCCTGTCTCTTGCGGGCGTGGGGTCGAAACCCACTCTTGAAACTTACGCGTCCCCACCCCATCCCCCCTGAGAAGGTGGGGATTTGAACCCCTCACCTCCCCCTTCCATGTTGGAAGAGTGGCCACTGGGACGAACCCCGTTGAAATAGTGCAATTGTTTAGGAGGAGTTACATTTACTTTTTATTTTTTATATATATTTAATTCTTAATTTTATATTTCATCTAACGGTTATCTCAGAGTTCATAACTATTCAAACATAAATTCTTGATCCTTGGAAGGTTGTGTCTATTCGGATATAATTTCTCGTTTTTTCTTATAAATTATTGAATGTGTCTATTCAACAATAATCTTCTTTTTCCATTTTTGTTTTCTTTCGAAAAAAAAAATACAACCATTATTTTTAATTATTTCCTAAAGAGACTCTGGAGAAATATTAGAGTTACTATATAATATTCTCATTTGAGACTTTGTTATATCTTGAAGGAAATTTGCCTCACGCCTCAAAGTCCGACTTAATTGATTCGAAGCCATATTTTTCCAACATGTGTCATAATTGACGGGACTAGTCAAGTCTTATATGTATGCATTCGCTACATTGGCAATAAGTTTGAAAACTTGTAGGGTAAAAATGTTAAGATCTTCGACAAGGAAATCTTGCCGCCCTCAATATTAGGTGCTTGCCAAATTGCTTGTACACAAATTTTATTTCATTAGCCGCAGTGCAGACGTTGGGACTGCGCAATTGTTGGCATTTTTGAGATGGTCGAGAGGGGCTGTCCTGAGCTTGAGTGGCTCGACTAGTGCCGGTACAATCGTGCCGTGCACACTTAGAAGATGACCGACGCCGATCCTATGGAACACTATTGCAGGCCAACTGGTCAGCTTTTTCCGCAGTGGGATCGGGGAACACAAGCGATCCATCAAGGCGAGAGAGACCAAGGCGAAGATCATGATCATGACGAGGATTGAACCGGCCGGGATCGTGAAATGGGGTCCTAGGCGGCAGTCCATGGTTACGGCTAGGACCGTCGTGCTATTTTGGACGGCGATTGGGGGAGCTCAACAAGATTTCGCTCTCTTTGGTTTGTTTTGCTTGAGTGCAAATTATCGCTTTATATTGATAAGTAATTCGTGCATGCATTTACCTTAATGACTTTGGAAGTATTTGGTGCTGATCTTAATCCTCCCTTTCTGTACTAGCAAAGAATGTGTATATATATTTAGGGAAAAGACCACCAAAAACCCAAAACTTTGCCCAAAGCGACAAATTTACCACAAACTTTTTTTTTTGTGACATGAAAAACCCCAAACTTTGCAAACTGTGACACATTTACCTCATTAAAGGCATTTTCGTCTTATTCTTTCTGTTTTTTCTTTTTCTTTTTATTATTTTCTTCTTTTCTCTTCCCTCCGTCGGCCATAGCGAAGCTGGCGGAGGGAAGCCGGCGTCTGGCGAGGGCGGCCCTCACCAGATGCCGGCTCTGCCATGGCCGGCAGAGGGAAGAAAGAAGAAGAAGAAAAAAAAGAAAAAAAGTTTTTAAAAATAAAAATACCAAAATGCCCCTATGATTTTAGGTAAATGTGTCACACAAATGAAAGTTTAGGATTTTTTGTATTACAAAAAAAAGTTTGAAGTAAATAAATCACGGTTAGCAAACTTCAGGATTTTTCATGTTACAAAAAAAAGTTTTGGGTAAATTTGTCACTTTTGGCAAAGTTTAGGGTTTTTGGTGGTTTTTTCCCTATAATTTAATCTTGTGTTTGTTAAAAGTATACTTGTTGACTTGTTTAATTTAAGATATCTTGTGCAACTCTATAGATTAGTCGAGTTGGTTAAAATTCAACACCGATCTACACCCAGAGGGATGTATCATGTGTGTAAATTCCCGCGGAGACAACTTTATTTGGGCCGCTCTGCCCTTTAGTCTTGGTGATATCATGCAATTGCGGCTGGACAAGAGATCGTCGCGATAGGGTTAGCTTTCATGATGAAAATTGAAGATATCACATAATATCTATTCATATGTTTTAATTATTAGGACGTGCTGAGTTTGAAATCACATTTGCACTTAGGCCTCTTCTAGATCCATGTATCCTTAATTTATTCGTGTTTTAAATTCTAAAATCGAATGTAACAAATAAAATACCCGTCCTAGTCGACCAAAATTAGAGAGATTGGATTGATAAGATCTACAAATAATTTATCAGCTAGTTTGAACCCTCATATCGATGTGGTGCTCTAGCCTCTAGTTCCATGCTCCAAAACTCTTGTAAAAAAGAAAAAATGATTATTAGTGCGTGCATCATCAACGTAAAGAACTTTTTACACATTTATCATTGGATGGGTGACATGTGTACTCAAAAATATTAGCGTAACCGCATTCATCCGCGTGCTCATCCTTTCAATGGTGAACGTGTGAAAAATTTTCTTTACACCAACAATAAACCTAAGGGGTGTGCAACGGAAACAACTCAAATCGGGAACCATTCGACCAATTATGGACAATTCACGGAGAGGGCGGTTTGATTCCAAATTCCCATTTTTAGAACCGGTGGCCGGTCGGTTCGGTTCCATGTTCCAAGGTGGGAACCAAACCAACCGGACTGGACCGATTGATATAAAAAAAAAAAAAAAAAAAAAAAAAGGTTGAGAAAAACCCTCCTTCCCTTTTTAGGTTTTGCTTTTCTCTCCTTCCCTTTCTGCTTTCTGCTTTCTGCACCTTCCCTTTTTTGCTTTCCCCTCCCTTTTGATGATAAGGAATTCACGTAACAAGCAAGAAACTACTTGGGAAATATATCCCTGGAACGATAATATTAAGAAGGAATGCTCAGTCATACTAGACATTACCTAGAAGGCAAGACTCTTAACTTACTCCATCTAAACCAAAAGTATTTCATTTAATTCACTCCAAAAAAGAAAAAAAAGGTGAATCAAGAATGCGCGCTTATTAGCATCACACTAGCTCCTTTGCAATTATGTTGCAGTTTATGAATTGACAACAAGGCCATGAAGTCACCGAACAAAATTCCTTTTGGAAAATCTGTAGAAAAAGACAGAGGTATCAACAAAACAATCCACTCTCATCAGCCCATCGGCCAGATGGGGTCACTAAAAAAGGACCGATCCAACTGAAACAACCACTTATCTCCTCATCCTTCACTGCACAGTCAGAACATCCTCAAGCCGCGAGCACCAACTCATCCAATACAGCGACAGACAGATAACAAATTACTGGTTCCATCGGACTGAATTGATTAGCTGGTCCAGTTCCAGTCCTAGAATCAAGGAACTGACCTGTCCGAATTCCGATTCTAGGACTGATCAGTCCAGTTCCCAGTCCTAGAATTGGGGAATCGGTCCTTCCAGTCCAATTCTTAGTTCCACCTCAGAATTGGATTGGACCAAGAATTGATTGGTCCTAAATAAACCTAATAAAATTTTTAAAAAAAATGTTATTAGATTCACCTACGTAGTCTCTTGAAACTTTTTAGACTCCAAAACAATTGCATGTTTTTTAGACACCCCAAGTTGAACAAATTAACAAACGTTTGATTTTTCAAACCCTCATGGCCAGATCCAAAATCAGGTTGCGACCCCCGAGACTTTGCATTCCATTCATCAACAAACCATAGGAATGCGTACCCTGAATTAATATCCTCAATCTATCGGCTAGACAGAAGGAATTTTATATTATCCGTCAATAGCTGGCTGGATTCCATGCTCATCCGTCTTGTTTTCTTACTTAAAAGAACCTATAGGAAAGAACAAAAAAAAATTGTTTCAGACAATTGTGCCAAAGAAGCACAGTCAAAATATAATTTACTAAAATCATGCAGACCCTTCTTGCGCCAATGAAATTAAACCTCAAGAAGTTTCCTAAGCTAAAAAGACTATGCAGATGCCAATGTTAGCACTTTTTCAATCCAATTTGGCGAGAAGGTCCGAAGTGCAAGCGTGAGTGCGACTTAGAGCTGACTCGAGGGCACTGAAACAGCAGCAATCTGGATAGACGCATTATGCATTATTTGTGAGTAGGATGCACCGCGCTCAATCTCGACTTAATCGACTCATACGTCACCGAACCTGTATAATGTCCGGCCATGCATGTGTCATAAACTAAGCTTTTGAGGCACAATGGGCCAAGGAAATGGCCAAGATGATGGGCCAAGCCTTGAAGTTTCTAAGGGTCTATGAACTTCATGTGCACTCCAGAATATCCTAGAGGATGATATGCGAATTCACAGTTGTATTCTAGAGTATTCCTTCTAATTAGAGTAGATAAGTAAATGGATATCCACCGTTGGATAATGGGAAATGTACGGTTATAATGAGAGGGATCCATGTATAAATAGGGGTTCTTCTCTTTCATTTCATTACCTAGAAATTTAGACACTAACATAAACCAATATAAAGCTTCTCTCCATAATTCTTGGCTTTGAATTTTTCGATTTTATCACTCTGAATTCTTCTGTGGGTGTGAGTAAGATTGATTTTATCGAAAAATGAGATCCCGTGCCTTACTATCAATGGGGAGCATCAATTACATCCCTACAATTTTGAAGAGATAAGTGTATGAGAAGTTTCGTAATTTGTCAGGGGAGTATGACTTACATCCCTACAATTTTGAAGGGATAAGTATATGAGAAGTTTCAAAATTTGTCATCAAAGTGTAATTACAAGGGGCATGGCAAGTGTTCCACATCATCTCCCAAGAACAAGGAAGATCTAGGTAGTGGTATTCAACCAAGGATTTCATCTAAGACTAAGCATCTTTGCCCTTGGGCCAATGACGCAGCTTGTGAGGTACTAACCAAGCTACATCTATTGCTAGTTGAAATATTTATGGAATGGCTCCTTCGGTAAAGCCATACAATTACTAGTTCGAAACTTGGTTGATTATCATTTTTGTTTCAGATCTACAAAAAAATTTCAAGAAGGGAAAAGTGTATGAGAAGTTCTGAAATTTGTCATGAAAGTGTAATTACAAGGGGAATGGTAAGTGTCCCACATGGTCTTCCAAAAACAAGGAAGGTCTAGCTACTAGTACAAAACCAAAGATTTCATCTAAGATTAAGCATCTTTCCACTTGAGGCAATGACTTAGTTACTTAGTTGTATTCCATTCATTTCTCCCCTGCGAGGGAATTCCATTCATTTCATTCGTTTATGCTTGTAATAATCTGGATCATAAACTCTATGGATCCAAGATGATATACATTGTAATGTAATTTTCGCATATCAATAAAATTCACATTTTGTTAATAGACGTGTGAGGTTTCCCAAATCAGTCCTATGATGGGCCTATATTGTGTTATAGATTTAAGGCTTGCAACCTTTGGAATAAGGGCAATATGAGTTTTGTTGAGAAAAGGGTCTAAAGTACCTAAAACAAAGAACTTTTAAACCATTTGGTGCACTTTTTTTTTAATTGTCTCCCAGTGATATTGACAAAACTATCCATTCAATCTGTCTAGACTTGGTGCCTTTGTAGCCCTCGATTGGAAAACTGCTGATTTTACTACTTCTAATATCGTTGGCCTTACTATAGCTTCATTCATTTCATCTCTGACTATGCAAGGACATTGGTCTAAAATCAACTGAAGATTTTTGGGGCCAATTGTGCCATAGAGACTATGATGGAATATATTTATATGTTGTTTAATTAGTTGAGGCTTCCTGCACCAATATTGGTTGTCTACTTTGTTTGTGTTTCTGTTCAAAAATTATTCCAAGGAACAATTTTTGATCAGAAAAACGCATTTGGTAAACTTGTTCCTAGAAAAAGAATAGAAACATGTTTGGTAAATTTGTAGTCTTTTTTTTTTTTTTTTAATATTTTTATTTTATTTTTCATTTTTTTCATTTTTCTTTTTTTCTTCCTTGTGGCCGGTCACCGGCCTTGGCCATGGCTAGCGATCGGCCGACGAGGGCTGGCGGCCGGTGAGGCTCGGCCTCGCCTTGGCTGGTTGAGCTCGGGCTCGCCTAGATCCGGTGAGGCCGAGCGAGGCCGAGCCTCGTTGAGCTCGCCCAGCCACCGACGAGGCTTGGCCTTGCTTGGCCACTGCCAGGTGGCGCTAGATCTGGGTGACCTCGAGCTCGCCCAACCAAGGCGAGGCCGAGCCTTGCCAAGGGTCGGTGACGCTTGGCCTTGCCGGGGGCCGGCGACACTCCGGCGAGGTCGTTGACCCTTGATGGCGGTCGCCGGCCTCGGCCCGAGGCCGGCGACGGCCAAAGAAAAATAAGAAGAAAAGAAGAAGAAAGAAAGAGAAGAAAAATAGAAGAGAGAGAAATTTTGTTTCTTAAAAATGTTTCTGGAACAAAAAAATAACTTTTTCTTGTTTCTTATTTCTGTTTCAATTTTGTTCCTGGGAACAAAAAAACAGATTTGGAACAAAAACGCAAACAAACACGTTTTTGTTCATTTTTTGTTCCCGGGAACAAAAAAACAGAATTTTTGTTCATAAATAGAAAAAAAGAATACAAACAAACACACCCTTAATCACCTCACAAATGATTTTATATGACTGCAATTTTCACTTTTTAACTACTCTATTATGATAATACTCTCAAATACTCCAATTGTTTTTTTTTTTTTTATGGTGAAAGTAAGAAACAAATACTCCGATTGTTTTTAGATCACGAGTCCAATAATAGACAATCTTGTTGAAGAAGTAGAAGTTCAAAATGAGATCATCTAAGGAGTTAGAGAAAAGTAGAAGCCATACCTTTATACAAAGTGGAAAGGCGTTTTAGAAATGCATCAAGGCAAAAATAGCATTCTAAAGTCGAACAAAAGGATGAAACTTTGGGAGGAAATGCCTAAATGATATTTATCTCCAATGAAGAAAAATAGAATATTAAAAGCAATACCTAAGGTGTTGGGATACTCAGTATGAATGGACAGAAGTACCTGGAACAATGGCAATGCTAATAATTTATATTTGTGAGGACAACATAAGAAAGACAAAAGCACTCCATAACACGAGAATGAGAAATGTTGTCCACCAACTGAAAATTTGACTTGCGCATTTTACAAAAGGCATGTCAAGCGTCCCACATCGCCTCCCAAGAACAAGGAATGTCTAGCTAGTGGTATAAAAGCAAGCATTTCATCTAAGATTAAGCATCTTTGCGCTTGGGGCAATGACGCAGCTAGTGAGGTACTAACCGAGGCGCGTCTATTGCTGGTTGAAAACTATTTCCAAACCCCCTCTTTGGCCTAGGTTCAAGCCTTGGCCATTGAGAATTTCTGGAAGGGCTCCCTTTGGGGTAAAGCCCTACAATCATTAGTTCAAAACTTATTGGTTTGGTTTGAATGTTATTTTTGTTTCATATAATTTTAAAAAATAAAGTTGTTATTTATTTTGAATGGATAATTGTATCAAAAATCTTAAAATTTGTTATAAAATGTAATAAAGTCTTAAAACTTTCAAAAAGTATTAATTAGATATTAAAATGGATCGAATTGGTTCAATTAACTAAAAATGCTGCCTAGTTTTTTTCTGTAACTTTCTTAACTCACTCACCAAGCGCCACATTAGGAAAAAAATTGATTTTTTTATTAATAAAACATTTTTTTAAAAGGAAGAGATTAAGTAATAAAAAACCTAAAAATTAAATGAAAAACAATAAGTCTTTGGGCGAGCTTTGACGAAGTTCAAGCAGCCATGACATTACCAGCTACCATGGTCATGAGCTTCCAAGCTCCTTCGCTACGATGAAACTCGAGTGGCCATGGCCAAGGGCTCGAGAAGGCTTAAGTTACCATGGCCAAGAGCTCCAAAACAAGCTCGATGAAGCTCAAGTAGCCAGGTCGAACTCAAGGAAGCTCGAGCAGCCAATGATTACGAACTCTTATCAATCTTGAGAACTCAATCACTGTCAAAATCCACAAATCGAAAATCATGTTTTCAACAAAATTTCATGAATAATAAAAAATATCGATCTTTCTATCTTTGGAAGCAAAATTGCAGTTCTTTTTCTCACTTCTTCTTCTATTGTCAAGAGCCTTTTTCCTCAATAGGAAAATGTGCTTTCTTTTGCAACATGCAATTTCCCTAATTTTTGTCTTCTGCTTTTGTTTTCTTGTCAATTCATAAACTTGTATTTCACTTCTGCATCAAGATATGAACTTTTTGTTTTGGTCTATCTTACTCTAACTTTTAACTCACTTTTAGACTTCTGCCCGTTTTTTTTTTTTTTTTTTTTTTCAGGACATGAGAGTCAAAACTCACACTTGGGCTCCATTCGTTTCGTGGAAAATGAAATGTTTTCAGAAAATATTTTATTGGAAGTCATTTTCTAGGAAAATGACGATATTTTTCGATGTACTACTAAAACCTGAAATTGAAGTAGAAAATATTTTATGTCGTTCGGTATCTCATTTGATTTTCCTCCATGCACTTTTTTTTTATCATCTTTTGTTTTTATTTTTTATTTTTTGTCATTTCTTTTTTATTTCTTATTTTATTTTTAAAAATATATATTTTAAAATTATTTTTGTATTCTTCTTTTCTTTCCTTTCCTTTTTTTCCCTCTTTTACTTTTCTTGAATTGTTTGCCGGTGACAGCTGGCGAGCGTCGCCTCAAGCCTCGTCGCCGTCTGAGCATCACCAGTCTGTGAGGCCCGAGCCTTGTGGCCGTTTGGCAACGCTCGAGCATCACAATCTGTGAGGCTCAAGCCTCGTCATCGATCTACAAGGCCTAAGCCTCGCCATCGTCTGGTAACGCTCGAGCATCGCCAATGGCCGGCCGCCAACCTTTGCTAGGTCGGCGACCGGCCAAAGAAGGAGGAAAAGAAAGTAAAAAGAAAGGAAAAAGAAAATAAAACTAAAACTCGATTTTAAAAAATAAAAACAAAAGTAAAATATGTAAAGTGAGGTAGAAAAAGTTATGGAAAATGTTTTCCATTTCCCCATCTCAAGGTGTTTTTTTTCAATAATGGAAAATGTTTTCCTTGACTATTTTATTTTCCATGAAAAGAACGTCGAAAAATTCGAAAAAATATTTTCTCGGAAATTATTTTCCATGAAACGAACGGAGCCTTGAAGTTAATTGTTCCCACCTCGAACACCCTTTGAGAAGATGATGATTCGAATCCCCCACCTACCTACCCATTTTCATGTGAGAAGGTTGGCCATTAAGACAAATTCCAGTGTTTATTCGCCCTAGTGGCCACCCTTCCAATATGGAAGGGGGAGGTGAGGGGTTCAAATTCCCACCTTCTCAGGGGGGATGGGGTGGGGACACGTAAGTTTCAAGAGTGGGTTTCGACTCCCACGCCTTGCAAGAGGCAGGGCAAAAGTCCGAGAGTGAGTGTAGAATAGGAATAGAGTAGGACTGACAAAAAAAAAAAAAAAAAAAAAAACTTGAAGAGACTTTTTAAAAAAGATTTTCCCTCTTTTTTTTTTTTTTTTTTTTTTTTTTCAGGCTTTCATTTTTTAGGAGAATTATTTATTCTTTAAAGGCTTTGTCTAGAAAATGACGTCCATTATCTAGAAAATGCACATTTACAAGGGCATGGCAAGCGTCCCACATCGCCTACCAAGAACAAGGAAGGTCTAGCTAGTGGTATAAAACCAAGAATTTCATCTAAGATTAAGTATCTTTGCACATGGGACAATGATACAGCTAGTGAGGTACTAAGCGAAGCGCATCCATTGTTGGTTGAAAACAATTTCCAAACCCCCTCTTCGGCCGGGTTCAAACCTTTGGCCATTGAGAATTTCCGGAAGGGCTCCCTTTAGGTAAAGCCCACAATCATTAGTTCAAAACTTATTTCAAAACTTATTGGCTTGAATGTCATTTTTATTTCATAAAATTGCAAGAAAAAAATTTAAATTGATCTATTTATTTTGAATGGATTATTGTATTAAAAGTCTCAAAATTTGTTGTAAAAGTATAATAAAGTCTTAAAATTTGTTATAAAAGTATAATAAAGTCAAGTCTTAAAACTTTGACAAAGTGCAATTAAATATTCAAACGGGTAGAATTGGTTCAATTAACTAAAAATGTTCCTAGCTTTTTTTATGACTTTCTTAACACACTCACCAAACGCCACATTAGGATTAAAAAAATGATTTTTTTAATAAATAAAAAGCATATTTAAAAAATCATTTTTTTTAAAAGGATGAGATTAAATAATAAGAAAACCTAAAAATCAAATAAAAAACAACCGGTCAGTGGGCAAGCTTTGACGACTCCATGGAGCACCAGCTACCATGGTCACGAGCTCCCAAGCTCCTTCTCTATGATGAAACTCGAGTGGCCATGGCCGAACGCTTGAAAAAGATTAAGTTTCCATGGCCAAGAGCTCCAAAACAAGCTCGATGAAGCTTAAATAGCGAGGGTCGAACTCAAGGAAGCTCGAGCAGCCAATGGTCGCGAACTCCTATCAATCTTGAGAACTCAATCACTGTCAAAATCCACAAATCCAAAATCATGTTTATGACAGAATTTCATGAAGAATAAAAAATATCGATCTTTCTATTATTCGAAGCAAAATTGCAATTCTTCTTTCTCACTTGTTTTTCTTCTTCTATAGTCAAGAGCCTTTTTCCTCAATATGACAATGTGCTTTCTCTGGCAACATACAATTTTCCTCATTTTGTCTTCTTCTTTCGTTTTCTCATGAATTCATAAACTTGCATTTCACTTCCGCATCAAGAGATGAACTTGAAGAGGCCATTTAAGATTTGCCCTCTTTTTTGTTTTAGGTTTTCATTCTTGAGGAGATTTATTATATCTTTAATGGGTTTTGTTCAAAGAGAAATGACGTCCATTATCTAAAAATTGACTTGTGCATTTACAAGGGCATGGCAAGTGTCCCATCGCCTACCAAGAAGGTCTAGCTAGTGATATAAACCAAGAATTTCATGTAAGATTAAGTATCTTTGTGCTTGGGCAATGACACAGCTAGTGAGGTACTAATCGAGGCGCCTCTATTGCCAGTTGAAAACTATTTCCAAATGCCCCTAATTGGCTTGGGTTCAAGCCCTGGCCATTGAGAGAATTCCTGGAAGGGCTCCCTATGAGGTAAAACCCTACAATTACTAGTTCAAACTTTATTGGTTTAATATCAAGTTTCCTTCATATCATTACATTCAAGTTGATTTATTTACTTTAAAGGAATAAATGTATTGGAAGTTCAATTATATTTGTAATAGTGCAATTAAGTTTATCTATTATATCTTTAACAGATTTTGTTCAAACATTGCTTGCAATTTTCAGTGGGTTCAATATTGGAGGAGCGTTTTCTGATAGCTCATGCTTGGGTTGTAGGATTCGTGGGAGGGACCTCGCCATGATGTCAGATAAGGAGACGGTCGAATCAGTCCATGTTAGACGATTTTGCTGTACAAGACTCAGGATTTCTCGCCGAAATGCCAAAGGCGAACTGAAATTACGGCGGTTGCAGGACCCCTACTAGAGCAATTACAATTTCAATCGTGCTTGCCTTTTTTTAAACAAAAAAAAAAAAAATATAGCTTTTCTTTAAAGTTCTGATCCTTTTTTCTTTTATCCTCCTTTTCGTTTTGTTTTTAATTTGTAATAATTTTTTCTTTTTTAATTTTCAATTTTTTCCCAATACACCCCTTAATGGAATCACATAAGTGCCACGTGATTTAAGGAAATAATAAGAAAAGGCATGACAGCATTTTCCATAGCCTAATTGAATGAAGTTAATAGAGAGACTTAATTGTTTTAATTAGAACTTGATTGTACTTTTTGAAAAATTTAAGCGAAATTGCACTTTCACGATGGTTTAGAATCTATGGTGCATTTGTCCCTATTTTAGCATAATAATTATCTCATAAAAATTTTAACAAATTTCAAAAAGAAATTAATTTCCGTCTCACAAAAAGCCCCAAACCAGTAATGTCTTAATTTTTGTATCTGTCTTGAAGTTAGAGATATGAAGGGTTAAATTTGTTAGAATTCTATATTATTCCGATATGAGATAATAAATTTGTCAATTTTCACAAATAGTGATAGTCTTTTCGCAAAAAATGACACAGTCTCTTCTTATAGAAAGACACTGTTAATAGCTTTTTTAGCTTATTGAATTTTAAATTATTTTTAGAAACTTTGTAAATTAAGAACATATTCTCCTTAAGTGGCTCTCATTCTTAGCGGGTTTGACCAAATTTAGGCGGTCAAGGGCAAAACCAGTAGATCATACTAGCCAGAAATAATTTAAATATATATTTGCGTTAAAAAAAAAAAGAACCTAGACTTTGTACAAACAAACATAAACTATATGAAATTAATGAGCAAATATCATATGGACTGAACGGAAATGCAGTATTTTACAATTAACAATGAATTCGAATTTAAAACCGCATAAGGTGGGTTTGAAATCTTAACGCAAAAATATAGAATAAACAAATATTATGAAGCATTTTCTGTCCGTTGGGTCTAGGATGTTATTTTATTCAAGAATTGAGACTTTTTCAAACCACTAAAATAGGTCATCAAATAAATGCTAATAAAACAAACAGTTACGTAAAGGGTTATGAGTAGAATAACGTTTGAAAGGGGCTGCCCAATAAATAAAAAGAATTGCATTTAAAAGGGGTATGACATCCATTCGTTAGAACATGGAATTTCTGGTCAATGTCAGTGAGAAACCAAGGACTTCATCTAAGCATCTTTGCGCTTGGGGCAACAGAGCTAGTGTGTTACTAACTATGACGCGTGATTGCTTCTTGAAAACTATTAGAATAATACCACAAAATAAATTCCAAATTAATAGATCCCTACCGCAATTGACTATATGAAATTAATTAGCAAATATATATAGAACGAAAGGAAATGCGGTATTTTAGAATTAGATAAGACTAGGAATCGACTAGAATGATTTTCATATTTTTTATTTGAAACCTACCACCTTAAAATCGATCACCACCGTTTAACACCTCGTATAGATAAGTCACCCATGGAGATCTAATGGCGGCAGCGGTTGTCATCCCATGTGACTTTTTTTTATTTTGTTTACAACGCACGAAAAACCATGTGGTCAACGGTTCTGCCTAGAAGGTGGGCAGAAGTTTCTTGCTTCCCGCAACCAAGTCCCCATGTCCTTTCCATTGACTTTCTCACAATGGTTGGCTTTCTATCGCAACACTTCCCTTGAGAAACAATCCACCACACATCACGATTTTCCATCAACTCTCGATCCGAATCAGAGAAACTCTTCATCTTGAAGAAGAGGAGCAAAGGAAGAAGCCGCAGAAATGGGGTACGTCGTGATCTTCTCCCTCCCGATGCTGATCCTCTTTGTCGTCCTGTGCTTCGCGTGCTACCACATGGGAAGGCGAAAGGGCCAAGAAGAAGGCCGTGCCCTCGCGTCGCAGCAGTTTTTGGCCGCCAATGGCATTGCCCCGCCACTGCCGCCACCAGCCCCGCCGGTCGGCACGGTCGTGCCTCCTCCGGGATTTCCTCCGCCACCTCCGCAGTACTTCCCCTCACCTTCTTCTCATAATCCAAATCCCACCTACGTAAAGCAAGAGAACGGCAGGAGTTATTAGTAATTTTTATTTATTTTTGAAATATAAACTGAAATTCCATGAGGAGGATGAGTGCCCTTGTTTCAAGATACTGTAAATGTGATTATCTCTTCAGTGAGATAAATTGCATTCGTTCCGTTTATCTGATTATTGATATTCCGTCTGCAAATTTCCTTCTTGTCGGTCTGTTCGGCAAGAATACCAGTTTTTCGTTTTCCTTTTCCGGACCAGATCCAATAATCAAACCTAACAGTGTAGTTTGAATTCATCGTCCAGCATTTTATTATGTCTAACTTTTATGTTGAGATATCTGCCATCGGTCATTATTTGCCTTTCTTACATTTTAAGCTTAGTTTTAATTTTTATAGGAGTAACTTTTTGCTTCTGGAGGCTACTTAATTAGACTAACTATCTTCTATCAGGTTACTCGTAATTTCTTCATTAGGAACCTTTCGGGTCATTCATCTCAGATCTTCTTTCTGTTTCAATTCTATTTTCTTTGATGATCATTTAACATATAATGAATCACCTCTGAAAAAAAAAAAAAACTTTGGCATTCTTCTTAACTCTAATTGTTATTTGCAAATTAATTTTAAGCTAAAAATTCAAATGTACCATGACTTCACTGTCAAGTGTTTTAGGATAAAGTACCAAAAGAGTTTTAAATTGATTGCATTAGTACCAATTTGGTCATAAACATTTTAATTTGAACAATTTAATCCTTAACTTTTCCACAATGGTATCAATTAAGTCCATCCGACCAATTTTAATTGAAATCTTTGACATTGACACCCACTGTCCTACGTGGCACAACCAATATAGGATGGGCAATGCTGATGTTTATAAAATTTACATAGTTTTAAATATTTTTCTTTTATTTTTTTATTTCTGCTTTTTCAGTGTCGATGACAAGGGTCACCATTACCCTCACTGACCATTGGGCGAGGCCTTGAGAGCCTTTGCTTGCCATTGATGAGGGTCACGGCCCTCAAACAGGCCATCGTTCACCTAGCTGAGGGTTGACAAGGGTGGCCCTAGCCAAGCCATGAGGGTTGAGCCTTTGCCAAAGGTTGCAAGGTCGAAGGTTGGGCTTTGTGGCTCTCACCTACGATCGATGATGGCCTGGGAAGGGCCACGACCCTCATTGGCCAAGATGAAAAAATATAAAAAGAAATATAAGAAAACAATAATGAAAATTTAAAAATTTAGAAAAATATTTAAAAATTGTAAATTTTGTACATCAATGCCGGTTGTGTCATGTAAGATGGCTAGCGTTTATGATAGTGATCTCCAGCAAAAATTAGCCAAATGAATTCAATTGGTACTAATATAAAAAAAAATAGAATATAAATTTGTCCAATTAAAATGTTTAAAACTGAATTTGTATAAATACGATAAGTTTAGAACTTTTTTTGCTTTTAGTTAAGTTGAAAATTTATATTGAGATATCTGTGATCCACCATGAATTGAGGAGGACTCGTATTAAGTGAAATGTATTGGTTTTCTTATTTTAGAATGCCCAAAATATTGACTTGAAATTGCTTGGTTAAAATCGGGAAAGGAAATTACTTAGCTAAAAAGGAAAATAACTCTTGAAATTCACTTCCATTGTCATAATTTTAAACATTTTCTCATTGCATAATTTTAATAGCTTATTATACGAGTAGACTAGCATAATGGTTGCGACAAAAAGAATATTAAATATAAAAAAAAAATTAGGGAGTTGGATAAGAAAATAGGTAAAAATCACAACAACAGTCGGTAGTGTGTGTGTGTGTGTGTGTGTGTGTGTGTGTGTGTAATGATTTATAGATTAATAAAATATTTTAAAGTTAAGCAAAAGCAGAAGTATGTAGCACCTCATATGATCAAGGGAGTCGAATGTTCCTTTCATGTTCCAAAGGAGGGCGGAAAATCCGAGACGGATCATAGGATTCCGATGCCCCCACATGAAGATATTGCTAGCCCGCTGGACCGGGCCAACTAGACCCATCTTAAGACCCATAAGAAAACAAAATTTATGAAGCACCAAAGTGATTGATTTCGTCACCAAGTCATCTATAAATTCTCGAGGCTTTTGTTGATGATTGCTTCCGAAAAACTTGCTAATCATATTAATAAGAAAGTATTTGGATTTGCAATACATAATTACACATAATGCAATAAAGATAGTCAATTAAACAATAAAAAATTTTCCAAACCACCTGTGTATGTTGAAATAGTACATCAAAATAATGCTGATCAAAACAAAGAGCTATATATAACACTACGATTAGAATCATATGAAGTTCCTAAGCAATAAAAAGGTGTATTCAAAAGGGACATGACAAGCATCTTATATTGACTCGATGGAACAAAACATCTTGTCAGTGATATGAAACCAACGATTTCATCTAAGATTAATAGTCTTTGCGCTTATGGCTAATGATGTACTAATCGAGGCATGTCTATTGCTAGTAGACTACTTCCAAACTACCACTATTAATTTAAACCTTGTACATTGAATACATTTTCAGTTCATATCATTAAAATATCCAAGTCGATCTATTTATTTTAAATTATTTTTTTCACAATTTTTTTTTTTTAATAAACTAAAGTAATTTTCATCTCACAAAAAGTTTCCAATGGTTAATTTTTGTACTTGTCTTGAAATTACAGATATGAGGTCATAAATTTGTTAAAATTCTAGACATATCTCCGATATCAGGTGATAAATTTCTTATATTGCCGCAAATATTGATAATCTCTTCGCAAAGATTGATATTGTGGATATCGGTTCACCTTTTTTTTTTTTTTTAAGCTTTCACAAGTATTGATAGTGTCTTCACAAAGAATGACATCATTGATAATTTTTTAAGCTTTGTAAATTTTATGTTATTTTTGGAAACATTGTTGATTGAGAACACATTTCCCATATGTGGCTCTCCTTAATATGTCCGACCAATTTTAGGCGTTAGAAGCTATGACCGGTAGCCTATGCTTGCTAGAAAAAATTTACATTACATATAAATATTTGGGGTTAAATATAGAAATTATAAAAACAACCATAAATTATATGAAATTAATGAGCAAATATCATATGAGACAAAAGAAAATGCGGTATTCTAAAATTAGATAAGACTGGGAATTGACTATGACATTTTTTTGGATCTATGATCTAAAATTTACATCTTAAAACTGGTCATCCCCATCAATGATTTAATAGATTAGACATTTACCGAAAAAAAAATCGAGGTAGTCGTTGTCATCCCATGTCACATATTTTTATTATAATATGCATGGAGATGGAAAGACCGCGTGCGCACCAATCTCTTGTTTCCAATGCGCGAAAGTGCCCTGGTCAACGGTTCCGGCAAGAAGCTGGACACAGATTTCCTTTGCTTCGCTCATTCTAATTCTCCAGGGGCTCCCCATAGACTTTTCCTCAACGGTTGACTTTCCATCCCAACACTCCCCCTTAAAATAAAAGGAAATCCGCGATTCATCGCCATATCCATCAACTCTCGATTCGATTCAGAGAAACACCTGAAGAAGAGGACCCAAGGAAAGAAGCCAAGAAATGGGGTACGTCGTGTTCGTTTCGCTCCCGATGGTGATCTTCCTCGTCATCCTGTGCTGCGTATGCTACCGCGTGGGCAAGCGAAGGGGCAAAGAAGAAGGCCACGTCGTTGCAGCACAGGAGCTCGCCACGGCCAATGGAATTCCGATGCCGCCATCAGCACCTGGATATCCTCCTCCGCCGCCGGCGGGATATCCTCCGCCCCCACCACAGTACTTCCCTTCTCCTTCTCCTCAGAATCCTAGCGCCCCCTACATCAAGCAACAAAACGGCATGAGTTATTAGTAAATTTCTTGTAAATAATTACTAAATTTATGATTTTGCCAGTGTGATCATGTCATCAGTGAGATAAAATGGATTCCTTCTGTATGTCCGTGTTTTGATATTCCATCTGTAAATTTCCTTCTTATCAGTCTTGTCGGAAAGTTGGAGGATGTAAATCAGTCCACTAAGATTATCATGTATTTAAGAATCCCAGTTTTTCTTTTTCCTTTTTTGGGCCAGATCCAAGAATCGAAGTATAGAGTTGATAATAACTTGATTGGTTTTCAAGGTGAGTCGGTTCCTACATTTGAATTAAGAACCGGACTAGATAGGATCAGTTTCAAGCTCTTGATATTAGGACTGGTTGTGATTTTTTTTTTTGGGGGGTGGGTTAGTCCTCTCTCTCTTTTCTCTGTCTCATCTTTTACTTGTGTTTTGGAAGTTTTCTGTCCTGATGATATTCTAGAGGTTTACGGTGGATAAGATCATCTATGGCTGCCATTAGTTAGGTTTGATGTGGATTTGTATCTTGTAATGGAGTGATTTTTGCTAGTGTTTTTCTATACACGAGCAAAGCGAATGTAATTAGCAAAAGAGATCGTGGTGATTTGGGTTGTCGATTTCATTCCCTACCGGTAAGATGTATCTTGACAACTACTATCTCGTTGACGTTGTTGGCAAGGCTTATATTGTTCCACCAATTCGGTTCTGCTCAAGGTACTGGGAATTTGATCGATTTTCATCTGTTCTAAATTTTGGGCATGGGAATTGGACCGATTTCCATAGAATCGCCCTATATCAGTTGGTCCGATCTAATCCGGTCCGGTTCCCAACTTAGATTGAGACCATACTCACTCTTAACAGCAACTAAGATTTTGGTAGCTAATGCCTATAACATTTTATAAGCAACAATTTGTGTAATTAATACTTTAGAAATTGAAATATTTTTTATTAGTTGTACTTAGCAAGAAATTGGGACACTCATTAACAAGACTCCAAGGTTTCGTTTGTTTCGTGAAAAATAAATGATTTGAAAAATATTTTCATAAAGATGATAGTTTGTATCGCTTGAAATAACTAACTATTAAAAAAATATTTTCATTACCAATAACTATCGATTTATCTCAAGATATTTTGTGGACCATGAAACTTTTTTTTTTGTCCATATTTATAAGTGATATAAGTAATCATTTTTATGAATTTATTTTTTAATTAATTTATTTTGCAGGAAACAAAATGACCCTAATAATTTGTTAGGTCTATCTTTTATCTAATAAAAACACTACATGGATTTGATGCGCGACCATGTCTTATTTGGTTACAGTTACAGAATAGACTTAACCGCGGTTACTTGTATGACAGCAAGACAATTAAGAAAATTTCGAATTTTAAAATCATATAAACTATAAAAATTGAAAGATCTCATCTCTTTTTATTTTTTATTTGTGTCGTTGCTGTAATTCATGAGAACATACCTAATGAATATCTTTTACCACAAAATAAAACTGATATCTTTCAATTTTTAAAATAAAAACGAATGCATCGTGAAGACTAATTGCTATTTTAAAATTAAATCTAAGCTAAAAGTGTAGTTTCACTTCAATGTTACAGCATTTTATTATGCTTAGTAAACTATCGATACTCGCGTCTGAACCCAAAAAGAAAAAAAAATATCAATAATTGCGAAGCCGCATTGTCCCTCAAGAAGTTTCCTAAGCCATAAAAACTATGCAGATGCACATGTTAGCACTCTTTTTCAATCCAATTTGGTAAGAAGTTGAAGTGCATGTGCGACTTATAGCAGGCTCGAGAGCACCGAAACAACGGCAGTCTGTATAAATGCATTATGCATGGCTGGTGTGTATGATGCACCGCACGCTCAATCTCAACTCGGTCGACTCATACATCACCGAACATGTATAATATCTCATTGTGCATGTATCACGGACCAGAGATTTCAAGACACAATGGGCCAAAGAAGTGGCCAAGATGACCGGATAATTTTTGAAGCTTCTAAGGGCCTATGAACCTCATGTGTACTGCAAAATATTCTTGGGGCAATATGAGAAATATACACTTGTATTCCAGAGTATTCTTTGTAATTAAAGCCGGTCGTAGATGGAAAGTTGAATATTCACTGTTAGATAAGGGGAGATGTGAGGTTGTAATCAAATGGTTCACGTATAAATAGGGTCCCTTCTCTTCATTTTATCACCCAGCAATCTAAACACTAGATAAAAAATCAGAACTTCTCTCTACAAGTCTCTCTACACTTTTTTTGTGTGAATGCGAGTAAGGCTGAATTTAAAATTCATGTAGCCCCACTAGCTAGAAATAATTCAAATACAATAATTGAGTTAAAATTAAAGCATACAAATTAGATGCTCGAGGGAGCAACAATACCCTTTTTGAAGCCAAATTGAGCGCGCTAAAAAAGACCATACGCAGGGATTTTCCTCTTTGTCAAGTAAAATATCTCAATATCCTCCTAAAGTTCATGGCATCGAGAGCAATCTTTTGACATTTTAGATGTTCTGGGATTGCTCTGTATTTGTTAGTAGCAGCTTTTTATGAGCTGAAACTCCTAAAGTTTATGCGGGCTGGAGTGCACTTAGCTTAGCGATAGCATACCAAACCTGCTTCTTTAAAGCCCCGCCGGTTTGCTTGGATCTCTATGGATCGGGCAGCATGTACATTTTGCAAAATCTAGAGTGTTCTTTAGCCCGGTGACCTCTGCCAGTCCTTTCGGGCGATGGGGGCGACGGCGGCCCACCGACGAGCTCTTTTTTTTAGCTTGATTTTATTTAAAAAATTATTATTTATTATTAATTTAATCTAATTTAGTTAAGATATGTGAAAGAAAATAATAAAAAAGTGCCACTTCAAGAGAGAAAATAGTTTAAAAAGTGTTGCATTGGCATTTTCGGTTTGCAAAATTGACAAAATTATTAACAAGCGTCATGATCTGTAAAGCACCGACACTCTCTAAAAGCTTTCGTGTTGTGTCGAATACTTTGACACGTGTTCGATACTCTTCGATACTTGATCAACACATGTCGAAAAATCCGACACCTAATTGACTTTCCTGACACTCTAATTTAGAATTCGGACATGCAAAATTGAAATTCCGACACACATGGGTCAATTTTAAAAAATTTTAGTAAATGAGGAAATGATAAAGAAAATAATAATAAAAATAAGGGAAAATCTCAAATAAGGATCTGAAGTGAACCTACTTTCTCAAATAAAGACTCGAAGTGATCGTTGTTTCAAATAAGGACTTGAAGTGGCTAATAAGTCTCAAATAAGGACCTGAACCCACCAGCCGGGCCAAAATGTTCACTGGCTGGCGAGTGTGTGACATTTCCGATAGTCAAAATATGGGCAATTTTGTTCCAAAAAATTATAGATAGAAATTAACAAACCCTAAAAACAAAACCCCCAAACTCTTCACGTTCTTCTTCTTCTTATCTTTTACGTTCTTTGTCCCCTCTCATTTGGAGAACCCAAAATCTCTGTTAATGGAGCAAGATTCTTGTCTCCCTAAGTTCCAAAGGTACGTGCCCTCCCTCCCTCTCTCCCTCCCTCTCAATTTGAATGAAACTAACCTCGATTGAATGGGAGTGTGAATCAAAGTGTATGGCAAACCTAGGAAAAGATAATGAAGAATCGAGACCCTCGTGTTACACACGTGTGTCTCAATAACGAAAATGTGGCTTTACTCAAGATTTGTCTTCTTCGTTGGAAAGAAACGAAGACAAAAAAACAAAAGAAGAAGATGTGAAGAAATGAAGGTAGGGGTTTCTTGTTGTGTTTGAATTCATGTTCCATTAACAGAAAATTCCGTGCTCCAAGCGAGAGAGGACAAGGAACGGAGAAGATGAAGAGTAGAAGAAGAAAAACGTGAGAACATGAAGAGCTTTTCTTTTTAGGTCAAAAGACGTGAAGAGTTTGGGGGTAGTTTTTAGAGTTTGTTAATTTCTATCTATATCTTTTTTGGACAAAATTGTCTCCGGCCATTGGAAATGTCACACTCTCGCCGGGCAGTGAACATTTTGGCCGGCCGGCAAGTTCAAGTCCTTATTTAAGACTTGTTAGCCACTTCGGGTCCTTATTTGAGAAAATAGGTTCACTTTGGGTCATTATTTGAGATTTTCCCTAAAAATAATAAAGGGAGAAAAAAGAAAAATCTAGTCTTCTCTTCTCTTCCAACTCTCATTTTCCGTGATATACAATTTACCCCTTAAGTTTTTTTCTTCTTTTTTGACACGCTTTGACATGCGAGTGTAAAATGTGGATTGCTTGGTTTTTCTTTAAGTTTTATGGATTATTAGAATAAAATTGAATTTGTCAAATTGAAATAATGAATGATATGAACAAATGGTAGATTAATGTTTTTAGTGTAAATTCATTTTAGACTCTTTTTTTTTTTGTTATTTATTCATTTATGAATTTGAATCAAATTAATTTGATTAAAATAATAATAAAAATGATAATTAATCATATATATATATATATATATATAATAGGGTTAATACCCTGAAAAACCCAAAACTAGTACACATGTGACAAATTTACCCCAAACTATTTTTTTGACCACAAAAAACTCCAAAATGGTATACCTTTGACAAATTTACTCCAAACTGGTATACTTGTGACAAACTTATCCTCTTTTAGTTTTCGTTAAATTTAAAGTTAAATAATATTTAACAGTTGACTAGTATACCAATTTGAGATTTCACTCTCCGTTTGTTACAGTACAATTTTTGTGATTTTTTTGTGGTATTAATACAATTTAGTAGAGGGTATATTTGTCACAAATTTACCAGTTTTGGGATTTTTGCGGTCAAATAAATTAGTTTGGGTTAAATTTGTTATAAATGTACCAGTTTATGGTTTTTTATTGTTAGTCGGGGTAAATTTGTCACAGGTGTACCCAGTTTAGGATTTTTTAGGGTATCAACCCTAAAAAATATACATTTAATATATAACGTATCATAACGTGTTGGAATCTCTATTCTTTGAGAAACAATGTGTTAGCGTATTACGTCATGTCGTATCATACATCACATGTCAATATCGATGCTTCTTAGGTCATGATGCACTTGTTAAGTATGTTTAGTTTCAAAAATCAATTTTAAATTATTTACTTCACGTAACATGAGAACTAGCTTTGTTTGGTCGAAAGAAAATATTCATCTCGAAATTCCTTCTTCAGTAATTTTGGTGTTATCAATTGGCGGAACTCATTTAGGCTTGGCTACCTCTACACCATCGTCGTACGAAAACAACCAAATAGGTTGAATAAACATAAATCTAACATGATTCAACAAAACACCAAAGCCCGTGCAATCACCATTGATGTTGAAGGTAGAAAACCTATATACGGACAAAGTAAAGAGGTATCGAATCCCTGAAAGTATATTTATGAAACTATTAGATCTAAATCAAAAGAATGTAGTTTTCAGATCTAAAACTAGATTGGGAGAAAAGAGCTTCCATATCTAAATTGGGAGAGAGGAAAAAATAAGATGAGAATAATAAAACACAAATAAAACAAGAGAGGAGGGGAGCATGGAGGAAGGTTGAAGAAGAGAGCGAGAACTCAATGATTGAAATCTATAAGATTTTTGCAATTAATAATGTAACAAGTATTTGAAAACACTCGATAATAAAAAATCCTGATCAGGGGAAAAAAAAGAAAAAGAAAAAAAGACACTAAATTCACTCCTAAATGGCTCCATCCACCTGAAGAGAATTGAAGGGGCGAAATGATTCGAATTGCAGGGTCCCATTCCTCACCGTCTCGTATTTTTTATTTTATTTTATTGTCTTCTCCTAATAATGGCAGACGAGGCGCAGGTTTGGGCTGGAGACTTCAGACTCTCGGGATGGCGACTGGACGGTAAAGGAGGTATAAAAAGCAGAAAATCATCTAACTCCCTACATACACCTTTTTGTGGGTAATTATTTTTATTACTCGATTGTCTTGCCTTGATATGGCAACCGGCAATTATGTGCAATGAAAATTTTTTTAAGAGATACAGAAAACCTAATTAATGTGATTTCTCGTAAGATCCATCTAATTTAATCATTTATGCCAATGGTATTATATGAATCATATGCAACAATAAACGTTTTGAGCTCTCTGTAACTCCTTTACGACAATCAATGGCGTTTGGTCCCCAAAATCGGACTTACAGCTCTTGTTGACATTGATCGGACTTAGAACGAGGAAAACCAGAGGTCTTTGATCTCCAATTGACCTTCTTAGAGATCAAGCTAATATTCATAGGCTCATGCTTGAACCAATCCTTAGATCTCGAGCTATCGTTATTCTGTTCTTTACCCCTTGTGAAAAATACAGAATAGACCTCTTTCCTTATTAATAGAATTTTCAAAACTCTTTCATAAATGTTTGATTAATATCTATTGAAAGGTGGTGGTCTTGCGTAATTATCTAAGCACCATGCAATTGGAGGTAGGTGACCAGATTCTTTCACTTAGATTTTGAAAAGTTATTACATGGATTTCCTCTATACATGGGAGTCTCATATGAACCTTGACTTTGACAAGGCCTACGCTAGATTTTGACTGAAATCAATCAAATTCAATGGATTTAGCGATTTGGTGACGTTAATTATATTATTGGTAGGGACCATCAAAATTTACTGGTTCGTAGAAATTAAATATGGTTGCTTGAAGTCCATGTAATGATTTTGTTAAACGAATACTTCATCTACGAAGATGGATCTGAATAGATGCAATTTAAATTAAAATTACATTTGACTTTGTAATTTTTTAATGTGGAAGTGGAACTTTATGCCTTCGGTAACTACCCGTCAATAACGTGATATAGAAGGAATCATCATCATTAACTTGCTTCCTCCTCGCTTCTCTCGAAATGAAGAGCTTCCTTCTACCGGTATGGTAGTGTTCTACAAAATCCCTAATTTCCCACACTGTTTCATCCCAATTCTGCTATATCGCAGTAATTATAGGGACGAATCTTCTCTACCCCCAGACAATTGCTCCATCCCAGTTGGCGATGAGGGTTTCCGTCAATTGTAACCCCCTTCTTCCCAATTCTATGTGAGTCTTCCCGATGTTAACGCCATCCCTTCGTCGTTGAGGGTCTTGGTGAGCTGGGCTTCTCTGCGTGATGACCCACTCGGCATCTACTCTCCCGGCCATGGAATTCAGTTCGTCTTCTTGCTGCATGTCCCGGATGGTGCAATTTCAGTTGGTCCCAGTTGAGGGTCTTGGCGAGCTGGGCCTCTCTGCGTGATGACCCACTCGGCATCTACTCTCCCGGCCATGGAATTCAGTTCATCTTCTTGCTGCATGTCTCGGATGGTGCAATTTCAGTTGGTCCCAGGTATTTCTGCTTCGACATCCGTTTAGTTGAGATAGCCTTGCAGTAGATTACATTGTATACGACTAGTTACAAGACAATTCACAAGGGTGTTAGGATGTTTGTTGACGAGTTGTGCTGATTTCTGAGTGTATCTGTGCTTCGGACCTGTTTATGGCCTCAACTTCCCATTCCGACTCTTCATGGCTCTCGGCCCTTTGCAATAGGCTTGGTCGCCTAACTACTGAGCAGGTTATCGAGGAATGGGATGAACAGCTCCCCCCTGCAAAGTTAGAAGAATGTCGCCTTACATTAATAGGGAGTATCTTATCGAATCCATCAATCAACTTTCCTGCATTCTAAAGTACACTAAAGCGGGTATGGCGAATCGAGCACGTAGACTTTTCACAGCGAGAGGAGGGCCTCTATGCGATCAAGTTCCAATCTCAAGCTGATAAGCAGAAAGTGCTGGACGGCGGACCGTGGTTATTCTCCGGTCACCTAGTTATTCTAAAGCCATGGATCCCTAATACCCCCTTTCAATGCTATGACTTTTCCACATGCGCATTCTGGGTACAAGTATTCGGCCTTCCTCTCGAATGGAGCACGGAGGCAATGCTAAAGAGGGCAGTCCAACACCTGGGGCGGGTACTGGAAATTCGTTTTGATACAAAGGACGGACCATCCTCACGACCAGGCCGTGCTCGGGTGGAACTTCCTTTACAAGAACCTCTCAAGACAGGTAAACTTATTCGACTAGATGGCAAGCTTCTTTGGCTAGATTTTAGATATGAAAAACTCTCGCACTTCTGCTATTCGTGTGGGAGATTAGGCCATTATGCGACCTATTGCAAGGAGCTACCTTTTGATGGGGCTAAACTGGAAGGTAAAGGGAAAATGGCATATGGTCAGTGGCTACGGGCTGAGGTGCGAGAACATAGCCCATATTGGACTACTTTTTACAAGCCACAAGACAACGATGCTATACTGGAAGAAACGGTACCTGAAACTCCGCCTGCTATACTCCCGCTCCAGCACGAACCAGCGATACCTCATCTGACACCTGGTGCAAGAGCTAATATATCAGAGATGGTCACTATCACTTCACAACATCAACATAACCAGGCACAACAACACTACCAGCAACAAGGGGCGCTGCATATCCCCCCACAAATGGCCATTACAACAGCAGCAGACAAGTTAAAAGAGGTAGAAATTCCATCAATAGAAGTCCCAAAACAAAAGAAAATCAAGAATGTACGTTTGCCCACGAAGCAAGGGGTTGCCAAGAAGATTAAGAGGTACACCCCTTATGAACCCAAAAGTCTGTTGATCTTTGACAAGGATGATGCAAATCTAATGGATACACCTGTCTTGGCGGCTGAGGAAGTCGATGCATGGGCGTTGGTGGCTGGCCCTCAATAGCTACCACCACACAAATGAAGCTGATTAGCTGGAACTGTCAGGGTTTGGGCAATCCCCTGACAGTCCAGTCCCTAAAGGCCATGACGGCCAAAGAAAAGCCAACGGATCCAATACAACCTACGGCTTCGGCACTCCTATATCATTAACCCAATCGGTTTAGCAGGAGGAATTTCTATGATGTGGAATGACCAGGTCGACATTCAGGTGATATGTTCTTCCCAATATATGTTAGATATGCTTTGTGAATTGGTAGCGGAAGATAGGACTATTCGCCTTACATGTGTGCACGCCCCTTACACATATTCCCAAAGACAGATTTTCTGGGAAGAACTTAGGATGATTCATCGGATGAATGACTTTCCTTGGTTATGTGTGGGAGACTTTAACGAAATACTTTATCCATGGGAAAAGATTGGTAGAAGACCTGCGGATTCTGCTCGTATGATGTCTTTTCGATCTATTCTTACTGATTGTGAGCTTATGGAGATTGTTAGCAAGGGCTGTAAATTTACTTGGCTGAATAATAGAGATGGGGACGAGATAGTAAAGGAACGATTGGATCGTGCTTTATGTTCGATGGACTGGCGTGTCCTATTCCCTGGGGCTGAAGTGCTGGCCCTACCGGCAGTGGGCTCAGACCATAGTCCGTTGATCATTCAGACTTCGCCGCCTTTCAAGAGGACTAAGAAATCTTTTATTTATGAGGCCTACTGGAATGATGATATTGAATGCCGCGACATTATTTCTACGGCATGGACTTCTATACATCCCCAGCAGCCGGTTTTTCTAGCCAAATTGCAGCATGTTAGTGCAACTCTATCTAAATGGAGTCGTGCTAGATTCTCAAATGGACGAGCCAGAGTCTTTCAACTTCAACAACAGCTACAAGACCTGACGAATCAACAGCTTTTAAATTATCAAAAGGAAGAAGCCTACAAACTCCGAGATGAACTTACCAGGACTTGGCAAAAGGAAGAACAATACTGGGCAATGAGATCGAGGGTGCAGTGGTTGAAATGGGGAGACCGAAATACTCGATTCTTTCACGCATCTACTGTCCAACGACGCCATCGCAATCGTATTAAGATGTTACAAGATGAGAACCAGCAATGGATTCGTGACCCCAGTGCCCTACAAGGTATGACGACAACCTTTTTCTCCAAGTTATATACGACCCAGGGGACGCGGGATTACGGTCCTATTCTGGCCCTGTGTCCGCAGCTAGTAAGTAATGAAATGAATGATCAGCTGATTGCAATGGCTTCTTTGGAAGAGATCAGACATGCTACTTTTCAATTAGGAACAACAAAGGCCCCTGGCCCTGATGGACTTAGTGGCTTGTTTTATCAAACGCACTGGGATATCATTAAGGATGATCTCTTATTTCAGGTACAACACTTCCTCCGCACAAGCACTATGCCTCCTAGCATGAATCAAACTTTTATTACGTTGATTCCCAAAACTCCTCATCCTGAAAAACTAGAGCAATATCGCCCCATTAGCCTATGCAATTTTGCATATAAAGTTATCTCTAAATTGCTTGCCAACCGCCTTAAACTTTGGCTGGATTCTCTCATCTCAAAGGAGCAGTCAGCCTTTGTCAGTGGGCGTCAGATCCAAGATAATATATTGATCGTGCAGGAAGTTCTTCACCAGTTCAAAACCAGAAAGAGAAAGCGGAAATTCAATGCAATTCTCAAGATAGACATGCAAAAGGCATACGATCGAGTTGAATGGGATTTCCTACGTGACTACCTTATGCAATTGGGCTTCCATCCTACATGGGTCCGATGGATCATGCAGTGTGTATCTACTACTTCCCTGAGTGTCAAGTTCAATGGCGAGGCCCTTCCCTATTTTTCCCCAACGCGAGGTCTACGACAAGGTGACCCCTTATCTCCTTACTTGTTTATTTTGATGGCCAATGTTTTATCGACCTTAATAAACCAAGCTGTCAGCATCGGGCACATTAAAGGTATCAAGTTTAATCGCTGGTTCCGTACCCTGTCCCACCTATTTTTCGCCGATGATGCCATTTTCTTCCTCAAGGGGACTACAAGGGAATGTCAGAACTTGGCCGCTATTATAAACCAATATTGTCTGGCAACGGGTCAGTTGGTGAATCGTAACAAGTCAGGCATTATTTTTAGCAACCACTATCCCACTAGTTTGCAAGAAAATATGGCGGGTGAGCTACGGATACCGGTGTTATCTAGATGTGGCAAATATCTGGGCCTACCTTCTGATTGGGGTCGATCAAAAAAGGAAATGTTCTCATGGATAATTGCACGGGTCTATAACAAGTTGGAGGGCTGGAAGGGTAAGTTGTTATCCAAAGGGGGTAAGGAAGTCCTACTCAAATCTGTCGTCCAAGCACTACCTCACTATGCTATGTCTATTTTTAAAATTCCTATGTCGATTTGCAACTCTATAGAAAAAAGCATTGCACGATTCTGGTGGAAGAATGATCAGAACAGAAAGGGCATTCATTGGCAAAAATGGGATATGTTGAAAGCAAGCAAAGATTTTGGTGGCTTAGGCTTTCGTGATTTAATAGCATTTAACGAAGCCATGCTCAGCAAACAGGCCTGGCGACTATTGCAACAGCCTTCGGCATTGTGGAGTCAATTGTTCAAGGGTTTGTATTTTCCTACTCAAAGTTTCCTCTCTATCCATTCAGCGGCTCGTTCGTCATGGGGCTGGCAGAGTCTCTTACGGGGAAGGGATGTTATCTATCCTCATTTATGCTGGTCAGTGGGCGATGGTCAAACCATCAGAATTAGGGGTGATCGCTGGTTACCTATGGGCATTCTTTATGGACCTCCTAACAAAGACGACCCAGTTTTGGTGGCGAATTTAATCGATCCGACCCACCACACTTGGCAACAATCTATTCTTCTCCCTCTACTAGGAGAAGAGCTCACATCACAGATCATCAAGATACCAATCAGACATCTACCAATCAAAGATCGCCTCATTTGGACGGCAACGCAAAATGGTGAATACACAGTAAAGAGTTGCTACCACATCATCAATCAGACAGTATGCAATGCCAACACTAATAGAGCATCTTCATCATATCAGAATCCTAAAATTCTATGGTGGCGAATCTGGTCGATGCACACTGCACCAAAAATTAGAGTGTTTACCTGGGTTGTGTGTCAGAATGCACTTGCGACAAGGGCTAATCTATAAAATCGTCACATCGCCCCTGACCCTTGCTGCCCGTTGTGCCAACGACAGAGCCAGGAAACCGTCGAGCATCTGTTCCTTCAATGTGAGTGGACTAGAGCTGTATGGGCACACCAACAGATTAATAGAAGACTACCCCCTTGGAGCAACCAACGAATTGATCAATGGCTCTCGGCCATAGTAGCGACGCCAAAGAACATACCTGGATTTGAGCTCACCGCCAATACACTGTGGCAGATTTGGCGCATGCGTAATGATGCAGTCTTCCGCAACCGGACTCCAGATCCGCGAAGAGTGGTCGACATGGCCATAACTCAGACTCAGTCTTTCCTTTCCCCTGCTGTTGTGGGCTCGAGATCTAGGATCCCGCACCTCAACCCCGAGCATCTGTGGCGTCCTCCTGACTTGGGCACTCTAAAATACAACATCGATGGAGCTTTTCAACCAGGCAGCTCAGAGGGCACGATGGCATGTGTCGAACGAGATCACCGTGGGAGGCTTATCGATGGATTTTCTAACCATTTCAGGCACACTCGGCGATGGAAACAGAACTCAATGCACTCACCTGTACCTTGCACCATCTGCTGCAACGCCAGCTCCATCACAGCTCCCTTGTGATCGAATCGGACTGCCTTCCCCTTGTAGAAGCTATGCGCCATGGCAGATCACCCAGGTGGGAGCTTCGACCGATCGTCGAGGAGGCGCTCCACCTGCTCTCACGCTTCGCTACCCTAAACCTCAAACATTGCCTGTGAGAAGCGAATCGGGCCGTAGACTGGGCTGCAAAGGCCCATCGCTCATCTGCTTCGGCCCAACACTGGCTATATCAACCTCCTGCTATTTTTCTTGCTATCTTGACTGCGGATGCCTTGGTCGATGGTTGTAACTTACGTTAATCTATATATATATATATATATATATATATATATATATATATATATATATATATATATAAATGTTTTCCCATCCAAAAAAAAAAAAAAAAAAAAACTACTGTCAATAAGATTCCTCTTTAACCTCATCAAGCTTGAATTTTTAGAAGACAGAAGGGTTAATTTTTCTTTGGCAAAAAAAAAGGTTATATTGATATCTAGTTTTTTTGGTCGGCAAGTAGCATTCATTACTAAAACGTTGCTAAAGCTCAACTAAGTCTGGAATCAGTACATAATAAAGACCATGGTGGCCCTGCACCCGGCGCAGGGGTGGATTATGCAGCCAATTATTTGGAAGAGTATTGTCTCAATGAGCTTTTGTGGCCCAATCGGCAAATTTGTTGGCTTCCCTAGGAATATAAGACACTGATACAATTGTGAGTTGGGCCAATAAGCCTTCGAAGTCCTCTCAAATAGCATCGATAATGCATGGGCTTGGCGTTTGGCCTTATACGAACTTCATAAGTTATCCCAAACTTTTTTTTGTGACATAAAAATTCCAAACTTTGTTAATTGTGACACATTTACCCTACCAATGGCATTTTTGTCTTCTTTTTTTTTTCTATTTTTCCTTTTTTTTTTTTTTTTTTTTTCCTTTTTTCTTCTTTTCTCTTCCCTCCGCTGGCCATGGCGGAGGGAAGAGAGAAGAAGAAAAAAAAAAGAAAAATTTTAAAAATTAAAAGATGAAATGCACTATAGTTTAAGCTAAATGTATCATACATATACAAGTTTAGGGTTTTTTGTGTCACGAAAAAGGGTTTAGGGTAAATGTGTTACACTTGGTAAAGTTTGGGATTTTTCATGTCACAAAAAAAAGTTAAAAGGTAAATTTGTCACTTTGGGTAAAGTTTGGGGTTTTTGGTGTTCTTTTCCCTTTTCATAATAATAATAAAAAAAAAATAGGGAGAAAGATGATCCTCTTACCTTTTGCCTCTAGTTGGTCTGAAAGAATGGAGAGGTTCCCCGTTAACTTTGATGTTGAAAGTGACTATAGATATACATGTTTTCACTAAGGAAACCCAGCAATCGCTGAATCCCATACCCTTCATGCATTTGCATAAGAAGTCCCATTCCACACGATCCTAAGATTTTTGCAAATCAAGTTTTAGTACGGCCTGAAACTTCCTCTTTCTTTTTCTAATTCTGAGTTGGTGCAACACTTCTTGGACAATCAGGATGTTATCTTGTATTTGTTGTCCACTAATGAAAGCACCTTGTTTCGTTTCAATCACCCCGATTAGCCAAGGTTTCCGCTTATCAACCATAACTTTGGAAATGATCTTATAGCTGAAATTGTATAAGCTAATGGGCTTATATTGTGTTATAGATTTAGGGCTTGCAACCTTTGGAATAATGGCATTATGAGTTTTGTTGAGAGAAAGGTCTAAAGTACCTCAAACAAAGAACTTTTCAACCATTTGGTGCACTTTTTTTTGAATTATCTCCTAGTGATATTGACAAAACTGTCCATTCAATCCGTCTAAACTTGGTGCCTTTGTAGCCCCAAATTGGAAAACTGTTGATTTTACTTCTTCTAATATCATTGGCCTTACTAGAGCTTCATTCATTTCATCTTTGACTATGCAAGGACATTGGTCTAAAATTGGCTGAAGATTTCTGGGGCAAACTATGCCATAGAGACTATGATAGAATATATTTATGTGCTGTTTAATTAGTTGAGGCTACCTGTGCCAATTCTAGTCATCTACTTTCAACATGGATAATTTGTTCCTTTGCCTTCGTTTCACTATTGTAGCATGAACGAAGTTGGTGTTTCTATCCCCCAATTAAGCCACTCAATCACCTCACAAATGATTTTATAGGACTACAATTTTCACTCTTTAATTAGTCTATTATGATAATACTCTCAACTACTCCAATTATTTTTAGATCACGAGTCCAATAATAGACAAGTGTGTTGAAGAAGTAGAAGTTCAAAATGAGATAATCTAAGGAGTTTATCAAGTTAGAGAAAAGTAGAAGCCATACCTTTATACGATGTCGAAAGGTGTCTTAGAAATACATCAAGGCAAAAATAACATTCTAGAGTTGAACAAAAAGATGAAACTTTTGGTGGAAATGCCTAAATGATATTTATCTCCGAATGAAGAAAAATAGAATATTAAAAGCAATACCCAAGGTGTTGGGATACTCAGTGTGAATGGGCAGAAGTACCTAGAACAATGGCAATGTTAATAATTTATATTTGTGGGGACAACATAAGAAAGACAAAAGTACTCCATAACACGAGAATGAGAAATGTTGTCCACTACCTAAAAATTGACTTGTGCATTTTACAAGAGGCATGGCAAGTGTCCCACATCGCCTCCCAAGAAAAAGGAATGTCTAGCTAGTGATATAAAAGCAAGGATTTCATGTAAGATTAAGTATCTTTGCGCTTGGGGCAATGACGCAGCTAGTGAGGTACTAACCGAGGCGCGTCTATTGCTGGTTGAAAACTATTTCCAAACCCCCTCTTTGGCCTGGGTTCAAGCCTTGGCCATTGAGAATTTCTGGAAGGGCTCCCTTTGGGGTAGAGCCCTACAATCATTAGTTCAAAATTTGCCCTATAATCATTAGTTCAAAACTTACTAGGTTGAATGTTATTTTTTTTTATATAATAATAAAAAATCAAGTTCTAATATTTATTTTGAATGGATGATTGTATCAAAGATCTTAAAATTTATCATAAAAGTATGATAAAGTTTTAAAACTTTCAAAATGTACTAATTAAATATTAAAACGTTCAATTAACTAATGATGTTGCGTAGCTTTTTTCTATAACTTTCTTAAAGCACTCACCAAGCGCAACATTTCGAAAAAAAAAAAATTGATTTTTTTATAAATAAAAGAACATATTTTTTTTTTTTTAAAGGAAGAGATTAAATAATAAAAACCTAAAAATTAGATGAAAAACAATCAGTCGCTAGGCGAGCTTTGACGAAGCTCAAGCAGCCATGACATTACCAGCTACCATGGTCATGAGCTTCCAAGCTCCTTCCCTACGATGAAACTCGAGTGGCCATGGCCAAGGGCTCGAAAAAGCTTGAGTTTCCATGGCCCAGTGCTCCAAAACAAGCTCAATGAAGCTCAAGTAGCCAGGTCAAACTCAAGGAAGCTCGAGCAGCCAATGGTCGTGAACTCTTATGAATCTTGAGAACTCAATCACCGTAAAAATCCACAAATAGAAAATCATGTTTATAACAAAATTTCATGAATAATTAAAAATATCAATCTTTTTTTATTTTTGAAAGAAAAATTGCAGTTCTTTTTCTCATTTGTTCTTCTTCTATTGTCAAGAGTCTTTTTCCTCAAATAGGAAAACGTGCTTTCTCTTGCAACGTGCAATTTGCCTAATTTTTGTCTTCTTTTGTTTTTTCATCAATTCATAAACCTGTATTTCACTTCTGCATCAAGATATGAACTTTTTGTTTTGGTCCGTCTTACTCTAATTTTTAATTTACTTTTAGATTTTTGTCCCGTCTCTTTATAGGGCATAAGAGTCAAAACCCATAGTTGAAACTAATCTTCCCCACCTCAAACACCCTTTCAGAAGATGAAAATTAAAATCCCCCGCCTCCCCTTTCCATATGGGAAGGTTAGCCACTAGGCAAATCGCAGTGATTCAAGATATCAACTTGAAGAGACTTTTTTTTTCTTTAAAGATTAGCCCTCTTTTTTTTAAGGCTTTCATTTTTTAGGACAATTATTATATCTTTAATGGCTTTGTTCAAATAGAAATGACGTCCGTTATCTAAAAATTGAGTTGCACATTTACAAGAGCAGGGTAAGCGTCCCACATCGCCTACCAAGAACAACGAAGGTCTAGCTAGTGGGTATAAAACCAAGGATTTCATCTAAAGTTAAGCATCTTTACGTTCGGGGCAATGATGCAGCTAGCAATCGGTCTCGTCGGCAAGAATACCAGTTTTTCGTTTTCCTTTTCCGGACCAGATCCAATAGTCAAACCTAACAGTGTAGTTTGAATTCATCGTCCAGCATTTTATTATGTCAAACATTTATGTTGAGATATCTGCCATCGGTCATTATTTGCCTTTCTTACATTTTAAGCTTAGTTTTAATTTTTATAGGAGTAACTTTTTGCTTCTGGAGGCTACTTAATTAGACTAACTCTCTTCTATCAGGTTACTCATAATTTCTTCATTAGGAACCTTTCGGGTTATTCATCTCAGATCTTTCTGTTTCAATTTTATTTTCTTTGATGATCATTTAACAAATAATAAATCACCTCTGAAAAAAAAAAAAGAACTTTGGGATTCGTCTTAACTCTAATTGTTATTTGCAAATTAATTCCAAGCTAAAAGTTCAAATGTACCACGACTTCACTGTCAAGCGTTTTAGGAGAAAGTACGAAAAAGGTTACAAATTGATTGCAATGGTACCAATTTGGTCATAAACTTTTTAATTTGAACAATTTAATCCTAAACTTTATCACAATGATATTAATTAAGTCCATCCGGCTAATTTTGATTAGAAATCGTTGACATTGACGCTAGCTGTCCTACGTGGCACGACCGAAACGTTGATTTTGATAAATTTACATAGTTTTTAATATTTTTCTTTTATTTTTTTATTTTCTGCTTTTTCATTGTCGACGACAAGGGTCACCACTACCCTCATTGACCGTTAGGCGAGGCCTTGCGAACCTTTGCTCGCTATTGATGAGGGTTGCGGCCCTCAAATAGCCCATTGTTTGCCTAGCCGAGGGTCGACGAGGGTGGCCTTGGCCAAGTCACAAGGGTTGAGCCCTTGCCAAAGGTTGCAAGGTTGAAGGTTGGGCCTCGCGGCTCTCGCCTATGATCGATGATGGACTAGGCAAGAGCCCCGACCCTCGTTAGCCAAGATGAAAAAATATAAAAACAAATATGAGGAAACAATAATAAAAATTTAAAAATTCCAAAAAATATTAAAAAATATAAATGTCCACATCAATGCAGTTATGTCATGTAAGATGACTAGTGTCTATAACAGAGATCTCTAGCAAAAATTAGTTAAATGGACTAAATTGGTATCCATATGAAAAAATTTAGAAATAAATTTGTCCAATTAAAAGGTTTAGAACTGAATTTATATAAATACGATAAGTTTAGAATTATTTTTTTTTAATACTTTTACCAGCTTTTAGTTAAGCTGAAAATTTATATTGAGATATCTGTGATCCACCATAAATTGAGGAGGACTCGTATTAAGTGAAACGTATTGGCTTTCTTATTTTAGAATGCCCAAAATATTGACCCGAAATTGCTTGGTTAAAATTGGAAAAGGAAATTACCTAGCTAAAAAGGAAAATAACTCTTGAAATTCACTTCCACTGTCATAATTTTAAACATTTTCTCCTTGCATAATTTTAATAGCTTATTATACGGGTAGACTAGCATAATGGTTGTGACGAAAAAGAATATTAAATATAAAAAAATTAGGTAGTTGGATAAGAAAATAGGTAAAAAGTGTTGGATATATGCCCTAAAGCTACTATGTAATAGTTACATATTAGGGATTTCAGTTGTATTATCTTTATTATTATTTAATTAATGGCAATGACGTATTCATTCATATGTCCAATTATTTTATATTTATGAATGATTTCATTAGATCAATTGCAACTAGACCTATTCTTGAGACGTCAAGAATATATGTGACGGGTTCATAATTAGATTGAATCTTTAAATCGTTCCCGGTCGATGAATTATTGAGTGGATATTAATAATCCTATTGAGACCGGTGTGTTCATAACTTCACCATTAAGTATTCGATACTTAAGGGAATGATGAATCACAAGTCATTGGGTATTGTGATGCATGAGTTAAGAATACAAGTGTTTGTGTTAGACAAGTTCACTAAACATGACGCATATGGAACAATTAGCGACATGGAAGCTTTTAGCGTGGTCAATGTCTAATTGTTCATGCTTTGGTCTTGTGTAAATAATCCTTAGACCTGAGGCACAGTGTTAACTTGTGTGTTGAACAACTATGGTTCACGGGTGAACATAATAGATTAGACATTTACCGAAAAAAAAACGAGGTAGTCGTTGTCATCCCATGTCACATATTTTTCTTATAATATGCATGGAGATGGAAAGACCGCGTGCGCGCCAATCTCTTGTTTCCAATGCACGAGAGTGCCCTGGTCAATGGTTCCAGCAAGAAGCTAGACAGAGATTTCCTTTGCTTCACTCATTCCAATTCTCCAGGGGCTCCCCATAGACTTTTCCTCAATGGTTGACTTTCCAACACTCCCCCTTAATATAAAAAGAAATCCGCGATTCATCGCCATGTCCATCAAGTCCCATTTCGATTCAAGGAAACTCCTTAAGAAGAGAACTGAAGGAAAGAAGCCAATAAATGGGGTAAATCGTGTTCGTTTTGCTCCCAATGGTGATCCTCCTCTTTGTCATCCTGTGCTTCTTATTGTACCACGAGTGCAAGCGAAGGGGCCAAGAAGAAGGCCAGGTCGTTGCAGCATAGGAGCTCGCCATAGCTGATGGAATTCCGATGCCGCCATCGGTGCCTGAGTATCCTCCTCCGCCACTGCGATCGGCAGGATATCCTCCACCCCCGCCACAGAACTTCCCTTCTCCTTCTCCTCAGAATCCTACCGCCCCCAACATCAAGCAACAAAATGGCACGAGTTATTAGTAAATTTATTGTAAATAATTACTAAATCTATGATGTGCCAGTGTGATCATGTCATCAGTGAGATAAAATGGATTCCTTCTATATGTCAGAGTGATATTCCATCTCTAAATTTCCTTCTTATCAGTCTTGTCGGAAAGTTGGAGCGTGTAAATTAGTCCACTAAGATTATCATGTATTTAAGAATCCCAGTTTTTCTTTTTCCTTTTCTGGGCCAGATCCAAGAATCAAAGTATTGAGTTGATAATAACTTGATTGATTTCAAGGTGAGTTGGTTCCCACGTTAAAATTAAGAACCAGACTAGATAGGATCAGTTTCGACCTCCCGATATAAGGACCGGTTGTGATTTTTTTTGGGGGGGGGGGTGTTTGTTAGTCCTCTATTTGTTTTCTCTTTGTCTCATCTCTTACTTGTGTTTTGGAAGTTTTCTGTCCTGATGATCGAGTGGGTTTCTAGAGGTTTACGGTGGATTAGATCATCTATGGCTGCCATTAGTTAGGTTTGATGTGGATTTCTATCTCGCAATGAAGGAGAGTGATTTTTGCTAGTGTTTAGCTGTACACAAGCGAAGCAAATGTAATTAGCAAAAGAGATCGTGGTGATTTGGGTTGTCGATTTCATTCCCTGCTGGTAAGATGTATGTTGACAATTACTATCTTGTTGACGTTGTTGGCAAGGCTTATATTGTTCCACCAATTCGGTTCTGCTCAAGGTATTGAGAATTTGATCGATTTTCCTATGTTCTAAATTTTGGGAATTGGGAATTGGACCGATTTCCACATAATCGCCCTATATCGGTTGGTCTGATCTAATTCGGTCCATTTCCCAACTTGGATTGAGATACACAACCTCTTAGGAGAAGTGCGAGAACGTCTCACCCACCTGCTTGTTATAGACATTCGGTTGATCCTATTGAACCATTATTCATTGTGAATGATAGTGATCAACTTGGTGATCCTAAAATCTATGAGGAGGCGATGTCAGACATCGATTCTGGTAAATGGCTAGAAGCCATGAAATCTGAAATGGATTCAATGTATTCCAATGAAGTTTGGACCTTAATTGACTTGCCTGATGCTATTATACCAATTGGCTGTAAATGGATCTTCAAGAGGAAGATGAATGTTGAAGGTCAAATTGGAACTTACAATGCACGGCTGGTGGCGAAAGGATATCGTCAGAAAGAAGGAATTGATTATGACGAAACTTTCTCACTTGTGGCCATGCTAAAATCTATTCGAATTATGTTGGCTATAGCTGCACACCTTGATTATGAGATATTCCATATGGATGTCAAAACGGCTTTTCTAAATGATTTTCTCAATGAGGACATCTATGGAATAGCCACGGGGTTTTGAATCCAATAGTGATGAACGGAAGGTGTGTGAGCTTAAGAGATCCATTTATGGACTCAAACAAGCCTCCAAAAGTTGGAACATCCGTTTTGATTAGGTAGTCAAATCGTTTGGCTTCATAAAAAATCTGGATGAACCTTGTGTATACAAGAAGATTAGTGGGAGTGCAATTGCATTTCTAGTTTTGTATGTCAATGATATACTTTTGATTGGAAATGATGTACCAATGATATCATCGATAAAATTATTCTTGTCACAGAAATTCTCCATGAAAGATTTAGGAGAGGCAACCTACATTTTAGGTATCAAGATCTATAGAGATAGATCAAGATGATTGATTGGCCTCTCACAATCTACGTACATAGACAAAGTGTTAACACGTTTTAACATGCAATATTCCAAGAGAGGATTATTGCCTTTTAGGCAAGGGATCTGTCTTTCTAAGGAGATGTGTCCCAACACTCCTGAAGAAAGAGAGCGGATGGCAAAGATACCATATGCATCCGTTATTGGAAGCATAATGTATGCCATGCTATGTACCAGACCTGATATTGCACATGCTATAAGCATTACTAGTAGATATCAGTTTGATCTAGGAGAAGAGCATTGGATAGCAATCAAGAATATTCTTAAGTATTTGCGAAGGACTAAGGATTTATTCTTGATATATGGAGAATGAGAATTTAAAGTTGTAGCTTATACTGATTCCGATTTTCAATCGGATCCTAATGATTATAAGTCTACATCTGGGTTTGTCTTTACATTTAATGGTGGCGCAGTTAGTTGGAAAAGTTTCAAACAAAGCATAACTGCTGATTCCACCACTAAGGTAGAGTATGTAGCCGCTTCTGAAGCAGCAAAGGAAGCCGCTTGGATGAAGAAGTTTATTTTTGAACTTGGAATCGTTCCTTCAATTGAGCAACCGATTACATTGTTTTGTGACAACAATGGGGCGATAGCTCAAGCTAAGGAACCAAGGTCTCACCAAAAGTCCAAGCACATTGAGAGACACTTCCATCTCATTAGAGAAATTGTTGGGAGAGGTGATATCGCCTTGCAAAAAATTGCCTCAGCAGAAAACGTGGCAGATCCCTTCACTAAGGCCTTACCTCAGTTTTCTTTTGAAAGACATATTGACAAAATAGGTTTGAGGTACCAGACAAGTTGGCTTTAGTGCAAGTGTGAGATTGTTGGATGTATGCCCAAAGCTACTATGTAATAGTTACATATTAGGGATTTCAGTTGTACTTTCATTATTATTATTTAATTAATGGCAATGACGTATTCATTCATTTGTCCAATTATTTTATATTTATGAATGATTCCATAAGATTAGTTGCAACTAGACCTATACTTGAGATGTTAAGAATATATTTGACGGGTTCATAGTTAGACTGAATCTTTAAATCGTTCCCGGTCGATGGATTATTAGGTGGATATTAATAATCCCGTTGAAACCGGTGTGTTCTTAACTTCATCATTAAGTATTGGATACTTAAGGGAATGATGAGTCACAAGTCATTGGGTATTGTGATGCCTGAGTTAAGAACACGAGTGTTTGTATTAGACAAGATCACTGAACGTGATGCATATGGCACGATTAGCAACATAGAAGCTTTTAGTGTAGTCAATATCTAATTGTTCATGCTTTGATCTTGTGTAAATAATCCTTAGACCTGAGGCATGGTGTTAACTTATGTGTCGAACAACTATGGTTCACGGGTGCACGTAATGCCGAGTCGTTGATCCGTCTTTATACCTAATGGTCATAGTTTGTTCATATACGAAGTTACACGTGTGCGCAATATGGAATATGTCTCCTTGTTAAATGCAAGGTATAATAATGATGTCCTATGCGATCTAATTATGACACTGCATTGAAATCCTCAGCTGGAGTTGTAACCGAGAATAAATTGTTTATGTCTCGAATAAAATGCATGTCAATTAGATTTGTGCATATGATCGAATTAGTGACTTGACAAATATTCCATGGTCTTTGTTTGATCGGGACATTGTAAGACAGAGGGATTGAATTACACTGTAACCAAAACTGACGGGTTCATTATGTTCTTAAAGCATTCACACTATCTAGGCAGCCATGACATATTGCTAGATGTCAATCATGGCTTGTAGGACCTAAAGATTAATTGAGACAATTAATTCTTTTGGGAGTACTAATGTGTTAGTACAAGTCTTATTACCAGTTTAGTGATGAATCTAGGGATATCACACACCATAAACAATTAAGATAACGTGGAACAAGAGAGAGATAATGTTGCAAATGTGTTTGCAATTACTGCAATCGAATTGAGTTGATTTGAAATTAAATTAAATGAGATTTAATTTAATTTGTATTATAGTCATGAGCCTACTTGCATATGATACACACGCATGCCCAGAGTGGATACATGTTAATGTACCCTAATTGTATATATAAAGATTATGTCCTTTTTATTATTTTTTATTTTTTTAAGGGGATTGATTAATTATTCATTTGATTAATTAATTAATCAATATATATTTTTAATTGGGAAGCTTCATGCATGAACGGTTTGACCGTTTCATGCCCGAAGCTGTTGAATGTATGCCCTAAAGCTAGTATATAATAGTTCCATATTAGGGATTTCAGTTGTACTTTCATTATTATTATTTAATTAATGGCAATGACGTATTCATTCATTTGTCCAATTATTTTATATTTATGAATGATTCCATAAGATCAGTTACAACTAGACCTATTCTTGAGACATCAAGAATATATGTGACGGGTTCATAGTTAGATTGAATCTTTAAATCATTCCCGGTCAATGGATTATTAAGTGGATATTAATAATCCTGTTGAGATCGGTGTGTTCTTAACTTCACCATTAAGTATTGGATACTTAAGGGAATAATGAGTCACAAGTCATTGGGTATTGTGATGCCTGATTTAAGAACACGAGTGTTTGTATTAGACAAGTTCATTGAACGTGACACATATGGAACGATCAGCAACATGGAAGCTTTTAGCATGGTCAATATCTAATTATCCATGCTTTGGTCTTGTGTAAATAATCTTTATACCCGAGGCACAGTGTTAACTTGTGTGTTGAACAACTATGGTTCACGGGCTATCTAGCACGGACACTCTCCGGAAGCCTTTGTGTCATGTCCGACACTTCGACACGTGTCCGACACGCTCCGACACGTCCTGACACGCTTCGACACGCAGTCAACGAGTGTTGAAAAATCCGACACGTGGTCAACTCTCTCCGACACACTCCGACACGCGATTCCGACACACACGGGGTCAATTTTAAAATTTTCTAATACCTGTGGGGTCAAAATATAAATATACACAAAAGAAGTAATAAAAATGCTATACATATACACGCACGGGATCAATTTTTTTTTTTTTTTTTTTTTTTAGTTTTGTTTTTTTAGAATTGTTTTAGTTTTTTAAAAAGTCTTTTACTATGAAAGAAGTAATAAAAAATGCTATATATGATAAATAAATAAATTTAAAAATATCATTTCAGCATTTTTCTTTAAACAATGTTTTTTCCTCTAAGTTTTATGTATTATTGTAACAAATTAAAATAATGAATGATATTATTTAATATTTTTCATGTAAATTAATTCTAGGCTATTTTTATTATTATTTATTTATGTATTTATATATAAAAATATATTTAATATATAACGTGTCGGAACGTGTTGAAATTCTCTATTTTTAAGAAATGACGTATCAGCGTGTCGTGTCGTGTCGTGTCGCGTGTCCGTGTCGGTGCTACATAGTTCACAGGTGCACGTAATGTTGGGTCATTGATCCATCTTTATACTTGATGGTAAGAGTTTGTTCATATACGAAGTTGCACATTGCGCAATATGGAATCTGTCTCCTTGTTACATGCAAGGTATAATAATGATGTCCTATGCGATCTAATTATGACACTGCATTGAAATCCTCGGTCGGGGTTGTAATCGAGAATAAATTGTTTATGTCTCAAATAAAATGCATGTCAATTAGATTTGTGCATATGATCGATTTAATGATTTGACAAATATTTCATGGTCTTTGTTTGATCGGGACATAGTAAGATAGAGGGATTGAATTACACTGTAGCCAAAGCTCACACTATCTGGGTAGCCATAACATATTGCTAGATGTCAATCATGGCTTGTAGGACCCAAAGATTAATCGGGACAATTAATTCTTTTAGGAGTACTAATGTGTTAGTACAAGTCTTACTTACCAGCTTAGTGATGAACCTAGGGATGTCACACACCATAAACAATTAGAATAACGTGGAACAAGAGAGAAATATAATTGCAAACGTGTTTGCAATTACTACAATCAAATTGAGTCGATTTGAAATTAAATTAAATGAGATTTAATTTAATTTGTATTATAGTCATGAGCCTAATTGCATATGATGCACATACATGCCCAAAGTGAATATATGTGAATGTATTCCCAATTGTACATATAAAGATTATGTTCTTTTTATTTAAAAAAAAGGGATTGATTAATTAATTAATTATTCGTTTTCGTTGTTGATCAGTTTTATTTTTATTTAAAATGCTAAACGAGGGACATAAGAATGGGTTGCTAAAAATTAGAGAGAAAGGGGTGTTTTGTTTTGTGTTTTTGAGACACGAGACAAAGAGAGATTCTCTCTAGTTCGGGCCGTGACTAAAACATCAAGGATACGGCGGATTGTCTCCATGAGATTGCTAGCACGATCATAGTGGTGAATATTTGAAAGTTCTCTCTTCCATTCAACATCCGTTGTTGGTGTGTCTGAACTAGAGGTTCGACGTTTGTGGGGCTCGAACTGTAGAACATCCAAACCAATTCGTATAAAGCGCGCTTCAAGAGGTAATTCGTTTAACTCTCTTTTACATTCAGATTTTTTATTATAATGCACGAACAACGCCTTTGGAGAATCATGTATAAAATATATCATCTTTGTTTCCACTACGTACTTTTGTTAATTTTTACCTATACATGATTCATGAAACCCAACAAAAGCATCGTGAATGAACGGTTGACCATTCATGCACAATCGTGCTTCGATAGATGGGGATCAGTAGTGATTGTTGATCCTGTGAAAAACCGTCCAAGAAATGCCGTAAAAGAGTTGAAAAATAGAGGGAAGGATATAAGTGCTTGTTGCTGAAAATAGAGAGAATGTGGGCATTTGTTTTGTGTCTGAGAGACGCGAAAACGAAAAGGAATTCTCTCTAGTTCGGGCCATGACTAAAGCATCAAGATACGGTGGATTGTCTCCACGAGATTGCTAGCACGATTATAGTGGTGAATATCCGAAAGTTCTCTCTTCCGTTCGACATCCATTGTTGGTGTGTCTGAATTAGAGGTCCAACGTTTGTGGGGCTCGAACTGTAGAACATTCGAACCAATTCGTATAAAGCGCGCTTCGAGAGATAATTCGTTTAACTCCCTTTTTACATTCAGAGTTTTGATTAAAATTCACGAACAACGCCTTCGGAGAATCATGTATAAAATATATCATCTTTGTTTCCGCTGCGTATTTTTGTTAAATTCATCTATACATGATTCATGAAACCCAACAACCGCCCCCTACATCAAGCAACAAAACTGCATGAGTTATTAGTAAATTTCTTGTAAATAATTACTAAATCCATGATTGTGCCAGTGTGATCATGTCATTAGTGAGATAAAATGGATTCCTTCTGTATGTCCAAGTTTTGATATTCCATCTCTAAACTTCCTTCTTATCAGTCTTGTTGGAAAGTTGGAGCGTATAAATCAGTCCACTAAGATTATCATGTATTTAAGAATCCCAGTTTTTCTTTTTCCTTTTTTGGGCCAGATCTAAGAATCGAAGTATTGAGTTGATAATAACTTGATTGATTTCAAGATGAGTTGCTTCCCACATTAAAATTAAGAACCGGACTAGATAGGATCAGTTTCGACCTCCTGATATTAGGACCAGTTGTGATTTCTTTTTTACTAAAAACCCTCTCTGTTTTTTCTTTGCCTCATCTCTTACTTGTGTTTTGGAAGTTTTCTGTCTTGATGATTGGGTGGGTTTCTAGAGGTTTACGGTGGATTAGATCATCTATGGCTGCCTTAGTTAGGTTTGATGTGGATTTCTATCTCGCAATGAAGGGGAGTGATTTTTGCTAGTGTTTTGCCGTACACAAGTGAAGCGAATGTAATTAGCAAACGAGATCGTGGTGATTTGGGTTGTCAATTTCATTCCCTGCCAGTAAGATGTATGTTGACAATTACTATCTTGTTGACGTTGTTGGTAAGGCTTATATTGTTCCACCAATTTGCTTCTGGTCAAGGTATTGGGAATCTGATCGATTTTCATCCGTTCTAAATTTTGGGAATTGGGAACTAGACCGATTTCCATAGAATTGCCCTATATCAGTTGGTTTGATCTGATTTGGTCCAGTTCCCAACTTGGATTGAGACCATACTCACTCTTAACATCAAATAAGATTTTGGTAGCTAATGCCTATAACATTTTATAAGCAACAATTTGTGTAGTTTTTTTTTTTTTTTGGTAAATACAACAATTTGTGTAGTTAAAACTTTAGAAACTGAAATATTTCTTATTAGTTGTACTTAGCAAGAAGTCAGGACCTTGTTAACAAGACTCCAAGATTTACTTTGTTTCACGAAAAATAAATAATTTGAAAAATATTTTTGTAAAAATGATTATTTGTATCGCTTGAAATAACGAACTATTAAAAAAATGTTTTTGTTACCGATAACTATTGATTTATCTCTAGATATTTTGTGGCCCATGAAAATATTTTTTGTTTGTCCATATTTGTAAGTGATATAATTAATCATTTTTATGAATAATTTTTTTAATTATTCTTTTTTCAGGAAACAAAATGACCCTAATAATTTGTTAGGTCTATCTTTTATCTAATAAAAACACTATATGGATTTGATGCGTGATCATGTCTTATTTGGTTACAGTTATAGAATAGACTTAACCGTGGTTATTTGTATGACAGCAAGATAATTAAGAAAATTTCGAATTTTAAAATCATATAAAGTATCAAAATTGAAAGATCTCATCTCTTTTTATTTTTTATTTTTATATTTGTGTCGTTGCTGTAGTTCATGAGAACATACCTAATGAATATCTTTCACCACAAAATAAAACTGATATATTTCAATTTTTAAAATAAAACGAATGCATCGTGAAGACTAATTGCTTTTTAAAAGTAAAATCTAAGCTAAAAGTGTAGTTTCACTTCAATGTTAATTATTATGTTTAATATTTATATTGAGATATCTGTCATCTGTCAGGATTTGTCTTTCTTATATTAATTTTCAATTTTTTTCGGCTTAATTTTATCTTTATAGGAGTAACTTTTTGCTTTTTTATGTAAGCTATTTTAAAATTAAGTCTCTTCTATCAATTTACTCATTGTTTCTTCATTAGGAACCTTTCAGGTCATTCATCTCAGATATTTGTTTTGTTTCAATTTTATTTTCTTCGATAATCATTTAATATATACCGAATCACCACCAGAGATAATTAATCTTTTGCATTCTTCAATTCTAATGTGCAAACTAATTCTAAGCTAAAATTTCCAGTGTACTATGACTTCATTGTCAAGCGTTTCAGTTAAGTTTAAAATTTATATTGAGACATCTGTGATCCACCATGATTTGAGGAGGACTCGCATTAAGTGAAATGTGTTGGTTTTCTTATTTTAGAATGCCCAAAAGATTGACCTGAAATTGCTTTGGTTGAAATAGGAAAAGTAAATCACTTAGCTAAAAGGAAAATAACACTCGAAATTCTCCTCCGTTGTGATAGTTTTCAATCATTTTCTCCTTGCATTAAATTTTAGTAGTTTATTCTATAACGGTAAAGTTGCATGATGGCCCGAGCATCGCGCTTGATAATTACGTAGAAATTGTGAGGAAAAAAATATTATTTATAACAAAAAAAAAACTGTTAAGAGTTGGATAAGAAATTAGTCAAAAAAATCACACAGCACCTACGAATTTACCTTGTAAATACTGATTTCTCGTATCCTGTAACCACTGAGAAGCAATATGAAATACATTGCAAGGGTAGCTATAGCGTATAACTATAGAAGCACAAATTTTATGAGAAGTGACATAAATATATAATGGTTTATATAAGCAATAAAGTATTATAAAGTGAAGCCAAGCAGAAGCATGCAGCACCATCATATATATATGATCAAGCGAGCAGTTTGACAACCTTTGTAAGAATCGAATGTTCCTTTTCATCTTCCAAAGGAGAGCGGAGAATCGGAGACAGATAATGGGATTCCGATGCTGACATATTATATTGCTAGCCCACTAGATTGAGCCAATTACCAAGAAATAGAAAAAGAAATACAGGAATCATCTCAAGACCCATAACAAATACACACACATATATATGGAATTTCAAATTGATTCATTTGTGACCAAATCATCTTTAAATTGTCAGGATTTTGTTAAAGATTTCTCGAGAAACACTTGCTAACCATATTTATAGGAAAGTATTTGGATTTGCAATGCATAATTACACATAACAAAATAACGATGGTGTATTAGAAATTTGCACAATTTCCTTTATTGGTTATTTAACAAGTGCTGCTGAGCAGCCTTTCACAAGACCCACTTACAATGTAAAAATTATTTGTTCAGCCAAAATTCATTTTGCTTGTGAATGAACTTATAGATAATAAAAGAACCTAATGACTTGCATTGCAATCATTGGACCATCGAAAAGTAGCCGTTGGGAGCTCGAACGTTGGAACCTGCTTTGCATCTCTTCCCGAACGTTGCGGGTCCTTCTTTAAAATTCCATGTTCTTGTTTATTTATTATTACAGAAAGCCCTAATCTCTTCTGGACAGAATCTATCCCTTCTCTCTCTCTCTCTATATATATATACACGCTCCTCCTCTGTTTCGCACTCGAACCACATTTCTCTCTCTCTCTCTCTCTCTCTCTCTCTCTCCGGCAGTCGTTCTCTCAGATTCGTTTAGAAGAAAAGAAGGAGAAGATGGGTCTGGTGGTGGTGATCTCGCTGCCGCTGATCCTGTTCTGCTTGCTGCTCGGCTTCGGCTGCTACTTCTTCGGACGGGCCCGGGGAAGGCAAGACATCCGCACCAACCCCCAGGTGTACGGCACACCGACCCCGCCCCCCGGCACTTTTGCTTCGCCGCCGTTCCCGCACGCCAAGCCGCCCCACCCCGACGAAAACGTCTGAACGCTCTCGACTCCTCCACCCTAAGAAAGAGCTCGTCTTGTGAATTTCTCTTCGAAGTGGGGTTGCTTTTCTTTTTGCCTGATTTTTTTTGTATTATATCGACAGCGTTTCCTTATGAAATTCTTTGTTGGGTATATAAGGGGCCGTTTGAGATTGAGATTGGTGTATGAACAAGCAAGGAGCATGTCGAGTGAGGGCGTGTGCTTGTGGATTTGTGATGTGAAAGTATAAAACCTTGTGGAAACTACCAAGTCTGGGAATAAGTTCATCTGTAGATTTGAATTGGGTGAGGAAATTGAAGGGTTTTCCAGCTTGATTGATTCTATTCGTATGTTAAATTTTCTTGCGATCTTTCTGGAACAATCCGAATGTTATTGTCCGGGGTGTTTGTGAACCAAGCGGAATTAGAAAACGGAAGAACAAAGGAATCGACCCGCCGGAATCAAATCGAAACGATACTATTCAGACTAAAATCGGGATTTTGATTTGGTCGGAACGATCACGAACTATACTCAGGGACTTATTGCAATAATGCACATGAATAGGTCGTTTCTTGGGTTTGTATTGTAGAAAATGCATCCCTACGCAACCAAAGGTCCAGTTGATTCCCAGCCATAAAAGGGGAAGGGGCCTCATAAAATTTGGAACCTCAAATGGACCGAATTGAAAATTTTACTAGTGGCCGACCATATTTTCTCGTTTATGTATGAAAATTAGTGACTTTTAATTTGCCACGTGGGTTCCACCATCTTCTCTTTCCTTTAGGTCTGGTACGAAGCTTGAGGATAATTTGCACCATTTCTCGGCAACTTTCGAGAATCCATGTTTGGTACATGAAGTCTCGCGAAGATTAAGTCCAGATTGAGGTCAACTTTTGTCAAGTTATGAGCTGTAAAAGCTTGTAGTGGTTAGTACAAATCAAATGAGACTAAACATAAAGTAATTACCATCTCATGAGTTGCGATCTGGTGGTTGAGTGCTAAATTAGGTTTCTCGAAGACACGAAAGTAAGGTCAAGTTGGCCATTTGTTCAACGGAACTCATGCAACTTGTACCACGTGCTGAATAATTTTTTTTTTATCAGAAATAAATAGCTTTCATTACTTAACCACCATCAAAACCACGAAGTTTCAACATCTAAACATAAAATTAACGAAAGAGAAGGGGGACAGCTTATCCAGTTAAGGGGAAGCTCGCCTGCTCGGTGGGTCTTTGCAACCCAATCTGCTTGGGCTAATTTAACTTGAGGCATGTGCTTCAAAAGAGTTTTGCAATCATCAATTACTGCTTGTGCGGCCCATACACGTGTTGAATAATCGAAAGGGCATTATTTGACCCATTTTGCATCTCGAAGACAATTTCGTTGTCCATTTCTAAGATGTTCTTTTCTCTTTTCGACGAACGACACAATTGGGAGTTTCTTGTACTGGTAGGGTTTTGGCATGCATAGCTGAATCACATGGAAAGATTTGTGAATTTTATCTCCTGGTATGTTTCCTTCATCATGTCTAACAATGAAATCTCCAAAGCCCCATCTACATTAACTTTTACTTCGCCTAAAGCTATACGATTGTGATGTTCAGTTGTAGTGTCTCCTCGAACCCAGCTGTTCTTCTTGGGCCTCGTCAAAAGCTTTCACGTTTGAAGGTGCAGCTTGGATTTCCCCATAAGTACTTCACCTGACAAAAGATTGATCGATCTATTACGGTCCTTCCGGATATGTCAGAGGATTGGGGTACATTCCTGCTTGGAGATGGTGATACCAAGTATTTGACCGAGTAATTATTATTGGAACAAGCTTCTATTCATTAAAACCCTAGAGATATCATGGAAATTCCAATAATTTTCCCCGACAATTTACATAAAAAAACCAACTTTCTTATTTTCCTAGAAGACAAAGAATATTTGATAGCACTTTAATGTTTTGTGATTGATTAGATGAACAACGGTGTTGTTCTTTGAAAGTACTTTGAGATAATTTATCCATTAGGTAGTAGTATGTAAGGGCTTTGAGTTTATCAAATAAGAGCGAGAGAGCAAACTCACCATTGGTAAATATCCACAAAAATTCCAAAGGTGCTAATAAATTTTACCAATTTCATGATAAACAAGAAGAAAATATAGGTTCTTATATAAAATGGTCTTTCGGTGTTCAAATTTCCCCTATCATAATCATTTTTCTCATTATAAAAAGTACACTTTTTGCTTTTGAAATAATAAGTCATTATTACATTGTATATTTAAAATAACTTATTTTATCCATATTCATCCAAAAGGTATTTTCATGTTGAAATATATATTTTTTCTTTATAAAAAAATTCATATAATTAACGCAATCAAGCCACCTTAATCATTCAAGAATAGTTTATTTCCACCGAAAATTGCACCCTACTTCAAAATAAATCTGGGCCTACGAAGCCCACAGGCATGGCCCCAATCGGCAAGAAGCCCCAAAGAGTCGGGCCAGGCGGCCCGCCCGCACACCCGACCCGTTCACGAGACCGGCCCGACCCGAAAAACTATAGCGACGCCGTTTCGCCTCACCTCGCAGTCTCAGTCGTCCCCTTCCTCTCTCTCTGGAACAAGCTTTCTCTCTCTAGAACCCCAGGCCGGCGCTCTGCTCGGAGGAAGAGAGAGAGAGAGAGAGAGAGAGAGAGAGACGGCGATAAGCAATGGCGTCGTCATCGGGCTCCGGCGAGGTCGCGACGGAGAGGAGAGGGATCCCGGGCGCGCAGTTCGTGGAAGACGTCCAGACCTACCTCGCTCAGGCCGGCCTCGACGTCAACTCCGCGCTGGCCTTCCTCCAAGAGCGGTAAACTCACGAATCATCGCGTGGTTCTCCGGTTTGTGCTCTCGCGTTCCGTTCTCCGCGCTTATCGAGTGTTCCAGATTCGTCCGATCTTCGGGAGCTGAGCTTTCGTGGCTCGATTCGGTTCGTGGAGGTCTAGGGCTTTTGCTTCCGCTTGGCGTGTCTGGTTGTTTTAGTGAGTAGCATTGCGCTGGATCGATTTTTTTATATCTCTGTGGAAATTTTCCTGCTTAAGCAGGCTGAAGGTGCCGGTGAAGGAGATGTTTGTTGAAATTTTGGATTTTTTTTTTCTCTTTTGGAGTGTTAGAGTAGTTGTGGTGATTGGTGGGATGATGCTTGCAGGCTGCAGCAATACAAGCTGGTCGAGATGAAACTCCTAGCTCAACAAAGGGATCTTCAGGTGTGTGTATCGGTGTATTTTTCTCTGTCAGTTTAATTTGGATGCTGCGGGTTGTGATCGCTGGCTTTCTCTAATGCCTATTCCTGTTGGTAAAGGTTTCCTGACTTCATTGTTGCTAGTTTGGGATTTGTTATTATCGACATCCCTTTAGACGTTTGTGTATAATTTCTCATCGATTGATTCTTTTGTATTGTTATATCTGCTATTGAATTCGCTGTTGAGTTACATTTTGTCGTTCATTTTCTTAAAGTGATCACAGACGAAGATCCATATTCAAATGCACTGTTGAATACCGTAGACACCATCCCTCCTGTCTGCCCTTGTGCTAGCACTGGACCTTGTTTCTTTCTCTTCCTTTTCTTTGGTTTTTTTTTCTTTTTTTTCCTTTTTCAGTATAGTATAACCTACGCAGCGTTGAGATGTTGCTCAATGGTTACCATGGAGGTGGGCGTACGTGCATGTGTGGGTAGACCCTTTTTTTAGAACTTTGAAGCATTGAAGTGTGCAACTTTTGTCTTGATTCTTAAGAGGTATAAAGACATGATTAGAGATATTGATACCAAAGCTTTAATCACTATGAATATTTAGTTTCAGGAAAAAGAAATGTACTAGGTTGCGACAGACAAGTAACACAACAAGAAGCTTGTTGGTTCTGAGTTCTGTCTTTTGTAGTGCCTTGTTTATTCAGTATCTTACATTTTTCATTAATGGTATGGGTATATCCTCAATTATGAAATTTGCTACACTCTCTTGCAGTTTTCTTTTTCCTTATTTCTTTTATCTAGTTTCTGTTTTTCTAGTTCAACTTAAACCTTTTCTCAAATTAGAGTGAGTTTCACTTTTCCCCTAAAAAGAATGAGAAATTGGCTTACTGTTGCAATTATTGTCATCTAATCTAGAATAAAAAGTTAAAACAAATCCAGATGGTTAGCACCTCTTTGACGTCCCACAATCAATTTCTCTTTACATTGACTTGATAGATCCGAGTGCACTTGGTTCTTTGTTCCCACAGAACTTGATCACTTTGTTAGTATGTTATTGTTACTCTGTCAGCATGATATTTGTTCATTTGCTTTTTACTGGGTTGTTAATTCAATGTCTATATTAAATGCCAGGCAAAAATTCCTGATATTGAGAAGTGTTTAGACATAGTTGCCACTCTACAGGCCAAGAAGGGTTCTGGTGAGGTTCGTTGTCTCACACAACTCATACTTTTGACTGCATGAACAAGATTTTGGGGGAATTATTATTTATTTCCACAAGTTGATAGGGAAATGGTGGTTATTTGGTTTTTAACAACAAGCTGTGGATTCCAGTAATTTAGTTGAGGGGTGCCCAATTGATTGACAACCTTGTGTTGAAATTGCGAGGCTTTGAATCTTGAAATGATTGCAGTTACTTACCTCTGAGCAAATTAGATCAAGATGTTCACATGTAATTAGAATGAGTAAGAGACTTTCCTTTCTAAAATGCTTGCTTGGCCCATCTATGGAAATGAAAAATGTTGATGCACATCGCTAAATAGTAAGAATCTGTGAGATTTATCCTACACAATTTGTCCTTCCAAAGCATTGACTATGAGGTTGCCAGGCATCTCAGCCCCTCTGCCAAGACATCTCTCTCTCTCTCTCTCTCTCTCTCTCTCTCTCTCTCTCTCTCACGTGCGTGCAAACACACGCAAACACACACACAAACACACGGAAACACACACAAATACTAGTACTGCTATGTGCTGCCTCCATCTTTCTTTGCACTGAGGTTTACTCCATTAAATAGGCTATGACCGTTAACCCTCTGACAGTACATAAACAAAGGTGTGATATTTCTCTCAATACGAATATCCAGGATTTGAATTGATCAATCATTTCAAATTGGGGCACCTTGATGCAACAATTACTTCACCACTCCATTCCACCACAACGATATACTCTTGTTTCCTCTCTCGTTGATTTGATATGTAAACCTGCATAATGACTGAAGCAAACTGGCTTATTTGCTATAGCAAAGTGACCTGTGATTGAGGATGCCATTATATGCGTGCATAATGAGCATGTGTTTCTATTACATCAAGATTGAATCGTGGCCTCAGAACTGGAATTTAAGTTTGAAATTCAAGCTGAACGCTTTTTGGTGCATGTATTTTAACTGAGAATACTTAATGGGTATCCGTCAGACTCATGCTGTTGACTGTTGAGGCTTTTCACAAAGTGAACTTGTTATCATGTAACCAGATCATAATTTTTCAATCCGGAGTTTTTTCTCATTATATCCCCTGGAGTGCTTTGTATTGTCTTAGAATCTACCCATTTTTTCCTTTTCAGTTTCTGTTTTTCATCTGGAATCCTCAAAAGTCTATCAGTTATCTTTTATATATGATGTCAACTAAATTTTTCTCATAATCTTGTTATGCTAAAAAATATTATAAATCGTCTTGCTCCTCAATGCTCTCTTAGCTGATCATATCACCCCTTTCTATCTTTGCAAAGCAAATGGAGGATAGGCTAGTTTAATTCTTGCCATACTAGGAACTAATTTTGGTGCAGTTGACATGGTGTGAAATATCCGATTGTCTTTTCTCCTTTGCAAATGCACTTTCGGAAGCAATATTACTAATAATCTGGGTGAGTGCTTTGAAGAGCCCATGCTGATCTCAATAATGAGGTGGTTTTAGTTTTGAACACCTGAATATCACCACTAATATTTAGCTAATTGCTTTGATGTCTGAAAAGGTCCAATTAGAAACTGACATGGGGTGGGATTACTGTATTGGGCTTTAAGACCTAAGACTATAAAACTTCTATGGCGCAAGAGATAATAGGCACCAAGCTGACTGGTTTTTATGACTCTTTACTTTGTATACAGGCACTCCTTGCTGATTTTGAAGTCTCTGAAGGCATATATTCACGAGCTCGCATTGAAGATACTGATTCAGTATGTTTATGGCTGGGAGCAAATGTTATGTTGGAGTATTCATGTGAAGAGGTTGTACTTGAGTTTAAGCAATGTTCCTTTCTCTTGATGTCAAGTATCTTATTCAGTGCATAAATTTATGTTGCAGGCCACAACCCTTCTACAAAAGAACTTAGAAAATGCTAAAGCAAGTTTAGAAGTTCTTGTTGCTGACCTACAATTCTTAAGGGACCAAGTAACAATCACGCAGGTAAGTCAGAAGTATTTGGAACTTGGAGGTCCATGTTTGTTTGAAGCTGTTTACTATGTCAGTTTTGGGTAGGTCTATTAGGGTCGAACTACTGCTGCTCTGAATTTTGTAACTGGTGTGAGGCTATAAATTGGGAAGTAATTGGTGATAAACTGGAGAGTGGTAGGTTTGCACGAATGTGAACTTCAAAAAAATTTCAAAGCTTGTTGTAGGACTATATCCTTTAGTTTATCATGGCAATTAGGTTGGTGGCCCTGGGAAATTTTCTTTTTTGGGGAGGTGAAACAGCCCTTGAGAGGTGAATTTTTATTTGGCAGGTTACGATTGCTCGTGTGTATAATTGGGATGTTCACCAAAAGAGAATCCGTCAAGCTGCTGCTCCTGCCAAAGACTCTTAAAGGAATCTTTCCAACTTGGATCATGGTAGCAGAATGTGTACTCCTGGATGAGAGTAGGACTTTGATCTCCCCATTTTCCATTAGGTGAATGAATTATGTACCGCTATGTGATTGCAATGGTTTAAGACCTACGAGTGATTTTGGTTAGGTTTAGTTAGATTTATTGCATTACACAAAGCTTGTCATGTAAACGATTTTGACTGAGAACCTCTTGGGCTTGAGTTTTCACTTGTTGTGTTCGGTGCACTAGTTTTGAGTTAATGTTGGGTTCATATATTTTGAGTCGTTTCATCTTGACCATATAAGAACCAATTTAAATTTGAATTTGGGGGGAAAATATGGGCCTGCCTGAGGTCCACTGTGGAATACATGTCGGCAAGAGTGTTTTTGGATCAAGTGACTTGGTGCTGTAATTTAATGATCTCTTGTTGTCAGATCTTGGAGATTTCTATTATATTAGAGCGATTCAGGTATAGTCTGGTTAGAAAGTCCGTGCCATGACAATATGTATTTAATACGAGTACATTACTAAAATCAACTTTTTGCAACTTTTAAGTATTTAATACGAGTACATTACCAAGTCAAATTTTCAATTCAAGCCAATACAGTAGTGCCAAGCTCGATTTCTACTCCTATTAGGTATTCGACATTTGAAACTCCCCTCAAGTCATTGAGTATAAAATTTTTGGCCCGAGCTCCACCAAAACAGAATTGAGATATTCAAGATCAAGTCTACTCGATATGATCAAATTTAAAAAAGGGGCTTGAGCTCAAGCTCAATAACTTCAAATATTATCCTCTACATTTATGTACTTCAGATATACTTGTCTTCCCTTATATTTTCGTAACTATCAATTATTTTCTGAACAAAACAATGGAAATTGGATTAGAATTGCTAGTCTCTCAACCAAAGTCTTAGTGAGCTCGTTCTTGACTCGATGAAATTCTTGGTGTAACTCGTCTAAGCTTGACTCGAAATTAGACCAATCGATTTCAAGTAATTATTAAGTCAAGCTTGAATTAGTCTTCACCCCTAGTGCTGGGCCCACAAAGTCTGATACATGTATGTGATGCAAACTCTTCTTTGGTTTTGTTCAAAAAAAAAAAAAACTCTTCTTTGGTAGGAGGGTCACGCGATTCTATCTGATGACTTATGACCTCCAAATGAATGCGAATTACTAGAGAAGTTGATGGAAAAAATAATATGATCAAAATTCAATGGGGCAATTAAAAGTCAATGGGATAATATTTTTATTTCCACATGGAAAGAACGTATATATATTATGCATGCTAATTTTTCCTGTGATCATGAATATACCAAGATGATGGAATGCAAAAGGTCATTAGTAAATTTGGGAAAATTTGTGTGTTTTCTCAAACAATCCATTAATAGTACGTCATGCATTACAATTGATCTACGACTCTTGAAAGCAAAAGGCAACCTAGAGCCAAATTCACATTTCACCACTTTTTCATGGCAAAAGAAAAGGTTTAGAAAGTGGAATAAAGGCAAGTATCAATTGATCATGCCAATTAGTGTGGATTTGGATTAAATATTAGAAGATCAGCTTTGTTTGCCTTAGCAAAGGAAGAATGGAATTCTAGCTCCAGCTTAGGGAAAGCTAATCCTTCTTAATTTAATGAGCAAAACCAAAGCAATCGAAATCTGCTTTTCTAGCCTAGAAATGAAGGAAGAGATTCCTCCCCAAAAAACATAACAAACAAAGAGAATAAGGGGGATCCATATGCTTCCTTTGTGGTCATGCCAGATTTGAGTAAAGCCCAATGGCCAATTAAAATCATCTCTTTTTTGAATTGCACCACTTACATCATCTTGTGTTATTATAATTTAATTTTGTCTAAAAGCAAAAGCACTAGGAAAAACATCTCGATTGGGATCCCTTAATTCACGCGATTATTCAATTTTATACTTTGAATTATATATAATTATGTTGTCAAAGAAGTTAAATATGATTTCAATTGATTTGTGAGCCTCTTCCGTCTCACCTTTTGTTTACAAAATTGAGGTGTGTGTATGATGAGAAGCCTAATTTTTCTGTGAAGTTAATTGTGGATATCGATAAAATGTTTAACATATATATTTACTTTATTGTTAAAATATTAAAATATTAAAATATTAAATAAGCTTTACCAAATAGCTTAAGTTTCAAAATAGTTGACAATAGTTCTATAAAATTTTACATATGTATATATAAAATACCATGATATTAGATCTCAAACTTAGTGCCCACATTAAAAATGACATAATAACATGTTTAGGACATGATGCGCCCGTTGCATGATTGTTATTCTTCTTAACATCAAACTCATATAAAATTAAATCTTGAATTTGTCTGACAAATTTAGATAAATTATTAAAAGGGTCTTTAAATTTTTGCTATCAATCAAGAAGGACCAGGAAAGATTTTAATAGTGCATTACATATCAATACAATACTCATCACAAATATTATTATCCTTCTGCTTGATCATGCATCAATTGATCTTGCTACTAGGTGCGACATTTGATAATTGGATTAAATATGAGGATATCTTCTTTGTTGGGCTTAGCAAAAGTGGAATGGAATTCTGGCTCCACCTAACAAAAGCTATTTTTTTTCTGAATTTAATGAGCAAAACAAAAGCAATTGGATATGATTGTACAATAAAAGTTCCAAAGTGAAAGTAATAATTTTGATGCAATGATTTGATGGTTAGTATCTTGTCTGTTGGTATTGGAGCCCGCCAGCATAGTGAAAATAAGCAATAATTTTGTTGTTGTGATTGGATGGTGAATAGTATTATTGCACATGCTGCTACAGGCGGCTATCTTCTCTCTTGGCGATTTATTTTCTTCTTCTAACAGGTCAACCCCATACTAGTCATCTTCTTTTGTATCAAGCATAATGGAATCCTGGCTCCAGCTGACAAAAGCTAATCCTTCTGAATTAAATGAGGAAAATAAAAGCAATTGCATGTGATTGTATACTAAAAGTTCTACAAGTAATAATATTGATGCAATGATTTGATGGTGAACAATATCTTGTTTGCTAGTATTGGAGCCCACTTGCATAGGCTCCGTTTGGCAACATTTCTAGTTCTCTAAATTTCTTTTCTTTTGTTGCATGGAATGGAAAAAGAATAGAAATCTATTTGGTAACATTTATTAATTTTTCTATTCCCTAGAATAAAAAAGTAACTGATGAATAAATTTGGAACAAAAATAAAAAAATGGAAAAAAGTCGCTTCTTGCTTCTAGGAACAATTTTCGGTGTTCCCAAAAGCAATTGCGCATGATTGCACATTAAAAGTTCCACAATGAGAGTAAGTTATAATTTTGTTGCAAAGATTTAATGGTGAACAATATCTTGTTTGCTGATACTATTACTATTCTTTGTCAACATTGTTGCTGTTGGGCAAAGTGGAATGACTTTTAAGGTCGCCCTCAGGCCCCGCACCGTCTAGGCCCCACCCATTAATTATGTCTACCCAACTTTTTAACTGCCTTAGCGGGTCATGTTTGACTACGGGTTTTCTGATTAAAGATTTTACTTGCACTCCGTTTGGATGAAAAAGTCTTTCCCCAATTATTGTAACGGAGCACTAAAATGGTAGTCATTATTGTAAGAGTTTTCTTAATATGAACTACATTAATTGATATTGTAATTTACCGTTTAACGTTTACCGTTTTACGGGGGTTGGTCTAAGGTGAGATAGAAGGTTTCTTAATTAGTCTAATATGGGGCTGGCTAGTGTGGGCCGAGTTGAGCCCGGCCCGTAATGAGGAGGCTTGGCTGGAAACTCTATAAATAGTACTTAAGTCTCTCCTCTAACCATAATTCTCACATGTATTCTCACCTAAGGGGTGTTTACCTAACGCTAAACGTGAGGGGGGCTACCTCATTGAGCCAGTGATACGGAAGGCAATAGAGGAGAAAGACTTAATACGAGGATCCCCTTGATATGTGGGAAATCCCTTTTTTGCTTCCGCTTTATGTATGATGGATCCCAAAACAGGTACGTTAATCTTTCTACTCAATTATGCATGTTCTTGTTCTAGTTATGGAGATCTTGGAGTTGCGCAATTTGCATCCAACATGTGGTATCAGAGCCTCCATAACCCTAGAATTCGAACGCATAAGTTTTTTGCCCTAATTTGTGATTTTCAAGATTTTTTGTTTAATAAAAATAAAATTAAATCACAAATTCAAATTGGGCTCGACGAGATGAGAAGATCCGTGGGCGGCACGTTGTCGGAGGAGGCCGCATGCGCCCCCACGCGCAGCCACGTGCCGCTGGGGTGTCGGAGACGCGCCCCCACGCGTGGGGCACGGCTCGCGCGTGCGTCGCACGCGCGGAGGCTGACGTCATCATGACGTCAGCAACCCGACCTGACGACCGTTGACCTTGACCCGACCCGAAAGTTGACCGTTGACCCGACCCGACCCGGTCAACGGTTGACCGGTCCGGTCAGCCGGTCGGACTGGACGGTCGAATCGGGAACCGGTCGGACCGGTTTTGACCGGTCAGATTGCCTGCGCGTGGGCTCCACGCGCCGCACACTCAGGAGATGCGTGCGGGCGCGTGGAGGCTCTGATCCGCGCGTGGTCGGCGACGTTGGACTCGTATCTTCATCCTCTATCTTGTGGTATGTTTATTTTATATTTTTGATAATTTTATGAATGTGAAAATACATACAAAGCCCTAAATACGCGTATTTTTAGTGTATTTTCGCGTATTTTTCTTGTATTTTTCTGTGATTTTCGAAATACAAGTGTTTGGTTACTGATATGCTATCATATAAACTTTATTGTGAACTGAAGTTGGTTTAATGAGATACGACCATTATGGGATAGTAATTGAACTATGTCTTGAGGTGATGAGAAACACTAAAAGGTTATGAAACTTATATTGCTCATGTGTACTTATTTACCTGCATCTTGATGCATTTTTGTTTCTTTGTGATAACCTTTTATGATGGACGTCTTAAGAACTTGTGACCAAATTGATTATGTTACTTAACACATTTGCTGAATGTGGGTAATACATGTCAGTTAAATTATTAGATGATGTTCCTAGAATCATCTGGTCACTAGTTAATGTCTATCAAGTTGAACATTTTTTTGTTAATGGTTCTCTGGTTTAACTCAATTAATAGGCCACTGGTTGATAACAATGATAATTTTATTACTTAAAAAATTGGCTAATATATTAGCTGTTGGCCTTGGAGTCATGTTTTGTCTTATGAAACTCATGAGCAATAGTAGATTAGCTATCAGGCTTATCGATCTGGGGTATCCTGTATTACTATTGATGTTAACTTATGAAAGATCCTTTAGATCAGCATTCTTTTTATGTTGATTCTGGTAATCTGTAATCGGGGTGCACAAGAGATGTTTTCTTCTATGTTATGAGAAGTTTCTTGTGTTACTGAGTTCCGTAATCTCATTGGTGTCTGTCTTTCAGATCATTTATATACATATGTTTGATTAATTTTTATTAATGAATAAAGCAGTGTAATTAGCATGATATGTGATTTTGGTGATTTACTGCCCCTATCACTAAAGTCAAAATCACATGTATATGGTGTATGTGAGAAGTAAAGTTTATATCCCTAGTATGAGAGAATTTCAAGGATTCAATTGAGTAGTGATCGCCAAAGTGGCACTCTTGATTGGATTTGAGAAATTTCGGTCTCGTATATTGATTGGGATGTCTCCTAGTTTAATGTGTAGTCATACTCCCAAAGGAGGTGATTGTATATTAGTTCATGGAGGGATACATGATGGTATGGTGGAGGAGTGACTGATCCTAGTGGTTCATATGCCAAAAGGTGATGAATTTATGAAGATTGGAATAAATTCTCATAACCGCTATCATGTGGGGAGTGTACAATTGCATGTAATGTATTCTGCCCAAAGGTGATTATATGATTTTGCATGTAACTCTCTGGATGTGTACTTGTACGTCAAGTTACACAGTGCTCACATGATACTAATTATATACATTGCATGTTATTTTAGTCACATTTTCTATAATTAATAACTTCACTGTTATTGATGTTTTTACTGCTTCAAATTTTAAGTTGTGGACATATGATTTGTTGCTTGAGAATGCAATAGAATTTGCTTACTGTCCATGAAGCGTTCCATTCTAGAACACTTGAAAAGAGGTTTGCCTGCGGACTGCACTGCTATAAGATGATGGAAGCTTTAGTTGCTTGAAATTATGTCTTGTCTAATATCGAAATTAGGATACATCTGCAAAGATTTTGTTTAAGTCCTAATGACATATACATCTCGTATATGGTTAAAAGGTTGTTTCCAAAATTTTTCTATTTAAGAAAAATGATTGAGATAAAGAATAAATTGGTTAGAATTAGTCTTGAAGGTTGTCAGGCCTAATAGTAGCGGTAAGTATTTTGGCAAGTATGACAATACTGAATTGCTTAAAGGGTCATTTGTCAAATACTTGGTAAATTCTGGGGTGGTAATTTAATTACTATGCCTAAAAATCCTGACAAAAAGATTTGCCAAAAGGCATAATTGCACCATAATTAACATGGTGATGAGTAAGACTAATTTATCGGTCTACTGTGGGTTGATATTTTGAAAGCAATTTTTTCACATACAAAACGTATTTCTTATCAAAGTTGTTTCATAAACTTCTTTTGAGTTATGGATTGGACGTAAATTGATTGAATCATATTAAATTTAGAAGTGTCATGCATGAGTGAGGTTAAATAATCCAATATTAAGTACGTTGGAATTTAGATTCACTCAAAATTATTTTGTATCTTATCCAGATTGTTAAAAGGGGTATTAATTTTATGACCCTAAAGAATGTACAAGAATTATAGAATCACATACTCTAAAATTTCTTAAGATCGACGTAATTGTAGAGGATAGCTGCTCTCAGACTATTAAAGATAATAGTATGATAATGGGTTATTGTGTTTTTGTCTTTACTTATACAGATAATTATGGAATCTCTTGTACCATAGACTAAACTTGTTGAGGTTTAAGGTACTATTCTTGATATAGTTTATAATGAAATTTGTTAAACCTCTCAAGTGCAAATGAAGTGGTTGCAGCTTTATTAAGGAGTTTTGTTAGGGAAAGACGATCACTTATACCTTTAGACTATATAGTCTATTTGTGAGAGCATGATTACAATATCTATTACATGGTTGTTTTAGCAACTTATATAAATATCGTTTCTTGTTCTTAATTAAGTATGTGATTAGATGCCATAAAAAAAAAGATAATAATATTTTTACTCTGAAAGAGGGGTGGATAGTTAGTGAAGAAATAATTATTTCTTATAGATTCTTTCATAGTGAACGTGGCATTGATAGTTTATTTTTTATATGGAGTTACGTCAAAGAGATACAAAATCTATATAAGTGCAACTGGAGAATTTTGCAGCAGATTTAAGTAAACTTGTGTATAGACTGAAAAGTCTTAATTCATGGTCTTAAGCAAGTTTCCAGACAATATTATTAAAGTTTCATAGTGTTGTTATTTTGTTCAATTGAGAATAAAGTAATTCAATATATTACAAGGTCAGTGGAAGGAAATTTATTTTTCTCATACACTATATACATGATATTTTGTTTACAAGTAATGACCTTGAGGTATCTTTTATCCTTTGTACTAAGGTCTGTAAGGATTGTTTTTGCCATATTATATTAGATTTTCTCGGAGGACATTTGCTAATTGTATATTGGAAATATTCAATATACATCATTACAAGCCAGAAATTGCTTTTGTTGTTAAGGGTGATGGACTGAATCTATCACATTGTCCTTATTTAAATATTGAGAAAATCTAATTAAAGGGTGTACCTTGTGTCAGTGCACTTAAAAGTATAATGTATGCTCGAATTTGCACTAGACTAAATATCGTCTTTGTGACGGGACTTCTAGGTAGAAATCAATCATACTAGGTTGCTGCTAAGAAAGTTTTAAGGTACTTAAAGATGACAAGAGATTATATGCTAATTTACATATATGTTCAATTCTTGCAGCTAGTAGAGTATTTAGATGTAAACTTTGCCGGCTGTTATGATGACATGAGATCAATAACAGAATATATATTTATGTTAGCATGAAGTGCAGTAAATAAAGTTCTATGTCTACTATGTAGGTGGAGTTTGTAACATTCTTTTAGACTGTTACCTGGGCTATTAGGCTCCGGAACCTCATGAAGGAGTTGACAGTTTTAAATTTTATGGATTGACCCATACAGTTGTATTGAGACAATAAATTTGTTGTATTTTTTTTTTTTTTTTATTAACAATGGAAGTCTTAAGGGGTCTAAATATATGGCTGTTGTGACCAAATTTTCGAGTGAACCACCTAGGGTTTGGCTAATGGATTGCTAAGCCTAGACTTAGCTCGGGCTCTCCCAAGCCCATACCAACTCGCGATTTAAATTCAAATATCTAGCATGCAAAAGGGAGTCGTCACTAATCGGTTTGTGGTAGGTCGATTAGACACCTAAGTAAAGTAATGGGAGAATTATTTCACTTCTACGAACCAAAGACTTTGAGTACGGGGACTTGGTTACACTAGACTATCCTAGTGCCCTTTCGGTACCTTTCTCTTTTATTCCGAAAAAATGTTTTGCAGGCAGCTTAAATTGATTTTAATTCACTTTCCTAACGTGTGAGGTGATCATACATGTGCGCATACCACCAACTTAACACTCAAGAAAGCAATTAAATAATGTAAGACTTACCTCAAAGCAACGAAAGCATCTGCGTTGTTAGATCAGAATTCACATCAGCAATCCTAGATATGATTTCTAATTAACAAGCAATCACTCAATTTTTGCATTCACTTTTTAATGAGAATATAGTCCATATGCAATGCAATGCTTCTAATCTAATATGAAATAATATGACATGGCAAAATGTCCTAAACTATATGAATAATTAAAAAAATAATGATTTTTTTAATGAACATGCAATAATTAAATATGCAATTTAAATTAATCAAAATGACCTAATTCTAATGACGTGCAATTTCTAATTAAATGAACCTAATAAAAACTACATGACGTGCATTCCATGATTTTATTTAACGAAAATTCGTAATTAAAATCACTTAAAAATGAAAATCAAATTAAAGTGGAATACTATATTCTAAATGCTTTCTAAACATGCATTAAAAAAAACCTATCATGCAATTTATCTAAAGATCTATCTAGACCTAAAATGCAATTTTTATCTAATATGCAATGACGTGCAAAGAATGCCCTAATTCTAATTTTTTTTTATGAAATTCGAAATTAAAACATGCAATTCAGATAATAATAAGAAACTAACATCCTAAATGAATGCACTTTTTCCTTTTCTTTTTCATGACTCAAAATAAAATCCCTATTCTAATCATGCAAGATAATAATAATAAACAAAACCTAATCCTAATTCAAACTCTTTTTTTGGATTTTTCCTTTTACGGAATAAAATTGACTTAAACACGACGACATCAAATCAACCAAAATAAAATTGATATTTGAAAATTGGAGAATCATATCTCGCGCATGAGATCGGTTTGTCCAATTTTAAAATTAAATCGCGAATCGAATTTTGGGCATGAGATCGGATTGTCGATTTTTACAAGGGATTGCGAGTCGAATTTCGGGCGCGAAAATCGGACTGACAACCCCTAATTTGAGGGGCACTTTCATGTTGGACATCTCATCTTTACACTAAGGAAGGATTATACTAAAGAAGAACAAATAAGTAAAATAATAAAAATAATGAAATAAGATAAACAAAAGAAAAAGAACTACCTAATTTTCTTTTTGGTTTTTTTTCTTTTCTTTCAATCAAAGCAGCAAACGTTGGCTAGTCCAATGAGGGGGGGTCGCCAGCGAAGAGCTCCGGTGAGGCAAGGCAGATCTGCGAGGAGCTCCGGCGGCGAGGCAAAGGTGCCGGCGGTGCACGGGCGCAAGGCGTCATGAGCGGAGTTGGCGACAGACGAGCGAACAGGGGTCCGGATCTGGTGCGGTGGAAGTGTTGATTGTTGATAAATAGTTATTTCTTTTTTGCACGTTTTCCTGATTTAATTTTTCAGTTATTAGAGTTAGTGGAGTCATGTGTGTTGGTTATCCTAATTTTTAGGTGTTAGTGGGGCAAGTGTTTTATGCAGAACATGGGTAGTTATGGTGTGTTTTACGTTATGTATTTTGTCTTTTGTAAAAGACTTGGTTGTTCCGTACGTAAGATGAAGTTTCAGCCTCATCTCTCCTCCCTTTTAGCAATTTAACAGTGGTATCAGAGCTTGAGAGAAGGGTGAGAGAGTTTCGTGAGAAAATTGCAGCAGCAATATTTCCAATGGCCACCGACAATTTTGTTCAACCAGCAATTCCACGCTTTGATGGTCACTATGATCATTGGAGCATGCTGATGGAGATTTTTTTACGATCAAAGGAGTATTGGTCGGTTGTCGAATCTGGAATTCAAGAGCCACCAGCAGGCATGGCTTTGACAGATCTCCAGAAAGCAGAATTGGAGGCTAGAAAGTTGAAGGACCTGAAGGCAAAAAATTAGTTTTTTCAGGCTATCGATCGTTCCATCTTGGAGACTATTCTTTGCAAAGAAACTTCTAAGGATATTTGGGATTCTATGAAAAAGAAATATCAAGGCTCTGTTAGGGTGAAGCGTGCACAGCTTCAAGCCTTGAGAAAAGATTTTGAGATACTAGCGATGAAGGATGGAGAATCTGTCACTAGTTATTGTGCCAGAACAATGAAATCAGCAACAAGATGCGATTCCATGGCGAGAAGATGGACGACGTCACCATTGTGGAGAAGATTTTGCGTTCCTTGACACCAAAGTTTAATTATGTTGTTTGCTCAATTGAAGAGTCGAAAGATATAGATGCGCTATCTCTTAATGAATTGCAAAGCTCCTTATTGGTCCATGAACAGAAGATGAACGAAGTTCAACGGTAGAGGAGCAAGCGTTGAAGACTTCTACCTATACTCATTCCAACAATTTCAGAGGAAGGGGTAGAGGTAGAGGTAGAGGAAGGGGAGATCGAGGAAATAGAGACGTTATCAGGAATTTCAAAGCCAACAATGACCAATTTCAAGGCAAAGGGAGAAGATGGGATCCTAACAAATCCAAGGTAGAGTGTTTTAGATGTCATAAATTTGGTCATTATGCATCTGAATGTTATACTAGGCTGCCTAATAATAAAGAAAAGGCAGAGTGTTCAAATTTTGTTGAAGAAAAAGAAGTTGAAACGTTGTTGATGGCTGTTTAAGATGAAAAGAAGCGCGAGTCAGATATTTGGTATGTGGATACAGGCTGTAGTAACCACATGAGTGGAAGTAAGTCTTCTTTTTCACATCTAAATGAAGATTTTCATTCCACTTTGTGAGTTTTGGGGATCATTCTACTTTGTGAAAGTGATGGGAAAAGGTGATATTAAGATAAGAACCAAGAATGGTTTTGTGGAAACGATCTCTAATGTGTTGTATGTTCCTGACTTGAAAAGTAACCTCTTGAGTGCTGGTCAATTACAAGAAAAGGGTTATGTAATCACTATTCAGAGGGGTGTTTGTGAAATTTATGATTCTGTTAGAGGTGCTATTGCAGTTGTTCCTATGAGTTCAAATAGATTGTTTCCATTAAAGATTGAAAATATTCAATCTTGTTTGATGGCTGAAAATAAAGATCCTGGTGAAAAGAGAGATCCCTCATGGCTATGGCATTTTCGCTATGGTCACTTGAGTTTTGGTGAATTGAAGACCCTCCAAAGAAAAAACATGGTGACGGGTCTTCCTCAAATTACTGTTCCTACCCAAGTCTGCGAAGAATGTGTTGTTAGCAAACAGCATCGTTCTCAATTTTCAAAAGAAAAGTCATGGAGAGCAAATGATGTTTTGCAGCTGGTGCATTCGGACATTTGCGGTCCTATAAACCCATCTTCTAATGGAGGTAAAAGATACTTAATTACCTTCATTGACGATTTTTCAAGAAAAACTTGGGTTTATTTTTTACAGGAAAAATCGAAGCTTTCTCCACATTTAAAAGCTTCAAAGCTCGTGTTGAAAATGAAGCAGGAAAGACCATTAAGACTCTTCGAACAGATCGTGGTGGTGAATATTGCTCAAAAGAATTTGAAGTTTTTTGTGCAGAGCATGGCATTCGCAAAGAGCTTACTGCTACATATACACCACAATAGAATGGTGTATCTAAGAGGAAAAATAGAACCATTCTCAACATGGTGAGAAGCTTATTGGCAAGAGGAAAAGTTCCAAAGACTTTCTGGCCAGAAGCAGTAAATTGAAGTATTCATGTTTTGAACAGAAGTCCAACTTTTGCTGTTCAGAATATGACACTTGAAGAAGCTTGGAGTGGGAGAAGATCGGCTGTAGATCACTTCAGAATCTTTGGATGCATCGCATATGCCCATGTCTCGGATGTGAAAAGGAAGAAACTTGATGACAAGGCTGAAAAATGTGTCTTTCTTGGTGTAAGTGAAGCATCCAAAGCATATAAATTATTTAATCCATTGACAAAGAAGATTGTGACTAGCAGGGATGTTATTTTTGATGAAGAGAACACTTGGGATTGGAATAGGCAGCAGCCTACCCAAGTTCTTTATGACAATGATGTAGAACAGAAGCAGATTTCAGCACCTTGTTTGCCCCAAAATTCATCAAATACAATTTCTACAGCTGCTGGAATTTCACCAACAGGCAATGAAGTCAATGAAGAAGAAGCTCAATCTCTTCACCGCGTTAGAAGAAGGCCTGCTTGGTTGGAAGATTATGAGGTAACTGGAATTGGAGATTCAATTACTCACTTTGCCTTGTTTTCAGACTGTGATCCTACAACTTTTGAGAGTGCTATCAAAGAAGAAAAATGGCGAAAAGCGATGGATAATGAAATTAATGCCATCGAAAGAAATGATACGTGGGAGCTATCCGATCTTCCGGATGGACAAAAAACCATTGGTGTAAAGTGGATCTTTAAAACAAAACTGAAAGAAAATGGTGAAGTTGACAAATACAAAGCACGTTTGGTAGCCAAGGGATACAAGCAGCAATATGGAATCGACTATACAGAGGTTTTTTCTCCAGTTGCAAGACATGACACGATCAGATTGGTGGTTGCATTGGCGGCACATAATTCTTGGCCTATTTTCCAGCTAGATGTCAAATCGGCATTCTTGCATGGGTACTTGGAGGAACAGGTATTTGTTGAGCAACCCCTTGGTTATGTCAAGATTGAAAATGAGCATAAAGTTTATAGATTGAAGAAAGCTCTTTATGGGCTAAAACAGGCCCCTCGGGCTTGGTATAGTCGTATTGAAACTTATTTTCTTAAAGTTGGTTTTTCAAAATGTCCTTATGAGCATACGCTTTTTGTCAAGATTGGAAATAAAGGGAAAATGCTTATTGTTTGCTTGTATGTTGACGATCTTATATTCACTAGAAGTTGTGATGGTATGTTTGAAGAGTTCAAGAAATCTATGATGGATGAGTTTGAAATGTCTGATCTTGGTATGATGCATTACTTCCTTGGCATAGAAGTGGTACAATCAGATGATGTGATCTTTATTTCTCAAAAGAAATATGTGGGAGAAATTTTGGACAGGTTTCAGATGAAGGATTGTAATCCCGTAAACACTCCAGATTGAGTTTGGCTTAAAGTTATACAAAGATTATGAAGGGAGGAAGGTTGACAACACACTTTATAAACAAATTGTGGGCAGTTTGATGTATTTAACTGCAACAAGACCAGACATAATGTATTCTGTGAGTTTAATCAGTAGATATATGGAGAATCCTACACAAATGCATTTGTTAGCTGCTAAGAAAATCCTTCGTTACTTGCAAGGAACTAGAGACTTTGGGCTATTTTACAAGAAATGTGAAAAGTCCGATTTGTTGGGATTTACTGATAGTGACTATGCAGGAGATCAAGATGATAGGAAGAGCACTTCGGGTTATGCTTTTATGTTTGGAACATGTGCTATTTCGTGGTCATCCAAGAAGCAACCAATTGTCACATTGTCAAGTATAGAAGCTAAATTTGTTGCTGCAACAGCTAGTGCTTGTCAAGCTATTTGACTAAGGAGAATTCTTGAGGAGCTACAATTCAAGCTACCGGGACCTACTAAAATTTTTTGTGACAATAACTCAGCAATAAAACTCTCCAAGAATCCGGTGTTACATGGAAGAAGCAAACACATTGATGTGAAGTTTTATTTCTTGAGAGATCTTAGCAATGATGGAACAATTGATCTAATCTACTACAAGAGTGAAGATCAAGTTGCTGATATATTCACCAAAGCCCTCAAGATGGAGTCATTTGTGAAGCTCAGAAGGTTACTAGGTGTTTGCATGTTGAAAAAAGTCAAGACTTTAAACTGAATGTTAGCAAACATCAGTTTAAGGGAGGGATTGTTGATTGTTGATAAATAGTTATTTCTTTTTTGCACGTTTTCCTGATTTAATTTTTCAGTTATTAGAGTTAGTGGAGTCATGTGTGTTGGTTATCCTAATTTTTAGGTGTTAGTGGGGCAAGTGTTTTATGCAGAACATGGGTAGTTATGGTGTGTTTTACGTTATGTATTTTGTCTTTGTAAAAGACTTGGTAGTTCTGTACGTAAGATGAAGTTTCAGCCTCATCTCTCCTCCCTTTTAGCAATTTAACAGGAAGAGGCTCAGTCGTTGCTCGGTTGCTGCGGGGCATGAGCAGGGATTAGCACGGCGTGGGTTAGCGGCGGCTTCTGGTGACGCGGAGCTCCGGTGATGCTCCAAGGACGGCGGCTTGGCTAGGGGACGTCGGCGTTGTGGCTAAGTTCCGGGATGCAGCTGGCGGAGCGGAAGCGGTCGAACGGGCCTCGATCCGGTTCGATTTCAGCAGGGCAGCTCGTGGAGGAGATGCAGGGGGCGGAATCGGTCGAACGGGCCTCGATCAGGTCCAATTTCAGCAGCAAGGCAGCTAGCGGAGGAGCCGCAATCGATCAGGCCGAGCGAATCGGCGCGTGGTGCGCACGGTCACGCCAGAAGACGGGAACTCTGGTGCTTGGGCCGAGGTTGCTACGGATGTCGGGCGCCAGGCGTGGCAGAGGCGAGCGAGATGCTGGGCCGATGGTGAGCTGCTGCAGCGGCGCGACGGATCGGCGGTGAGGGGGCTCGGCGACAGGTGAACCGAGTGAAGAGTTCTCTGAAGAAGAAAAACAGTGATGTTCTTCCTACTTTTTCCTTTTTTTCTGACCTACACACACTTTTCCTCACTTTTCACTTTTCACCTTTTGTGTTTGTTTTTCACCCAACAAAGAAAAAGCAAAGCAAAACCATAAAAAAAAAAAACCAAAGAACCCCTGATTTCTCACACGCATGGCCTTTTATAGGGAAAATTTAGGATTTCAATTTCTTTTTTCGAAATCAACATCCATAATATTTTTCCCAAATTTTTCACCTATTGATAGTGATTCAAGATTTCGATAAGGTTATTCTTTAATTCCAAATCATGGAAATCCAAATTGCAATATTTCGCTATATGCACCAAAAAATTCCTCATATCTCAAAAAAATTTCGAATTTCTAATTTCTCACAAGGTAATTTCTGATCATTTAAAAATAGGCTTGGCCAACTAATTTGAATCCATCCACCACCAATTCAATAAAAAGCAAAAAATGCAAAAAAATAAATAAATGCAACCTAAATCTATACGTTATGTAATTAATAAAATTAGCCCCTAATTTTCTATGCAATAAAATAAATAAACTAAATCGCCAAAATTTAGGTGTCAACAATGGCGGTCAAATTTTTTTACCATGAAAAAACGGTATAGAAATGTGACGTTTTAATATATCACATTTCCACAAATGATATAGTTGTAGATCCACTAACTGAAGGTCTATGCCCATGTGTATTTTAAGCGACATGTTATTAGCATGGGCCTAGGAGCATCATGAGATGCTGTTGTTTAGTGGGAGCTTTTTTGGCTTTACTTTGATAAAGGTTTCATCTGTGTTCGTTACATTTTGTAACGGTTTGATATGTATCAACTTTTGTATTCAATAAAGTATTTTTGAATGTGTTGTTATTACGTTGAATACATATTGATAAAGTCTCAAGATATTGTATAAACCTTGAGTGAAGGTTAGGGGCATCCGGTTATTAGCATTGTCCATATGTTTTGTTATACATAAAGAATGGTTAACCGTAAGGACAAGACATATGTGTGTTTATGGAACCATAAAGACATTCTCTAGTGGCACAAGTTTTTTGTGACGCTTAAGATAAGAGAATGAACATTCTCTAGTGGCACAAGTTTTTGTGACGCTTAAGGTAAGAGAATGGTGACTGACAAATGGGATCTCTCTATGAGAGATGTTGTCCATTTGACACACTGCCACATTGGATCCATATCAATAGAGTTGAGAACATTCGTGACCATGGAAGGCTCTGTGTGTATATATGCAGTTACCGCCATGATTCGGTGTTTGAGACTTTATGGGATAGGATTGACTATTAAGAATTATCTCTAGACCAAGGTGCGCACATACAATACGATTTCAATTAATATAGTCAAAGTGGGAAAATGTAAGAGTTTTCTTAATGTGGACTACATTAATTGATATTGTAATTTACCGTTTTGCGGGGGTTAGTCTAAGGTGAGATAGAAGGTTTATTAATTAGTCTAATTTGGGGCTGGCTAGTGTGAGTCGAGTTGAGCCCGGCCTGTAATGAGGGGGCCTGGCTGGAAACTCTATAAATAGTGCTCAAGTCTTTCCTCTAACCCTAATTCTCACATGTATCCTCACCTAAGAGGTGTTTACCTAATGCTAAACGTGAGGGGGGCCACCTCATTGAGCCAGTGATACGGAGGGCAATAGAGGAGAATGACTTAATGCGAGGATCCTCTTGATATGTGGGAAATCCCTTTTCTGCTTCCGCTTTATGTATGATGGATCCAAAAACATGTGTGTTAATCTTTCTACTCAATTATGCATGTTCTTGTTATGGTTATGGAGATCTTGGGGTTGCACAATTTGCATCCAACAATTATTCATGCCATTAACAAAGAAGAGGCTGTCGTATCTAACATATCACATTCTGTCTTTGGATGGTGCCATTTAACATTACCAGAATATTAGATTTTTAGACGTCGATAAAACTTAACGAATACATGATCTGAACATATAGACGACTCTCGACACATTACCTTATCAATCGACTTCAGAAGTGGCTTGAAATAAGCTAAAAATTGAAGCAGTCTTACTTAATTTAAATTTTCTTTTTGGTCGAAAGTTTTAAATTTTCCAACGTCTCCAACCTAGGATAACCTCTCCTTTTCATTTTTCCATTTTGGCTGAATAATAGTTTACTAGCTTAACGGGTACATCTTCATTTTGTTTATGATGCCTACTCAAAACAGAGGAGGCTCTAAAATGGAGCTCGATTGAGGATTTTCCTAAGAACCCATTGGCTTAAAAGTTAAAACTATGCAATGCGGTCATTCCTTGGTGCACTCAGATTTGATTCGAAGGAACTAATTCGTTATGTCGGTAGATGAAGAATTTTCCTTCGAGAAATACTCATCAGTCATCAGACGGTTTTTAAGGTGACGCGGCAAAATGATATTATTTACACGGGAACTAACATTGAAATCTGCCAATTATTTATTTCGAGTTTAATTTTCTAGAAAGATCATTTTTTTTATACCTCAAGGGTATTGTTTTACTTCGGCCAACCTGTTTGCCAGCCGTGCAAAGCCTGTATAGATTTCTTGGGTAGGCATTAATTGAGGACGGGTGGATCGGTTTTGGCGGAGTTGAAGGGCCGCAGCATCCGAAAAGTGCCTTACAGCATATCAACACAAGTTCTCAGCATCAAATGATGGAGAAGTAGTGACACTGACAGTCTTGTCTTTTGCGGGAAAGAATATTACTCAATACTCAATGTTCAACTATTATAAAGCAACATTTTATTTTCATCTTCATCACTTAATTTTCAATTTTACCATTTTGGCCGAAAAGGGAAATCTCCAAGCTTCATTTTTAATCTGAATTTGACATCCGAAGAGAATGCATTGTCGAATTTAACTCTCGATTGGCAAATATCCATGAGTATTTGCATCCATTTTCTTTTCAATTTTGACTATTAATCACATTTCATGAATGAATGACATGCATTCAAAAGAACTCTAATAAAATGCAGAAATATTTTAGGCAGGTTCAAGAATCAATTTGTGAATCTTTAAAATTCAAAGCACCACCAGTCACGTGGCTTAAATGACGATTGCGCTCTTGAATCTTAAACACAATGCATTGGTCTTCACAACATATCTCACAAACATATATGGACCAAAAAAGTAAGTTTCCAACCGAGGCTCTATATATGAAAGAAAGAAAGCAATATCCCGCCACCGAAAGTAAGCAATAACTCTGCTGCAGTGATTGGATGGTGAACAGTATTATTGCACATGCTGCTACAGTTTGTGGCGGCTCTCTTCTCTTGGTTTTTCATCCTTCTTCCAACAGGTCGGCCCCATACCAGTCATCTTCCTTTGTATCTTCGCTACGGTGTGATTGGAAGGAGCTTTCCACAATTGGTGGGCTCCTTAATTTCGGAAATGATTTTCTCCATTACTGAAACATATTCATATGGTGATTGTGCAGCAGCAAGGTGGGGCTGCCGCAAGAGATTTCTATTGCAAGAATGACGCATTTGATGATCTGGCTAATGTTGTTTGTGATCTTGTGGTGATTTGGGTGTTTCGGTTGATTAAACCAATTCCAGACTGATTTTTCAGAAGTTTTTATCTTCAAAGAGCACATACAACAAAGTTTATCCCCATTCCCGCAATTTATGCATTCTTACCTTAAAAGCCTGCATTTATTTCTTGAGTTACATACATTTTCTTGATAAGTGATTACCAAGCCTCACCTGATCCATGCCAAAAAGTTGATGGAGAAATCCATTCCCTATATAATTAAATTTACCAATTTTTCACTAAAAAGACAAAATTGTTCCAAATCATTCAATTGCAATTTTGTTGGTGGCTCTAAATTCATTAACTTTCCTTTCATTTTAGTTTTTCTATTTCAATGTATGATTCAGTTATCATAATTAACAATTTCACATATTTAGGTTTTCTTTATTGTAGGAATTTCAAATATATTAAAAACACCTTTTCTTTTTTCATTTTTAGATTTTTCTTCCATAAAAAGAAGACCCGATTATGAGTATTCAATTTCCAGCTTGAGCTTGACCAGAAAAAATCGAGATATCAAGCTCAAGTAGACTCGATACAATCATGTTATAAAATGAGTTCAAGCTTGAGCTCAATATGTTCAAATATTATCCTTTGCATTTATTTAATTATATATGTATATCACAAATTTTTAAATATCTTGTCCTTTATTTTCCGTAACTATCAATATTTAACTGAACAAAATAATAGAAAGTTCATTAATATGGCGAGTCTCTCAAACAAAGTATTAATGAGCTCGATCTTTTTTTTTTTTTTTTCGGTTATGAATAAAATTCTCCTTGATAGATTAAGATTTGTTTGGTTTAAGGAAAGCAGAATGGAAGTTTGGCTCCAGCTGAGAAAAGCTAATCATTTTTTAATTTAAATAGCACAACAAAAGCAATTGAAATATGCTTTTTCTAGCCTAGAAATAAAGGAAGAAATTCCTTATTCTAGAAAACAAAATAGACAAAAAGGAATAAAGGGGATTTATTATGCTTCCTTTGTGGTCACGCAAAATTTGAGTAGACCTAACACACCAATTAAAATCATCTCTTTTATGAATCATACTACATAAATCATCTAATGTTATTATAATCCAATGTATGTCTAAATGATAATGCACTAAGAAAAGCACCTCGATTCGGATCCTTAATTGGAATAGAAAAACAGGAAAAAGAAAGAATGTGGCTGTCACTTTAAATTGTAATTGAATGATTGAAGGCAGTTTAGTCTTTCTAGTTGTGATGGATTCGGTCATATAGGGTGGAAATAGTGCAGCCCAAAATTTAATGGGGAAATTATAGTCACAATGAGATAATATTTTCTTTTCCATGTAAAAAGAATGTTAGCTCCTATTCACGATATTTATTTATAATATGCCAAGATGATAAGTGCTGAGGTCATTAGTAGATTTAGAAAAATTCCGTGTGATTGCACCAACAATTGGCTTTTAACAGTGCACCATGCGTCATGGTCGATCTATATGACAGCGGGATTCCGCGGAGCGGATCTTCAAGCTCTGCTTTCAGATGCACAGCCTCAAGCTGTTCACGATTTTCTCGACAGTAGGAAGGGCGATCAGCATGGGAAAAAGCCAATTATAACCGATTCTCTTCTGAAGTCCGTTGCTTCGAAGGGAAGACTGTCAGTCTCAGATGCCGAGAAGAGAAGACTCTGTAGAAATTTTTTTATTCGTCGAATTCTATCATCTATCCCTTAACAAGAATTATGCATCTCCAATCAGAATTTCAACTCTAGATTCTGATAGTGGCTGATTATGCATCTGTTGGAATTAATCCCTACAATAATCTCTTTCTCATATGGGAACACGACATCGATGGAACAATTCGTCAGGTGAATTTGCGACTTCTAGTCGCAAATTCTGAGCAGTCGCGACATTTTGGTAGGAGCTGCTATTTTCACAGCTTCTTTGGCTTAGAGCACCGCTTTCAAAGTGACGAGACAAATCGTGGGCTCAAGATTTGGCTATGAAGGACAATGGAAAATTATGAGCCCAAGTAATTCAAATGAAATCATCTGCAATATGTTCACGTTATTTGTTGTCATTCTATAAAAGGGTTTGATGAACTGTGCTATGATATTTCATGGCACAATTCATCAGTATAGTCATAGTGACTTTTGTTTGTGGATATGCTTTTTTCTTTTGTTCTTGGCTTGAAAGAATCTCTTTGGAACTATTGTCTAATCGGTGTAATTAAAATAAATCATGAATACATCAAGGCACAAGATTGTAGATGATCGGCTTAACAATGAGGAAATGTGGCATGGAGAGACCACTTACAAGCTTCCTTATCACAAATGAATCTTTTTACCTCAAAGAAATGATATTTACCATGTAGAAGATATTTATTCCAAAAATATTATTTTACGACAAGACTGAGTAACCTATATGTCAAGTGAAAAAGTGAGACGGTTGAGATTACTTTTCTATGTTTCTTTACGTATGATAGTTAGAAATCTAATCTTATGATGAGGTGACTTTGCTGGAAAAAGCCATCTCAGATATGTCATGTGATGTTTGTTTACGGGATATAATAAGATAGGAATGAAATAGTCATTCTACGAAATTGGAAGAGAGTAGGACTGAGAATGGAACAACTATTTTGTAGTTTGGTTTGTAGAATGGATTCAAAACCACCCTCTTGTTTGTTTTACCATGATAGGAGGGAGGAAAAGTTAGGAATAGTAGAGAATACCCATAATACCCTTTGACGATATATAATCAAAGTCGAATTTCTTTTATTATCATATTTTCATAGGTCATAAATGAAAACCTACTATAATTTCTAAATACTTGCAATGTTTTAATTTCTAATGTAAGTAACCATTATTTTATTAATCGATGATAATTAAATCACAATATAATTACTAAAAAAATAAATGAACTAATTATTAAACAATAGTATAATTACTAAATGGATAACTTTTATTTTTATATAATAACTACCATTCGGGTGAAGCCAATAAAATAAGGCCAAGCTCAAGCTCAACTGCTATTAGATATTCAATGCTTGGAGTTCCGCTCTAGCTATGAAGTATTAAATATCCAGCTTTAGCTTGACTTGAAACAAAAAAATTGAGATATTCAAGCTCAAACTCGACTCGATACAATTTAGTCATAAAATGAGCTCGAGCTCGAGCTCAATAGTTACAAATATTGTTCTCTGATTCATTAGAAATGGTATCTTTCAGACATTGAACTCCATATCATGTACCGTAAGCTCTTCCTTAGTTGGAAGGTTACGTACATTTTCCTGATGAGTGATCTAGCCTCAAACGGGCCCTTGTTAAGAAGTGTGATTAGTTGGCCCCTCCGAAAGAATGCAATCTAGAGAAGTTGATGGAGAAAAGTACATGATCAAAACTTAACCGGAAATTTGAAGTCGCAGCAAGGTAAAATGTTTTTTTTTTTCCAATTAGAACAATTCATACTTATTAAGCACGCTAATTACTTCTACGATCATGAATATACCAAGACGATAAAATGTAGAGACCATCAGTAAATTTTAAAAATTCCATGGGTTTGTAAAAGCCATTGGCTTTTAATGGCACATCACGCATTACGTTCGACCAACGACTCTTAGGTGCGGAAGGCGACCTTATGCTGATTTCACATTTTCTAGTTTGCTCTGACGAAAGAAAACGAGTGGAAAGTGGAGTATAGGCAAAAATCAATTGATCAGGCTAGACTTCGGATTAAATGTAAGAAGATCTGCTTTGTTTGGCTTAGCAAAGCAGAATGGAAGTCTGGCCCCAACCGAGAAAAGCTAATCTTAGCACTTTCTCAAGTTCTATCCATCGCAAGGAAGTTAATCATTTTAACATGCAAAATCTTATTTTTTCAGGATATGTCACTAATCAGTTATTAGTAGGCTGATTAAAAAAGCTGATCATTTTTAATATGACGAGCAAAACAAAAGCATTTAATATCTGGTATTTCTAGCCTAAAGATAAAGGAAGAAATTTTTTACTAAACAAACAAAAAGATAAAAGGGGATCCATAATGCTTTGGTCACACCGGATGTTGGGCAAATTCTATGAGATATTGCATTGAACTTTGATCTATTGCATTGAACTTTGAATCTATATGTAAGAGAACATAGAGGAGTCGAATGCTTTCTCTAGAATCATACGTGGAGATTCTGGATTCTCTGAAAAAAAGATAGATATGTATACATAAAAGTTAGAATGCATGATAAAATTTGAAAGCACCAACCGTAAAACTTTTTATGTCATGAAAATGCCCAAAGATACAATTATTTATGTTTTGACATAATTTCCGGATGTGACTCTAAATAAGATTTTCATTACATATATATATATATATATATATATATATATATCTCCTAATTCTAGGAGGGTGGGGTATACATCAGAAAGCGAAATGAACTTAGTACATTTAAATTTAACAAAATATCACCTAAATACATGAAAAAAGTGAAAAAGACGAGATTAAAAAGGAAAAGTTGATATAAATTGTGGGTGGGCCTAATTAGATCCAAATATTTTTTTGTGATACCAAAATCTCCAAACTTTTTTTTATGACACCAAATTTTAAGAGTGAATGTATCATACGAATACAAATTTGAGAATTTTTATATCATAAGAAGAAGTTTGGTATAGATATGTCTCATTGTATAGATTTGAGGTGAATGTGTCAAATATTTTTTTTGTGATACCAAAATCTCGAGTCTCTGTCGAAACAAGTCCTCGAGAAGAAGACAGCTCTATTGCGGATGCTCTCTTACATTGCCATCAATGTCGAACTCAAGAGCAGTGATAATCCACGTGAAGGAGATTGCCACTCTCTTCGAGACGTCGACGCTAAAATCCTGAGTAACCTGGTAAGAGAGAAAAGTTTTGAATCTCTTGCTCAACTTGGTGGAGTGAGATGATGAGCTCCGTGACCCGTGACTTAGATGAAGAGACCTCGCTTACCAGGTTACTCAGGATTCTGAGAAAAAGAGAAGTGGGGTTGCTGTGAGGAGGAGAGGAGAGCAGGTCGTTCATGTACACCGGAAGGAGCTGCTGAGATTTGTCATGAGAATTGAAGCGATTTGTTTTATGCCACCAAGTTGAGCAAGAGATTCAAAACTTTTCTCTCTTACCAGGTTACTCAGGATTTTAGGGTTGACGTCTCGAAGAGAGTGGCAATCTCCTTCACGTGGATTATCACTACTCTCGAGTTTGACATTGATGGCAACGTAAGAGAGCGTCTGCAATAGGGCTGTCTTCTTCTCGAGGACTTGTTTCGACAGGGACTCGAGAGCACTTGTGAAGTATATGACCATGAAAGCCAAGCGCCATCTTCGCCTGTGGATGATATTCGTCGGGCCATTGTGGCGGTCGAGCACTGCATCAGTTGCTGCTTCTTCGCTAGGTTTATGAAGCCTCAACGACGACATGGATGAACAACAAAGAGAGAGAAGACAAAAGGGTGTGCTTGGATCAGCAAAACGAGTCGGGTTGAGAGGACGAAGACGAGCCTGTAGGAGTCAACACTGACTGGCTTCCACATCGCATTCCTGGAAATTTCACTGCAGCTTCTTGGATGGTTAACTGTTGAACCACCGATGGTTTCACTGCAGCCGGCAAGAATGTAATTCCAACAAGTTGAACCACGTCTTCTTCCAATAATTTTAATTGAGCGGTTGCCGGCCGCAAAAGTTTTCACGCATTAGAGCAAGAGGGTAGTGAGGGTTTCGGCCTTTCGCGAAGCCCATCAATTCAGTTTCGATTTCGTAGAGTGTTGTGGTGGAAGGTCGATTTTTTTGGTTGCCTCTATGCTTTTTATAAACAAGCACGGCTTGCTCGACTAAATTTAAACGTGTGCATTATGGCATGGGCACTTACTTTATGATGAGGTATAACAATGAAGTTTTCCCGGCATGCTATTTTAAAGAAAATGATTAGGCTTCGGGCAGCTCTCAATTTGAAATCTCCTACTCTTCCCTCAGTCTCTTCCTTCCACCAATTGGTCACCGCAAGCCTCCGCCACGTGTCGCCGTGGCCGTGGCCGTCGACTCCCCTTCCCGTGCCGTCACTCCTCGTCGTCGAGCCGCCCCTGGCCATCGCCTGCGCCGATAGTTTCGCTTCCGGTCTCAGCCAAGCCACCATCTCTCTCTCTCTTTCTTCCCCCGTGTTTCCTCTTCGAAGCAATTATTTGGTCAATCTGAACGGCTTTTTCACTAATGAAGGAAGGCAGCGTGTAACTTCAAGGCAAACGCAGCGAAAGTGAGAGATCTCTCTTCGTGGCTTTATCAAGTTGCTACGAGGATCAGACTCGGACTTCCCAAGTCACCGGGCAGACCCAATTCTGAGATCCATCTCTGCATCGTCCTCACAGAATGAAGAGAGAGAGGGAGGGAGAAGAGACGGCGACCGCAGCTGGGACAGGCGGCAGCCGTGATGGTGGATCGGGGAGGGGTTAGGAGGTGTTCCTGAGTTTAGGGCTTTTGTAGGCTGAAGGTGCTGGTGAAGGAGATGTTCGTTGAAATTTTGGATTTTTTTTTTTGGGGGGGTGTCTTAAGAGTACTTGTGGTAATTCGCTGTTGAGTTACATTTTGTTGTTCATTTTCTTTGTGTGATCACAAACAAAGACCCTGATTTAAATGCACTATTGAATACCATAGACACTATCCCTCCTGTCTGCCCTTGTGCTGCCACTGGACCTTGACTCTCTCTCTCTCTCTCTCTCTCTCTCTATGTTTTTGTTTTTGTTTTTTTTGTTTTTTTCGTTTTTTCGTTTTTTAAGTATAGTACAACCAATACAGTGCTGAACTGTTGTCAAACGGTTACCAAGCAGGTGGGCGTGCGTGCAATTTTTAGGACTCTGAATCATTTAAGTGTGCAACTTTTTCTTTATTCTTAAGAGGTATAAAGACATGGTTAGAGGTATTGATGCCAAAGGCTTAATCAGGATGAATATTTAGTTTCAGGAAAAAGAAATGTACTGGGTTGAGACAAACAAGTAACACAACAAGAGGCTTGTCGGCCCTGAGTTCTGTCTTTCGTAGTGCATTATTTATTTAGTTTCTTACATTTTCATTAATGGAATGGGCATGTCCTCAATTATGAAGGTTGCTACACCCTCTTGCAGTTTTCTTTCTTCTTATTTCTTTTATCTAGTTTCTGTTTTTCTAGTTCAACTTAAGCCTCTTCTCAAATTTGAGTGAGCTTTACTTTTCCCCTAAAAAAGGATGAGAAATTGGCTTACTGTTGCAATCATTGTGATCTAATCTAGAATAAAAAGTTAAAACAAATCCAGATGGTCAGCACCTCTTTGATGTCTCACAATGAATTTCTCTTTACATTGACCTGATAGATCCGAGTGCACGTGGTTTTTGGTTCCCACAGAACTTGATGACTTTGTTAGTATTTTATTGAGAAGTGTTTAGACATAGTCGCCACTCTACAGGCCAAGAAGGGTTCTGGTGACGTTCATTGTCTCACGCAACTCATACTTCTGACTATGTGAACAAGATTTTGGGTGAATTTCCATTTATTTCCACAAGTTGATAGGGAAGTGGTGGTTATTTACTTTTTAACAACAAGCTGTGGATTTCGGTAATTTAGTTGATCGGTGCCCAATTGATTGACGACCTTGTGTTGAAATTGCGAGGCTTTGAATCTTGAAATGATTGCAGTTACTTACCTCTGAGCAAATTAGATCGAGATGTTCACATGTAATTAGAATGAGAAAGAGACTCTCCTTCTAAAATGCTTGCTTGGCCCATTTGTGGAAATGAAGAATGTCGATGCACATCACTAAATAGCAAGCCTTGTTTATGCTCTCCACGTTAGGAAATTTTCTAATTTAAAGGTACCGGGAACGTGCTGCTTAGGTGTTGCATCTCACATGTTATACCTTATAAATCTTCCTTATACTTTATCACATAAAATGGTTTGTCATTGAAAAATGTCGGTATTATTTCTCATGTCGTGCATTAGAGGCTTTCAATTGCTTATCTTAAAATGAGTAGGAATTATCTGCATTTAGGTTCTACTTAGAAAGGAATCACTTCAGCGGATCTTTCTCGTCCTTTGAGAAAGTGCAAGAATATAGGAAGAGATATTGTTTCGCATGTCATTCCAGTTCAGAGCCTGATTAATGGTATTGCGAAAACTAACAAAAGAAAGGTGGAGATGTATCTAATTTTGGTGTTCTTTCCTCTTTTTTTTTCTTTTAACTTTTTCACATTGGTTGTTCTTTTTTTGGCTGAACCCTTAATGAAGCTCAGAGCTGGTATTAGTGTCTTGTGTATAGAACAAAATAAACAATTCATTTGTTTTATGTGTCCCTTCATTTAAATATGAGAATGCTTTCTTGCTGATTGAATATTCTTCAGAAAGCAATAGTTATTAGAGCAAACCTCTTATTAGAGTTGTTTACATGAGAGTGAATCTAACAAACTTGGGGTAAGAAGTTAGTCTTAGAAATTGTTAACCGCGTGTGAAGTCTAAAAAGCCATCCTTTTCCTTAATGCAAGATTTTAAGACTCTCTTATTTCTATCTCTTGACTAAGAAAAAGGCTAAGATTTGGATTGGGATTCAATTCCATGGTCACCATATCTGATCTGCATCTTTTGCAGCATTAACATGTCCAAAGGAGACCTATTCTGAGGGCAACATATCGGTGGGTGATCTGAGGATTCTCATTGACTTTGCCATAGCTAGTATCTGTTTGTATGCACCCTTCTTCTTGTTTTTGGTTTCTTTTTTTATGTTGGCTATTTGGAAACCCTCCCAGGGCAATCACACATGTCGAAAACTTGTGATGCCGAATAGTTCCATATGGTTTTCATCTAAGCAGCTAATACTGGTTACCAGCTATGTTGTGTAAGAGAACTTAAAATTTGGCCATCTCATTCTCTACTGGTTACCAGTCTCTGCATAAATGGTGAATCCTACCAATACCTTTTGCCATTAACAAAGTTTCCTGCTTATGTGCTATAATAGCCATATCTCTGCAGTGGACAAGAACCTGTGAGATTTGTCCCGCACGATTAGTCCTTAGCATCGACTATGGGTCACCAGGCACTCAGCCCCTCTGCCAAGACCCATCTCTCTCTCTCTCTCGCGCGCGCGCGCACATGCATGCACGCACACATGCAAACACGGACAAATACAAGTACTACTATGTACTGCCTCCATCTTTCTTGGCACTAAGGTTTACTCCATTAAATAGGCTATGACCGTGCTGACAGTACATAAACAAAGGTGTGGTATTTCTCTCAATACGAAAATCCAGGATTTGAATTGGTCAATGATTCCAAATTGGTGCACCTTGATGCAACAATTAGTTCACCACTCCACTCCATTCCATCACAATGTTATGCTCTTGTTTCCTCTCTTATTTATTTGATATGTAAACCTGCATAATGACTGAAGCAAACTGGCTTATTTGCTATAGCAAAGTGACCTGTGATTGAGGATGCCATTATGTGTGTGCACAATGAGCTTGAGTTTCTATTACAGTAAGATTGAATCATGGCCTCAGAACTGGAATTTAAGTTTGAAATTCAAGCTGAACACTTTCCGGAGTTCTTTCTGTCAGATTCGTGCTACTAAAGTTGAGGCTTTTCACAAAGTAAACTTGATATCGTGTAACCAGATCATATTTTTTGAATCCGGAGTTCTTTCTCGTTGTATCCACTGGAGTTCTTTGTATTGTCTTAGAATCCACCAATTTTTTTCTTTGCAGTTTCTGTTTTTCATCTGGAATCCTGACGATCTATCAGTCATCTTTTATATATGATGTCAACTAAATTTTTCTCATAATCTTGTTATGCTAAAAAAAAAAAAATATTATTGTTCCTCACTGCTCTCTTAGCCGATCATATCACCCCTTTCTATCTTTACAAAGCAAATGGAGGATAGGCTAGTTTAATTCTTGCCATACTACGAACTAATTTTGGTACGGTTGACATGATGTGAAATATCTAATTGTCGTTTCTCCTTTGCAAATGCACTTCTGGAAGCAATATTCCTAATAATCTAGGTTAGTGCTTTGAAGAGCCCATGCTGATATCAATAATGGGGTGGTTTTAGATTTGAACACCTGAATATTTAGCTTGTTGCTTTGGTGTCTGAAGGTCTGATTAGAAACTGACATGGGGTGGGATTATTGTATTGGGCTTAAGACCTATGACTATCAAAACTTATATGGCGCAAAAGATAATAGGCACCAAGCTGACTGGTTTTCATGACTCTTTATTTTGCATACAGGCACTCCTTGCTGATTTTGAAGTCTCTAAAGGAATATATTCTCGAGCTCGCATTAAAGATACTGATTCAGTATGTCTATGGCTAGGAGCAAATGTTATGTTGGAGTATTCATGTGAAGAGGTTGTACTCGAATTTAAGCAATGTCCCTTTCTCTCCAATAATGATGTCAAGTATCTTATTTATTGCATAAATTTATGTTGCAGGCCACAACCCATCTACAAAAGAACTTAGAAAATGCTAAAGCAAGTTTAGAAGTTCTTGTTGCTGATCTACAATTCTTAAGGGAGCAAGTAACAATCATGTAGGTAAGTCAGAATTATTTGGAACTTGGAGGTCCTTGTTTATTTCAAGCCGTTTATTATGTCAGTTTTGGGTATGTCTATTAGGGTTGAACTACCGTTGTTCTCAATTTTCTAACTGGCGTGAGGCTATAAATTGGGAAGACATGTTAATTGGTGATAAGTTGGAGTGTGGTCGGTTTGCACAAATGTGGACTTGAAAAAATTCAAAGCTTATTGTAGGACCATATCCTTTAGTTTTTTTAATATTTTTATTTTTATTTTAAATGTTTTAAATAAATTTATATTAATTTTATTAATTTTTATATTAATTGTTTTACCACGTCAGCATTAAAACGATGCTTTTTTTTGTATTGTCTAGCCACGTCAGCGTGCAAAATGGCGTCGTTTTGCACTTCCTTTGCCGGAAAATCGCCACGTCGACATTTTAGTTAGAGTGATACTTAAGTAATTCATTTTGCTTCGATTTTAACACTTAAGTGTCCCTCCGTGCTAAATTTTGGCATTCTAGGTGTTTGTACCTCATAATCTTCTATATATAATGGGATGATCGGATAAATCAAGAAGGACTAGCAAAGATTTTGAACTTATTTCAAAATAAAGACTCAAAGTGTTAGATCAAAATCTTGAATTTATCTGACAAATTTAGATAGATTATCAAAAGGGCCTTTAAATTTTTGTTATCAATCAAGAAGGACCAACAAGGATTTTAATAGTGCATTACATTTCAATACAATACTTATCACATATAAAATTATTGTTCAATTTGATCAAGGATAAATTGATCATGCTGCTTAGCGCGACATTGGATTAAATATAAGGAGATCTGCTTTTTTGGGCTTAGCGAAAGTAGAATGGAATTTTGGCTCCAACTGACAAAAGCTAATCCTTCTTAATTGAATGAGCAACACAAAAGCAATCGCGCGTGATTGTACAGTAAAAGTTCTATAGTGAAAGTATGTAATAATTTTGCTGCAATAATCTGATGGTGAATAGTATCTTGTCTGCTAGTATCGGAGGCCCGCTGGCATAGTGAAAGTAAGCAATAATTCTGCTGCAGTGATTTGGATGGTGACCAGCATCATTGCACATGTTGCTACAATTTCTAGTGAGTATCTTCCCTTGGTGATTTTGTTCTTCTTCTAACAGGTGGACCCCATTCCAATCACCTTCTTTTGCGTCTCCGTTACGATGTGATTGGTGGGAGCTAGCTTTTCACTGTTGGTGGGCCCCTTAATTTCGGAAATGACTTTCTTCATTACTGCAACATATTCATGCGGTAATTGTGCAACGGCAATGTGGCTTGCTGCAAGAGATTTTTGTTGCAAGAATGATGCATTTGATGATCCGGCTACTGTTGTTTGTGATCTTGTGGTGATTTGGGCATTTCGATTGTTTAACCAATTCCTGACTAATTCTTCGGAAGTTTGTATCTTCAAAGTTTATTTCCCCTTCCGCAATTTATGCATTCTTACCATAAAGGCCTACATTTATTTTTTTTCCCGGGTTACACACATTTTCTTGATGAGTCATGATGATCAAGCCTCTCTCGGCTTACAGCAAAAAGTTGATGGAGAAATCCATTTCATGTATAACTAAATTCACCCAATTTTCACTAAAAAGATCAAAGTGCACCAAATAATTCAATTGCAATTTAATTGGTAGCCCCAAATTCATTGACTTTTTTTTTTTTTTTAAGTTTTTCTATTTTAATGTAGGATTCAATTACCATAATTAAGAATTTCACATGTCTATTTTTTAAATTTTTTATTGTAGGTATTTCAAATAAATTGAAAACACCATTTCTTTTTTCTCTGTTAAATTTTTCTTCCATAAAACATAGTTTTGTTGAAAAAAGAAATCTCCAAGAATCCTAGTTCTTTTCAACGTTGTCAAGCAAATCTAAGGATAAATTGTCAGGTAGAATCTAAAAATAAATAAAATTATCATATAGATTTTTTTAACACAATCACTTGTTTACAAATTTTCAATTTTGTTGTGCATATCACCATCAAACACCTTATCGTTCGACCAAAGAAAATTCCTTCTTATGGGTTCTCTTCTACCACACATAATCGGATGATCGGATAAAGAAACCCTCTTTAGGGTTTGAAGATTTTCCAAAATAAGATCACAATTACATTTTCCGATGGAAAACTTTAAAGATGAAATTTAATTAAATTAAAAATTGCACAAAATATAAAACTTTTTTAAAATGTTGATGACATCTCATTATTTTGAATTTACAAAAATTAATATCATTGACAATGTATGTATGAAAAGAATATCTTGAAGCTTCATTATGCACAACCGTTTTAGTATATTCCTAGATATTCCACAACGCCTAACATCTATGTAAAAGCATCTTGCCGATAGTAAGGGTAAAAGATAAGTTCTTTAAAAAGACTTGGTAAATATTTTAGACTAATGAAATTAAAAAATAAATAATTCACCAAGAAAGTGAGCTTTTGAAATAAGAGGGAGAAAAACCACTGGGGGTTCGCCCTAGTGGCCACCCTTCCAACGTGGAAGGGGGAGGTGAGGGGTTCAAATCCCCACCTTCTCAGGGGGGATGGGGTGGGGACACGTAAGTTTCAAGAGTGGGTTTCGACTCCCACGCCCTGCAAGAGGCAGGGCAAAAGTCTGAGAGAGTGTGTAAAATAGGAATAGAGTAGGAATGACAAAAAAAAAAAAAAGGGGGAGAAAGAATAAATTAGTTTTTATTAGGGCAATGATGAGAAGAGACTTTCAAGGTTTTGACTATATCAAATAATTTGCGATTTTTTTTTCTTACTAGTGGCCTTTATATGGAGCATGTAATACATTATAGTAATATTTAAGTATACACTAACAAAAATTCTTTAGTACACTAAGAAAAATAAAACGCGTGGAATGTGTAATTATGGTAAATGGAAAAAGTAGGAAAAGAAACGATGTGATTGTCACTTTAAATTGCAATTGAATGATTGAAGGCAATTTAGTCTTTTTAGTGTAAATGTGGTGGATTCGATCTAGCACTATCCAAAATTTAATGGGGAAATTAAAGTTACAATGAGATAATATTTTCTTTTCTATATAGAAAGAATGTTAGCTCTTATGCACACTATTTGTTCCTTCATCATGAATATACCAAGATGGTAAAGTGCAGAGGTCATCACTAGATTTAGAAAAATTCCGTGTGATTTCACCAACAATTGGTTTTTAACAGTGTATCATGCGCTATGGTGGATCTACGACTCTCGAGGGCGGAAGGCGACTCTGTGCTGATTTGACATTCACAATTTTGCGATGACAAGAAAAAGGGTAGTCAATGGAACAAAGGCAACATTGATCATTTGGCTTAGCAAAAGAATAATGGAAGCTTGGCTCCGACTGAGAAAAGCTAACCCTTGGAGCAGAACAAAAGCAATTACAATATGCTTTTTTCTAGACTAGAAATCGAGGATGAGATTTGTCACCAAAAACAAAACGGACAAAAGGATTAAAGGGCATCCATCATGCTTCCTCAGAGGTCACGCCAAATCGTTTGTTTATGGAGCCAGACCACTTACATCATCTTATGTTATTAATATTCTATATATGTCTAGAAGGAAAAAAGCATTAAGACAAGCGTCTAGACTGGGATCCCATGATTCATGCAACGATTGAAATGCATAATTTAAATTAAGATACAAATATGTGATAACAAAAATCAGATGCAATTCTAAATGATTTGCGAGCCCATTCCCTCACTTTTTGTTTCTCAAATTTAGGCGCCTACATGAGTAGCTTAATTTTTACGTGAAATTAATTGTCAATTTTGATAAAACATTTTAAATTTCTGTGTGCTTGTATGTGAAGTGAGTCTCTATACAATTGCATAATATTAGATTTCAAACTTGGTGCCCACCTTAAAAAGGACATAATAACATGTAGGACATGATCACATTTTGTGTATTATGTGCCTGTGTGAATAATTTACAGAAATGGAGAGTAAACCTAGACCGCATTCAATGGAACTAGAGAAAGGTTCAACGCCTTCGATTCATTAGAGATGTCATCATCGATTATTAGCAAAAAGTAGTTGATTCCCCGCAACCTCTACCTTTCAATTGGAAGTGCAGGCCCTCACCTTAACCTTGCATCGCCTGCTGCAACTTGGCCTGAATATGGCTCCTATATTGATCGAATCCGACTGCAAGCATCTGATTGACACGCTCCACGCCAAACAGAAACCACCATGGGAAGAGCGGGTTCTCTTTGCTGAACTGCAGACTTTGCTCGGCGTCTACCCTAATGTGCGCCTCCAACATTGCAGAAGGGAAGCGAATAGGGCTGCGGACTGGGTTGCCAAGGCCCACGGTAAGACAAGCCTGGGCCGAAACTGGAATGTTTTTCCACCTTTTATGCTGCAAGATCTCGTAATAGCTGATGCGGTAGTCTCTGGGACTTTTGTAAACGCTGGATGTAAGCTGCTAAATCTCGGCCATATCGCTGAGACTACTTAATGAAACTCTTTATATTTCGGACCAAAAAAAAAAAACCATGATTAAGTTAAAATTTTGGGCTTGGCACTTATAAGAAAGAAAATTTTGCTCACAAATATTGGAAAAATGAAATAAAACCCTTTGGTCGTTAATGGATGTTTCTACGATCTTTCCAAAAAGCATTCTAAGAGGGCCTGCATTTGTTAAATCACAAAATAATGGATCTCCATTGTGAAAACAAAGCTTTTTCAAGATTTTACAAATTGCTATAGTTTGCATTATTACAGATATCGATCCATCAACTAATCATTAAATGGAAATAGTTGCACGGATCATGGTTTGCAGACCAAATGTGATCACATCCATCGATGTTTAGGTGATCCATGTATAATTTATGTGAAAACGATTTTTTGATGGACCCGATATATGTGGATCAGAGTACTGGCAAGTCTTAACCCAATGAAGTCTATATGAGTTGGGAGAGAGAGATGAACTCCCTTAAGAAACAAAGATGAACTTAAGTTCTCTTTGCTTAAAATAAACGCGAGTCTATCCTCAAGTCATGTCCATACCCTCTTGTGAAAGCACTCTTGTGAACGCAAAAGCAAAAGCAAAAGCAAAAGCACTGAAGTATGTTTGCCTGGTCAATTCTTTGTCAGGCCCTCTTGTGTAAGCAAAAGCACTGAGTTTGTCTAGTCAATTCGTTTGCACATAGCCAAATTCCACATCAAACAGGCTCGTTTGTTCGTGTGTTCACACACACACAACGTGTTTTGCAATTTCAGGACTAGGACCTGGAAAATACCAAGAAACTCAAGTTTTTTTTTTTTTTTTTTTTTTGGTGACCTAGGGAAATCCCGTACGCCGACAGCGTGACGGGGCAAACCCTGTGGAGGACACGTGGAAACCACCACTACGTGCCCTCAGGTAAGACGCCCAATGTGATGCCCGGGAATCAAACTCCTCCCCTTGCGTTAGGGGGAGAAGCTCGCCGCCAGCAACGCCACCCAGACGGGTGGTAAGAAACTCAAGTTGATATCATCAAAAAGCATAAAGACCCTCATTCAAGATTAAAAATGTTTCGAAAATCTCAACTTTGTTGATCTCCTTCAGGAGGAGGAATTGTATTTTCTTCACAATTTCCACAAAAGAATCAGCTAAAGTCTCCCGCTTAGATCCCTTTTAGCTCGACAAAAGGGATCTATTTTGTACACGTAAGTTGCAAAGTGAAACTCAAATTGCATAAAGGATTAACATTCGCATGGACCTAAAATTAAAGAATATAGAAAACTTTAACCAATATCTTTCATTTTTCTTTCATTTTTCTGAACCATTAGGTGAAATTGAAGTACATAGACTTTGAAGAAGGTCAGCCAACTAAAATTGCCCAATCTGTTATGTAGAGTTAAACTGAAGTTGAGAGACCGGTCACTCCTATATTGTTCACAAGACACTTCTCTGTAGCTCTGTACTTATGACGTGACATGACACTTGGCATTGTGTTGCCAAGTAGCCCAATGACCTTACAAATTATTTACATATCATCCTGTGCAATGTGTTATTTTCCAGTGCTATTTATAGATAAAGTCAACATTTAACATCTTCAAATACGTAAAAAATGATTTTATCTAGAGGTAGGCTTAGGCAAAACAATTAATTTAAACTTAGCCGAAATAATTGAATTAAACAACAAATAGTATAGAAATGTGTCTTATAAATAAGTAGTACATATTGCAGTAATTGTCTTCTTCCACGGAGCATCGACATTTTTTCTTCGAAAAATTCAAAAAATAATGTTACCCATATTTTACCTAAATTTGACCGAATTTGGTCAAGCATAACTATTTCGTATAAGGTACAATTAAACCGATTTTCCCCCCATGGAAAGCTGGTGACTTCAATTTAGCTAAAATACGGTTCACCTCAGACTGCGGATTTTGGGCGGTCAGGCCAGTTTGAACTTGGCAAAAAGTTCTGATGTTTTTGTCATTAAAATTCCGATCTTTGTGATTTTGATGGTGTTGGAAAGCTTATGATTTAATATTTGTGGTGGAACTAATCTATCGGATAAAATCATAAAATTTCCAACACCTCAAGATCGTACAGCCGTGCTTAGAAAAACTTGATATATTGAGATCTGGCTGTCCGAATTAGGCAAATTGGGTATCTTTAGAAAGCTTTTGACAAGCACACCTGATTACAACCTTCGACTGGCTTTCAATGAAGTTTGACTCTCGGTCAACTTTGCTATGGCACTGAAAGGTCGCTTGAGTCTTTAGGGACCTTTCGAATGTGTTCAATGATGCAATGGAGGCTCTGTCCACAAGTGATTATTTGTCGAGCAATCCAGCTTTGCCATTTCTGTTCCTTATTTGATGGAGTTAGCCAACAAATAGGGTGACCCTTTTTTCGGTCCATTCGTTATTGCCGAAATAAAATTTTCTGGAGTTCTACAAAGACATTCCACTTGTTCTTTTAGTCTGTACTGTGTTGGATCCAAAATTGAATATGAACGAGCTCGGAGTTCTGCTTCCAATATTTTATGAAAACTTTGGCCTAGATGAATTGTGAGATATACAACAAATCTTGGTGATGGTGAGGACTTGGCTACATAATCTATGGATCAATGCAATCACATCCATTGATTTTTGTAATTTATATAGCTAATGGATTTGATAGACACAATTTACGGGGACTTGAGTACTAGCAAGTCTATCTAATGAAGCCTATTTGAGTTAGGAAAGAAAATGAACTTCCTTAAGAAACAAATATTTTTTTTTTTTTATCAACTAAGAAACAAAATTGAACCTGCCTTTTTTCTTTGCTTATATTGTACAGAAGTCAATCTTGAAGTCTTTGTCCGAACCTCTTGTGTGAAGGCAAAAGATAAAGCACAGAAGTATGTTTTGTCTAGTCAATTCGCTTTATGCACTGGTCTACGCATAGCCAAATTGCAAGGCAAGGCTCGTAATTCGTGTGTTCACACGAGTACACACAAAGATGTCAATACTTACAAGTTCCTTTTGGAGATTGGCAACCCACTCGGAAGATCGGCAAAGAGCACTTTGAAATTTCAGGCCTTGAAAAATACCGGGAAACTGCGGTTGATATTATCAAAAAAATCATAAAAGTCAACTTTCAAGAATAAAATTTTTGAAGAATCTCAACTTTATTGGAATTATTGTGAAGGAGGGACCACATTTTCTTGGAAATTTCCATAAGAGATCAAATCCCGACAGAAATAACATTTTATTTGAATATCAGTGTGCAATTTTATTTGGTGTACAATTTCAATCCGCGAGCAATTTTATTTTGTTACCGTTCAATCTAACATCGAAGTGCAATCATAACTTGTACTAATGGTCTATATTCAGGTTCATGTAACTTTATTGCAAAAGCGACTAATTACGAGTATGAATGACTTTTTGGGTTCTTTTATTTACGAAGGAAGGCTGCAGGTGGCTTCCAGGCAAACGACGCGTAGTACCAAAGCAATGGCAAGTGAAACTCATTTTAAGTTGTCCAGCTACATCCAACATTTAACCATTCATTAACACACAACTTATACTTCCGAGACCACCTCCTCCTCTTCGACCACTTCTATCAATTATTTACTCAACTTAGCCTGAATGCTTTTGTTTGCTTATAAAGGAAAAAGCCGCAGGTGATTTCCCAGGAAACGCAGTGGAAGTGAACGATTTCACTCCTTTGCTTCGTCAAGTGGTTGCAAGGATCAGGCTCAAACTTCCCGAGTTACCGGGCGGACTCAATTCAGGGATCAATCACTCCATCGTCCTCTCAGAATGAAGAGAAAGTGGGAGGGAGAAGAGGCGGCTCTGACAGCTTCAGCAAGTAGTAGCCATGATGATGGATCGAGGAAGATTTATGAGGTGTTCTTGAACTTCAGAGGACCTGACACCCGCTTAACCATCGTTGATTGTCTTTACAATGACTTGATCCGTGCGGGGATCCGCGCATTTAAAGACAATGAAGAGCTCCGATTTGGCGAAAACTTTGAACACGGCCTCTTGCAAGCAATCAATAACTCCAGAATTTACATCCCGATTTTCTCCAAAAATTATGCTTCAAGTAAGTAGTGCCTCCGTGAGCTGGCACTCATGATGGAGTTATCGAGAGATAATGATGAGAAAGTGATCCTCCCTATTTTCTACGACGTGGACGTGGAAGATGTCAAGCTTAAGACCGATTTATATAAGGATGCCTTCCAAAAGCACAAGGAGGACTCTACGGAGGATTTAACAAAGCAGTGGGAGGAGGCTTTAAGAGATGTTACCAGAATTAGTGGAAAGAAACTAAAAGATTACGGGTATGGTTTGCTTCTCCATTGACTTTATTTTCTTATTGACAATTTCAATTTCTTATTCCTTCAAAGAATAGTTAGATTCAGTTTGCTGCTGTCCAAACTTATGTAATGTTTGGTTGGATTTGACGCGATGATCTGTCATTTTTTAGACCAAGTTTGCTCAGAGGGCGAGGTTTCTTGCACAAATTGACTTTTCATTTTTAAAACCAGCTTTTGATAACAATTAATGTTAAGGTATATCAACTTGATTAATATATAATGGAAAAAAACCAAGATATCCATAAACATCTAAGATGTGTTAATATAGTATGACTATATATGTGTGAAAAATAAAAATATTTAAGTTTCTTAACTTCAATTGCATTCTGTACATAAAGTTAAAGACGTGTTATAATTTTCTTGACCTTATGCCAATGATGTTTGCCTGAAAAATTAGATCGAGTTTAATATTATATCTTCTTTCCTTTTGTTATACTAATGAAAGCTGAGGAAGAATTGGCCCAAAATAGGAGAGCTCAGTGAGGAGCTTCTTTATGCGTCCGAGCTATTAATGGTTATAGTTAGTTCATACTTGTTAGTGTATGTTAGTGTATGATGTAGCCGAGGGAGACGAAAAAATGCGCAGAAAACATAGAGGAAGTCTTTGGGATACTTTTCTAAAACTTAACAGCGAGAGGAAGAAATGATAGAGCTGACCCCCTTTGGGATTGACCCAGTGACTTTGGGAAGGATATGGCAAAATAGTGGGAGGAAGCTTCAAGAGGTTGCCAGAATTAAAGGACGGAATCTAAAAGATTATGGTATTATTAGCTTCTTACATTAAGTTTATTTCCATTTCATCAATTTCGAAATTATATTTTATGATACTTTTTCCAAAATAAGAACTTTCAGTTTGGCGCTGTCCAATCTTTTGTGATGTATGGTTGGATCGGCCGGAGTGAGGGAGGCAGGAATTTTGCTCAGGGAGCAAGGTTTCTTGCACAAATTGACTTTTCACTTTTTATCCCAAGTTTTGGCAACAAATAGTCTCAAGGTATATTAACTTAATTAATTAATTAATCAATCATGCAAAAAAATATTCTTATGAAAATCTAAGAGTTGATGAAATAGTAAGACAACATATGTGTGAAAAGTAAATATTTAAATCTCTTAACTTTGCAGCTCACTTTTCAGCTAGCAAAATGCTTTTAAAAAACTTTGGTCGTTTCTCTTGCTTTGACCTATTCACGGCCCCAGATTGGGTACCACGGGGTGCGGATTTCCTCAGCCTTGTGACCATCCTAGTTTTAAAGTTAATTTTTATATGAAGCTACCAACCTTAATTTGTGTCTTACCAACTACTTTTCGATTATTTCAAGAACTAATTTAAGGTGACCGGTGTTTATTTGAGTCATTTACTAAATTTATTTGATCGTTTGCCGATTTACAAATTTTATAAAACCTGCCATCTCTTATTTGAATTGTTTACTTCACATTTCAAAATTACCAATACTTGAAACAAATTACTGACTCAAATATGAGTTTCCTACTAGCTAACCTCTGATTAAGTTACTGACTAATTTAAGTCACCCATTCCTATGTGAGCCACTTATCAATGTTTATTTATTTGTTGAAAATTCCCACCTTTGGTAACAAACTTTTGTTGTCAACGGACCCGCTTTGATTAGCATAGTTCATAAATATTCTGAGGTTAGGAACTCAATTATCAAAATACCAAGCATGATTTGAGTTACTTACCAACTTATTCTGATTAAATTACCAACAAATTTAATGTGACTGATGAAATTGCTAAGTTAAACCAGTTGGTTGCTTATTCAGAAAAATGATTGTTGGCAACTCAAATGAAGGCTGATAAATACTCAGAAAGTGTTCCTCAATTTCGGTTACTACCCTATTACTCGGGTACATTAAGAAAAACGCTTTTGAGCTTTTATTCTTGTTTCCTAGATTCCAGGTAACTGCCTGGTGAGAAAATCTTTTTCTTTTATGTCAATCTTCAAACTCATCCTTAGTGGCTGAAGAGATAAAAAAAAGACCGGATTCACCGAGGAATTCTAGTCAAAGCCCAATTAGACCTTCGTCATGAAATAACCTTTTTCCTACCATTTACTGAACCAAAGAATCCTGACAGTAGCAGCTTTCATTTTTCTTTTTGTTTTTTTTCCTTTTTTGTGGCAAACGGCTCGCAGCATGAATGATCACTCATTTCATGCTGGTTGCTTTCAAAGTCAATTACTTTGAATTTGATGATAACCTTCCGGTGACACGTTATGCAGGGATAGATTCCATATGTGCTTTTTTTTATCTGAGATGATTGCATGTTATGTATGTGGCAGCCTATATAAACTTACAAACCTCATGGTGGAAGAGGTTACAAATTTGCTATGGACAAGACGGACAGACATGTCTAATCATTTGGTGGGAATTAAGGATCGAATGGATCACATTATGAAGCTATTAGATGTAGGAGCTTTTGATGTACGGTTTATTGTGATTCATGGTATGGGTGGCATCGGAAAAACGACACTAGCCGAGGCCATCTTCAGGCAAATCTACCCTCAATTTCGGGATTATTGCTGTTTTCTTAAAGATGTTCGAACTCATGATATAATAGAATTACAAAAGAAATTGTTGTTCGACATTCTCAATCTTAGTTACATAAACCCCTTCTTCATTGATGAAGTGATCAAGACAAGGTTTCTTGGCAAGAAAGTCCTTATTGTTCTTGATGACATCGACAACTGCGACCAAATCATGAGACTTGCCGGTGAGCCCAACTGGTTTGGTGGGGGTAGTAGAATCATCATAACAACTAGGAATATTGAATACCTAGTAAAGGAAGGTGAGGATGACAATGTCCTAACCTCTATTAGCGGACAATTTTCATTCTACAACATGCCGGAGATGAATTTGCATGATGCTCTTCAACTTTTTTGTGAGCGTGCCTTGGGATGTGCCGAGCCTCCACTTGGTTATGTGGATATCACAAAAGAGCTAATCAATACACTTGGAGGACTTCCATTGGCTCTCGATGTTGTAGGTTCGACGCTCTGTGGAAAATGCCGAAGAACATGGGAAGACACCCTATGTAAGTTAAAGAAGGTGATGAATGAGGATGTCAAGAAGAAGCTGATGATAAGCTACGAAGCATTGGAACCTAATCAACAACAAATTTATCTTGATATCGCATGTTTCTTCATCAACGAAGAGAGAACAACTGTAGTTAAATATTGGGACTTGATTTTTGGGTATCCGACTGAAATCGAGGTCAATATCCTCAAACGTATGTCTCTAATAAAAATATCCTACAATAATAAACTATGGATGCACGACCAACTTAGAGACCTTGGAAGGAGTATCGTCCATCCAGAAAGTGGCGAAATCCATATGAAGGGTAGCAGATTGTGGTCCCCCAAGGATGCCTTCCGTGTAGTGCAGACAGAAACGGTAATCTTTACCTCTAAATGTTTTCCAGTGCATCCATTAGCATCACTACCTTTTTATCTAATTTCAAGTCAAAGTGACATATGTACTCATTGGTTGCTACTTTTGTTTTCCAGGGAACTAAAGACATAGTGGCACTCAATCTTGGTACACCTAGCCTGAATAAGACGTACAGATTTAAGCGCAAGCAATTTATGGGCTTGGTCAACCTTAGGTTCCTTCAATTGGACCATGGAAATTTTGAAGGAGACTTTAAGAATGTTTTCTTTAATCTGAAATGGCTCTCTTGGAGCAATTGCCCTTCAAAATTCCGAGCTAGCAACTTTGGGTTGAAGAACTTAACGATTCTCATGTTATCTGGGAATAACGTTACTAAAGATTGGGGAGGATGGTGTCAAATCATGGTATGATCTCATGACATCCTTTTGCATTATATTTACTCTTCCTCTTTCTTGAGTGTCTACTCAATTGCTTTATAGGTAGCAGAACAATTGAAAATCCTACAGCTCGAGGACTGTCCACTCCTTAGAAAGATGCCCAAGTTTACCACAATCTCGCAGCTAGAGAAATTGATTCTTAGATGCATTCGACTAAGAAAAATTGACAAGTCCATCAGCAATCTACAAAATCTCGATTACCTAGAGATAAAGAGTGAAGCTATTGAGTTGCCACCGGAGTCCATCGGCGGTCTAAAATCTTTGACAGTGCTAAGAATAGATCGGACACCCTCAATGAAGCCTCACTCGATTGGCAATTTAGCAAAGGTGAAGTCTCTAATCTTGCCATTTAAGGAACTTCAAAAGCTTCCCGACTCTATCGGACAATTGGAGTCACTACTTGAGCTAGATGTCCAATATTTAAAAATGAGTGAATTACCTCATTCTATTGGAAATCTTGAAAGGTTAAAAGTTTTACGTATCTGGAATTCCTATCTAGAAAAGTTACCGGACTCGATTGGGAGGCTCCAATCATTGGTCAAGTTGGATTTGAGCCATTCAAGAATTGGGAGCTTACTTGATTGTATTGGAAATCTCAAAAAGTTGAAGGTACTAAATCTCTATGATAGTTGCATAAGTGAACTTCCGAAAACCATAGGAATGTTGGAAAATCTAGAAAGCTTACATGCCCACTTTGAACATCTGGTGGGGGAAATTCCAAGTGAAATTGGGGCACTATCCTCATTAAAATATCTATACTTAGGCAACGGTCGCTTTAGTGGATTGCCCACAATGATCAATCAGCTTACAAATCTCCAAACACTTTGGTTATTGTCCTGTGATTCAATCCAACAGTTGCCGGAGCTTCCCAAGAGTCTAAGGTCTTTAACCCTTACATCGGATTCACTGACCACGATCCCCGACTGCTCAAACCTAACCAATTTAGTTGACCTTATGATAATTGGACATTCAATTGAAGAACCCAACATAGAGGGGATCGCGAGACTACTTGCTCTGAAAGAAATTATCCTCTTAGTTGGAAAAATGGCCTTGCCTCCAACCGATTTCAGTTCCCTCTCTCTGCTACGAAGACTCAGCATAAATTATGTTGAGCCCCAATCTCTTTTCAGGCTCCCATCCAGCCTTCAAGAATTGTTTTTACACAATGTCCAGTCACCAATAGATTGGTCAGTCTTTTCCAACTTGGAGAATTTGTCGAAGTTGTCTTTTGTTCGATATTCGTTGAGAGAGATTCGATTCGAGGTGCTTGGAGAGCTACGAAAATTCAATGAATTGTGGATGAACGACTGTCCATTGCTCAAGACGCTGCATGTTCTGCCTTGTTTGAAGGAGATCCAGTATTTGTGCCTGTGCGGATTGCCTCAACTAACTGAGATTCAGGGTTTGGGAGAATTGAAATCGTTGCAACATTTGTCTTTTATGGCATGCAATTCCATCAAAAGCTTAAGCGAATCTGATCTTTCTAATCTACAGAATTTGAAACATTTGTCATTCTAGAAATGTGAATCATTGGAGAGGGTGCTGGGTGTGCCAAAATCTTGTCAACTCATGGTCAATGATTGCCCGAGGTTCAATAGAGATGGACAAGATATGTATCATTTGATTGGCAAAGATAGTCGATGATGGTAAGTCCATAGAACTAGAGTTTGTTTTTTGTTGTGTCCTGTTTTGTGAGTTTTCTTTTAGCTAACCTTTCATCTTGGTTCTAGAACCAGCTCTTGCATTCGTTCATCCTGTTGTCTCTGAGGGAAAATCCTCTTTCATGTATCATAAACGTGTGATACTTTGACTTGCCTACTTGACGATGGTGATACCTAGCTAGTTTATGTTGCGCACCAGCATAACGTCGGGATTGACTTGCTTCACGGCACCTTTTTTGTTTAGAAAAAATGGATAAAGTGGAAGGGAACTTTTCGATAGTAAGCACACTAAAGATGCTAACAAATGCTAGGTTTTTGTTGTAAGGCTGAGTTGGTTGAGACTTGAGAGTACTGGTCTCACCTTATGGAGTGCTTTTAATATTAGTAGAGAATAATCATGACTTGTGAGGACTAAAATAAAGGAATTAATGCCTGGGTAGCGGAAGGGTGAATCATTGATACCAATTATGCAATATGAGTGATTTAGTTATTTCCTTCACGGAGAATTGGAGGTGCTTTTCTTGGTTACTTTTGAATCGAAGTGCAGAAGCTTCAAGTCTTGAGTCACGGTGTGATTTGTGAACTATCTTTCTTCATTCTAGTATTTAGCTATTTATGCGTGAAATTCGTGCTGGGAGACAATTGATATTGGAGTAAACTTGTCGATATGGTCAAGCCATCATTTCGTTGAAGAGTAGGTTTAGCTGCATCAAATTGTGCATTCTGCTATTTCTAGTGTTAGGAAAGAGCACCTTTGTGTTGTTGAAGACTAGATTTTGTTTATTCTTTCAGCCGACTTATTGCACCTTTCCTCATATCTCTCTCTCTCTCTCCCTCCCTCCCTCCCTCCCTCCCTCCCTCTCTCTCTCTCTCTCTCTCGCTTTTGCACAAGCTCCTCCAAGACCATGGTGAAATGTTATTTTACATGGACGTCTAGGCTTTGGCAAGGCATATTGTTGGTGCTACAGCAACGACTTGTTCTCTTCAATCCATATTAGTAAAAGGGCGAGCTGTGGATAATTAGAGATGTCATCATCGATTCATTAGCAAAATGTAGTCAATTTAACCATGACAAAGTTAAAATTTTGGGCTTGGCACTTATAAGAAAGAAAATTTTCCTCGCAAAAAAAGAAGAAAAAAGAAATAAAGCCCTTTGGTGGTTACATGGATGTTTCTACGATCTTTCCAAAAAGCACCCTCGGAGGGCCTGCAATTGTTAAATCACAAAATAATGGATCTCAACTGTGAAAACAAAGCTTTTCAAGTTTTTAGAAATTACTACAGTTTGCATTATGACAGGTATCGATGGATTAACTAATCATAGAATAGAAATAGTTGCACGGATCATGGTCTGTAGACCAAATGTGATCACATCCATTAATTTTTAGGTAATCCATGTATAATTTATGTGATTAACGATTTTGTGATGGACCCGATTTTTGGATCCGAGTATTGGCAAGTCTAACCCAATGAAGTCTACATGAGTTAGGAGAGAGAGTGAACTTCCTTAAGAAACAAAGATGAACTTTAGTTCTCTTTGCTTAAAATAGACGCAAGTCTAGCATCAAGTCTTTGTCCGACCCTCTCGTGAAAGTGAAAGCAAAAGTAAGCAAAAGTAAAAGCACTGAAGTATTTTTGTCTAGTCAATTCATTTGCACATAGCCAAATTCCACGTCAAACAGATTCGTTTGTTCGTGTGTTCACACACGCACAATGTGTTTTGCAATTTCAGGACCAAGACCTAGAAAATACCAAGAAACTCAGGTTGATATCATCAAAAAGCATAAAGACCCTCATTCAAGACTAAAAATGTTTCGAAAATCTCAACTTTGTTGATCTCCTTGTGGAGGAGGAACTGTATTTTCTTCACAATTTCCACGAAAGAATCAGCTAAAGTCTCCCGCTTAGATCCCTTTTAGCTCGACGAAAGGGATCTATTTTGTACACGTAGTTTGCAAAGTGAAACTCAAATTGCATAAAATTTTGTACACATAGTATACACAGTGAAACTCAAATTGCATAAAAGACTAATATTAGCATGGACCTAAAATTAAATAATATAGAAAACTTTAACCAATATCTTTCAATTTTCTGAACCATTATGTGAAATCGAAGTACATAGACTTTGAAGAAGGTTAGCCAACTAAAATTGCCCAATCTATTATGTAGAGTTAAACCAAAACTGAGAGAGCGGTCGCTCCTATACTATTCACGAGACACTCCTCTATAGCTCTATACTTATGACGTGACATGACACTTGGCATTGTGTTGCCATGTGGCCCAATGACCTTACAAATTATTTACATATCATTTACATATCATCTTGTGCAATGTGTTATTTTCCAGTGCTATTTATAGATAAAGTCAACATTTAACATCTCTAAATACGGAAAAAAAAAAAAAACGATTTTATCTAGAGGTAGGCTTAGGCAAAACAATTAATTTAAACTTAGCCGAGATAATTGAATTAAACAACGAATAGAATAGAAATGTGCCTTATAAATAAGTAGTGCATATTGTAGTAAGTGTCTTCTTCCACGGAGCATCGACATTTTTTCTTCAAAAAACTCGAAAATTAATGTTACGCATATTTTACCTAAATTTGACCGAACTTCGTCAAGCATAACTTTTTCGTACAATGTACAATTGAATGGATTTTTCCCCCATGGAAAGCTGGTGACTTCAATTTAGCTAAAATGCGGTTCACCTCGGATTGTGGATTTTGGGCAGTCAGGCCAGTTTGAACTGGGCAAAAAGTTATGATATTTTTGTCATAATAATTCCGACCAAAAAAAAAAATTCCGATCTTTGGAATTTTACGGTGTTGGAAAGCTTATGATTTAATCTTTATGGTGGAACTAAGCTATTGGATAAAATCATAAAGTTTCCGACACCTCAAGATCGGATAGCCGTGCTTAGAAAAACTTGATATCTCAAGATCCGGCTGTCTGATTTGGGCAAATTGGGTCTCTTTAGAAAGCTTTTGACAAGCACAACCTGATTACAACCTTCAACTGAATTTTTAATTAAGTTTGACTCTCGGTCTACTTTGCTATGCCATTGGAGGGTCGCTCGAGTCTTTAGGGACCTTTTGAATGTGTTCAATGATACAATGGAGGCTCTGTCCATAGGTGATTATCTGTCGAGCAATCGAGCTTTGTAATTTATATAACTGATGGATTTGATAGACCTGATTTATGGGGGCCTGTGTACTGGCAAGTCTAATCTAATGAAGCCTATTTGAGTTAGGAGAGAGAATGAACTTCCTTACGAAACAAAAATGAACCTGCCTTTTTTCTCTGCTTATAACGTACACAAGTTGATCTTCAAGTCTTTGTCCGACCCTCTCGTGAAGGCAAAAGAGAACGCATAGAAGTATGTTTTGTGTAGTCAATTCGCTGGTTATGCAGTGGTCTACACATTGCCAAATTGCACGGCAAATAGGTTCATAATTCATGTGTGCACACAAGTATACACACAAAGATGTTAATAGTTACCAGCTCCGTTTGGAGATTGGTAACCCACTCGAAAGATCGGCAAAGAATGTTATTAAATTTCAGGCCCTGAAAAACACCAAGAAATGAGGTTGATATTATCAAAAAATCATTATAGTCACACCTTCGAAAATAACATGTTTGAAGAATCTCGACTTTTTTTGAATCATTGGAAACACATTTTATTCGCAATTTCCATAAGAGATCAACATCAATTAAGTGGATATGAGTCCAATGCCAAATCAACCAATAACAAACGGCAGAGACGAATTAAATCCCAACAGAATCATCATTTGATTTAAATATCATTATGCAATTTTATTCGGTGTACAATTTCAATCCGCAAGCAATTTCATTTTGCAATCATGACGTGTAATAATAGTCTAAATTCAGCTTCATGTAACTTTATTGCAAAAGCGAATAATTTTGAGTATAAATGGCTTTTTGGGTTCTTTTAATTATGAAGGAAGGCCGCAGGTGGCTTCAAGGCAAATGGCGCATGGTACCAAAGTACTAGCGAGTGAAACTCGTTTTAAGCGGTCCAGCTACATCCAACATTTAACCGTTCATCAACACGCAACTTATATTTCTAGGACCACCTCCTCCTGTTGGACGACTTTCATCAATTATTTCCTCAACTTAGCCTCAATGCTTTTGTTTGCTTATGAAGGAAGGTCGAAGGTGATTTCCAAGCAAATGCAGTGGAAGTGAGCGATTTCACTCCGTTGCTTTATCGAGTTGTTGCAAGGATCAAACTCAAATTAGATCGAGTTTAATATTATATCTTCTTTCCTTTTGTTATACTAGCGAAAGCTGAGGAAGAATCGGCCCAAAATAGGAGAGCTCGGTAAGGAGCTTCTTTATGTGTCCGAGCTATTAAATGGTTAGAGTTAGCTCATACTTGTTAGTGTATGACGTACCCGAGGGAGACGAAAAAATGCGCAGGAAACATAGAGGAAGTCTTTGGGATACTTTTTTCTAAAACTTACAGCCAAAACGAAGAAATGATGGAGCTGACCCGCTTTGGGATTGACCCAGTGACAAGGACGTTCCCATACTTCTAGCCGAGGAACCGATCATTGCGGATTCGGTTTTGGCCTTAGGGATTTCATATATTTTGCTACTGTTTCCCTTTAGGTCATCGGTCATATACGGTCATACCCCTGACTTACACAAAAATAATGGAGCTTTTGTATGATGGCTTTTCTAGTTGGTCTATATATAAAAGACTGAACGCTGCAAAGATTTGCATGCCATTATCCAAAAGAACATAAAAAGGATCTCCACGTCATAGAGGCTCTATCCTCCGGTCTATATCAGATTATAGGAAACCTTGATTAGTTTGCAAAGGACTGACTCAGGTGTCGGTGGATTATCGATTTTGGGCTTTTACTTTCATCGTGGTGGGCCAAAGGTTATAGGCTTCTTTAGTAGCTTAATTGTGCATAGGCAAAATCTGCGACCTTAAAGTGAACATTTTACTATGGGTTCTCTATGATTTGTCAATGTTAGACACCCTTGATGCTTGTAAAAAGGAAAAAAAAAAAAAAAAGGTTCTGGCTCTTGCTCTAACGAACTATTCATGGCCACCGATCTTAATTAACACAACATTCAGCTACGGGACTTTTGGGTAGTTATAGTCATGGTTTGAGAAACCTAGGAACCTCTAGAAGATGGATAAGTAATTTAACAATTCTAATTACCTTGAAATATGTAGCTTCTCTCTACCCTATTTTGTGGTAGTTTTTCTATAGACCCTAGTCGTCACTTCTGCTTACTCACATCCTTCTTTATTAATCCTTACCGTTTCTGTTCTTACTGTATCCTCCAACGATCGTTGCCAATGGAGGAAGAAGAACGAGTGGATTTGAGAATGGGGAAGGGCAGGCCCATTACCGACCATGCCCAGCCCGTGCTGTGCAAAATTCGTTGCCCCATCCGACGCAGCCCATCGCGGGGCGCGAATTTCCCGTGCCCATCCCTAATTTTAAAAATTTTATATAAAATTACCAACTTTAATTTTTGTTTTACCAACTTCTTTTTCAATTATTTTACCAACTAGTTTTTGCTTACTATCTTTTTTTTGGGTCATTTACTAAGTTTATTAGATCGTTTTCTGATGTACAACTTACCATATCGATTACTCCACATTTCTAAATTACCAAGTCTTGTACCAAATTACTAATTCTAATATAAGTGTCGTATTAATCAATCTTTGATTAAGTTATTAACTAGTTTAACCTTTTTTTTTGTCAAAACTAACTAGTTTAAGGGTCTGTTCGTTTCGCGGAAAATGAGCCTTTTTCGGAAAATATTTTTCCAGAAGTCATGTTCCAGGAAAATGACTATTTTTTGGTGTTCCGCTAAAACCTAAAAATGTTTTAGAACATATTTTCCGGTGTTCGTGTTCGGTAAGGAAAATATTTTCCTCTCACCAGATTGGCGAGCACGGGTTTGAGATCGACGAGTTTGAGGTTCACTTGGTCTAATGACTAGCCAAGAAAGAAGAAGATGGGAAACAAAAATAAAAAATAAAATAAAATAAAAAGAAAAAAAAAAAAAAAAAGAAAAAGGAAAAGGAAAAGGAAATTAAAAATAATTCGAATTAAAAAAAATTAAAAAATAATTCGAATGAAAAAAGAAAAGAAGAAAAAGAAAGGGGAGGAGAAAGTCAGGATTTGTAGAGGTGTGAGATAAGAGAGATCAAGTGAAGAAAATGTTTTCCACTTTTCAAAAGTGGAAAACATTTTCCCCTACTTTAGAAGACTTTTTTCCCTTGATGGAAAACATTTTCCTTAAGGAATTCATTTTCCGTGAAACGAATGTTGGAAAATCTGGAAAACATTTTCCCGAAAATTATTTTCTGTGAAACGAACGGACTTTAAGTTACTCATTCTTATTTGAGCCACTTATCATTTTTTTTATCACCTTTCTGTTTCTTTTCTTCTTCTTTTTATAAAGAAAACCAAACTATAAGAAACTGTGAACTCATGTAGGAATAAATTGTTGAAAGAACAACGGTTGAGACATGGGTGTGTATGGAGATTGAGCATTCTGTCAAGGTTCGATTTTAGTATGGTGTTTAGTACAAGCACCGGCATGATCCTATAATTGAGTCATCCACTGAAATGTTTGGCTCACATCTTATTTGATCATACTTCATGAATTTTTTAGGTATATTATGAGTTTTTGGTTTGATTACTCAAGTGGATTTTCTCATGACGAAGAGAAGAGAAAGCAACTATAGAAAAGTTTATGATTATTCATTTTACTAATGCTATTTGATATTTGTATTTCTAAATTTTCATAATTTCCTTCATGGGTGATATGAGTATTTTAGGCAGGGGAACTCATCTTGTTATATGAGATAGGTGTTAGAGGTACAAAAGTATTCTTACAAAGACATGATTCCATCTGATAATTGACATGCGGCCAACTATATTACATGTCTTCTAGGTCTATGAACTAGAAAGGTAAAACTTTTAAATAGAAAATGGCATGTTTATAGATTACTATCTTTTCATTCTGTATGGAAGTATACTGACTATTTTGTACATATAGCAATGCTCTAGGTTTATATAGCAAAGATATTTATATCATAGACAAAGGCCCAAGCTTATTTTCTACTTGAGGTGATTTCAATAATATCTTAAATATAATTTTGTCAATTAGAATTTGACCTGCACTTCATTATTGGATATGGCATTATTGTCAATGACTCTACTATGTTTTGGGATAAGTTGTGATCTTAACATCTTATGTTAAGCGGGTGAGGGTACTACGGGATGGGTGACCTATAAAAGTGCTTACCTGTACTCCTACGAAAGTGTCTTCAAGCATGAGCAGGAGTCAAATGCCTGCCCATTTATTATGGTTCTTCAACTCGTTAGGGAAAATGTTTTGATAATTCGATCCATTACAAGGTTCAAAGAATTGGCTTGTTGGGTTTGGATAACTGTGGCGTGCTCGTTCCCTAAGATTTATTCTCTGCTGAATCGAGGACAACATCGGGGATCCAGCGCAATGGCAGACAAGTACAGCAAAGAAAGTATCTCTCTCGTTGGAGAGCGATCGAATGTTTGGCTCGTTGCCCATTAAATTCCGAGTCTTGTTCTGAAGAAGAACTTGATTCTATCATTTAAACATTTCTGTTGTCTTCGTCTAATGGAATGGAGAAGAGTAAACGAAACAAGTTCGTGTTGCATTGGTAGAGGTATTTTGTTTTCCAGCTCTGTACATGAATTTGCTCCTACTGCTAGTGCTAATCTTAACCATTGAGGTGATATTATGTTTATATTTGAAATTACTTAAATTAGGTGATATAATAGGGATAGTAGATTTACGATGTCGAATTTTTGTATTCCGCTTGAGTCCCTTTTAATACAAACAAAAAAAAAATGCTTAAAAAATGCACATGAAAGCTTTGACATGATCAAATCTATAAAATCTATTGCCCTTTTTGGACCAAGTTATCAACACTTTGTTATGTTTTAGATAAACTTGACGGTTGACACCTTCAACATGTGCAATAGATAAAAAATTCCACTATGGTATTATTCTACAGAGAAAAGACCCTCTTCAAACACTGGTAGTTCATCATAGTTCGTCTTGATAGTTTGATAAATAATAAGAAATGCTTTGGAATTGCGTTCACTTTCTTGATGCTTATATAGTGTGTTTTTCTAGGTTATAGTTTGCATCAATGTCGATTTTTCTTTGACAGGAGGGCGTTTGTGGAAATCTTCTTCTTTTTGCCAATAATGAGGTACATTCATGCTTACCCAGTGACTATTATTACTAGTACTTGTCATAACATTTGCGTTCTCATGAGTATGTCTCTAATATTGTAAGCAACTTGTATTTCGTTCGTGACACCACTGATCTTCTTTACAATGTTATGCTCATCTTTTTATAAGAGGATGGCATGACTGAAATTCATGAAATGAAAAGAAAGTATCAAGAGAGGATAACTAGGACATTTGGATGAGGAGCATTTTTTTGCCATACTTCTAGATTTTTTATGATTGGCAATATCTGTAGATTAAGTTTGCAAAAATGGGCTATTTGATTCCCCGTTGTACTCCGACCAAAAAAAAAACAAAAACCGTTGCACCCATTACCAAATGAGATGTTCAGTTACTTTTTCACATGAAAATTATGAGGACGACTGATTCGCTCCATTTCTTTTTGTAATCTTGAAGTTGAAGAGCTTTGTAAAATTAAAAATGACGTTAATTGGGTTGATGTGAAAAGGGACGACTTCCCCTAGTTGCTTCAGCTGAAGATCACTTCCTTGAATAATGAAAATATGCTGATGGGGTTATCCGTACTTACTGAAAATTCCCTGCTATGCTTATCCACGCTTACTGTATGTCTATATATATAAAATAAACTTCAAATTTTGGTGTCCACCTCAAATTTACTTCTATACCTTCACATATATATTTTAACATCTTGCATTTACATTTGTAATCCAAAGATCTGCACCATACTATGCCAAGGATGAGAGAAAATAGGAAATGGGGGGAAGATGGAATACTTTTGTTGAGAGCAAATAGGAGAAAGTTATGTTTCTATCAGCTTTAAATTATTAACTAACTTATTAAGTGTTCTCACTTTGTCAGAAAAAAGAAGAAGAAGCTATCAGCTTTAAATTATTAACTAACTTATTAAGTGTTCTCACTTTGTCAGAAAAATAAAAGAAGGAAGAAGAAGAAGAAGAAGAAGAAGAAGAAGAAGAAGAAGAAGAAGAAGAAGACTAAGCAATCTAGCATTGTGCAGCCATCAACTCCATTTATTCTATGTAGGGCGCATTTGGTAATCATTCTATTTTCGAGAACAATTTTTGCAAAAAAAAGAAGGAAGAAGAAGAAGAAGACTAAGCAGTCTAGCATTGTGCAGCCATCAAGTCCATTTATTCTAGGGAAAATCACAAATAAGGACCCAAAGTGCATTCCTTTTCTCAAAAGAGGACCTGAAGTGAAGTCTATCTCAAATAAGGACCCAAAGTGGTTATTTAGTCTCAAAAAAGGACCTCACTCGCTAGCCTATGAACAAATGCATTTCCAATTCATATTCCGGTGGCTTGATCAAGGGTATTTTTGTCCATTTCTTTAAAAAAATTTAGTTTGTCTTGTTTTTTTTTTTTTTGGTCGATGGTTGCACTGTTCATCATCTTCTTCATCCCCTGTTCGTCTTCTTCTCAAGACCATTGAACTTGGGAAGGGTCGGCGAGCGCTAGCCGTTGGTGAGGGCCGACGAAGGCTAGACACCCATCGTCGGCAGTGGGCGAGGGCTTGCGAGCCGACCCTTGCTAGATTTGGTGAGGGTGGCCTCGGCGGCGGTAGGGACCAGCGCGTAGTTCTCAATTCCGGTAAGCAATGGGGCACCAACAACACGCACAAGCTTCACATTCAAAATAGTACTGCTCAAATTTTTCACGGTGTAATGCCAATCGAAAGCCGCGAATCGCCAACCTCCTTATAGATATCCATCTTGGTCACGTTCGCTCCGTTCACCAGGACATCGAACACCCTCTGGCCCACCTTGTTCACCCATGGATCAATCTCCGTGAAGTGGAACCACAGCAGGTAATCCAGCTTGGCATCCACCTCCAATTCATACTCCAAGGCCCCCATTTGACTTGCCATCACCATGGTCTGGTAAAATTTCATGGGGAAATAATTGGGCTGCTAATTGGTCCCCGCGATGTTGCTTGCGGTCGAGATGGCATCGATGATTTTACGCGTGGCGGCAGTCCGGGTGTTGTAATTTGACTACCAGGACCGGCCGAAGTAGTCGGCGTCGTCGTTGAAACCCAGCCCCCATTGACCGGCGCCGCAGTCCAGTCTCCCGTAGTTGACCAAGATGAAATTGCTACCCACGGACGCAGATAAGATAGCGGATCGACCTGGACGAGGGATAGGGAACCTACCACGGGGGGGTCGGTGGTGGCAATGCTATAGAAGTAGATGTCTGCCTCGCCGTCACGGACGAAGGCGAAGAGGTCTGAGTAGGCGTCGGTGGCGTCAGCAAGGTCAGGGGAGGGCCAGGGGGAGCGCCAGTTGAAGACGAGGGTGCCCTTGACGGTGGTGTCGAAGCTTGGGGGTGGGACTTGCCATCGTAGTTGTCGTAGATGGTGAAGGTGCGGAGGTAGTAGCAGCTGGAGGGGAGGCCGGGGAGGATGTAGTAGTTCTTCTTGCCGGAGGAGAGGGGGAAGTAGCAGAGCGTCTTCTCCTGGGGCTGGTGGAAGCGGAGGGGCTTCGAGATGACGGCGGCGGCGGCAACACCGGTGAAGTAGCGGTCGGGGAGCCACGTGGTGTTGAAGGAGTCAACGGCGGGGGCGTGGCCGCCGCAGTTGATGTGGCACGAGATGTTGCCGTACGGATGTGGAGCGGAAGCAGCGAGGAGAGGGAGGAGGAGGAAGAAGAGAGAGAACATGCTGGCTCCCTCTTCGCTGCTTCCTTTCTCTGTCTAACTCTCTCTCTTTCTCTCTCTATGACTGGCTTTGCTTGGGGATCGTGAGAGAGATGAACAGTGCAACTAACCTAAAAAAAAAAAACAAGACAACCTAAATTTTTAAAAAGAAATGGACAAAAATACCCCTGATCAAGCCATCGGAAATGCATCTATTCACCGGCTGACGAGTGAGGTCCTTCTTTGAGACTAAATGACCACTTTGGGTCCTTATTTGAGATTTTCCCTTTATTCTATGTAGGACGCATTTGGTAACCATTTTATTCTCGAAAATAATTTTTGCTCAAAAATATTTTTTTTATTATGTTCCTAGGAACAATTTCTAATTTTTTTAAGACGCTTGATAATAGTTCAAAATTTCTATTCTTGGGATAGAAATGCGTTTGGTAGGATTTTTTAATTTTTTTTTATTTCTTTTAATTTTTAATACTTCTATTATATTTTTCTTTTTTTTTTTTTTTTTTTTTTTTTTTTTTTTTTTTCCTTTTCTCTTCTTTTTCCTCCTTTTTTGTGGTCGGTCGCCGGCCACCGTCGGCGGTGGCAATGGCAGTCAGCAGTGGCCGGTGACCAACTAGGAGGAAGAAGAAGAAGAAGAGAGAAGGAGAAAAGAAGGAAAAAAGAGAGAGAAAGAAATGAAAAGAAAGAAGAGAAAAAGTTGGGCTTGATTCTTGAAATTGTTCCCGGGAACAAGAAATTACTTTTTTCTATTTCTTGATTCTATTCCAAATCCATTTTGGAGAATAAAAAAACGGATTTTTGTCTCCGGGAATAAAAAATTTACCAAACAGATTTATATTCTTTTTTTGTTATTGGGAACAAAAGAACATAATTAGTGATTCTCGATAGTGTTACCAAACAGGCCCTAAGTAACCACCATCTTTTCGTGCTTCATGCACGAGAGCATTGGCTGAAGTTGTATGTATAATCAAACAAGCTTTTGGAGGCACTTTTATGACATCTACCGATGCTTTAAAGTGTCACCTTATGTTCATTGTCATTTTTACAAATGCTACAAATTATGATGCTTAAAGCACAAAATAGCAATATTCTGCAAAGTGACTCTGAAAGTGCAACATGATCAAGGTTACGATGAGGAAAATTATTCAAAAAGTCATATATTATTTGTATAGCAACAAATTCTAAGAGTTTGGACAATTTAGTCTCAAACCTTTTTTGACAATTTTTCAGTGGAGTCCATACAGCTAATTTTAGTTGGAAATCACTAACATGGCAATTCAGTCAGCACTAGCTCTCCTCTTTGTTTCGATTGATACTAATATGGACAATGTTTGCAATTTCTTAAAATTTTCTTTCTATTTTCTATTTCCCTTTCCTTTACTCTTCCTTTTTTACTTTTCTTTTTCCCTCTGCCAGTCGCCAATTTGCCTGCCATCGCCTAAGGCCACGATTCCCTATCCTCTTCCTAATTGACACCCTTGCTAGATTTGGATTGATGACCTCTACCGGTTATCACCAAGGCTTCGCCAAGGGAAAGAGGGAAAAAAATTTAAAAAGGAAAGAAAGATAGAAAATATTCATAAGTATAAAAAAATTACAAAAATTATTTACATGAATGTCAATCATACTATGTAGGAGAGTTAGCGTTTTTACTAGTGATTTTCGATCAAAATTGACATAATGAATTCTATCGAAAAGTTATTGGAAGGTTTAGGCCAGAGAATTATCCCAATTACGGCCCGTTTGGTTCAGCATTTAGAAGGGGCTTTGGGGCTTTAAAGGGGTTTGGGCAAATGCAGGTGGTGTTTGGTTTAATTTTTTGAGGACTTTGGGAAGATGCAATTGTATCTCCAAGGAGCTTCAAAGGCCTTTAGGGGAATGGAGGGATAGAGGTGCATTTGAGAAGTAGCATTTTTGGAATGCAACTTCCTTTGTTTAATGAAAATATGTTAGTTGCCCATTTGTCCTTATTTATTAACCAAAATCCGTTTTTGCCCTTTTCTAAATAGAAAACCCTAATAAGCCTCCTCTTCCTTACTGTAGCCTCATGCTTCCTCTGCACTCTCACGCCTCCTTTACACTCTCATGCCTCTCTCCGTCGTTCCTCACCGTCTCTTCGCGAGCTGCTCTCCGATGTCCATCCGAGATCAGCCATCCCAACCTCGAAGATCGCCTCCCACCGTTCTGCTCTTACGCTTGCATCGTGCTTGTAGCAGGGCAGTTGGGTAAGGTTGGAAGCTTCGATTCCATCGCCGTCCCTCCAACCAATACCCATTTATGTCGTTCCGTTCTCCGGCTAAAACCCAATGGAACCCACGTCCTCTTCCGTCGCCCTCCTCCTCTTCGCGGCTGTTGGCTTCCTGGGTGTTGTCACATCCACGACGAAAATCCACTATCGCGACTTCGACTCCTATTACGACAAGCACTGCGGAGGCGTGGTCCCCTGGCAGCACAAAATCGCCTTTGAATCGGCTAGCTTGTACGCTGAGCTCCTCCAATTCTACGACAGGTTCTTCTTAGTCGATGGTGGCCGGTGGAGGGGGGCGGAGTCCGGCCATGATCTAAAGAGGGCGGTGTCATTCACTCCCATGGTGATGCACGGGACCGAGTCCAAGGACGTGATTAGTTTGCACGGGGCGCTGGAGTTCGCGGACCCCAATGTGAGTGCGATCTTTGGGAAGCCGAAGAACTGGAGATTGTGCGAATTTCACGTCTGCGGGTCGAGAATCCCCTTCAGGCGGGGTACGGTGAAGTTCAGGCTTAATGGGTACTGATCTCAATCTTCAAGTAAGCTCTGCATGGTCGGATCTGGCATGTTTTTCAATCGTAGTTTCCATGCCGTTTTCAAGCTGAATTATCCGCTGAAGTAGAGTATTAACAGTAGTTTTGTTAGTGGGGATTTGGAGAGCTTGGACGGTGGTGATGGTGCTGGTGGTGCAGATCATTTTGGGACTGTATCTGTACTGGCTTTGAGTAGTGGAAGTGTCGATTATGAGTATAGTTTGATAGAGAAGAAGGGAGGGAGTGGGTCTTTTGATAAATTTGATGATGGTGGAGGAGATAATTTGTCTAGTGAGAAACTGGGGCAATGTTTGTGCTCGGCCTTGAAGTGGAATTCAGCCTTTGACTTGGAATACAGGAGTGTTTGTCACGGTGGTAAGTGCAACCCTCTTGGCACAGATGTCGGGTTTTTACCCAAGGCCATGAGCTTCACTACGATTCGATGTTTGGAGGAGGGTAAGACGCAATTGTTATTGAAGTTTCAAAATGTCACCAACGTTTATTATGGCTATACTATAATTTCGATCCTAGCACTACCCTAATCGGTGAAGGAGAATGGGATTCGAAGGCCAATAGGTGGTGTGCTGTTGCTTGCCGAATCTTGAACTTTTCAATGCCTTTGACTGATGCTTTCGCGGGAAATTGCTCGATAACGTTGTGCTGGAGATTCCCTGCCACTTTTTCTGTTATAAACCGGTATCCAATTGTAGGATGGATGTGGAGCAATGAAACTGTAAAGGATTCCGGTTATTTTGATAAGATCAAATTTTGGGGTCTGTTGGAGAAGGAATTTATATTGATCCTTGATTGATTCTTGATTGCGATTCTGATCTTGTAGATGATACAGCAGATCAGGGGCATGGAATATTTCAAGGAAGACAATATTACGTGTATTCTTTCCTTCTTTTATTTTCTTGTATTATATATACAGCCTTAGGCTTGTACAATAGATAGATTAATGAAATACACAACACATTACTTTCATTGTTCCACATTTCGTGTCATGGTATCAGAGCAAAAACGGTTCTGACCCAGCTTCCGCAAAAAATCTTTTGAGTTGCCCCCGATTGTTTTCTAGTTTGTTGTTGCAAATCATATACTGCAAAACAGATTAGCACCTCGGGTTGGAATTCGTTTCTTTATTCAATATGTAGAATCCAATCAACAAAGGTGGCCAAGATCCGACCCTACCTGCAGGGGAGGAGTCGTCCACCCAAACATTTGAACAGATCGATCAGGCATATGAAGAAAGAGAATCTGCACCAGCTCCTACTCCAGTCACCACACATCTTCCTTCGCCTGCTCAATGGCAATTCATGCCATGGATTCCAGTCCAGGGTCCATGGGTTGACGGTCTCGATCAGCAATGGGCAGGTTACGGCCCGCCTAGACAGGAGACCAATTCGGGGCTCCACCCAAATAGAGATCCAGACCCGAGTTCACCAGGTCACAGACCTGAATCAGACCCAAGAAGGGCGAATCTCTACCCGGGTCTTCAACCCGGCTTTACACCGTTTGTTTTTCCGGCCATGGGTGGCCGACCAGAACTAGGAGACCCTCTTCACACATCGCCGGCAGATGGGCCGGAGCTGCGACTGATTTCGGTTCAACTCAGCGGAGCCGAACACTATTCTTCTTGGGCAAGAGATTTTCGGCGAGCTCTCGTAACCAAAGATAAGGATGGGTTCATCGACGGAACCGTCCCCTTCCCGGCCGATGACCGAATGCGACGACATTGGCGCAAATGCAACCAACTCGTTCGCACTTGGATTGGAAATTGTGTATCTCCCGAAGTTGCTGCCGGCCTCCCACCAACCGAAGATTCAAAAGTCATGTGGGAAAACATTTGGGAAATGTACGGGAAACTCGATCAAGTTAAAATTTTTTCTCTTACCCAAGCCCTCTCGGAAACCAAACAAGGGAACCTCTCGGTTACCGCTTGTTTTAATCGTCTCTCAGCACTGTGGAATGAACTTGAAGCCGCCGAAGAACAACTTGAAGGCCCGGAGGCAACTCTTCAACAGTACCGAAAAATCAAGGAGAGGGAGAAGATAACTCGGTTCCTTCTAACCCTAAACGAAAGTTACATACCTCTTCGCTCGCAGATTCTTGCTATGGATCCCGTACCTCCGCTTGGACGAATTTTTCAATTAGCTGTCCAAGAAGAAAATCAGCGGCTTGCGACCACGGGATATGCGAAAGGAGGAGAGGGTGTAGCTTTGGCTGCACCGACGGGACTCTCGAACCGATCTAGGGGTGGCTTCCGATCATCACAGCAGGGACAAAGCCTTGGGGGACTTCCTGCTGCGAATCCTCTTCGCTGGGAAGAAGAAGGTCACACAAACCCTAAAAGCTTGAGGTTTAACGGCCCAAATCAGAGCCATGGATTTGACGGCTCTCCTTTCTTCCGCACTGACGGTGCAGATCAAAGACGCAGGCATGGATTGGACGGCCAACACTTACCTCGATCTGACGGCTCAGATCTTAAGCAAGGGCGCGGATCGGACGGCCCTTATGGGACCGGATCAAGTGGTTTTGTATCACAAAAAGGAGGGGCGCAAAATTCTAAATTTAAGGGTAAGTATTGTGAATATTGTCGACGCCCACATCATACCATTGAAACATGCTGGAAATTACATGGAAAACCTACTGACAAGGAGAAAAGAGAAAAAGAAATTTCTGTTTATCAGGTATCAGGAATTGATAGAGCTCATCAGCCAATTACTCAAGATCGATCGGCATATCACGGGCGCACTCCAATTAAAAAATGTATGATAAATCAGCAAATTTCTCAGGTACTTCATTATGTGAGCCCAAAAATATTTCAGTTGATGCATGGATTATTGATTCTGGCGCCAGTGATCACATAATTTGCGATGAGTGGTTATTTTCTAATATCCATGAAAACTCCCATTATCCCATATCAGTTCGTCTCCCAAATGGGAATATCACAAATGTCACAAAAGTTGGTACTGTTCACTTAAGCCCACATATTACTCTTCATAGTGTTCTTTATATTCCTGAATTTGAATTCAATCTCATATCAGTTTCCAAAGTTTGTCAAGATAATTCCTGTCGTGCCAATTTCAATTCCAAAAATTGTTTTTTTCAGGACCTTTTGACTGGGAAACTGATGGGCTTGGGTAGTATGACTGAAGGGCTATATTTTTGGATCAAATTTCCAAGAAATTTTAATTTATTGAATGCAAGCATTTCATGTAATGCCGTTGCTAGTAATAAAATCTCTCTTTCTCATAAACGTTTGGGACATAGTGCTCGTTTCCCGTCTCCTAATTGCAAAATATGTCCTTTGGCAAAACAATCACGAGCACCATTCCCAACTAGTGTTACTCGGGCCACCGATATTTTTTCCTTAGTTCATATCGACATCTGGGGTCCTTATCACATTCCACATCGCGATGGATCTCGATTCTTTCTCACCATTGTGGATGATTATTCTCGTGCTACTTGGGTGTTTCTCATGCAATCCAAGAGCCAAACTTTTTCTTATCTATCAAAATTCTTCTCCATGGTTAAAACTCAGTTTGATAAACCTATTCAAAGAATTCGCACTGATAATGGACGCGAATTTTTCTCTACTGAGTGTCAATCTTTTCTGTCTACACAAGGAGTACTTCATGAAAGTTCTTGTACATACACACCTCAACAAAATGGGATTGTAGAACGCAAGCATCGACACCTTCTTGAAGTAGCCCGAGCACTAAAATATCAAGCTTCCATTCCTGAATTTTTTTGGGGAGATTGTGTGGTCACGGCAGCCTATTTAATCAATCGCATGCCAACTAGAATTCTTAATGGGCGCACGCCATTTGAAATACTTTTTGGGAAACAACCGAATATTGATCATCTTCGAGTTTTTGGTTGTCTCTGCCATGTGACAAATGTGGGCCATAAAGATAAATTGGATCCTAGAGCTCTTCGATGTGTTTTTATGGGCTATCCTACTCTACAGAAGGGTTATCGGGTTATGGAAATATCTACAGGTCGTTTTTTTGTTAGCCGAGATGTTGTCTTCCATGAGGATATATTCCCCTTCGAGGAAACGGGGTCTTTCCATGAGCCATCGACATCTACATCAGATCATCGGCAATTCTTATCAGTAGAGGATATTTCCATGACACCCCAATATGCTCTAATTGCACCTGAGCGATCGTTGTCTGAGCAGCTATTGCCCGCCTTATCTCTTACAGTGCCAGATCCTGGATCTTCCACCACTATGGCTGAATCTCCTATCTCTTCCTGTGATATGAACAATTCATCGCCACAACCATGCGTTAATGGGTCCTCATCGCCAACTATCGAATTGATGCAAACTGATAAGCCTAGACGATCAGGACGACAAATTCGTCCCCCGACATGGACAAAAGATTATGTCTGTCCTACCTTGGATACTCCAGGTACGCAATATCCGGTATCTTCGTATGTTTCTTTTAGTTGACTATCATCACAACATAATTGCTGCATTAGTTGAATTTCTGAAGAATGGGAACCCACCTCTTATGAGGATGCAGCTCGTGATAAACGTTGGCAAAGGGCTATGGCAGACAAATTATCTGCTCTTTCAGAAAATAATACTTGGGATATTGTTCCTTTACCTGCTCATAGAAAGCCCATTGGTTGCAAATGGGTTTATAAAATCAAGTACAAGGCAGATGGTTCTGTGGAGCGTTACAAGGCCCGCCTTGTCGCTAAGGGATTCACACAGCGTGAAGGCTTTGATTATCATGAGACTTTTTCTCCTGTTGCTAAGGAGGTTACTGTTCGATCTTTCTTGTCAGTGGCTGCCTTCCGTAATTGAAACTTGCATCAAATGGATGTCAACAACGCCTTCCTTCATGGTGACCTAGATGAAGAAATATACATGGAACTTCCACAAGGTTTACGCAGACAGGGGGAGTCTCGAGTATGTCGTCTTCGTAAATCCCTATATGGACTCAAACAAGCCTCTCGACAGTGGTATGCAAAATTCACCGCTGCTCTCACAAGTGCAGGCTTCCATCATTCCAAGCATGATTATGCTCTATTCACATGGACCAAAGGTACTTCATCAATCTATTTGCTTATTTATGTGGATGATATACTGATAATGGGAAATGATGAACATGCAATTCAACATTTTAAGAAATATTTGCATTCTACTTTCCATATTAAAGATTTGGGACCTCCCAAATATTTTCTTGGAATTGAGATAGCTCGATCCGAAAAAGGAATCTGCCTTAGCCAGCGAAAGTTTGTCCTGGAAATTATATCAGAAGCAGGATTGTCAGGATGTAAACCAGCTGCGATACCTATTGAGCGAGAATGTTAAATTGACGACATTCGAGTATGATACGGATTCTCCATCGGCCAATGAAGATCCACTGCTCAAGGATCCTTCAGATATCGCGCTTGTTGGAAAATTAATCTATCTCACTATGACTAGGCCTCGATATATGTTATGCAGTACAAATACTTAGTCAATTTATGCACAACCCGAAGCAATCTCATATGAACGCAGCGTTGAAGGTTGTAAAGTACTTAAAAGGATGTCCAGGACTTGGAATTCTTTTATCCCATGACTGCAACATGAAGATGACGGCCTATTGTGATACGGATTATGCTACATGTCCAATGACAAGGAGGTCCATTACTGGTTTTTGCATCAAATTGGGAAAATCCTTGATTTCATGGAAGACAAAGAAACAGTCAATAGTTTCATTATCGTCAGCAGAATTAGAATATCGAGCAATGGCAAAAACTGTTTGTGAAATAGTTTGGATACGAGGATTGCTACTAGATCTTGGTGTGCAAGTTGATGGTGCGAGTGAACTGTTTTGCGACAATGATGCCGCACTTAAATTAGCAGCCAATCCAGTTTTTCATGAAAGAACGAAGCACATAGAAGTTGATTGCCATTTTACTCGAGAAAAAATTCAAGCAGGGATTGTTATGACTAGAGGAATCGGAACGGTGGAGCAGCCTGCAGACATTTTTACTAAACCGTTATGTCAGAGACAACACACATACTTATTAAGCAAGCTAGGCATCTTTGACATATATAAGCTGCCAGCTTGAGGGGGAGTGTTGGAGAAGGAATTTATATTGATCCTTGATTGATTCTTGATTGCGATTCCGATCTTGTAGATGATACAGCAGATCAGGGGCATGGAATATTTCAAGGAAGACAATATTACGTGTATTCTTTCCTTCTTTTATTTTCTTGTATTATATATACAGCCTTAGGCTTGTACAATAGATAGATTAATGAAATACACAACACATTACTTTCATTGTTCCACATTTCGTGTCAGGGTCACAATGATGCATTACCAGGTGTCAAGTACGAGTATGGAGTGAAGGGGGCTAGGAAACCTTGTGAGTCAATGACTGGGAAGCATAAGGGAAAGACATATCCGAAATCGTACTCATCGGATATGAGATTTGACATGTCAATCAAGTTTACGAAGGGGCAGATAGCTTTTGGTTATTCTTCTCCACTATTTGTGGGTGATAAACGTTTCAATTTACCCTTTCATGTTTATAATTACAGTTACATGCTTAAAGCAAATCGAGCAGATAATGCAGTTCAGCTGGACAGCACCCACGGTCCCTTGCAGAACATTAGTTACACGATACGCTTCACCCCTCCAGATACTTTTGACCTAGGTGGTGTAAATCTTTCATCCAAACCAGTTGATATTTTTGCAGAAGGAACATATAATAATGAAACTGGTCTTTTGTGCACAATAACTTATTTATTTCTTTCGGACATATGTTGTCATGTTTATTATAATGAAATTACTCTATTTTTAATTTAGTTTGATGTGCTTTTTTTATTTAAAATTTTAGTAATATGTCTCTTACACATTATTCTCAACTTGAAAAAATATATAAAAGTTAAGGTCATTAATTTTTGTTTTTGATTTTATACAAATTAAAGTTGCAAAATTTTAAAATTGGCACATGAAAGGACTTTCCATATATATATATATATATATATATATGTATTTACTAAACAGCATTTTCCCTAAGTTGCATCATAAGGTATCTTTTCAATTTTAATTTACCAAATAATATTTGTATTTTGCTAAATCCTTTTAGATTAAAGGTCTTTGCATGGGATATTCCCCAAAGTCGAACGGCACAAGGGTACTCTAACAAGTGTTCTCCTTACTTTTGGTGGTACTTTGCTCCATTTAAAGGCGCTTTTCAAAGAACGTCCACTGCTCTGTTTTGTCTAGGGAAAGAAAAAGTTATTAAAGGGCCGCACTTGGCATTGCTTCGTTGGTTTCTTTCACCAAGCATTTGAGTTTTTTTTTTTTTTTTCCATAAAAAGTGAAAATATGAGGGGACAACAGTTAATTTTGTGGTGAATACCAGCACCCAAAATGGTACTCAATCTGCAATAAAGGTGAAGAAAGAGCAGAGAGGTTAAATATTCGTCAATTGCACAAAAAATGTAAAATTGAGAGAGTTTTCAGTGGGTTGGGTATTGACCCGGACCACCCATAATGAGCTTGACGCGAGCCCAACCCGTTTCGTTTTTGAATGTTTCCTGGAGGGATGGAAAATCTTTATTAAAAAAGAAAATGGAAGAAGGGTTTTTTCGAAAGGGGAAGTAGTGAGAGCAGGGAATTTAAGCAAGTGCCCTTTGATTTTGTTTTACATACTCTCATTCTTATTTTTTAATCCCTTTTAATGGATTCTTGAAAAAATTGAATCTATAGTTCTAAACGTGTATCTCAATCTGTATCAAATTTTAGAAGTTTAAAAAAATAGAGCCTAATTCTAAATGTTTTGAAATTGTTACAATTAAGTCCTTTAGATGACACCCCAATCATTTTGACTTATGTGGCCATTGGGAATTTGGTGTGTCTTTTTTTAGCATATGGGGCACGGACGACAGATATGGTGCTAATGTATTTTTCACGTCGATAAAACTCAAATTTCTAAATACAACAAAAAGAAATAAAGAAAACCCATAAACCCAAAATAATTATATAATTTGAAAACAGAAGGCCGTAATTTTTTAAAAAAAAAAAAAAAAAAAGTAAAAATCAAAGAGAGAAAGAGATGATGTTGGGTTAAGCAATCCTTGCCGGCTAAAGGCAAGGGCTTGCAACTCCACCTCTAGCCACCACCGCTGGAGGATTGCTCGACCCTCGGAGTCCTACGTGGGTTGAGGGCTTCGCTCTCCGGCAACATCAGCCGATGGCAGTATTCCCAATCGACATCAACAGTGGATCCCCATCCACGCCAAACCCCTCCCTCCCTGTTAGTTGATTTTTTTTTCCTCTAGATTTTGGCTTTCTTGTTACTTTTGTTACTTTTTTTTTTTGTATAGTTGACTTTTTAAATGTGGTGCCAATGTTAGTGCCACATTTGCTCAAAACTGTTTAAAAGAACAACACGTCGAATTCACACATGCCGCATTAACAATTCTAGCTAATTAGTCATTGGCAGGACTTGATTGTATCATGTCTTTCATTTAGTCTTCATTTCTTTTATTGTCACTTATAATTTAATTTAATTTTCGAAATCTTACCTATTTCTTTTATGTTTTTGCATCATATATAAAAGTAAAACAAAAAATCAATGTGGTATTAATATCTATTGTCTCAGTGAGCTGAACAAGATTATCTCAATTATGTCAAGCTTAATGTAAATAAAGAAAAACTTTACGACATACATGACCGATTTGAAAATTAACATACTAACCCCATTGACGTGATATCCATTATCTTATCTAGCGGAGCCAACTCCTTGGAGTTCATAACAAAAGAGATATTGTATCCTTTTAAGCTCAAATAGACCATTTGACCACCCAAGCCGACATAAATGAGGATGCCCTTGCCATGGTTGTAGTCCCTTGTTGGAAAGAACCGCTATCGTGTAGAGTTACGGAAGCGTGACTACAATAAACACTATCTTAGTATTACAAGGAGATATAGTCGACGCCACATTCTTTTATTGTTACAAGAACAAACGCTTAACACTTCTCACAGCCTCACACTTCTTTCTAGTGGTGACCTGCAATGCGCACACATATTTTCCTCTCTCCCCTCTATTCCGCACGTCACACACGCACACCCTCCAAACCTGACTTTCTCTCTGGTGGAGCCTCCTGATCCACGCCCAAAAATGGAGCACTTCTGCTAAAGTCAGTGGAGGAAGCCCCCACATTTATTACGCGCCAACTTGCCTCCTGCCCCCACCCCCCACAACGAACCCAACCCCACATAGAGGGATGATCGGATAAAGAAAACCCTCTTGAAGGTTTGAAGATTTTCCAAAATAAAATCACAATTACATTCTCCAATGAAAAAGTTTTAAGAAGAAATTTAATTAAATTGAAATATTACATAAAATAAGAAACTTTTTAAAAATGTGGAAGAAATCTCATTATTTGGAATTGACAGAAATTAATATCGTTGACGAAGCATATACGAAAAAATATCTAGATGCTTCATTATGCACGATGGTTTTAGTATATTCCTAGTTTTTCCACAACGCCTTAACATTTGTGTAAAAGTATCTCACCAATAATAAGGGCAAAATATAAGTTCTTTAATACAGTAAATAAAAAGACTTGATACATATTTTGGACTAATGAAAGTAAAAGATAAATAATTCATCAAGAAAGTGAACTTTTGAGATAAGAGGGAGAGAATAAATGAGTATTTATAAGAGAAATGATGAGAAGAGACTTTCAAGGTTTTGATCATGTCAAATAATTTGTGCTTTTTTCTTACTAGTGGCTTTTTATATAGAGCGTGTAATACGTTATAGTAATATTTAAGGATACACTAAAAAAAATTCTTTAATACACTAAGAAAAATAAAACACGTGGAATGCATAACTATGGCAACTAGAAACAGTAGGGAAGGAAACAATGTGATTGTCACTTTAAATTGCAATTGAATGGTTGAGGGCAATTTAGTCTTTCTAGTCTAAATGTGGTGAATTCGATTATATAGAGTGGAAATAGTGCCGCCCAAAATTTAATGGAGAAATTAAAGTCACAATGGGGTAATATTTTCTTTTCGATATAGAATAAATGTTAGCTCTTGTGCACGCTGTTTATTCCTACATCATGAATAGACCAAGATGATAAAGTGCAGAGGTCATCAATAGATTTAGAAAAATTCCGTGTGATATCACCAACAATTGGCTTTTAACAGTGTATCATGCATGATGGTGACTCTCGGATGCGGAAGGCGACTTTGTGCTGATTTCACATTCACAATTTTGCAATGACGAAAGAAAAAGAGTAGTCAATGGAACAAAGGCAACATTGATCATTTGGCTTATCAAAAGCATAAAGGAAGTCTGGCTCCGGCTGAGAAAAGCTAACCTTTTAAAGTTAAGGAGCAGAACAAAAGCGACTACAATCTTCGTTTTTTTAGACTAGAAATCGAGGAAGAGATTTCTCACCAAAAAAAACAAAGCGGACAAAAGGATTAAAGGGGATCCATTATACTTCCTTAGAGGTCACGCCAAATCGTCTGTTTATGGAGCCAGACCACTTGCATCATCTTATATTATTATGATTCTATATATCTCTAGAAGGAAAAAGGCATTAAGAGAAGCGTCTAGCCTGGGATCCCGTGATTCGTGCAATGATTGAATTGCATAATTTGAATTAAAATACAAATCTGCGATAACAAAAATTAGATACAATTTTAAATGATTTGTGAGCCTATTCCCTCTCACTTTTTGTTTCTCAAATTTAGGCGTCTGTATGGGAAGCTTAATTTTTACATGAAATTAATCGTCAGTATCGATAAAACATTTTAAATTTCTGTGTGCACGTATGTGAAGTGAGTCTCTATACGATCGCATAATATTATATTTTAAACTTGGTGCCCACCTTAATAATGACATCACATTTTGTGTATGTGCATGTGTGAATAATATGCAGAAATGGAGAATAAATCTAGACCGCATTCAATGGAGCTAGAGAAAGGTTCAATGCCTTCAATTCATTAGAGACGTCATCATCGATCCATTAGCAAGTAGTTGATTTAACCATAAAATTTTGGGCTTGGCACTTGCAAGAAAGAAAAATTTTGCTCACAAAAAGAAGAAAAAAATAAATAAAGCCCTTTGGTTGTTACATGGATGTTTCTATGATCTTTCCAAAAGGCATTCTAGGAGGGCCTGCAATTGTTAAACCACAAAATAATGGATCTCAACTGTGAAAACAGAGCTTTTCAAGTTTTTACAAATTGCTACAATTTGTATTATGACAGGTATCAATCGATCAACTAATCATAATTGGAAATAGTTGCATGGATCGTGGTCTATAGAACAAATGTGATCACATCCATTGATGTTTCGGTGTTCCATGTATAATAGATGTCATAAACAATTTTGTGATAAATCCGTTTATGTGGGTCCGCGTACTGGCAAGCTAACCCAATAAAGCCAACATGAGTTAGGAGAGAGAAAGAGCTTCCTTAAGAAGCAAAGACGAACTTGAGTTCTCTTTGCTTATAAGTTATAGTATACGCAGGTCTATCTTCAAGTTTTTGTCCGGCCCTCTTGTGAAAGCAAAAGCACTGAGGTATGTTTGTCTAGTCAATTCATTTGCACATACCCAAATTCCACGTCAAACAGACTCGTTTGTTCATGTGGTCACACGCGCGTGTTTTGCAATTTCAGGACTAGGACCTGGAAAATACCAAGAAACTCAGATTGATATCATCAAAAAGCATAAAGATTAAAAATGTTTTGAAAATCTCAACTTTGTTGACCTCCTTGTGGAGGAGGAACTGTACTTTCTTCGCAATTTCCACAAAAGAATCAGCTAAAGTCTCCCTCTTAACACCCTTTTAGTTCATTTGGCTGAACCGCGCCCAGGATTGGTTACCCAGGGAAGGCTTCACGGCCATCCGGCCTCGGGGTTTTCACCAATTTGGTTACAATTCCCCCAGCGGTTTGACATTACCCCATTTTACATTTGGGGTTGCCTCCGATAAATGGGACAGTTTTAGGACCTGTCCGGGTCCACTATTTTGTACATGTAATTTGCAAAGCAAAACTCAAATTGCGTAAAAGATTAACATTAGCATGGACCTAAAATTAAAGAATATAGAAAACTTTAATCAATATCTTTCAATTTTTTGAACCATTAGGTGAAATTGAAGTGCATAGACTTTGAAGAAGGTCAGCCAAATAAAATTGCCCAATCTATTATGTAGAGTTAAACTGAAGCTGAAAGAGTGGTTGCTCCTATATTGGTCACGCCACACTTCTTTATAGCTCTATACTTATGACATGACATAACACTTAGCATTATGTTGCCGTGTGGTCCAATGACCTTACACATTGTTTCTCTGTCTTCTTGTAATTCATGTGTTATTTTCTAGTGCTATGTATAGATAACATCAACATTTAATCATCTTCAAATACTAGAAAAAAACTGATTACATCTAGAGGTAGGCTTAGGCAAAACAATAGATTTAAACTTAGCCGAAGTGATTGAATTAAACAATGAATAAAATGGATATGTGTTTTATAAGTAGTACATACTCCAGCAATTGTCATCTTCCATGGAGCATCCACTTTCCGGAAATCTTGAAAATTAATGTTATACTTTTTTTAACTAAATTTGATCGAACTTGGTCCAGCATACCTTTTCTGTACAATGGACAATCGAACCCATTTTTCCCCCACGGAAGCTGGTGAATTCAATTTTGCTAAAATGCAATTCACCTCGGATTGTGGCTTTTGGGTGGTTGGGTCGGATAGATGAACTTGGCAAAAAGTGATGATAATTTTGTTATAAAAATTCCGATCATTGTGATTTTGATGGTGTTGGAAAGCTTATTATTTAATTTTTAAGACGAAATTAATCGATTGGATAAAATCATAAAGTTTTCGACACCTCATGATCGGACAGCTGTGTTTGGAAAAACTTGACGTCTTAAGATGCAGTTGCTCAATTTGGGCAAAATGGGTATCTTGAAAAAGCTTTTGACAAGTACAACTCAATTATACCCTTTCACTGAACTTTTAATTGAACTTTCAGAGAGGTTTGCCTCTTGGTCAACTTTGCTATGGTATTGGAGGGTCGCTCGTGTCTTTAGTGACCTTTCGCATGTGTTCAATGATGCTATGGAGGCTCTGTCCACCAGTGATAATCTATCGAGCAATCGAGCTTCGCCATTTCTATTCCTTATTTGATGGAGTTAGCCAACAACGAGCACGACCATTTTACGGTCCATTCGTCATAGCCGAAATAGTATATTATGGAGTTCTATTGTTCTTTTGGTCTTTACTACGTTGGATCCAAATTGAATGTGAAAGAGGTCGGACTTCTGCTTCTAACATATTATGAAAACTTTGGCCTTGATGAATTGTGTTATGTCTGAGAAATCTTGGTGACAGTGAGGACTTGGCTACATAGTCCGTATGGTACATATTTTCCTTGATATGACGAGGAATTGGCCATGGACAAAGATGCTAACCTCATCTAGCAAACTATCTACAACCATCTAGTACCTAATATGCACAAATGAAAAAGCGCCTTTGAGCTCTCTGAGCACATCAGCGGGGACAACGAAAGATTATTAGTTATTCCTTATTAATTAATCTCATTCTTTCTCAACTACATGGACTTTACATTTTTTTATAGTCGTGTCTTCCCCCTATCTTATCTCTCACTTGGCACGGAGCTATGTATCGTAAGCTCGTAACTAAGTAGGGCATTAAATTGGTCGAATGTTCTTGATCAGTCAGACCAGTGGAATGAGCTACGACCCTTAAATTCATCCTCAACTAGCGTGCGCCCTTTCTCGGGTTCAAAGGGACTCCCCGTCGTCAAGATCTAGCTAGGAACAAAGGTTCCCTGTCATTTCGATACCGCAAAAACACTTATTTCGTTTCATGCTTGTACGGCAAAAGCAAAAGGTAAAGAGCCTACGTTACGACCCCATTTCAGACACGTGGAATACAAAGGCTGAAATTATTTGGGACCCACAAGCGTACCTATCCCACGTCGGGACGTGAAAGTCCAAAATTACCCCGCACGCAGGAAATGGGAAATATTAAGAGCCTTTTTTATATATGTATGGATGAAGAGAGAAGGGGGAAAATAAGCATTTTAGAAATATAAGTCCCATGTCAACTGATTATATTTGAACATCTTGACCAAATTGGTCTTGATGGGTTATCAACACTGTGAGCCTCCGTTACATCCCACTCAATGCAAAGGAGTAAAAGAAGAAGGCTTTGGTCATGTGAAAGCAACGATCCAATTTCAAGATTCAAAACATCACAATTTCAGCACAGGGTTGTCCGCCCGAGTAGCAATTACATCTAAATCCTTCTCGATATCAGGAATATAGCTAATGAATTAATTACACAATAAAATCCAAATGAATTATGATGCTTAGCATGATATAAGAAGTTATAACCCGTTATAATATGATAATCTCTCTTTCGATGGATCTTGAAGTTATCTAATCATGAAAATTATTTACTAGTTTTGATGTTTCAATTTGAAAGCGTTAAAGCGAAAAGGATGGCTTTTTAAAGTCCTAACAAATAATTTCTTTTAATTATTGAGAATAGAAATCAATAGTCTGAGAAATTTTCCTTAATGAAACAAACCATCGTTTTTTCATGTTCTTCTCTCCCCCCTTGGCCCCTTCTCCTACTCCACTGATGTCACTTTAGTGCAAGCTTCGACAGCCTTTGGCAGCTTTCTAGCTCAAGGAAGGCGGCCAGTACATGATTCATGAAATCTTTAAAAAGGGAAACATTCAATCAAATTTCAATTTGTTGAGTTTTTTAACCCGTGATCCGTGTGCTCGTAAAACTAGAGTCCTATAGTTTATCATCTCTCGAATTGTTGATATGAATGCCAAGTACCAGAATATGACTCCACACTTTATTCAATATCATGACTAGGTAGAAGCCACAACAAAACTATTGGACATTTGCCGGAAACCATGAAATGAGTGGAATCAGTAGACCAATTCTTGCCAATGTTATTTTGAACAAGTTGTCTTTAGTTTTAAGGTGTAGTTTCCTCGAACTATCCCGACATGATGGTTTTGTGTACTTGCAAAAACGATTGTTATTAAGTCTTGATTTAAGATTAACCAACTTGATCAAAAAACACTTTGTAACATAAGAGTCCTCATTATATGAAGCACCATTGCCCACAAGGACCATGAGAATGATTCCTTGAAAGCAAGATGAATTTCAGCTCAAAACTTGATATAATTTAAACTCAACTTGAACTTAACCTTCACGCGACTTCATCTACCAAGCATGAACTCCCAAAAGTTGCCGAGAGATTGGGCAAATATCCTCAAGTCTCGCACCGAAGTTCTCGCGGAACAGCTATGCACCACCCTTTTTTCCTCACTTTTTTGTCTCTAGTGGCCGGCCAAACCAAGAGTGAAGATGAATGGGTAGAATCCACGTGGCAAACTTAGAGTTGTTAACTTTTCTTTTATAAAGAAGAGTGGTCGGCCCCTTGAAAAACTTGCAATTTGGTCTGTCGGGGGATCCAATTTTTTGAGGGCTTTTTAAATTTTTGTCCGGTCAACTTGATCTCAGATGCGTAGGCAATCTTTCGTATCTTTGGTTTGATTTACTGGGCGATGAGAAGAGTGAGCTGAGGTAAATCCCTCGGTGGCTTGTGCTAATTCGAGCCGAATTGAAATCTAGCCAACCTAGTTAATCTTTTAATGTCACGGTCTGCATTAGAAAGTATAATACGTTCACAATAATTACGATGAGCTATGATTGAAGTCGATGAATCAAGTGTGCGTTTGATAATATTTTTGTTTAGAAGAATAATTTCTTTTTATATATTTCTATTTTTTGAAATAATTTTTGAGTAAAAGAATACGTTTGGTGACTATACAAAATTTATATTCTCGAAATAGAAAAAGAACAATAATGCGTTTGGTACAACTTACGAATTTTTTTGTAACGTAGAATTTTATTTATTTTTTCTGTTTTTTTTTTTCCCTCTTCTTCTTGTTGCTCCTCCTCTAGCCAGTAGTGGTGGCATTCGATAAGCGGCGGCAACTGGTGACGTGGCGACGGCCACATGATTGGCGGCAGTGGCTGGCGGACAGCGAGGGGGTGGTGGGCTGTGAGGAAGAAGAAGAAAAGGAAAAAAAAGAAAAGAAAGAAAATAACTTATTTGTAAAAATTGTTTCCTGAAATAAAAAGTTATTTTTCTCTATTTCTTATTTCTATTTCAAATCTATTTTCTGGCTAATTTTCTATTATGAGAAATAGAAAAATTAGTTGATGTACCAAATAGATTTCTGTTATTATTTTGTTCCGAAAAACAAAAGAATAAAAGACTAGAGAAATTGGCAAGTTACCATACACACCCCAAGGAACCATAGAAGGGAAATAGTTGCATGGTTCATGGTCTATGGACCATATGCAATCACATCCATTGATTTTTGTAATTTATATAACTAATGATTTTAATAGACCTGATTTATGCGACCTGAGTATTGGCAAGTCTAATCTAACGAAGCCTATTTGAGTTAGGAGAGAGAATGAACTTCCTTAAGAAACAGAAATGAAACCGCCTTTTCTCTTTGCTTATGATGTATGCAAGTCAATCTTCAAGTCTTTGTCCAACCCTCTTGTGAAGGCAAAGGAGAAAGCACCGAAGCATGTCTTGTCTAGTCAATTGACTCGTTATGCATTGGTCTGCACATGGTCAAATCGCACGTCAAATAGGTTAGTAATTCGTGTGTTTACACAGGTACACACAAGGATGCCAACACTTACAAGTTCCGTTTGGAAATTGGTGACCCACTCGCAAGACCGGCAAAGCGCGATTTGAAATTTCGGCCCTGGAAAGTACCAGGAAACTCAGGTTGATGTTATAAAAAAAATCATACAGGTCACACCTTTGAGAATATAATATTTAAATAATCTCAACTTTATTAGAATCATCGCGAAGGAGGAACCACATTTTCTTTGTGATTTCCATTAAAAAACAACGTCAAATTAAGTGGACTTAAATCCAATCCCAAATCAACCAGTAAACGAACAACAGAGACGAATCAGACAAAATCAGCTTTTGATTTGAATATTAGCATCGGTGTACAATTTCAATTGGCGAGCAATTTCATTTTGTCATCGTTCAATCTAGCATTGAAGTGCAATCATAACATGCAATCTTAGTCTATTTTCAGCTTCATGTAACTTTATGGCAATAGCTTCATCGGTGTACAATTTCAATTGGCTTTATGAAGGAAGGCTGCAGGTGGCTTCCAGGCGAATGGCGCATAGTACCAAAGTAATAGCAAGTGGAACTCATTATAACTTGTCCAGATACATCCAACATCTAACCGTTCAGCAACACGTAACTTATACTTCCGACGCCACCTCCTCCCCTTCGACGACTTTCATCAACTTAGCCTGAATGCTTTTGTTTGGTTATGAAGGAAGGTCGCTAGTGCATTACAGTGCCTGTTACTCTAGACACAACTCGCGCGGTCTCTACTCTGTGAACAACCAATTGTACTTTCGATTGGTATTGCAGGTATAAGGCAGCATGCGATTGATAAAGTTGGATTATGGGTGCATTTGTTTTACGTAAAAATGAATAGTTTAAATAATATTTTTTTAAAAGAGATTGTTTAGATCGCTCAATATAATTAATCAATTAAAAATATTTTCATTATCAACAATAATTTATATCTAAATATTTTCATAAACAATGAAATATTTTTCATTCATTCATTTTTATAAGTGATATAACTGTTCATTTTTTAGAAGAAAATATTTTTCATATCATTCATTTTTCGCGAAACAAACGGAGCTTAAGTTAAAAGCCAATGTTCTAGATAGTTAAGTGGTTCAATTCATAAGAAATTAACATTGTGGATTCTAAGTTGCAATATGTCTGTGGATTTCTCTTAATGAGATGATATAAGTTCCTCTGTTTTTGTAATGAGTTTTCATGCAATAATTATCCTTCTCGTAGATTCTGAGTTGATTTTTTTTTTTTTTTTTTTTTTTGCCTGTGATGTTTTTTCAGTTGAAGAAACAATTAACTACAAATATTCAAGAGTCGCTGGCATGTTCATGGTTTTAATGATTACTGACACTCTTTTTTGTGGCATTTCTTTTGACTCTACTAAAAGATTTACCTACCAATGTTCAAATGTATAAATTACGGTAGTGCGAAGCTCGAGCTCAACTCCTATTAGACATTAGATGCTCGGAACTCCACTCGAGCCATGGAGTATTCAATTTCCAGCTTGAGCTTGACCAGAAAAAAATGGAGATATAAAGCTCAAGTAGACTCAACACAATCACGTTATAAAAATGAGTTCAAGCTCGAGCTCAATATGTTCAAATATTATCCTTTTCATTTATGTAATTATATATGTATATCACAACTTTTAAATATCTTGCCCTTTATTTTCCATAGCTATCAAATATTTAACTGAACAAAATAATAGAAAGTTGATTAATATGGCGAGTCTCTCAAATTGAATATAATGAGATCGATTTTTTTTTTTTTTTTTTTTTGTTCGTGAATAAAATTCTCGTTGATAGATTAAGATTTGTTTGGCTTAAGGAAAGCAAAATGGAAGTTTGGCTCCAGCAGAGAAAAGCTTTTTTTTTTTTTTTCTAAATATAATTAGCAGAACAAAATAATTGAAATATGCTTTTTCTAGCCTAGAAATAAATGAAAAAATTCCTCATTCCAGAAAACAAAACAGACAAAAAAGACTAAAGGGGATTTATTATGCTTCCTTTGCGGTCACACCAAATTTGAGTGGACCTCACAAACCAATTGAAATAATCTCTTTTATAAATCATACTACATAAATCATGTTATTACAATTCAATGTATGACTAAATGATAATGCAATAAGAAAAGCATCTTGATTGGGATCCCTTAATTTACACCATGATTGAATTGCCTAGTTCGAATTAGAAATAAATCCAAGGGCTTTTGTCTTTGCTTAGAACATACGCAAGTTCATCGTCAAGTCTTTGTCCAACCTGCTTGTTAAGGCAATGAAAAAGCACTAAAGTACGTTTATCTAGTCAATTCGCTTAGCATGCGCTGGTATGCACACATCCAAATTTCACATCAAAGAGACTTGGCAACTCACCCACAAGACCGGCACAACGTGTTTGGCCCAGGGAAAATACCAGGAAACGTGGGTCGATATCATTAAAAAAAGAAAAGCATAAAGACACTCATTCGAGAATAAAATGTTTCAAAAATCTCAACTTCGTTCGCATCATTGTCAAGGAGGAACCATATTATCTTCGCACTTTACATCAAGAATCAGCTAAAGTTCAGTGAGGACTCTTTTGCTCATTGAAGGTGATTTATTTTGTAAACATAGTTTGCAAAGCAAAACTCAAATTGCGTGAAAGATTAAAATGAGCGTCGACTTGAAATTAAAGAATATAGAAAACTTTAACAATGTCTTCTAAATTTTCGAATAATTAAGTCCATTTAAAGTGTGGAAACTTCTAAGTAGGTTGGTCAACTAAAATTGCAAAGTAAAAAATCTAGGAAGGGCACATTTTGGAAATTTTTTTGGAGTCCGTTCACAGGGTCTGAATATTAAGTATGAATCATAGTTAATATTTTGTGATCTATTTCATGCTCCGAATACTCAAATACACCCCTTGCCTATGGCAGTGAGGGCCGGGACCCTCACCTGTGGTCGAGATCTTATGATCTATGTCCAAATTGTAAAACTATAAGATAGCAAATCATATTGGCCGGTCTCTTAAAATATGTTTTCCAAAGCATCCCGCTCAACTACTTCTCTAGTATGCTGCTTAGCTCATGGGGTTGAGAATATAATGTTCTTTAATTGTTCCCCTTCCATAAAATCAAAATCCTTGTCCCGATAATAAGGGTTATCGGTTAAGACAATTTTTCTCTTCAAGACTTAGTCATAACCCGTGGATATTTTTGGATAGAGTTCGAGAGAGCCAATACGAAATGTAAGCACCACCTAATTGGGGTTACATGTGTCTGCCTAGCCATAGGCTAAACTCTCTTGGTGATTCATGAAATGCTTGATTCAAATGTGATATTTTGTTCACAATGCAAAGATGTGCAATCATCAAATTTCATATCGTAAGTCAACATTTAGAAATTCAATCAATGACATTCAATCACTGGATGTCAAATTTTTCAAACAAAAAAATGGAGTCAGTATTATCTAAAGGGATAAGTGTTCCAGAAGTCCTAAAACTTATCACGAAAATGCATTTAAGTCCTAAAACTTGCAGAAAGTGCATTTAAGTCTTAAAACTTGTCAAATTGTTTCAAAGGAGTCCCAAAATTGATGACGTTAGCATTTTCCATTAAAAATGTTGACGTGGCATTTTAAATAAATTTTTATTTTCCATGTGAATTTTTTAATTTTTTTTATTCATTTAAAAAAGATTTAAAAACTAAAAAAAATTAGATTTATTCATTTTATCTTATTTTCACCAAAAACTAAAAAAAAAAAAGTAAAAATATTTATTTTTTTTAAAAAAAAAACAGCGGCTCCTCTCCGCCGCCGTCGCCATCGCCCATCGCTGGAGGGGCCAGGTGACGATCGTTGGCCTTAGGCAGGGGTGGCGGGCCTTGCTGGCCCCGGGGCGAGGGCCGGCAATGACTCGCCTAGGGGTTCGACGACCGCCGGCCCCGCGGGGCCGGCGGGCCCAGATCTGGCACCCATGCCGGCCGAGCGAGGGTGCCCCGATCTGGGCCCGCCGGCCCTCGTGGGGACCGACGGTCGTCGCTCGCCCAGGCGAGTCGTCGCCAGCCCTCACGGGGGGCCGGCGACCATCGCCCGCCCTCGCCTGGGGCCGACGAAGCCCAGCCACCCTCACCCGGGGCTAGCAATCGTCGCCCGACCCCTCCGATGATGGGCGGCGGCGGGGAGAGGAGCCGCGCTGATTTTTTTTTTAACAATTTTTAAAAATAAATTTTTTAACTTTTCTTTTTAGTTTTTGGTGAAAATAAGATAAGAATAAATTTCATTTTTTAGTTTTTAAATCTGAATTTTTTTAAAAAAATGAATAAAAAATAATTAAAAAAATACACCTGAAAAATAAAAATTATTTAAAATGCCACGTCGTCAGCATTTTTAACGGAAAAGGCTAACGGCGTCGATTTTAGGACTTGTTTGAAACAATTTAACAAGTTTTAGGACTTAAATACACTTTTTGCAAGTTTTAGGACTAAAATGCATTTTCGTGACAAGTTTTAGGACTTCTGGAACACTTATCCCTTATCTAAAAGCCATTTCTTTATAATATTTGAGAGTAATTATTCGAAAATTATCACATAGAGCCTCGGTTCACACATCGATGATGTTTGAGGACTCGTCTTGGACCATTTGCCTTAGCCGCCCATTTGGTGCGAATCTAAAAGGGTCTTTTTAACTCATCGAGAAAGGCCGCCGGTAACTTCCAGACAAATGGAACAAAATATCCTAGTAATGGCGAGTGGAATGCGTCCAAACATTCCATGCAATCATATAATATAATTCCGAGACGACCTCTTCGTCTTCGAAGACTTACACCAATTATTTCCTCAAACTTAGCTTTCTATTTGGTGCTGAGTCTGAATTGTGTTTTTTTTTTTCAATTAACTGATGAAGGAAGGCCCCAGGTAACTTCCAGGCAAGTGGCACACGATAACAAAGTAATGGCAAGTGGAAAATATATACTAAGTTGTCCAATACGTCCAACATCTAACTGAACAAAATAAGAGAAACCTTCTGGCCAAAAAATAAAAATAAAAATAAAAACTTGATTAATATCCTGAGCCTCTTAAGTAGAGTATAAATGAGCCCGATTTTCTTTCTGTTCATGAATAAAATTCTAATTGAAATATTTAAGATTGTGCTAACACGAAGCACAAACAATTAGCTTTTTACTGATACATCATGCTAGTAGGTGGAATAAAAGCAAGAATTAATTGATCATGTCAATTAGCGCGAATCTAGATCGAACGTAAGAAGATATGCTTTGTTTGGCTTAGCAGAATGGAAGTTTGGCTCCATATGAGAAAAGTTAATCCTTTTTTTTAATTTAATTAGCATAACAAAAGCAATCGAAATCTGCTTTTTCTAGCCTAGAAATAAAGGAAGAGATTCGTCATTCCAAAAACAAAATAGACAAAAAGATCAAAGGAAATAATCTATTATGCTTCCTTTGTGGTCACGCCAAATCTGAGTGGACCTAACGGGCCAATTGAAATCATCTCTTTTATGAATCGTACTGCATAAATCATCTTATGTTATTATAATCTTATGAATGTCGAACTGAAAATGCACTAGCAAAAGTATCTCAATTGGCGTCCCGTGATTCACGCCATGATTAAATTGCATAGTTCGAATTGGAAACAAATCTGTGGCCTTTCGTCTTTGCTTAGAACATAAGTAGGTCCATCGTCAAGTCTTTGTCCGACCCTCTTGTGAAGGCAAAGAAAAAGCACTAAAGTGTGTTTATCTAGTCAATTCACTTAGTATGCGTTGGTCTACATATAGCCAAATTCCACACCAAGTAGACTTGTGTTTGTTGACTCATTTTCCTTAACAATCTAAACACCAAAAAAATCGGAAAATATAATATCGGAAATATGTTTTCCACGAAACATATTTGGAGAATGGCAACCCACTAGCAAGAACGGCAAAGCGTGTTTAGAAACCAGAAAGCTTGGGTTGATATTATCAAAAAATCATAAAAGTCACACCATCGAGATTAAAATGTGTGAAAAATTTCAACTTTGTTGGAATCATTGTGAAAGAGGAGCCACATTTTCTTCGCAATTTCCATATAAAACGTCCAATTAAGCAGACATGAATCCAATGCGAAATCAATTAATAAACAAGCGACAGGGATGAATCAAATCCCGATAGAATCTACATTTGATTGTAGTATTAGCATGCAATTTTATTTAGTGAGTAATTTCAATCGGCAAGAAATTTCATTTTGTCATCATTCAATCTAGTATCGTAGTGCAATCATAACGCGCAATCTTAGTCTATATTCAGTTTCATGTAACTTTATCGCAATAGCAAATAATTTTGCAGTTAACATGCAATCTCTAGTCAGCATATGATTTTATAGCAGCCCAAAATTTTCAAGACAAGTGTGTGTGTTCATAAGATCGTTATAGGGGATTTTGGAAGTCTAACTGAGGGATGCCTTACACAAGTACAGCTAGTTGTATAAAAATTCAATCCGAAAAATTACTTATTTTATGTCAAACAACTTGAATTAGTGTTCTGGACATGGTAACAAAGTAATGGCAAGGGTAGCACGTGACGGTTCCTCTAAAGACTTTCATCAATTATTTCTTCAATTAGTTGGTGCAAGTCTGATTTTTTTTTTTCCTCTTCTTCTTTTATATACATGAAGGAAGGCCGCAGGAAACTTCCAGGCAAATGGAGCTTAGTAACAACGTAATAATAAAATATATTTCCGAGATCACCGCCGACGACGACTTCCATCAATTCTTTCTTCAGCTTAGCCTCCTATTTAGTGCGATCCGAATGGCCCTTCTTTTAAGCTTATGAAGGAAGGCTGCAAGTGACTTCCAGGCAAAGGATTATTTCCTCAACCGAGCGATCTCACTCTGTTTGCGTGGGGGCTTTTAGGCAAAGGAGCAAACTGGACAAGGTAAGGGAAGTTTCATTAGATGTTCGTGTATTACAAAGGATAGAGGGGAAGAGCTTCATTTTTTAGTTGGTCTGTCATACTTGTTTCCGAGACCAAACAGACTTGCCTCTTCATAGGCTCGTTTCCACTGCCGTTCTTCAGTTAATTTCTCTGAATATTATCTCTGCTTGTTCTTTTTGCATGCTGAACATTATTTTTAACTATCGCAACTCAAGCTAGAGAACACCAACTACAACTAACAACTAGAGACTTGAATCTTAGAGAAGTCCAGCATTTTGTGGAGATTTGATCAAGACGTCCACAGCTTTATCAAGTTGTTTCAAGGATCAGACTCAGATTTCCGAGTCACCCAGCGGACTAGATTAAGAGATCAATCACTCCATCGTCCTCCCAGAATGAATAGAAAGAATGAGGCAGAAGAGATGGCGGTGCCTGCCGTGACGGCGATGGAGGCGGTGACAGCAACTCCAGCAAGTGGTAGCCATGATGGCGGATTGGAGAGGGGGCTGATGGCGGTGGCGATGGCAGCACTGGCAAGCAGTAGCCATGATGGCGAATTGGGGAGAGGCTACGAGGTATTCCTAAGCTTTAGAGGGCCTGACACCCGCTTAACCATCGCAGATTCTCTCTACGAAGCCATTAAACATGCAGGGATCCGCGTTTTCAAAGATGACGAAGAGCTCCGAGTCGGTAAAGAGATTAGAGGCAATCTTTTGCAAGCGATCGATGAATCCAGAATTTACATCCCAATTTTCTCCAAAAACTATGCTTCAAGTAAGTGGTGCCTCCGCGAGCTCGCGCACATAGTGAGGTCATCGAGAGACGACGTTGAGAAAGTGATACTCCCTATATTCTACAACGTGGACGCTGATGATGTTAAGCTAAAGACCGAGTTATATATGCAAGCTCTCCAAAAGCACGAGAATGACTCCGGGAAGGATACGGCAAAGCAGTGGGAGGAGGCTTTAAAAGAGGTTGTCAGAATTAAAGGATGGAATCTAAAAGATTACCGGTATTGTTAGCTTCTTCCGTTAAGTTTATTTCCATTTTGTCAATTTCGAGATTATTTTCTATGTTACTTTTTTCCAGAATAATAACTTTCAGTTTGCTGCTGTTCAATCTTCTTTGATGTCTGGTTGGATCGGACGCAGTGAAGGAGCGAGAAATTTGGAGCAAGGTTTCTTGCACAAATTGATTTTTCACTTTTAATCCCAAGTTATGGTAACAATAGTCTCAAGGTATATCAACTTAATTAATTAATCAATAAAGCAAAAGAAAATTATTTATTAAAATCTAAGTGTGATAAAATAGTAATGCACAGATGTGTGAAAAAGAAAATTTTAAATCTCTTAACTTCCCAGCTTATTTTTCAGCTAGCAAAATATTTCAAAAAAACTTTGGTCGTTGCTCTTGCTTTAACCATGGACCTATTCACGGCCCCAAACCTTATTTAGGGCACCACGAGGTGAAGATTTCCTTTGCCTTGTGACCATCCTAGTTTTAAAGTTGTCAACCTTTATATGAAACTACCAACCTTAATTTGTGTCTTGCCAACTTCTTTTCGATTATTTTACAAACTAATTTTAGGTTACCGGTGTTTATTTGAGTCATTTACTAGGTTTATTTGATCGTTTGCTGACTAACAACTTTTATAAAACCTACCATCTCTTATTTGAATTGTGTACTTCACATTTCAAAATTACCAATATTTGAAACAAATTACTAACCCTAATATGTGTTTCATACAAACTAATCTCTAATTAAGTTAACTAATTTAAGTTACCTATTCTTATGTGAGCCACTTATCAATATTTAATTTTTGCTTGAAAAATCCCAACTTTCGTAACAAACTTTTGTTAACAACTGACCCACTTTTATTAGCATAGTTCACGAACATTCTTACGTTAGGAACTCTATTATCAAATTACCAAGTATAATACGAGTAACTTACCAACTTATTCCGATTAAATTACTAACAAATTTAATGTGAGTGATGAGATTGCTAACTTAAACTAGTTGGTAGATTATTGGGAAAAATGATGGTTGCATGTTATGTACGTGGCAGCCTACATAAACTTACAAAGCTCATGGTGGAAGAGGTTTCTAGTTTGTTAGGGACAAGACGGACATACGTGCCTAATCATTTGGTGGGAATTAAGGATCGAATGGATCATATTATGAAGCTGCTAGATCTGGGAGCTTTTGATGTACGGTTTATTGTGATTCACGGTATGGGTGGCATCGGAAAGACGACACTGGCCGAGGCCGTCTTTAGGCAAATCTCCTCTCAATTTCTGGGTCATTGCTGCTTTCTTAAAGATGTTTGAACTAATGATATAATAAACTTACAAAAGAAATTGTTGTTTGACATTCTCAATCTTAGTCGCACAAACCTCTCCTTCATTGATGAAGGAGCTGACGTGATCAAGACAAGGTTTCTTGGCAAGAAAGTCCTCATTGTTCTTGATGACATTGACAATGAGGACCAAATCATGGGACTTGCAAGCGAGCCCAAATGGTTTGGTGGGGGTAGTAGAATCATCATAACAACAAGGAATATTGAATTCCTAGTAAAGGAAGGTGATGATGACAATCTCCCAGTCTCTAATAGTGGACAATTTTCATTCTATGACATGCCGGAGATGAATTCACATGATGCTCTTCAACTTTTCTGTGAGCGTGCCTTGGGATGTGCCAAGCCTCCACCTGGTTACATGGATATTGCAAAAGAGCTAATCAATGCACTAGGAGGACTTCCATTGGCTCTCAATGTCATAGGTTTGACACTCCATGGAAAATGCCGAAGAACATGGGAAGAAGCCCTATGTAAGTTAAATAAGGTGATGAATGAGGATGTCAAGAAGAAGTTGATGATAAGCTACGAAGCATTGGATTCTAATCAACAACAAATTTATCTTGATATCGCATGTTTCTGCTTCAACAAAGAGAAAACAACTACAGTTAAATATTGGGATGCGATTTTTTGGGTATTCGACCGAAATCGAGGTCAATATCCTCAAACGCATGTCTTTGATAAAAATATCCAACGATAATAAACTCTGGATGCACGACCAACTTAGAGACCTTGGAAGGAGTATCGTCCATCTAGAAAGTGGTGAAATCCATATGAAGGGTACAAGATTGTGGTCTCCCAAGGATGCCTTTCATATAGTGCGGACAGAAACGGTAATCTTTACCTCTAAAAGTTTTCTAGTGCATCTATTAGCATCATCACATTTTTGATCTAATTTCAAGTCAAACTAACATATGTTTTCATTGGTTGCTACTTTTATTTTCCAGGGAACCAAGGATGTAGTGGCGCTCAATCTTGGTACACTTGACCCCCATAAGACATACATATTTAAGCGCAAGCAATTCATGGGCTTGGTCAACCTTAGGTTCCTTCAATTGAACCATGGAAATTTTGAAGGAGACTTTAAGAATGTTTTCTCTGAGTTGAGATGGCTCTCTTGGAGCAATTGCCCTTCGAAATTCCGAGCTACCAACTTTGGGTTGAAGAACCTAACGATTCTCATGCTATCTGGGAATAACGTTACTGAAGATTGGGGAGGATGGTGTCAAATCATGGTATGATCTCACAACATACTTTTGCATTACATTTACTCTTCCTCTTTTCTGAGTTTCAACTAATTACTTTATAGGTGGCAGAACAATTGAAAATCCTACAACTCGAGGATTGTCCATTCCTTAGAAAGATGCCCAAGTTCTCCACAATCTCGCAGCTGGAGAAATTGATTCTTAGATGCGTTCGACTAAGAAAGATTGACAAGTCCATTGGCAATCTACAACATCTTGATTACCTAGAGATAAAGAGTGAAGCTATTGAGTCGCCACCAGAGTCCATCGGCGGTCTAAAATCTTTGACAGTGCTAAGAGTAGATTGGACACCCTCAAGGAAGCCTCACTCGATTGGCAATTTAGCAAAGGTGAAGTCTCTAATCTTGCCATGCAAGGAACTTCAAAAGCTTCCCGACTCTATCGGACAATTGGAGTCACTACTTGAGCTAGATGTCCAATATTTAAAATTTAGTGAATTACCTCATTCTATTGGAAATCTTGAAAGGTTAAAAGTTTTACGCATTCAGAATTCCTATCTAGAAAAGCTACCAGACTCGATTGGGAGGCTCCAATCATTGGTCGAGTTGGATTTGGGCAATTCAAGAATCGGAAGCTTACCTGATTGTATTGGAAATCTCAAAAAGTTGAAGGTACTAGATCTCCATGATAGTTGCATAAGTGAACTTCCGAAAACCATAGGAATGTTGGAAAATCTAGAAGAGTTAGATGCCTGCTCTGAACATTTGGTGGGGGAAATTCCAAGTGAAATTAGGGCATTATCCTCATTGAAATATCTATACTTAGGCAATGGTCGCTTTAGTGGATTGCCCACAACGATCAATCAGCTTACAAATCTCCAAGAACTTTTTTTGTTTGGTTATGAAGGAAGGTCGCTGGTGCATTACAGTGCCTGTTACTCTAGACACAACTCGCGCGGTCTCTACTCTGTGAACAACCAATTATACTTTCGATTGGTATTGCAGGTATAAGGCAGCATGCGATTGATAAAGTTGGATTATGGGTGTGTTTGTTTTATGTAAAAATGAATAATTTAAAAAATATTTTTCTAAAAGAGATTGTTTATATCGCTCAATATAATTAGTCAATAAAAAATATTTTCATTATCGACAATAATTTATATCTAAATATTTTCATAAACAATGAAAATATTTTTCATTCATTCATTTTTATAAGTGATATAAGTGTTCATTTTTTAGAAAAAATTCATATCATCCATTTTTCGCAAAACAAACGGAGCTTAAGTTAAAAGTCAATGTTCTAAGATAGTTAAGTGGTTCAATTCATAAGAAATTAACATTGTGGATTCTAAGTTGCAATATGTCTGTGGATTTCTCTTAATGAGATGATATAAGTTCCTCTGTTTTTGTAATGAGTTTTCATGCAATAATTATCCTTCTTGTAGATTCTGAGTTGATTTTTTTTTTTTTTTGCCTGTGATGTTTTTTCAGTTGAAGAAACAATTAACTATAAATATTCAAGAGTCGCTGGCATGTTCATCGTTTTAATGATTATTGACACTCTTTTCTGTGGCATTTCTTTTCACTCTACTAAAAGATTTACCTACCAATGTTCAAATGTATAAATTACAGTAGTTTGAAGCTCGAGCTCAACTCCTATTAGACATTAGATGCTCGGAACTCCACTCGAGCCATGGAGTATTCAACTTCCAGCTTGACCTTGACCAGAAAAAAATGGAGATATCAAGCTCAAGTAGACTCGACACAATCACGTTATAAAATGAGTTCAAGCTCGAGCTCAATATGTTCAAATATTATCCTTTTCATTTATGTAATTATATATGTATATCACAACTTTTAGATATCTTGCCCTTTATTTTCCATAGCTATCAAATATTTAACTGAACAAAATAATAAAAAGTTGATTAATATGGCGAGTCTCTCGAACAGAATATAATGAGCTCGATTTTTTTTTTTTTTTTTTTAGGGTCGTGAATAAAACTCTCATCGATAGATTAAGATTTGTTTGGCTTAAGGAAAGCAAAATGGAAGTTTGGCTCCAGCATAGAAAAGCTAATCCTTTTAATATATATAATTAGCAGAATAAAAGCAATTGAAATATGCTTTTTCTAGCCTAGAAATAAATGAAAAAATTCCTCATTCCAGAAAACCAAACAGACAAAAAAGAATAAAGGGGATTTATTATGCTTCCTTTGCCGTCACACCAAATTTGAGTGGACCTCACAAACCAATTGAAATCATCTCTTTTATAAATCATATGACATAAATCATCTAATGTTATTACAATTCAATGTATGTCTAAATAATAATGCAGTAAGAAAAGCATCTTGATTGGGATCCCATGATTTACACCATGATTGAATTGCCTAATTTGAATTAGAAACAAATCCAGGGGCTTTTGTCTTTGCTTAGAACATACGCAAGTTCATCGTCAAGTCTTTGTCCAACCTGCTTGTTAAGGCAATGAAAAAGCACTAAAGTACGTTTATCTAGTCAATTCGCTTAGCATGCGCTGGTGTGCACACATCCAAATTTCACATAAAAAAGACTTGGCAACTCACCCACAAGACCGGCACAACGTGTTTGGCCCAGGGAAAATACCAGGAAACATGGGTCGATATCATTAAAAAAGAAAAGAAAAAGAAAAGTATAAAGACACTCATTCGAGAATAAAATGTTTCAAAAATCTCAACTTCGTTCGCATCATTGTCAAGGAGGAACCATATTATCTTCACACTTGCCATCAAGAATCAGCCAAAGTTAAGTGAGGACTCTTTTGCTCATTGAAAGTGATTTATTTTTTAAACATAGTTTGCAAAGCAAAACTCAAATTGCGTGAGAGATTAAAATGAGCATCGACTTGAAATTAATGAATATAGAAAACTTTAATATTGTCTTCTAAATTTTCGAATAATTAAGTCCATTTAAAGTGTGGAAACTTCTAAGTAGGTTGGCCAACTAAAATTGCAAAGTAAAAAATCTAGGAAATGCACGTTTTGAAAAAAATTTTCAAGTCTGTTCACGGGGTCTGAATATTAAGTATAAATTATAGTTAATATTTTGTGATCTATTTCGTGCTCCGGATACTCAAATACACCCCTTGCCTATGGTGGTGAGGGCCGGGACCCTCACTTGTGGTCGGGATCTTATGATCTATGTCCAAATTGTAAAACTATAAGATAGCAAAGCATATTGGCTGGTCTCTTAAAATATGTTTTCCAAAGCATCCTGCTCAACTACTTCTCCAGTATGCTGCTTAGCTCATGGGGTTGAGAATATAATGTTCTTTAATTGTTCGCCTTCGATAAAATCAAATTAAAAAATCAAAATCCTTGTCCTGATAATAAGAGTTATCGGTTAAGACAAATTTTCTCTTCAAGACTTAGTCATAACCCGTGGATTTTTTTGGATAGTATTATCGCCTTCCATGAAATGTAAGCACCACCTCACATAGGGTTATATTTGTCGGCCTAGCAATAGGTTAAACTCTCTCGGCGTCCACTTCGGTAGGATTGTGACAATGTGCATAGTCAAGAAATGCTTGATTCAAAGGTAATGTTTCGTTCATAATGCAAAGATGTGAAATCATCAAATTCCATATTGTAAGTCAACATTCAGAAATTCAATCAATGACATTCAATGAATGGATGTCAAGTTTTTCAAACAAAAGAATGGATTCAGAATTATCTGAAAGTTGTTTCTTTGTAATATTTGAGAATAATTATTCGAAAATTATCACATAGACCCTCGGTTCACAGATCAATGACGTTCGAGGACTCTATTCAGACCATTTGCCTTACAGCCATTTGGTGCGAATCCGAATGGATCTTTTTAACTTATCAAGGAATGCCGCAAGTAACTTCCAGACAAATGGACAAAATATCCAAGTAATAGTCAGTGGAACATATATCAAGTTGTCCAATACGTCCACCATTTAAAGAACATGCAATCATATAAAATAATTCCGAGACCACCTCCTCGTCTTCGAAGACTTACACCAATTATCTCCTTACACTTAGCCTCCTATTTGGTGCTGAGTCTGAATGGTGTTTTTTTTTTTTTTTTTCCCTCTGATGAAGGAAGGCCCCAGGTAACTTCCACGCAAGTAGTACATGATAACAAAGTAATGGCAAGCGGAAAATATATTGAGTTGTCCAATACGTCCAACATCAAACTGAACAAATTAATAGAAATTTTCTGGCCAAAAAAATATAATAGAAACTTGATTAATATCCTAAGTCTCTCAAACAGATATAAATAAGCTCGATTTTCTTTTTGTTCATGAATAAAATTCTAATTAAAAGATTTGAGATCACGCTAACACCAAGCACAAACAATTGGTTTTTTACCAATACATCATGCTAGTAGGTGGAATAATAGCAAGAATCAATTGATCATGCCAATTAGCATGAATCTAGATTGAAAATAAGAATATCTGCTTTGTTTGGCTTAGCAGAATGGAAGTTTGGCTCAGCTTTGCTCAGATGAGAAAAGCTAATCCTTTTTTAATCTAATTAGCGGAACAAAAGGAATTGAAATCTGCTTTTTCTAGCTTAGAAATAAAGGAACAGATTCCTCACCCCAAAAACAAAACAGGCAAAAAGATCAAAGGGGATCATCGATAATGCTTCCTTTATGGTCACGCCAAATTTGAGTGGACCTAATGCGCCAATTGAAATCATCTCTTTTATGAATCATAATAATTTAATTATCTTATGTTATTATAATCTTAGGAATGTCTAATTGTGTGACATCCTGATTTTCAAATTCTGATTTCAATTAGATAAGTTGGGTCTTTCATCAACGCGCTTATACTACTGTTCTCTGAGATGACCACTCATGAGATAACTGGCCTATCATGTGAAGCCATTAAGGAATTTTAATGCGATAGACTGGAGAATTCGACTAAAAATCGACCGCTCGACCATGTTAGTCTACAAGGGTCATTACGGCACAATTAAAAATCAATTAGAGATTGGGGATAGGTCGATTCGACTAAGCTGTGTGATCAAAGTGTGGGTGATTTAACATGATTGCAAAATTCTCGTTGATCGGCACTAGACCGATTTTCTGTTGTTTTAGGTACCCTGTGTTCGTTTTTGAAACCTCGAGATTTTCACGACCACCGAGAGTCGCGAATGTGTTGAAGAGGTACGTTGTGGCTCGAAGAAAATCGACCACGGGTCAATTGCACCAAAAATTCCTAAAAGTTACCTAGTAGGTTAGGTCACGCTAAAATCGCGTCTGATTAAAATTAACCGCGAATTTGAACCCAATTTCAGAAATTGAAAAATTGTGTTATGTCATGAGTCATTTTAGGGATGTCGACCCATCTTTCGAGGAATTTTCGGCAAGTTTGGGATTTTTACGAAAAATCGATTTGGACGATTTGGAAAACGAACGGAAATTCGGATTGACGAATTTGAAGGGATTTTTGGCCTCCTGTGTGAGCTACTTGGTGAAAGGAAATTGTGTGGGCTTTTTCCTCAACAAAATGAGGGCTTAATCGGAGAAGTTTGTTAAGAAATCGGATTCCGAGAAAAAGAAAATAGAATTCGGAATTGAGGGAAATGGCCATTTTTGCTACCCAAGACTTGTTATTTGGAAGAAATTTGGTGCGAGAAAGCAAGTGAGGATAAAATATTTTAGCATTGGGATTTTTGGGGACCAAATTGGATTGATGAGAGCTTGTGGGACCAAGAGTTTTGAGTATAGGATGTTTCTTTTTAATTTTCTTTTTCCCCTTTCCTTTGGTCCCTCTATTTTTGCACGCCCCCCTTGCAGCAGCCTTCAGATTTGTTCTTCCTCTTTGACTGCTGGGTCCCCCTCCTCCTTATCCATTTACGTATCTCTCTCTCTCTCTCTCTCTTTCATTTATGCACGTTCCCTCCTGGTCGACAAACCCCCCTGCTCCCTTATCTCCTTTCCTTGGCCATTCCTCTTTCATTTTGTTCATTTCCGCTGCATGTTCGCTGCCCCATCGAATCCCTTCGGTCTCTCCTCCTTTTGTTCTTCTTCACATGGGCTTCTCTTTCACCGAAGCTTGCTGCTTCAATGGTCCCATTTCCCTGTGGCTCCACCATCCGCTATCTTCTCTGGTCAAAATTTCCAGCAAGCCTCTCGTGGTTGACCCTCCATCGTGGCCCATCTTCACAGCCCAGCAGCAACGTTCGCCCATCCATTTCCAGCGAGCTTAGCAGTCGCACCACCACCCGTGGTCGCCAACTCTAGCCCTAAGCCGTGCCTGAACCAGCTGTTGTTGCAAATCCGTCGGCCCAAGATCTGAAACCAAAACTAGCAAGGGGTTTGTAGGCATCAAGGCCTATTTTCAGGCCCATCCCGACCCCACTTAGTGCCACTGCTTTGGATGTTGTTGTCTGCTGTCGCGTCACCGTCGCCGTGAATCGATTTTCGCACAAATCCAATGAGTTTACTCACTAATATTTGATTAGGGAGCTAATGACGCTTAAGGGTTGATTAGCTAAGTTAATTAGGGATTAGGTGGTTAGTTAGAATGGATTAGTGATTTAATTAATCGTTTATGCATGTTAGGTGGTTAGATTAGTGCAATTAGCAAGTAGATAGGCTGTATTATTTATTTAGATAGGTTCAGAAATTTTCCGAATCCGAATTGGTATTTAATTAGGCGTTTTCGGCCTAAGTGTGCATTATTAGTAATTATTAATTATTTTTGGTAATTATTTAATTAATTATTATTTTTCAGAAATTAGACTGAGATAGCCAGTGACCGGAATTTTGTGCTAATTGCAATGGTGTGATTGGTTTATTTAATTGAATGCTAGATTGTGCAAATTGAGTGTTGTTTGTAATTTTGGGTAATTATCCCAAAATTGAATAACTTCAGTAATTAATTAGAAATTACCGAGGCGTCGGTTTACAACGCCAAAAAAAATGTTTTCAGAAACTGTATAAATAGTGGTATTTTCTAAAATAAAGATATTATATTTTTGGCTCAAGCCGATCGTGTATCCACACACGATTATTTTTATCGGGTACATTTTAACACGATGAAATTAGGCCAAGATGGATATTTAATCGAGGAATTGATATGCAAAGCACAATATCCTTGGCCAGGAGTAATTTATCGTCGTTCAGCTTAGGTGAGCATTGATCAGCTTAGGTGAGCAATATAGATCTATAGCAACTTCGGTGAGCAATAATACTTTAGCAGCTTCAGTGAGCATTAAAGATTATCTAGCAGCTTCGGTGAGCAATAATTGATATAGTAGCTTCGGTGATCAATTTAGACATCAGCTTTAGTAAACAATAATATATGAATATATCTATCAGCTTCGATGAGCTCATCTAACTCAGCTTAGGTGAGCAGTGTTCGAATCGATAGAGTTTATATATGGCATCGATGGTATGGAGTCAAATGAGTCGACTGATTGATGGTTGAATGGATTGACCGAGAGATGGTCTTGATGGTATGAAGTCGATTGGATCGATTGATCGATGACTCGATTTGATTTGATTGAATTGAAATGATTGGATGATTATATGAATTGTACTAACTTACAGGAAGGATCTGAGGCAAAGGTAAGTCCTTTGACTTATGCTTGTGCTTAGGCAGCCCTTGGGGTGTATTTCATTCATAGTCAGGGCTTAGGGGGTGAACTTGCTGAGACATTGTCTCACCCCGTTGTGGGATAATATTTTCAGGTCCTTAGGGTGAAGAATCCCGAAGCTTGAGGCGGAAGGGTCAGGAGCATGGATGGCTCATAAGTTCTTTTTGGAGATAGATTTCCTATACTTAGATCCTAGAGTTAGCCTCTGTTTGTAAATCAGTTTGTGGTTTTTAAAAATGTGTTGATTTGAAAATTGTGGCCCTACTTTTCTATCCCATTTTGTTGTTGTCTAAGGATTATTTATTTGCTTCCGCATGCGCATTAAAAAGAATGGGTCGGCGACGCGTCCTGGGATGTCGCTATTTAATGGATCAGTGTGGGATGGGCACGCGCTCGGTGGATCGGGGCATGACATCCCCGTTTAAGTGATATCAGAGCAGGTCTGTGTTTGGAGTGATAATGTGCGATGAGTCATGGGATAGTTAGTAGGAATGTCCTTTATTTCATACTGGTGCATGTCTGTGATAGTTGATTGGTAGAATTGTTTGTTTGGTGTGGATCATTCAAATTCTAATCTAGTATTGGAATCGAAAAACAGGTGTATATAGGAACCTGTAGTATGAGTGATCAAGAGCTGAGGACTCCTAGTAAGAGGACGATAATCTCTGTGACTTGGGGTAGAGCGCTGACATGGGTCGGTACTCGAGGTAGAGTGCAAGCTCGGGCCAGCGCGAGTGTAAGAGTACTGCCGCAAGTTGGTACTAGTGTAGCAACACCGAGCGATCTTAGGTTCGATAGGATTGTCCAGGTGTTAGTGTTCCTTGGGAATTTGTTGGGTCAGCAAGCTTAGGACCGAGTCGCCATTGTTGCCGCTGTCACTACCGCTACTAGTGCCGTAACCACTGTTGTTGTCGCACTTGCTGAGGTCCAGCATGGAGATGTGATCTAGGAGCGAGCCGTGCATTCGAGTTGAGGTGCAGATCCAGTAGAGATGGAAACCAGTTTGGGAAGGAGCCTATGACCGGAGAAAAGTATTCTATTCCGCCCAACAAGAAGGGTGGGATATACAACTTAGCACCGAATCAGAGTAGAGTAGGTCGTTCCTGTGGGAAACGACATGGTTACGCCCCGTGCTAATTTAGGACGGGTGCTTGTTTTAAGCATGGCCAACAGGGTCACCTAGTTAGAAATTGTACCAGAAGGTCGATGGGACAGAACGGAGGGAACATGCCGCAAAACACACTGTGGGGTATTTGGAGCAGGCGTCCGGTGCAAAAAAGAGTGCATGCTATCACCCGACAGGAGATAGAGGACTCTCTAGATGTGTGCCGAGTTTGTAGAAGGAAGTGTGGATCAATCTAGTGTCCTGGTATATCTGGAGTGTGCTATAAATGTGGCCAGCACGGCCATCAGGTGAGGGACTATCAGTGAGAGTCCAACGGAGCACAGACGCCGCTACCGCAGATAGGTCGCCACTACTATGGTGAAAGGGACAAGAATGGAATCAATCATGCATCGATCAGAGGAAGAATGTTTTTGGTGAGATTTTATCAGAGTAGCGCAACAAAGTATTGGTTAAGTTCGGGGAACTTTAGTTTGTTGAAATAAAGCTGAAGAAAGGAGAATCATTGCTATAGTTGTGCTCGACTAGTTGCAGAGGTATAACTTTGATGTCACATATGAATAGAGTGGGCTCAAGGAGCATCTTGTGGTAATGAATTATTGTCATGGAGTAATCCAAGTTAATCCATTAGCATGTGGAAGTGTCAAGTTTATTGGGAGTCGAGAAGGACCCTCGATTTCATTAATCTCGTCGCTTGAAGGCAACTTGTTTGTTAGACGGAGGTTGCCAGGGTTACTTGGCGGTTGTCATAGATAAGACAGATTGAAGAACTGAAGATTGAGGACATCTCAGTAGTCCAAGAATTTCTAGATGTATTTCCAAAAGAATTGTCAGGCCTGTCGTTAGAGAAAGAGATAGAATTCACGATTAAGTTAGCACCCGAGACAGAGCCACTTTCTAAGGCTTCTTACCATATGTCATTGTTTGAGATGAAAGAATTGATAGTGCAGATGTAAGAATTGTTGAATAAGGGATTCATACATACCAGTGCACCACCTTAGGAAGCACCAATTCTGTTTGTAAAAAAGAAAGACGGTTCCTTGCATCTATGCACTGACTATCGTCAACTCAATCAGGTGATGATTAAGAACAAGTGTTCATTGCCGAAGATCGACGAATTGTGTGATTAGTTACAAAGAGTGTCAATATTTTCAAAGGTCAACTTGGGAACAGGGCATCATCAGTTGAGGATAAGAAAGAAGGACATATCGAATTCAGTGTTTAGTACTCGAGATGGTCTTTATGAGAGTACTATAATGCCATTTGGTCTGACGAACACTTCAGCTGCTGTTATGGATTTGACAAATCGAGTGTTCAAAGAATCTCTGGATCAATTCGTGATCATGTCTATCAATGATATCCTGGTGTATTCGAGGAGTGCTGATGAGCACAAGAGTCATCTGAGGATGGTACTTCAGACCCTGAGAATGCATGGATAGTGTGCTAAGTTAAGCAAATGTGAGTTTTGGCTAACTCGTGTTGCATTCTTAGCCCACGTGATTTCAAGTGAAGGAATCTCCGTGGACCCGACCAAGATCGAAGCAGTTGTCAGTGGACCAAAACTGACAATAGTATCAGAGATCAGAAGCCGTTTGGGTTGGACATATTACTACAGAAGGTTCGTGGAAGGATTTTCAGCATCAGTGTTGCCGTTGACTTGACTCCTGAAGAAAGAAGAAAAGTTTGTGTGAATAGACAAGTGCGAGCGTAGTTTCCAAGAGCTTAAGTAGCAGCTGACTACTGCACTTGTGCTGACCATTCCATCTGGTCCTAGAGAATACGAGATCTATAGTGATGCGTCGTTTAGGGGACTAGGTCGCATACTGATGCAACATGGTAGGATTGTTGCATACGTGTCCCGTCAGTTGAGATCTCATGAGCTGAATTACCCAACGCATGATTTAGAATTTGCATCAATTAATTTCACTCTGAAGATTTGGAGACATTATTTGTGTAGAGGAAGATTCTAGATCTTCACTGACCATCAAAGTCTCAAGTATTTATTCTCTCAGAAGAAGTTGAATATAAGACAGCGTTGTGAATTAGAACTTTGGAAGGACTGTGATTATAATAACTTGTATGACCCTGGAAGGATGAATAAAGTCACGGATGCACAGAGTCAGGAGTCTTCAGTTGTGTTGATGGTGGTCAAGGAATGGACTTTACTTGTGAAAGCTTGAGATTCGGTTTTCAAATTTGAGGTAGGCTACCTTCCAAATCTTATGGCTACCCTCAGAATTGAGCCGGATGTTCAGGTTAGAATCAAGGCACTTTAGTTGATAGACCTAAAGATTTAGAAGATCTTGCAAGAGACACCGATGAGAGAAAAGCTGACTTTCAGATTTTTGAAGGCGGAACACCGAAGTTCCGAGGATGATTGTGTGTACTTGATGATGTAGCACTCAAGAAAGAGATCTTGTCAGAAGCTCATTATAGCAGTTGCAGCATTCATCCTGGCAAAACGAAGGTGTATCAGAATTTGTGTCAACACTATTGGTGATGTCTGTTCTCATATCGGACCACCAATCATGTCGCTAAATATCCGATGTGTTAGTGAGTGAAGGCATAGCTTTGTAAGCTAAGAGGACTCTTGTAATCTCTTGAGATTCCCAAGTGGAAATGGGAACACATCACAATGAACATTGTGACGAACTTATCAAGAAACTAGAGGGGTAGTGATTCCAATTGGGATTGTGGTCCACAGATGGATGAAATCGACTCACTTCATTGTTGTACGAAAGGATCTTGATTTGGGTAGAACTGTAGAGTTGTATGTGCGTCAAATAGTTCGTCTACATAGAGTGCTAGTGACTGAGCTATATTAGATCTAGACTAGAGGTTCCCAGTTTCAGCAGAACAGTCAGATGGATCCTTCTAAAGCATTGCATAGCAGAGTGTGCAGAACTTCAGTTATTAAGATGAAGTTGGGGAAAGAAAGATCACAGACCCAGAGTTAGTTTAGCAGTCAGTGATTGCAGTTGCCGTGATCAGAGATAGATTAAAGACCACTTAGAGTCACTAGGAAAGTTGTCTTGTTAAGAGTCGAAGACCGGAATTCCAAGTTGGTGATTGCATCTATCTGAAGGTGTCACCAATGAGAGGTACTTCATGCTTTGGCAAGAAGGGAAAGCTGAGTCTGAGGTATGTAGGTCCCTTTGAGATTCTAGAAAGAATCATGATCCTAGCGTATCGTCTTGCATTGTCTCCAAGGTTGGCGCAAGTGCATGACATCTTTCAAGTGTCAAGGTTGAGGACATATGAGCCTGACCCGACCCACGTGCTAAATCTTGAAGAATTAGATGTGGATGACAGAGTGTCGTATGTGGAAAGCTTGGTTCAGCTTGTGGATCAGAAAGAGCAGATTCTATATACCGAGATGGTCCCCTTGGTCAAAGTGGTCTGACAACATTATGGAACTGAAGAAGCAATCAGGGAAAGTGAAGACTTGATGAGACGACAATAACCCCTACCTTTTGTTTAAGGTTGTTAAAGGTTTAAATTTCGAGGACGAAATTTTTATAAGAAGGGAAGAGTTGTGACATCCTGATTTTCAGTTTCTGATTTCAATTGATAAGTTAGGCCTTTCATTGACTCACCTATATTGCTGTTCTTTGAGATGGCCACTCATAAGATAATTGGCCTATTAGGTGAAGCCATTAAGAGATTTTAATGCAATAGACTGTAAAATTCAACCAAAAATAAACTGCTCGACCGTGTTAGTCTACAATGGTCATTACGGCACAATTAAAAATTGATTAGAGACCGAGGATAGGTCGTTTCGACTGAGATGTGTGATCAAAGTGTGGGTAATTTCACCTGATTGCAAAATTCTCGTCAATCGACATTAGACCGATTTTTGTTGTTTTGGGTACCTTGTGTCCGTATTTTAATCCTCAAGATTTTAACTACTACCGAGAGTCGCCAGTGTGTCGAAGAGGTATGTTGTGGCTCGAAGAAAATCGACCACGGGTCAATTGCACCAAAAATTCCTAAAAGGTACTTAGTAGGTTAGGTTATGCTAAAATCACTTCTGATTGAAATTAACCGCGAATTTGAACCCGATTTCAGAAATTGAAAGTTTTGTTATGTCACAAGTCATTTTAGGGACGTCGACCCATCTTTCGAGGAATTTTCGGCAAGTTCGGGATTTTTACAGAAAATCGATTCGGACAATTTGGAAAACGAACGGAAATTCAGAATTGCCAATTTGAAGGGATTTTTAGCCTCCTATGTGAGCTACTTGGTGAAAGGAAATTGTGTGGGCTTTTTCCTCAACAAAACGAGGCCTCAATCAGAGAAGTTTGTTATGAAATCGGATTCCGAGAAAAAGAAAATAAAATTCAGAATTGAGGGAAATTGCCATTTTTGCTACCCAATACTTGTTATTTGAAGGAAATTTGGTGCGAGAAAGCAAGTGAGGATAAAATATTTTAGCATTGGGATTTTTGGGGACCAAATTGGATTGATGAGAGCTTGTGGGACCAAGAGTTTTGAGTATAGGATGTTTCTTTTTAATTTTCTTTTTCCCCCTTCTTTCGCTCCCTCTATTTTCGCACGCCCCCCCTTGCAGCAGCCTTCAGATTTGTTCTTCCTCTTTGACCGTTGGGTCCCCCTCCTCCTTATCCATTTATGTCTCTCTCTCTCTCTCTCTCTCTCTCTCTTTCTCTCTTTCATTTACGCACGTTCCCTCCTGGTCGACAAACCTCCCTGCTCCCTTATCTCCTTTCCTTGGCTATTCCTCTTTCATTTTGTTCATTTCCCCTACATGTTCGCTGCCCCATTGAATCCCTTCGGTCTCTCCTCCTTTTGTTCTTCTTCACACGGGCTTCTCTTTTATTGAAGCTTGCTGCTTTGATGGTCCCATTTCCTTACGGCTCCACCATTTGCTGTCTTCTCTAGTCAAAATTTCTAGCAAGCCTCTCGCAGTTGACCCTCCATCGTGGCCCATCTTTACAGCCCAACAACAACGTTCGCCCATCCATTTCCAGCGAGCCCAGTAGCCACAGCTTAGCCCGTCAAGCTGAGCCGCACCACCACTCGCGGCCGCCAAGTCTAACCCCAAGCCATGCCTAAACCAGCCGCCGTTGCAGCTCCTTCGGCCCAAGATCTGAAACCAAAATCAGCATGGGTTTGTGGGCATCAAGGCCTGTTTTTAGGCCCGTGTCGACCCCGCTTGGTGCCGCCGCTTTGGAGGTTGTTTTCCGCCGTCGCGTTGCCGTCGCCGTGAATCAGTTTTCGCGCAAATCCAATGAGTTTACTCACTAATATTTGATTAGGGAGCTAATGACGCTTAAGGGTTGATTAGTTAAGTTAATTATGGATTAGATTGTTAGTTAGAATGGATTAGTGATTTAATTAATCATTTATGTATGGTAGGTGGTTAGATTAGTGCAATTAGCAAGTAGATATGCCATAGTATTTATTAAGATAGGTTCGGAAATTTTCCGAACCCGAATCGGTATTTAATTAGGCGTTTCCGGCGTAAGTGTGCATTATTAGTAATTATTAATTATTTTCGGTAATTATTTAATTAATTATTATTTTCTGGAAATTAGATCGGGATAGCCGGTTACCGGAATTTCGTGTTAATTGCAATGGTGTGATTGGTTTATTTAATTGAATGCTAGATTGTGCAAATTGAGTGTTGTTTGTAATTTTGGGTAATTATCCAAAAATTGAATAACTTCAGTAATTAATTAGAAATTACCGGGGTGTTGCTTTACAATGCCAAAAAAATGTTTTCAGACACTGTATAAATAGTGAGATTTTCTAAAATAAAGATATTATATTTTTGGCTCAAGCCGACCGTGTACCCACACATGATTATTTTTGTCGGGTACATTTTAACACGATGAAATTAGGCCAAGTTGGATATTTAATCGAGGAATTGATGTGCAAAGCCTAAGATCCTTGACCAGGAGTAATTTATCGTCGTTCAGCTTAGGTGAGCAATATAAATCTATAGCAGCTTCGGTGAGCAATAATACTTTAACAGCTTCGTTAAGTATTATAGATATCATCTTCGGGGAGCATTAAAGATTATCTAGCAGCTTTGGTGAGCAATTTAGACATTAGCTTTGGTGAGCAATGATATATGAATATATCTATCAGCTTCGGTGAGCTAGACCATCTAATTTAGCTTAGGTGAGCAGTGTTCGAATTGATAGAGTTTATAGATGGCATCGATGGTATGGAGTCGAATGAGTTGATTGATTGATGGTCGAATGGATTGACCAAGAGATGGTCTTGATGGTATGGAGTCGATTGGATCGATTGATCGATGACTCGATTTGATTTGATTGAATTGAAATGATTGGATGATTATATGAATTGTACCGACTTACAAGAAGGATCTAAGGCAAAGGTAAGTCCTCTGACTTGTGCTTGTGCTTAGGCAGCCCTTGGGGTGTATTTCCTTCCTAGTTGTGGCTTAGGAGGTGAACTTGCTAAGACATTGTCTCACCCCATTGTGGGATAACATTTTTAGGTCCCTAGGGTGAAGAATCCCAGAGCTTGAGGCGGAAGGGTCAAGAGCATGAATGGCTTAGAAGTTCTTTTTGGAGATAGACTTCCTATACTTAGACCCTAGAGTTGGCCTCTGTTTGTAAACCAGTTTGTGGTTTTTAATAATGTGTTGATTTGAAAATTATGGCCCTACTTTTCTATCCCATTTTGTTGTTGTCTAGGGATTATTTATTTGCTTCCACATGCGCATTAAAAAGAATGGGTCAGTGATGCGTCTTGGGACATCGCTATTTAATCGACCAGTGTGGGATGGGCACACGCTCGGTGGATCGGGGCGTGACAAACTAGAAATGCACTAGGAAAAGCATCTCAATTGGCATCCCATGATTCATGCCATGATTGAATCGCATAGTTTGAATTAGAAACAATTCGTCTTTGCTTAGAACATACGCAAGTCCACCATCAAGTCTTTGTCTGACCCTCTTGTGATGGCTAAGAAAAAGCACTCTAGTATGTTTATATTGTCAATTTGCTTAGTATGCGCTGGTCTACATATAGCCAAATTCCATGTCAAGTAGACTCTTGTGTTCGTTGACTCATTTTCCTTATTAATCTAAATGTCAAATAATGAGGAATATATAATATTGTAAGTATGCTTTTCACGAAACATATTTGGAGAATGGCAACCCACTAGCAAGAATGGCAAAGCATGTTTAGAAATTTTGTCCCCAGAGATAATACCAAGAAGCTTAGGTTGATATTATCAAAAAATCCAAAAAGTCACACCTTTAAGATTAAAATGTTCGAAAACAGACTTGTTAGAGCTACAACGATAGGACAATAGTAGAAGCTACTTTGGGTAGCCAACAAATGTTCTAGAAAAGAACTGTATGGGCAATTCCATGTTTGAACAGTGGCATCGATGATAGTTGAACAATCTTTTGCTTCTCCAAGGCATCTCATGGAGGAAGATTGAAGATGGTTATATAAGAGAAGATCCTTAAAGCCAAAATGTGATACAAGTACAAAACTAAATTTTGAAATGCTAGAAGTTGTGTTTTTGGCAAAAAGCTCTTATTTGTCTTTTACTTTTTTTGTTAGATTCTTGTCGCCTTGTAATCACATAAAAGATCAAGCGTTACCAATTGATAGCAACACCTAATTTTTGATAATGTGATCTATCATCTGAAAGGATTGGTGTGTGCTGAGTGTAACTTGTTCAGTAGATTAACTAGTGTTGTGACATCCCGAATTTCATTAACCTTCATTAGAGTAATTGAATTATTAGGAGTTCGGAATTATTTTTAAATGGGCCAAGAAGTGAACCCGATGGACCGTAAGGATAGAATGGGCTTGAGAAATAACTGGGTCACATGAATTGGACTTGTGGATTCGAGTAAGAGATAGTGGGCTTGGACTTGGTTTAAGTGGGCCAAGGTTCGGGATTCTTAGGATCGAAGGCTTAGTTTAGTGGGCCGGGATTGTTATGGATTAGGCCCGTTGGGCTAGAGATAGATAAATTAGGCCCAAGTAATTTTATTTTTAGTTAAGATTTATAGATCTTAATTAAGGTGATTTAAATTAATAATTGTGATGCTAAAATAAAAATTCTGACCTTAGTATTTTGTGATGGATTTCTTGACTAACATTAACTATTTGATTTGCGGTATAGGTTACAATTCGTGTAAGTGAATTAAGTGGAAATGAAAGGGATTAATTGAAGGACATTGTCAATTAATGTTATAGTTAATGATATGAATTAAGACCTAATAAAAGAATTAAGTGGAAAATTGGCAAGGAAAACCCCCTTTGGAAGACACGACACTCTCTCCCTCCTCTCCATCCGTTTTCTCTCTCCCCCACCCACGGTTTTCCTCTCAAATCCATAGGACCGAATGACAACTTCAAGAAGATTTAATCATGAGCTAAATCTAATCATTTCTCTAACCTAGGACTAGCTTGTAGCTTGTTTTCCCCTCATAAATTCGAAATTCTCTCTCTCTCTCCTCAAGAACCGCACGAACTCACTTCCATCTTCTCTTCTTCTCTCTTGGACGAGCAAGGAAGAACCAGCAGCAAAACCAGTCATTTTCTCTCTTGCATGTGAAGTTTTGGTGTTGTTCTTGGAGTGTTTTTGTGTTAGGTTGATAGCCGAGCAAGGTAAGGAAGAGTAGAACTCTAAATTGAAGTGTATCCACTACTTCATCAAGAAAAGCTTGTGAATCTAACCAAGCTATGAGGAATATGAGATATAGTTGTTGTTTTGTTGTTTATCTATGCTGTATAAGTGATGGATTAGTTGTAGAAACCATTGCATGTTATATTCGGACCTTGCATGATGCGAAATCCAAAAGAAAGTGTGCTGTTTTGTGAAGAAAAGTGGTGAGAAGTGATGGATTTGTGTTGTTTTGAGCTTGATGGACCTAAGAGTGAAGCTAGAGGTCTTTGCATGTTGTTTTCGAGCTTTCCATGTCTCGAAAATTTGATGAAGGTTGGCTGTTTTGTTGAACAAGTGATGAAGTGGATGCCGAGTGTGTTGTTTTGAGTAGAAATCGTGATGAATGGCTTGCGGGTACAACGGCACTTCGAGCCGAGCTGTGAAATAGAGTGTTTGTTCAAGAAAGATAATTTTGTGTTGCTGTGAGTAAGCATTTGAGTATGTTAGAAGAGAATTATGGATAGATAAGTTATTTCATTAAGTTAGAAGTAAGAAAAGAGAGGTATCTATTCGGTTCTAGGCGAAAATAATTATAAAGTTTTCTGTTTGTGTTAAGTTTTCTTTATATATGATAGTAGAAATATGGAAGAACCGTTTTGCATGAAGGAACATATATAAGATTGAGTTATACACGTAGTTATAATAATAAATATATATACAAGTGTAGAAATAGAAACGAACTCAGTAAAGTCAGTAAACTGTTTCTGTGGTAATTAGTATGACCTTCGCTGATTATGTAAATTTTCTGTATTCACCTATTTAGAATTGGACTTCGAGTTCTTAATGAGGATTATAGAAAACATCCTAAGGAATAACGTGTCAAAATTTGAGATTAAATGAACATGAATTGAGTAATAAAACAATTTTCTTAGTAAACGTAAAAGCTAGACGTCAGTATAGGGTAATAATAAAGATTACAGTAATTGTTTCTCTTAATACAGCAAGATTCGAAATTAAGTTTCTGCACGGAAGTTGTAGATCTATGTCTCTTGTATAACGTACAGAAATTTGGTAATATTTTGACAAGAATTGATATATTTTCTATTATCAAAACAGAAACTGTGCATTTAATAAATAATATGTCCTAATCCGAGAACTTCTATATATATATACTGTGTTATATAATCGACTCTTGAGGTATTTATATATATATGTAAGAGTCTAATAAGCTCACAGTAGACATAGTCTTAGGCCACATACATCATTAGAAATACAAGTGCATATAGTACCATGCGAGTGCAATGTGTGCGGTGCATAGTGCTTGATTATGGGATGAATATTTGTTTGGCATGGTATGGGACATGTCGTAATGGATTTTATCTTATAATTTGGACACGCACGTGTGCTAGGATCATGAGAATTAGATACCTAGATAGATACTTTGGAGTCTTTTCTTTTGCATACGACAAATGCATTAATTCAAAGGTGTGATGGTATGAAATGTGTGCGTAAGAGGGTGAACGGACCCATCGGTACAAAGATACCGGTGATGCCCCCGGAAGTTTGGGATGCCCTTGCTGAGTGGTCTTGGATGCCTCGGTTGAAAGATACTGGGATGCCTCAGAGTGAGATGCCCTTGTGTGTGATCAAGGATGCCTCGGTTGTGTGATACTGAGATGCCTCGGAGTGAGATGCCCCTTGCTGAGTGGTCTTGGGAGGACCTCGGTTGAGAGATACCGGGATGCCTCGGAGTGAGATGCCCATGATAGAAATATTGTGGAAGTCCGGATAACGTACTTTCTGGAAGTGACTCAATCAGGCCGGCAGAGTTCCGGTTATGACTGATTCGAGAGTGGATTATGTGCACACTAAATATAATTCTATTTGCCGAGTGAGTTCATGCATTATTGTTGCATTGCATCTTGATATGAAATGGATAATTGAAAAGGGTAAGTATGGAGATGGATGTTTACAAGGTGATTATTTAGGTAATGTATTAATATTTAATTAACGATGCTTGCGACAATTATATTATTATATTCTAAATTGCCTTGTTTATGATTCTCTGGTAATATTGATGGTTGTGGATTATTTAAGTTAGAGTTTTATTATTCTTTACTGGGCATAGATTTGCTCATACCTTACATTTTTCAGATTGATAGTATGGACGTGCCACCTGTAGCTCGTTATGGCGTGATAGCAAGTATTGAGGTTACTTTTACTGACGTGTATGATGATGATGTTGAGCTGACTTTTTCCAAGTATGAGGCTACTTTATGGATGGACGACGGTAGAGCAGAGATGACTCCCCTGAAGTTTGTTGCTTGGTTTATCAAGCATGATGGGGCGATGTTTGGCCCTATACCCTTTGGAAACGACGGTGCAGGAGCTGGGACGGATGGCGCCTAGACGCCTTTGATCACAAAGAAGCTGACTAACTTTCTTTTCTTTTTGCTCGTGGGCTTGTGTGGGAAACTAATGAATTAGATACCCATACCCTCTTATCCCTGGTTCATGATGCGCCTTACTTTTGTTATATATATGTTGTACATAAAGGCGAGGAACGTGAAAGAAGTCCAGGTCGATAAAATTTTGTAGGCCCTGTGATGTTAAGTAATGAAGCTTCTTGTGATCTTATCTGTGTGAATTATGTTAATTATCTATTAGTAGAGTAATGGTAGGATAACCCCATAGTACGAACTATATCTTTTAAATAATCCATGTTATACATGCTAACCTTCAATGATAAAAACTATGGATATCACTGAAGGAGGTTTTTATTTTATATTAGAAAGAATTATAATAATAGTTATAATTAATTTTCCGCATGCGCTTAGTACGTGACGCCCTGGGACGTCACAAGTGCAATTTAGCTTGACTTGTGTCTATTAGTGTTGAGAGTGGACGTAAGTTTGGGGATAAAGCCGTACCATAATATATTATTGCGTGCTACCATTTTTCACTCATTTACTTGCATAAGCACACAATTTGCTTATGATCTTTGAAACATCAATTTGACATTACCTCTACTTAGCGTATGCTAATTTCTGCAAAAGATTGTCAAAGTCTTTAAAATAACCTATTCACTCCCCTCTAAGTTGTAAAATTAGCCTCAATACATGTGGTCCAAAAGACATCACCACACTGGATATGATATTTTGTTATTTGATCTAAACTCAAAATCGGAATACCAAATGCAACCGATGTTCGTTGAGATGAATCCGTTTCTTCATTTTTTTTTATTTTTATTTTATTGACAGGCAAATCCTTCTTTCATATACATAATCTCAGTTTATTTACTTTCAGCATAATATACAATGAACTCCCAACAAACAAAATTATTTCCCTCAAAAATAAACATTCTAGCTTTCTTACAATGGGCAATCAGAAGAAAGCATCTCATGTTCTCATATCCAGATTATCATGAATCCAAAACATCTTGAACACTGGAATTAGCTCTTTTTCCTTTGAACTAGGCAAAGACACATCGAGCTCATTTCTGTTTCAAACAAGTAACTTTTAATTTCGGTCATATATCCGTGCGCGACAGAAGAACAAAAGAGACAAATCCCGGATTAAACAAAAGCACATATTCATGGAATTAGGCAAAAATAAAAATAAAAATAAAAATGAAGTAAATGTGGCATACAGAGATATTGGCCGAACATCATAATGACTCAATTTGAAGTTGTAATGAGAACACTGAACACATGCATCTTCAGTTTGAAAGTACAATAGTCAATCAGTCACCAAGATGTAATAACACTTCTCAAACATAGACATTGATTCCTTTGGACATTTGCAATCAATTCAACCAAGAAATATAATTGCAACATCAAAGTATCAATCTCAACTCAGACTATCACAAGGACGGCGAAGCATGTTTATATCACTAATAAATCCGAACCAGCAACAATTTTCATACAAATCTCAACCTTAGTTGTCAGCCTTAATCATAGAAGATTTTGATCAAAACTGGTTCAGTTACCTACATATGATTCTCGGCAACATCAAGCAATAGACAGGATCAATTCATCAACTAAGTATTTTAAAATTTATTACAAGGAATTGTTTGAGACTCTGTTCAAAATAAGTTCAACAGGTAACTATAAATTCAGAGATCTATCTTAAACGTGCAATAAGACAAATGAACTATTGGATTTCCAGATTAACTCTTCTCCTCAAGTTTTAAACCGTGATTTCATGCAGGAATATTAAAAAACACACGGCAGATGCTTGAGTCAAGAGAATCAAATGTCATGACAAAGCAACTATTCAAATCCCAAACATCACATCATTATCAGAGTAAGCTCAAATCGTTAATGGAGCCTCAGTCGCTATCAATTTTTATGTAGGCAATGTCTAAGACTCACGGCTTCTGCTTCCTGTGTAAAATGACTGAGTAAATATAAGAGTTGAGCCCCTTAATGCGTTAGTATTGATGATCGAAATCTGCGAAAGGAAAAGGAAACACAATCAGAGCACTTAAAATGAAATGGAAAGAAGAAAACAAATTGTAAAAAGAGCTTCGTCCATCAGCCGTGGGAGCAGCGAATGTTGGCAGTTGTGACTAATCTCAGTCAGTGATAACATTGGAAATCCTGGAAGCATTGGCGTCGAAGATGGGAGCCAGTGAAGAGCGCTCAAAATGAAAATGGACTGCTTCGAGCTCTCACTCAAAAAACAAGAGGAGAACAGAGGAGTCTGGTTGCAGCTCCCAAACGGCAAGGAACAGTGTGACGATGACCAATGGCATTAGGAAGACAGTGGAGAAGTCTTGCGATTGCTAGTAAACCTAGCACGAGGAAAGCCAGGATACACTGCCTATGAAGATAGGAACCCTCAGAGGAAATTTCGACTGAGAATGAAGCTCGGCTGGAAAACAAGAAGGCTGCGAAACACAATAGAACGCAGAAAGAAAAGGAAGAAAGATGCAATGGCGTTTCCACAGAGGTGGTGCTGCTCTTTGACCCTTATAAGATCGAGAAGAAGCTTACGCAGAGGGATCTCAGCCGAGGTTCTTGATTGGGCGGGCCATGTGACGAGCCACTTGTTCTAATGGATGAGCGAGGAGGCAGTGAGGCAAGTCGAGAGCAGCAAGGGGGCCGACGTCATTGCGAGGGACGTGGACATGTGCTCTGAGCATCGACCGGTGTTCGTGTTATGGGCATCGCAAGGTCCTACGTCCTCAAGGGGAGTTGGATCAAGGAGTTCATGAAATGGAGGAGTTGGTGGCTAACGATGAGGTTGGGATATATTGGGATCCTAGTGCTAGCAAGTCCCCACTTCAACCTTCTGCACAAGGCGAATGAGACTCAATCTTTGAATTAGTGTCGCTTTTCTCCAGTGACCAAAGAGAAATTTTTTTATCTTTTTCTGAATGATATCAGTGATGGAATTTTATTGTATGCAATCAAACTATCTCTATTTTCCCCCAGAAATTTTCCACGTGAGTTTTCACTGTGGTGATATTTTTGAATGGAATGTTGATTACGGTAGATTGGCAACATCTGGCTTTCTTAATCCTATCTGGAAACAAATTGTCAATGATATTTTTTAAGACGATTTCTTATCGAGTACTGATCAGCGTGTCTTAGTTGGCTACTTCTTTCTATTATAGATATAGGTCTTCTACAAATAGACAATGCATATTTGCTTCTGATTTTAGAGTTGAATTTTGTAATGGCAGCCGTATTACTGGATAAGTCTATGTATGAGGTGGCCTGGTTCCAGCACATGCCTATAGATAAGTGTGTAAATTGCAATGCTATTGACAGTTCGAGGCATGCATCCATATTTTGCGCGTTCACCTCAACAGTGAATGCATAAGCTGGCTTTTAGATACTGTTTCATCAAGATGTTTCTATCGAACTCTCCAAATCAGCAGCTTAGATAATTTGCCGTATGTGACTCCATATGTAGTTATACAGAGATGTCCAGTTGGTTAGTTTGTGTAGTTTTTGTCCAACATATATAGCATAGGCATAGCCAATGGTGCCAATGTTAACTTCTTGTAGCTCTACAACTTTGGCCTTCGACACTTGTTTGAAAAACTTATAAACCTTGTCTGCACAGCTTAATTGTCTACCAAACTTCCAGTATCTGGCACGTCCTTGTTTGATCATCATGAAGAAGTCAACTGGTCCTAATGATCCAAAAGTTTGTCTTACACTTTGTATTCTCTGCGTAGACCTATCTTCTGGAATTATGATTTGTCCAAACCTGGAAGATTTTTTCGCATGTGAATAATTGTTCGATGAGCCTTATAAGCTGGCTACCTCAAGAAAAGAGCGGCTTTCGCTCGTTGATGAAAAAGCTGTCCAGTCTGCTTCCACAGATGACATCCTTTTTCATGGACTTGTGCATTGTATGGCAATCTCGTTATTGAGTTATTACCAGTGACTATTCCCTCTAAATTCTTTTTACAGTTGGGAATGTCAAGCTTAGCCGCTTTAGCAATTTAGGGCCTGTTTGTTTGTGTTCTTTTTTTGTTCCTCGGAACATAATTTCTATTCTTTTGTTTCGGGGAACAAAAAAAGAATATAAACGCGTTTGTTTGGGTTTTTGTTCAAAATCTATTATTTTGTTCCTGGGAACAACTTTGAAACAAAAACACGAAAGAAGAAAAACTTGTTTCTTATCCTTGGAATACTTTCGAGAAATAATTTTTCTCTCTCCTATTTTTTTCTTCTCTTTCTTTTCTTCTTCTTTTTTCTTTGGCTGGTCGCTGGCCTCAGCCATGGCCGGCGACCGGCCGTCGAGGGCTGGCGACCTCGCCAGAGCGTCGTCGGCCCTCAGCAAGCCTCGCCGCGGCTGTGACAACCTGAATTTTCATATTTCATTTTCGATTAAATAAATCGGGCATTTCGTCGACGCGCCGATAGTGCTATTCTCTAAGCTGATCACTCACGAGATAACTGGTCTATCTGGCTAAGTAATTATGGAATCTAAATGCAATTGGACTTGAAAACTTGACCAGGAATCAACTACTCGACCGTGTTGATCTACAAGGGTCATTACGACATTGTCAAAATCGATTAGAGATTAGAGATAGGTCGATTCGACTGAGATATGTGATCAAAGTGTGGGTGATTTCACCTAATTGCAAAATTCTCATCGATCGGCACTAAATTGATTTTCTGTCGTTTTGGGTACCCTGTGTCTGTAATTGAAACCTTAAGATTTTCATGACAACCGAGAGTCACCAATGTGTCGGAGATGTACATTGTGACTCGAGATAAATCGATCACGGGTCAATTGCACCAAAAATTCCTAAAAGTTACCTAGTAGATTAGGTCACGCTAAAAGCGCGCCGAAGTAAAATTAACCGTGAATTTGAACCCGATTTCAGAAATTGAAAGTTCTGTGATGTTACAATCTATTTTAGGAAGTCAACTCATCCTCCGAAGAATTTTCAGAGATTCCGAGATTTTTGCGAAAAATCGATTCGGACGTCGCGGAAAATTAGTGGAAATTCAGATGGGCTAAATCGAAGGAAATTTGGATTTCCAAGCCAAGCCTTTGAGTGTTGTGGAGTTACAGAAAATTATATGGGATTTTTCTTCATCAAAATTTGGACCTTAATTTGGGGAATTGAGTGATGAAATTTAACCCAAAAATGTGAAATTCCGATCTATGGGAAGACAGCAATTTTGGGCTTCAAAATTTCTTTAATTAGTGGAATTTTGGGCAAGAAAGTATTATGGGGCATTGTGATAGGCATGTGAGCTTTAGAGGGGACCAATCATTTATGGATTTGGCTAAGTATTGGACTTTTTGCCTCTCTCTTTCTCAACTTCCCCTACACGATTGCTATCCCTCTCTCGTGCGCCCTCACGTTTGACTCCCCTCCACGGTTTCAGTTTTCTTTCCCTTGAACCGCCTTTGCCATTTTCTTCATTTGGTGTTCCCCTACAGTTTTACTTCTTCATTTGGCGCCACCGAAACACTTCCACCCACCGAACTCTCCTCGCCACACGTCCACGCCCCCAACACCCTTGGTCAACAATCAAACCATCCCCTCCTCTTTTGTTGACTAAAGCCTCCACGCCTCTGCCATCCACACGTCTTCCTTTGTCCATTCAGCTGTGCAAGCAACAATCCACCGAAGCAACAATCTTCGGCCCAGTCGCGTGTCCTCAGCCCATGATCAATAGCCCGCACGTCTCCAATAGCTCCGAATCCTCTCCATCTCTACTTCGGTTTGCCAACGTTTGTTACCACCCCATCAACCGAAGCAACTTCATCACCACACAGCCACGTCCGCAACTCACCACCGCCAGTCCCTGTCTTCACGAGTGTAATTTGCTGCCAGCCTTTCATCCACGCAACACCTCCATCGTCAGTCGAACGAAGTCCAGCTGCACATGGTATGTGGCATCCTAGAATTTCATAAAAACCCCTAAAAATGCCATGAGCTATAAGTAGGTGATGGATGCGCCCTTATGATATTTTTTTTTATAATCTTTTGATCCGTGATTCGTAATGAGATTTATGGCCAAGCCTTAATGGACATATCTTTGAGAAAGAAAGTCCTATCTTTGGCCACTTTCATCATAATTTGGAGCTCATGAATTCATGATTTCAAGAGTTTAGCCACCTAATTTGGTAATTTAATACTTTGTGACAAATAGGATTTTCTTTTTTGGTTAATTTTAAAGGGTTGTTTTCAGAATATATTTAAGTGTGGGGTTTAGGCCTAAGGGTGATGGGCCTGAAATGGGCCAAGAAGGCTGGCCCATAAGCCCATGAGGGGGCTGTCGTGCGAAGGAGAGAAGGGGGGGGGATCTGGATGCATGCCTCCCCCATGTGTTTTATTTTTGTTGCCAAGTGTCACCCATGCATTGTAATGATGGGTAATGATGAGGGGAAAGAAAAATTCAGAGGGAAAGCAACTGGATTAAGGAAAGAAAGAGGGGGAGGAGGTCGCACGGTGAGAGAGAGAGAGGAGAGTATAACCGAGAGGAAGAAAGGAGAGGAAGGGAAGGAAGAAAGGAAGAAAAGAAGGAAGAAGAAGGAGAACCGTGCGTTGCCGTCCATTTGCTGCCGTGTGCTCGCCCTTTTCTCGATCTAGAGGCAAGTAGGATCCGTGATATACTCTTGCATATTCTATTTGTTGCATGTGTTGGCTTGAAATTGATTTTCGGAGCTAGGGAAGGTGAAATATGGAGGTGATGAGTGTAACACTCTAATACAAAGGGCTGTTCTTGAGAAAAAGGCTTAACCTAGGATGTTCTAGGGACTTGCATGTTAGGTTTTACTCGAAATTTGGCTTCGGTGCCTTCATGAAACATCTTCATCTATGTCCTGACTACAACATACTTAAATTTCGTGATTTTTGAAGGTTATTTACATATTAAATCGACTGTGATATGAAAACTGTGCAATCTGTGTGTTTCGGACTTGAAAATGTTGACATGCATGACCTATACTATTCTGTACAAATTTATTTTGGAGAAATGTTCTTCATGAAATATCTTCATCTATGTCTTGACTACAACATACTTAAATTTCGTGATTTTTGAAGGTCATTTGCATATTAAATCGACTGTGATATGAAAACTGTGCAATCTGTGTGTTTCGGACTTGCAAATGTTGACATGCATGACCTATACTATTCTGTACAAATTTCTTTTGGAGAAATGTTCTGCATGTGATATCTTTATCTATGTCTTGACTATAACATAGTTAAATTTCGTGATTTTTTAAGGTCATTTGCCTATTTAATTGACTGTGTTTTGAAAACTGTGTAATCTGTATATTTTCGAAATTTATGATATTGGAATGCATGGCCTATACTATGCTGTGATGCGTGATCTGCATGAATTATTGTGTGAATTATGAGACTTTGGATGATTATTCATGCAATGGTGTGATGGCTTTCATGCATTTCATATGACATTAAGGAAATGATGAATTTTCCATGATCACAAAGAAAGATTTCATTTAAACCATTTTGCATTAAAGGACATTTTCCCAATGCATATTGTATGATTTCAAAAGAGTGATTTAAACCAACTGCATTGTAGATTTCAAATGTGAAATTGGAAAAGTGATGTATGAGAATATGGATGCCGTCGGAGGTGTGAGCCGACGATGCCCCGGGAGTGTCGGGATGCCCGGAGGTGTGTGCCGGATGTCTTCGAGAGTTTCGAGATGCCCTAAGGTGTGCGCCGGATGCTCGGAGGTGTGTGCCGGAGGTTCCTTGCGATGCCAGGTTAGGTGCGAGCGATAGAAATGCGGGATGAAATTACTGGTCCTAAGAAAGAAAAATATGGCAATTCAATCGAAAAACATGAGCTAAAACCGAATCATGCATGGTATAGTGACATGTATGCATGATGGCATAATGTAACGTGTATGGGTGCATAGTGCTAGCTGCATATGGTATGGTGACATGTGTGCATGGTGATATATGCATATGGTATGGTGACATATGCATATGGTATGGTGACATGTGTGCATGGTGATATATGCACATGGTATGGTGGCATGTATGCACGATGATATGTGCACATGGTAAGGTGACATGTATGCATGATGATATGTGCACATGGTATAGCAACATGTATGTATGATGGCATAATGAAACATGTATGAGTACTAATGCATTGGTGGATTTGGCACGTGACGTGGTGACCTATATGTACACATGGCTGCCTTGATGTAATATGCATGACCGAAAAGTGAGACATGATTGATATGTATGCATTATATGTACTCAATGTTGCCTTAATTGCTCTGTCTAATGCATTGAGTAGCGTAATGGATCTTAAAATTGCTGAGTGGTTGTACTCACCCCTTTGGGGACTAACATTTCAGACTAGAGAAATGCCTCTCCCTCCAGTCTTGCGTGGCACTTTCATCGGCATTCCCTTGGATGTGGAGGTAGAATGCATGGAGCACATTTGCGTCACCATCCCCGGGTTGGTGTTTCTGCGAGTGCGGGTGCTGGTGATGTACGATGTGGGTCTGGCTGGGGGCCTCGTCATCTAGGAGTTCCTGTCTGTCCATGTCCGACGTGACGGGGTGATGCTGGGGATGTTGCCGCCGCCACCGCCCGATGCACCTGGCTGGGTGTGATTGCCCGCGGGAGGAGAGGGAGCTGCCACTTTTTGGGGAGGGAGCCAACACTTGTAGATGGAAGGTCTTACACGTTTCGATATAGGGGGTCGATGATCTCTTTTGAGATGTAGCCAAGCATAGTGAAAAGTCTTGGTGTCCTTTTTGGTTAATACTGACCCAAGATGTCCATCCTAAAAAATGTAAATAAAAGTGGTTCGGCTTTATGTTTTTCTTTCAATGTGTAGTTGGTGTGCATTGTATCTTCGCTAAGAGAATGGAGGGATGGTGAGACTCGTCTCTAATTTTCGCTTGAGCTGCGCTAAACTCCTTAAAAAAAAAATGCCTGCAAACCTCAGTCCTTCTTCACAACTCCCCTTTTTATCAACGACAAGTAACTAGTATTGCAATAGGTAGAGCGTTTGGTATCTGTGGCGACCTCACTGGGTTTGGGGGTGCCACAGCGGTTGGTATCAGAGCTAAGGAGTTTATATATGGAGTGATAAGGAGCCTCATTTTGAAGGAGAGAAAAGTAATGACAATGCACACCATAGGATACGGACTGAGAGTGGTTGGCTAACTTTGAACAACGGGTGATGCGTATTCGCCCGTAGATCCCCAGTTTATGTTTCGAGGTTACTCTTGGGTGCTAGTAACATGGTTATGTTACTTACGTTCTTAGTGTTATTGCTTTTAATGGAGACTCTGAGTCCTAGATATTTCCTGAGGCAAATGCTTGGAAACTGTAGGAAAATCATGGTACGATATAGAAGTCATCGTCCATCGAGGGCTGAAGCCCCTACATCAAGGGCTAAACCCCGAATGGAAGATATCCTGCAGGCATTGGCCAATATTGGAAATCTGATGGAAAGACAAGCGCAGCAACAACTTGGAGCAGAACGCCGTACTCGGGGACTGGTGGAACAATTTTTGAAGTTGAAACCACCCAAATTCAATGGAGTGGGAAGTCCTGAGGAGGCGGAGCATTGGATTGATGGAATGGAGCGAATTTTCCGGTTGTTGAACTGCAATGATGCTGAGAAAATAACTTTAGTAGAGTACCAACTAGAGGAAAATGCGAAGTTTTGGTGGAGAGCTTCAAGGGATACAATCCTTCCACCAGGTACTGATGTTAACTGGGTGGAGTTTGTCAGGGCTTTCAATAGAAAGCATTTTTCTGACTGTGCTAGGGATAAGAAAATCACAGAATTTGTTTAGCTAGAACAAAAAGATCTGATGGTGGATCAGTATGAGGCAAGATTCTTTGAACTGTCTAGATATGCTCCTAGATTGATTGAAGATCAGGACGAAAAAGCTAAAAGGTTTTTGAAGGGATTGAGAACTAGTATAAGGAAGCAACTGGTGCCTTTGAACATAAGAGATTATAATGAGATCTATGAAATGGCACAGTTGGTGGAGCAGGAGTTAGTAAGGGAGCAGTCAGAGAACAAGAGACAATCATCTTTTAGTGATAATAGGCGAGGAAAGAGACCCTATACAGGTCAGGGTCAGACCTGGGAGTCTAAGAAGAAGGGCAATTTCGGGAATTTTAGGAAGGCTAGGAATGGTCCAAATTTAGGAAAAACACCCTATCGGAATGAAGAGTGTCGAAGGTGTGATGGACGACATGGCCCCGGACCTTGTCATGGACGGTTGAAATGTTATGGTTGCGGAAAGGTAGGACATCTTAAGAAGGATTGTCCACAGGAGAGGTCTCGCACAAGTATCAACTCACTGCAACAAGTACATTAGCGTGCTACTGGGCCATATTCTCAAAGGAACCCACAGAGGCCATCAGCTCAAGGAAAAGTGTATGCGGTCACCCAAGAGGAAGCAAAAGCTTCCAAGAACTTCTTCTCAGGTACAATTTTCATAAATGGCAAGAAGGCTTATGCATTGTTTGATACGGGTGCTATGCATTCATTTGTGTTTGAAAGATATAGACTGTTGAGAAAAATTGAAACGACATTTTTTGAGACCCCTCTTTGTGTTTCTACGCCTTTAAAGGATGCGGTGTTGTCTACACTGGTGTGTGAAAAATGTAAAATAACCGTAGCAAGGAAGAGATATGGAAATAGATTTAGTCGTGATGGCCATGTATGATTTTGATGTTATCATAGGAATGGATTGGCTTCATAAGTATCAGGCCAAAATGGATTGTTATAGAAAAGTGATCCAGTTTATTCTACCTGATGGGTCGAATTGTAAATTTCTGGGAGGCCAGGCCGACCTATCTATAGCACTTATTTCAGCAATAGAAGCTGATGTGTTACTTGACGAAGGATGTCAAGGGTACCTAGCAACGGTTAAAGATTGTACCAAGGAATAACTTAAACTTGATGAAATTAGGGTAGTAAATGAATTTCCAGATGTATTTCCTGAAGAGTTGCCTGGATTACCCTCGGAAAGAGAAATTGAGTTTGAAATTGAGCTAATGCTTGGAACAGGACCAATATCGAAAGCCCCATACAGGATGGCCCTAATGGAATTAAAGGAGTTAAAAGTGCAACTACAAGAGTTGCTTGACAAAGGATTCATTAAGCCAAGTGCTTCACCTTGGGGTGCACCAGTTCTGTTTGTGAAAAAGAAAGATGGGTCGATGCGCTTGTGCATTGACTATAGACAATTGAATCAGGTGACCGTTAAAAATAAGTATCCCTTGCCTAGAATTGACGACCTATTTGACCAACTCCAGGGAAGTTTGGTTTTCTCTAAGATTGATTTAAGGTTGAGATACCATCAGCTAAGAATTAAGAAAGAAGACATTCCTAAGACTGCATTTAGGACTCGTTATGGACATTACGAGTTCCTTGTCATGCCTTTTGGATTGACAAATGCACCAGCTGCATTTATGGATTTAATGAATAGGGTGGTTAAACCCTATTTGGATCAGTTTGTGATTGTCTTTATCGACGATATCCTAATTTATTCGAAAGGGCCTAAGGAATATGAGCAACACTTGAGGTTAGTTTTACAAACTCTAAGAGATCACAAGTTATATGCCAAATTCAGCAAGTGTGAATTTTGGTTGGACCGGATAATATTTTTAGGACATGTGGTGTCAGGAGGAGGAATTGCAGTAGATCCGGCAAAAGTTGAGATGGTAATAAATTGGCCGAGACTGACCACACCCACTGAAATACAGAGTTTCTTAGGACTGGCCGGTTATTACCGGAGGTTTATTGAAGGATTTTCACGATTGGCGGGCCCTTTAACCAAATTAACTCGAAAAAATGCGAAATTTGAATGGAGTGGGGAATGTGAAAGGAGCTTTCAAGAACTTAAAAGAAAGTTAACCATGGCCCCAATCTTGACTATACCCTCTGGACCGGATGGTTTTACAGTATATAGTGATGCATCTCACAAAGGATTGGGATGTGTTTTGATGCAACATGGCAAAGTCATAGCCTACGCATCTAGGCAACTGAAACCCCATGAACTAAACTACCCAACGCATGACCTAGAATTGGCAGCTATAGTGTTCGCCTTGAAGATATGGAGGCATTATTTGTACGGGGAAAAGTTTGAGATTTATACGGATCATAAGAGCCTGAAATATTTGTTCTCACAAAAAGAGTTGAACATGAGACAAAGGAGGTGGATGGAATTGTTAAAAGATTATGATTGTGAGATACGATACCATCCAGGGAAGGCAAACAAGGTAGCGGATGCTCTTAGTCGTAAGTCAGCCATGGAGATAGCCAGTATAAGAATGGCAGAATGGAGTTTATTAAAGTCCGTAGCGGACTCGGAATTTAAATTAAAAGTGGATGGTCTTACTGGTATGCTTAGAGCTCTAAGGATTGAACCGGAAATCATTCAGAAAGTTAAGACCCTGCAAAAGTCTGATCCGGAGATTATGAAAGTAAAAGAGGCAGTATCTTTAGGAAAAAGACCAGAATTTCAAGTTTCCGAAGATGGAGTGGTAAGATGTCAAGGACAACTCTGTGTACCTGACAATGAAGAAGTGAAGAAGGAGATTCTGTCGGAGGCACATAAGAGTAGATACAGTATTCATCCAGGTAGTACAAAAATGTACAGAAATTTGCGTCAGCAATTTTGGTGGAATGGTATGAAAACAGATACGGCTAAGTATGTTTCTCAATGTTTAACGTGCCAATAAGTGAAGGCGGAACATCGCAAACCGGTAGGACTTTTGAGACCGTTAGACATACCAGAGTGGAAGTGGGAGCATGTAACGATGGATTTTGTGCAAGGATTGCCAAGGACATCAAGTGGTCACGATTCAATTTGGGTAATAGTGGACCGTTTAACTAAGTCTGCCCATTTCTTAGCAGTCCATATGAACTATTCAATGAATAGACTTGCTGAGATTTATGTAAGCCAGATAATACGCTTACATGGTATACCTGTAACGATCACCTCGGATCGAGACTCTAGATTTACCTCAAATTTTTGGCGGAGTCTGCAAAATGCTTTAGGGACAAAACTTCAATTCAGTACTGCTTATCACCCTCAAACAGATGGACAAATAGAGAGAGTGATACAAACTCTGGAGGATATGCTAAGAGCCTGTATTATTGACTTTAGAGGAAGATGGGATGAGAACTTGCATTTGATAGAGTTTGCTTATAACAATAGCTTTCAGAAAAGTATAGGCATGGCCCCATATGAAGCGTTATATGGGAGAAGATGCAGAACCCCTATCTGTTGGGATGAGGTAGGTGAAAGAAGGTTGACAGGACCTGAATTGATACAAGATACCACTGAAGCCGTTGAAATTATCAGGAAAAGACTTAAGACAGCCCAGAGTAGACGAAAAGGCTATGCGGACAAGCGTAGAAGGCCCTTAGAGTTTAGTGTGGGGGATCACGTATTTCTTAAAGTATCCCCGTTAAAAGGAGTATCTCGTTTCGGAATGAAAGGAAAGTTAGGTCCCAAATTTGTTGGACCTTTTGAGATACTGGAAAGAATAAGAGATGCAGCTTATTGTTTGGCGCTGCCTCCTAATTTGGGAAATTTACATGATGTGTTTCATGTGTCGATGCTAAGAAAGTATCAGCCAGATCCTGGTCACATACTCGATCATGAAGCCATCAAAGTGGATGAGAAAGTGAGGTACATAGAAGAGCCTGTGCAAGTACTGTATCGAAAGGAACAAATTCTCAGGACTAAGAAGATTCCTTTGGTTAAAGTATTATGGCGACATCACGATATGGAGGAAGACACATGGGAGAGTAAAGATCAGATGAGGGAGAAATACCCCTACTTGTTTCAAGGGGCGTCAGTGATATCTAATTTCGAGGTCGAAATTTCCTAAGGATGGGAGAATTGTGGCATCCTAGAATTTCATAAAAACCCCTAAGAATGCCATGAGCTATAAATAGGTGATGGATGCGCCCTTATGATATTTTTTTTTTATAATCTTTTGATCCGTGATTTGTAATGAGATTTATGGCCAAGCCTTAATGGACATATCTTTGAGAAAGAAAGTCCTATCTTTGGCCACTTTCATCATAATTTGGAGATCATGAATTCATGGTTTCAAGAGTTTAGCCACCTAATTTGGTAATTTAATACTTTGTGACAAATAGGATTTTCTTTTTTGGTTAATTTTAAAGGGTTGTTTTCAGAATATATTTAAGTTTGGGGTTTAGGCCCAAGGGTGATGGGCCTGAAATGGGCCAAGAAGGCTGGCCCATAAGCCCATGAGGGGGCTGTCGTGCGAAGGAGAGAAGGGGGGGGATCCGGATGCATGCCTCCCCCATGTGTTTTATTTTTGTTGCCAAGTGGCACCCATGCATTGTAATGATGGGTAATGATGAGGGGAAAGAAAAATTCAGAGGGAAAGCAACCGGATTAAGGAAAGAAAGATGGGGAGGAGGTCGCACGGTGAGAGAGAGAGAGGAGAGTGTAACCGAGAGGAAGAAAGGAGAGGAAGGGAAGGAAGAAAGGAAGAAAAGAAGGAAGAAGAAGGAGAACCGTGCGTTGCCGTCCATTTGCTGCCGTGTGCTCGCCCTTTTCTCGATCTAGAGGCAAGTAGGATCCGTGATCTACTCTTGCATGTTCTATTTGTTGCATGTGTTGGCTTGAAATTGATTTTCGGAGCTAGGGAAGGTGAAATATGGAGGTGATGAGTGTAACACTCTAATACAAAGGGTTGTTCATGAGAAAAAAGGCTTAACCTAGGATGTTCTAGGGACTTGCATGTTAGGTTTTACTCGAAATTTGGCTTTGGTGTCTTCATGAAACATCTTCACCTATGTCTTGACTACAACATACTTAAATTTCGTGATTTTTGAAGGTCATTTACATATTAAATCGACTGTGATATGAAAACTGTGCAATCTGTGTGTTTCGGACTTGAAAATGTTGACATGCATGACATATACTATTCTGTAAAACTTTATTTTGGAGAAATGTTCTTCAAGAAACATCTTCATCTATGTCTTGACTACAACATACTTAAATTTCGTGATTTTTGAAGGTCATTTACATATTAAATCGACTGTGATATGAAAACTGTGCAATCTGTGTGTTTCAGACTTGAAAATGTTGACATGCATGACCTCTACTATTCTGTACAAATTTCTTTTGGAGAAATGTTCTTCAAGAAACATCTTCATCAATGTCTTGACTACAACATAATTAAAGTTCGTGATTTTTGAAGGTCATTTGCATATTAAATTGACTGTGATATGAAAACTGTGCAATCTGTGTGTTTCGGACTTGCAAATGTTGACATGAATGACCGATACTATTCTGTACAAATTTCTTTTGGAGAAATGTTATGCATATGATATCTTTATCTACGTCTTGACTATAACATAGTTAAATTTCGTGATTTTTTAAGGTCATTTGCCTATTTAATTGACTATGTTTTGAAAACTGTGTAATCTGTATATTTTCGAAATTTATGATATTGGAATGCATGGCCTATACTATGCTGTGATGCGTGATCTGTATGAATTATTGTGTGAATTATGAGACTTTGGATGATTATTCATGCAATGGTGTGATGGCTTTCATGCATTTCATATGACATTAAGGAAATGATGAATTTTCCATGATCACAAAGAAAGATTTCATTTAAACCATTTTGCATTAAAGGGCATTTTCCCAATGCATATTGTATGATTTCAAAAGAGTGATTTAAACCAACTGCATTGTAAATTTCAAATGTGAAATTGGAAAAGTGATGTATGAGAATATGGATGCCGTCGGAGGTGTGAACCGACGATGCCCCGGGAGTGTCGGGATGCCCGGAGGTGTGTGCCGGAGGTTCCTCGCGATGCCAAGTTAGTTGCGAGTGATAGAAATGCGGGATGAAATTACTGGTCCCGGGAAAGAAAACTATGGCAATTCAATCGAAAAACATGAGCTGAAACCGAATCATGCATGGTATAGTGACATGTATGCATGATGGCATAATGTAACATGTATGGGTGCATAGTGCTAGCTGCATATGGTATGGTGACATGTGTGCATGGTGATATATGCATATGGTATGGTAACATGTGTGCATGGTGATATATGCATATGGTATGGTGGCATGTGTGCATGGTGATATATGCACATGGTATGGTGGCATGTATGCACGATGATATGTGCACATGGTAAGGTGACATGTATGCATGATGATATGTGCACATGGTATAGCAACATGTATGTATGATTGCATAATGAAACATGTATGAGTACTAATGCATTGGTGGATTCGGCAGGTGACTTGGCGACCTATATGTACACATGGTTGCCTTGATGTAATATGCATGACCGAAAAGTGAGACATGATTGATATGTATGCATTATATGTACTCAATGTTGCCTTGATTGCTCTGTCTAATGCATTGAGTAGGGTAATGGGTCTTAAAATTGCTGAGTGGTTGTACTCACCCCTTTGGGGACTAACATTTCAGACTAGAGAAATGCCTCTCCCTCCAGTCTTTCGTGGCACTTTCTACGACATTCCCTCGGATGTGGAGGTAGAATGCATGGAACACATTTGTGTCACCATCCCCGGGTTGGTGTTTCTGCGAGTGCGGGTGCTGGTGATGTACGATGTGGATCTGGCTGGGGGCCCCGTCATCCAGGAGTTCCTGTCCGTCCATGTCTGACGTGACGGGGTGATGCTGGGGATGTTGCCGCCGCCACTGCCCGATGCACCTGGCTGGGTGTGATGGCCCGCGGGAGGAGAGGGAGCTGCCACTTTTTGGGGAGGGAGCCGACACTTGTAGATGGAAGGTCTTACACGTTTCGATATAGGGGGTCGATGATCTCTTTTGAGATGTAGCCAAGCATAGTGAAAAGTCTTGGTGTCCTTTTTGGTTAATACCGACCCAAGATGTCCATCCTGAAAAATGTAAATAAAAGTAGTTCAGCTTTATGTTTTTCTTTCAATGTGTAGTTGGTGTGCATTGTATCTTCGCTAAGAGAATGGAGGGATGGTGAGACTCGTCTCTAATTTTCGCTTGAGCTACGCTAAACTCCTTTAAAAAAAAAAAATGCCTGCAAACCTCAGTCCTTCTTCACAACTCCCCTTTTTATCAACGACGAGTAACTAGTATTGCAATAGGTAGAGCATTTGGTATATGTGGTGACCTCACTGGGTTTGGGGGTGCCACATGGTAGATTTCACTCGGTCAAATTTTCCATAAACGAAGACTTCTTGCTCGAAGCCCCATCGAATTAGCGCCATCTCACGCTGCCACTTCATCCACCAAAGCAGCCCAACGTTCGGCCCAACCTTCAACAGTAATTCAGGCCTAGCAATTATTTTCTTGTTCAGCCCATCAGTAGTCCAGTTCAGCCAGACTTGAAGTCAGCCCAAGAAGCCAGCGAAACTCGTTTAGTTCGGCCCAATTAAGTAGCCCAAGCCTGCGAGGTCAGTCGCTTCAAGCCCAGCCCATTTCAAAAACAAATCTCAAATTTGGGTTGAGATTTGTTGGGTCAAGTTTAGGCCCAGCCTGAGTGTCCGCCGACATCGCCGAAAATTCAAATTTCGGCCCGCCGTCGTGCCGTCGTCGTGGTGAACCGGTTTCCGCAATTAACCAATGAGTTTATACTCTAAACTCTTCTTAGTAAGCTAATGATGCTAAGGGGTGTTCAGATTTATTTAATTAGGAATTAGGTGCTTAGTTAGATTAAATTAGTGATTTAATTATTTAATTAAGAATGTTAGGTGGTTAGCATGGTTTAGCTAAGGCCTAATTAAATTGTATTATTTATCTAGAAGGGTTTGAGAATTTTCTGGGTCCGTATTAGTATTTAATTTAATAATTTTGGCCTAGGTTAGTATTTTTAGAAATTAAATTGAGTTAATTAATTAATTTTCGAAATTATTTATTTATTAATTATTTTTTCGGAAATTAAGCCGAGATAGCTGGTGACCGGAATTTCGTGCTGATTGCAATGGTGTGATTAATTTCTGCAATTGAGTGCTAATTTATGCAATTGAGTGCTTATTGGATTTTTGGTATTTAATTCCAAAAATTGTGGATTTCCAATATTTATTCAGAAAATCCCAGGTATCGGATTTTAACACCGAAAATGGTTTTATATACTATATAAAATAGTGGGATTTTCCCTTACCAAAAAAATAAAATAAAATAAAATAAAATAAAATACTGGGATTTTAAAAAAGGAAGAATGTCAATTTTTCTGGGTCGAGTTGACCATGTACCCACACATGACTATTTTCATGCGTATTCCTAATACAAAGAAAAATGCCAAGTTCACTATTTTAATTGAAGCATTTGAGTGCAATGCACGGTACCTTGGGCCATATTTTAGTGATCATGTGATGATTAAGAGAAATCGTCCCGGGCTGTTAAGCTGGACGTTATCCTCATATGGGATACCCCTAGACAAAGGGAAGCTGATCGCAGTAGATTCCGGACCTTATGCTCCTTCAGGAAAGCCGTCTGAAAGAGATGTGCTGTGCTCAATGGGGTGAGACAAAGCCTGGTAATGCCAAAAGACCGCCGAACTGAGAGTAAGCCGTGCTATATGCCAAGATCAAAACTAGGAACGCATGATGAATTGAGTTGAATGTGTTTGATTATGGGACAAAATTGTGTGACACGGTATGGGACGTGTCATAATGATTTGGCTCTATAATCAGGACCCCTATATTGATTTAAGAATTGAGTGTTGCATTCCCATTTAATTGATCTTGAATATTGCTCTGGTTTGTGATATGAACTGTGCTAACCTGCGGGGTGAAACTGAGGCGAGGTAAGTCCTCTATGCTAAATGCGTGATTGTGTGCTTAGGATGCTTCTTAGTGTCTTTCCCTCCTAGTCGAAGTTTAGAGCATAGGCTTGCTGAGATATTATCTCACTGGTTATTGTATAACCACTTTCAAGGTTATCGAGGGGAGGACCTGGAGCAGAGAAGAGGTGATCTGAAGTATGGGTCATATAGGAGCGCTTCTTTTGGAGAACAGCATTTTGTAGTCTTTTGACCATAGACTCTTGTACATGACTCAGCATATGTTTATAAAGGCATGTTTGTTTGTGAAATTATTGTTCTGCTTTTCTATCCTGAGATGGTTACTATCAGGGGATTTTTAATCTACTTCCGCATGTGCAATAAAGTAAAAAGGGTCGGCGACTAGTCCTGGGAAGTCGCAAAATTTTATCGACTAGAGAGGGATGGGCACGCGCTCGAGGATTGGGGCGTGACAATGGCTGGGCAAGGTCGTCGGCCCTTGTCGGCTAGTCGCCAGCAACCGGCCAAAAGGAAAAAAGAAAAAAAAAAAGAAAAAAAAGGAAAAATAAAATAAAAATATTAAGAAATTAAAAGAAAAAAAAAAATTACACAAGTTTACCAAACATGTTTCTATTCTTTTTCTATTCTAGAATTAGAAATTTTGTGCAGTTACCAAACGCGTTCTTCTGGTAAAAAATTATTCCTCGGAACAAAAATAGTTTTTTCTATTTTTGTTCCCTGGAATAATTTTTGAACAGAAATATTACCAAACGCACCATTAGCTTCTAACATTGTAATTTTCTATCGAGTGTACAGAGTGCCTTTTGACAAAGTATCTTCCGAACGATTATAAAAAAGGGATAAGTGCATTAGAAGTCCTAAAACTTATCATAAAAATGCAATTGAGTCTTACAACTTTCAAATCCTAAAACTTATCACGAAAATTCAATCAAGTCCTAAAACTTTCAAAAGGTTCAATAAAGTCCTAAAACTTGTCTCGAAAGTGCAACCAAGTCCTAAAATTTTCAAAAAGTGCAATCAATGGAAGGACTTAGATTGAACCATTTTGATAAGATTTAGGATTTGATTGCACTTTTTGAAAGTTTTAGGACTTAATTGCCTTTGTGACAAGTTTTAGAACTTAATTGCACATTTTGAAAGTTTTAGGACTCAATTGCATTTTCATGATCAGTTTTAGGACTTCCAATGCACTTATCTCTTATATAAATTATGCATGTTGCGGTCCAAACCATGGTCCGGTAGATTGCTAACATCTTTTCTGTTGAAAAGAAGTTCAATTTCCCAGAAGCAACCCCATAGTCTAAATCTAGAGAAAATGAATTAGAGTCAATCTCATCTTCCTGGTGCTTTTCTGCGCACATGACCAGATATTACATCCATTGTTATGCTTACCAAATTGCAGAACAAGGACTCCGGTGGTGCATACAGTCACGTTTGCTTTGTTCAGATGGAATTATATCATCACTTAGGGAAGCCAAAGGGAACACTAGAGGTTTCCTCAGAAGATATGGCAAACGAAATGGAGGTTTCTCGCTATGTCTTCTGTAGCATGAGAAAAAGCTCCGACCCCTGCTTGACAGTGAAATGGAAGATCTTCCTCTTCCCAAGGCAATTCCATAGTTGTCTCAGAATTGATCATTGTCCTAGAGAGAAAATATTGGATGCTTGAGTAGTGCCACATAGAATTTACAGTAGTCCAGTCATCAGTTGCCATGTGTACGCACAGCCCCAACTCTAACTTCATCAATCTCCTTTTTTGTGTCCTTGCCGCTCCCGTTAATCTCACTCTCATCTCTCTCACTTTCTCTTTCTTCTTCTTCCTTCTTCAAATCCCTAAATCGAATCACAACTTCAAATCTCTTGTCCTTTTTCGTTTCTTTCACGGCTAATTTTTTTTTTCCCTCATCTCTGGTTTACCGGCGGTTCAATCTCACCCTTGATAGATTGATGCCCTAGCTGCCGCACAATCCTCTGGCATCAAACAACTCGAACTGCTTACTAAGCTTTTGGATGTATTTTATATGGATGGTACCGCGGTTGTAGAATGTCTATTGTATTCAGAGACGCGTAAAACAGGAAAGTAAATATTTCTCTCGAAGATGTGTAAACGCATACAGACCCAAGAAAAACCTGTAAATGCATTTGAAGAAGCATCTTTATGCAGGAGAATAGCGCCCCCTCCTGAGACAGATACCAAGAAAGAAGAAGCACAAGAGAGGAGGTCAAGCTAGTAACTACATTCACTTGACACTCTCAGACTTGCTATTATTTTCACCCAGTTTGAGAAAAAACTTTACCTATGAGACTTGAGATCTTTAGAGTACAGAAGAATTCCAAGATGGGTTCCTTGGGAGAAAAGTGTCCTGCCCAAGCAAACAACCAATTAGTAGCATTGCCAAGCAACTCTACACATAGTGATTGAAAAACCGATTGCAGTAAGAGTAACCAATACAAGAAGATATGGATCCGAGTTCACTTATTATAAGTACAGAAAGGAACTAGGCAAAGACACAAGCATTTCTGTGGGTCCAATGAGTGATGATAGACGAATAAAATAGTAATTGAACTAGAACATTGGAATTGCTCAATTTCTTCGGAGCACTTAGCAACCCCAAAGTAACAACGGAAACCCGCCTCCATCGTCAGGGTAATTACATCGGACACCTGGTTGGCATAGCGTTCCATGAAGACCCACCTCCTTGTCTTCCGTCTCTAACCTCTATCGGGGCTGGTTCCGGACACTCTCCGGGCCCTCGCCAGAGGCTTCGCCGTCGGCAGTGGCGGCAGTCGCCGTCTGGTGAGCCGTGAAGAAAACGAAAAAGAGAGTCCGATGAAGTCAGAGTGGGCCAGCGTGTACACGTAACTGAGGAGTTTGACTACGATTGATCTTACGTGGCATTGATCAAGCAAACACGTGGCAATTATTATCATGCCGATCATCACTTTTTTCTATTTTTTCAGGTTCTTTTCTTTTGCGAAAAATAAAAATTCGTAAAAACTTTTTGATAAATATTATCCCTTGTATGTTTTGAATTAATTAACAATATTTTTTCATTATTGATAATAATTATATCTACACATTTTCGATGACTGTAAAAATATTTTTCCATCACGTATTTTTAAATTATTTATTTTTTACGAAATAAATAAAACCTTAATTTTTTTCCTATTTCTCTTTCTCCATCCTCTTTTCCTAATTTATCCTCGCTTACTTCCTTTTCCATATGTAGTATTTCTATTTTTTTTTTTCAATTTTTCTTCTTTCGCAATCTTAGAAAATAATAGGACAACGTATTCCTTGGGTGGAGCTATTTGCATAGGAGGAGTTGTGAGTGGGATCAAATTTTGTTTCTACTACAATTATTATTTTATTTTCATTAAGCTCCATTTATTTAGCAATAAATAAATAATTTAAAATTATTCTTTTAAAAATAATCACTTGTATCATTTAAACTAATTAGTTAATAATTATTATTATTTTTATCGACAACAAGTTATATGTAGATATTTTTTTCAGACGATGCAACTATTTAAAGTTTATTTATTTTTATAAGAGATACAAATAATCATTTTCAAATGTTTTTCAATTATTCATTTTTTGTGAAATAAACAAATATTAGTCAAGCTATGGCACATTCTCTTTCTTTTATGTATTATTATGGACTACAAAGGATTTTCAACAAAACAAGAAAGAATTTGATTTCATCCCAGTTTTCTAGAAATAATTTGAGCATCTAGTATATTGGAATGTGACTTTATAAAATGTAAATATATATAACTTTAAATTTTTTTGTACTCACCACATTGGGAAAAAAAGGCTCTGAAAAATTAAAGACACTCTTGACTTTCGAAAGAACACTCACCAAGAATTGAATTTCTAAGGAAAATAGAGAGGTGTAACATTAAAATTCCATCTATTTCTATTTTTCTAAAGATTAAGGAATATTAATTCAAAATTATTGGTGATACAATTTTTTTATTATTATTATACGGAACAGATAATTTAGCCCAAACAAAAAAGTGTCCCACTCGAAAAATATGAACAAATCGATCAAAAAAAGGTGACAAAGATTATAAAAAAAAAGAAAAAAGAAAGGCTTATTATCCTGTATCAATGCCGTCTTTTTTTCTTTATATTGTGTAATTTTTTGCAAAGTAACTACCAATGTTTTTTCTATGAACTTTATTATATACATCTAAAAATCTTTCTTTTGTTAAACTAAATCAAAAAATAAAATTCCAACTTTTTAAAATCCCGTCCTACTAAATGATGTAGATAATGTAACAAAAAGAAGAAGCTTTGGGGAACTATCTCCAACTCATTATTATAATCATTAAAGAGCTCGTGGTGTTAGAGTTTCTATAGGAAACCAATCTTCGATCTTGAATCTTGAAATTATTTCCTATTTTACTAATCTTAACCTGACTCGAATTAGGAAAAACTCTCACTCCTCAGTGCATTCTCAAAACTTGACTACAAAGCCATCCCAATTCCAACGGTAAACCAACCATATATTTCCCTCTCTATGCCTCCGAGTCCTTGTCGTCCTCTGTCTTTCTACTCCCTCTCCAACGTTGTGTGTCTCTCTTGAATTTCTCTGTACCCTGTTACCCCTCTGTTGTTCTCGCGAAGCACTTTCCTGTTTCTTTCGCCACGAACCCATGGAGCTCGTCGATTCCTTGGCACCCAAAACGGCAACCATGTGCGACGTCCTGAGAGGCGATGTCCACTCGCCATTGTCGATGGACTCTTCGTCGTCGCGCGTTTCTTATCTGCAGGATCACGAGAAGGAAAAACCCATTGGCGACCACCTGAGAAGCGAGGTCCACTCGCTGGCGTCGATGGGCTCTTCGTCATGCCCTTCTTATCTGCAAGATCAGGAGAAGAATGGCGACGGAGGGGCCACAGGTATTTCATCTGCAGGAGTGGTGGTGTCTCGCGAGCTCTTCCTCCTCGCGCCTGATCAGAACACGAAGGAAGTCGGCCACCCTCGTCAAGAGATCGTTCCTGCCCAACTGAAGCGAAAATCCACGGCCTCACTTGCCAATGCCGAATCCTCAATTGTGGAGAAGAAGGCGAAGTGCGAAAGAACGCAGAAGGGAAAGAAAGAGGCCTCAGGATGTGATGCCGAGGAAGTTTCCACAGAGTTGACGCTGCTCTTCGACCCTTACAAGATCAAGAAGAGGCTCACGCAAAGCGATCTCGGCCACATGTCGAGGCTCTTGGTCGGGCGGGACTTTGTGAAGAGCCACTTTCTCCGATGGATGAACGAGGAGACGGTGAGGTAAGTCGAGAGCGGCAAGGGGGCTGACGTCATCGTGAGGAACATGGACACGTGCTCTGAGCATCGACTTGTGTTCGTGTTCTGGGCGTCGTCTGGGTCGTACGTCCTCAAGGGGGGTTGGATCAAGGAGTTTGTGAAACGGAGGGGGTTGGCGTTTTGCGATGAGGTTGGGATATATTGGGAGCCTATTGCTAGCAAGTTCCACTTTAGCCTTCTTCACAAGGTAAATTAGACATAATCTTGAACTAGTATTGCCGTTGTTCAGTGACAGACAGAATTTTTGACCTGTGGAAAGGATATAGTGATGGAATTCTATTGTACGCAATCGAAACATCTTTGCTTTCCCCCAGAAATTCAATTCACGCTTCTTTTGAAGCCAGGTTCTATATCTTTAAATTTTCTCTTGTGAAGTTTTCAGTATGGTGATATCTTTAGATGGGGAAAGTTGACTATTGTAAATTGGCAACATTTGACTTTCTTAAACTTTTCTGAACACAAATTTCAAATGATCCTTTTTAACTCAGCCTTCTTATAGATGAGTGTGCAAATTGCAATGCTGTTAATAGTTCAATACATGCCCACGTATTTTGCGCTTTCACCTCAACAGTGAATGCATAAACTGGTTTTAGTTACTGTTTCATCAAGATGTTTCTACTAAACTCTCCAAATCAATAGCTCAGATAATTTGCCATATGTGACTCCATGTGCAATGATGCAGAGATGTTCAGCTAGTTAGTTTGTGTAGCTTTTGTCCAACACATCCCGCATAGCATATCCAAAGGGGCCAGAGTTAACTTCTGTCGCTTTCTCCAGCTTTGACCTTGGACACCCGTTTGAAGAACTTCTCATTCCCTGCTTGCACAGCTTAATTGTCTGCTAAATTTCAAGTATCTGGCGTGTCCTCGTTTGATCATAATGAAAAGTCACCTGGTCCTAAAGATCCAAACTATTGTCTTACACTTCAAATCCTCTGCATAAATGTCTCTTTCTGGAAATTATGATTTTCAAAAACTTACAACAGATCAGAAGAAGCTGGTGCATATTTTGGCGTATTGATAAGGGAGTGATGAGGCTTTTAAGCCAGCTACCTCAGAAAAGAGCAGCTTTCACTCAGCAATTTACAAGCTGCCCCAATTTGCTCCCACACTAGATCCTTTTCCATTGTCTTGCACATTGTATGCTAATCCTGCAATAATTATCACCAGTCACTATTCCCTTTGAATTCAGTGAACCGTTGGGATTGTCAAGCTTAGCCGTTCTAGCAATTTAGCTTCTGAGATCAATAGTTTTCTGGGAAGTGTACAGAGTGCCTCTTGACAAGGTACCTTGAATGACTATAAACTCATGGTTGGTTACAAGAAGTTCAATTTTCAGGAAGCAATCCCAGTCTCTCAATCCAGAGAAAGTGAATTAGAGTGGATTTCATCTTCCTAATGTTTTTTCATGTGCGAAAATGTTTTGTGTCAATTGGCCTTTTCTTCTGTTTTGAGAGGAGTGATCCTGGTTTTTGAGAGGTGTGAAAAGAGAAAAGCATATTTTCTCTCTCTTTCACGCAAACTAATCCCAAATCTTATCTTAGTTACATCAACCAGCAATCACTAATCACAAGGCATGACAAAGAGGAGGAAAACGGGTCTAGGATGTACCGAGTCTCTTTTCAAAACACGATTTAATGAAGTCAGAAGCTGCAACAAGAGCTTCTATCTAAAGAAAGTAGCAGTATGCTTTACATCTAGCTCCGTTGATTAGTTCAGTCACGATTAAGGAAAGAATTCCATACTGTCAAATTAAATCAGAATGTATGCTTCGATAGACAATATAATATTCAAATGCATAAACCATTGGCAGAGATTAACTTCATTATTACCTTGACCAAACTGCAAAAGGAGGACTTTGCTGTATCATGAAATCGCCTTTGCTTTGTCCAGATGGAGGAGGTATATCATCACTTAGGGAGCCAAAGGGAACACTAGAGGTTTCCTCAGAAGATATGGCAAACAGTCTGGAGATTCCTTGCTATGTCCCTTGTTTCTGTACAGATCCCTTCACTCTCTCTCTCTCTCGTCTCTCTCACTTTCTCTTCTTCTCCCTTCTTCAAACTCGGCTCTCTCCTCCTTTTTCGTTTCTTCACAGCTACCTTTAGCTCATCTCTGGTCTACCGGCGGTTCAATCTTGCCCTTGATACCCTCTCTGCCGTGCGCTATGAGTCTCTTCCATTTCATGTATGGCATCACCACTCCATTTGGCAGCATTCACTAATCGATCCTTTGGCATACAGACCCAATAAGAACCTGTAAATGCATTACCGAAAGAAGCATCTTTATGCAGGGGAACCATGCCCTACCGAGACAGATACCGAGAAAGGAGGAGTAAAAGACGGCAGTTCAAGCTAGCAGTTTCATCCACTTGACAATCTCAGACTCGCCATTATTTTCACCCAGTTTGAGAAATAAACTTTACCTATGGGACTTGGGATCTTTAGAGTACAGTAGAGTTGCAAAATGGGTTCCTCGGAAGAAAAAGCGTCCTGCCCAAGCAAACAAACAATCAGTAGCATTTCCACGAACTCTATTCAAAGTGATTGAAAAAGCGAGTGCAGTAAGAGTAACCAATCCAAGAACATATCGATCCGAGTACGGGGAAAAATCTAGGAAAAGAAACAGTACACACAAAGCCAATTCCATGGTGTCCAGCAAGAATGAGTTATGACAGACGACCAAAACAGAAACAGAACCAGAAGCATCGAATTGCTCTGTAATTACACTAAACGCCACAAAATGGGTCACTGATGATAGATATAAAACGGCTTTCAACGATTTTGGAGGCACAGTATGATCAACAATCACCCTGAGAGATTGGTCACTACGATTATAGGATGGGAGCAGAAGAACCAAGCACTAAAGAGGTTCAGAAAATAAAATAAATAAAAAATCAAAGTGGGAAAATAGCTGGGTGCACAAAGTGTGATTCTGGTGAAGCAGATCGAAAAAGTTCAATGTATTCTTGATCCAGAGTGCCTATGCGTACACAATAGAGAGCTAATGCGAAACTAGAGAGTAGTGGTTAGAGGCCCCCATGCAGTCATTTTTTTCTGTTTTCAATGACATTCTGCTCTTTACACAAGTTACAGTGAGACGAAAGCAATAAAGAATTATCGATTCATTACTTCGCCATGATTTCGTGATATATGCTAATTTGATTGCAAAGAGTTACATGATCTTATATCGATTATGAAAAGGGTTAGTGGCCAGTTTATAAATGTAAGTGAAATGGTCATTTTTTTTAGCATAATCTTAATATATATTTTCTTAAGTGTCCACACTTGCTTAAATTTGAAATGGTTACGATTCAATTTTATGAAATATTTCTTGTTCTTCTTTTTCTCGTGCCAATTACTTATTTTATTTAACAATCTATTTTTTATTGAGAAATCTTTAATTGTGGCAAGATATCTTTTTGTGAAGTATGCATGCAATATGTGAATCAGTTTCTTTTTGGCTTTCAATTCTATCATTCTGGCACCTAGTCCTTCAAAAGACGTTCGTTTTCTGATAATGGAGTTGCATTTGCTGGACCTTTTGATTCATAGGAACCCTCGTCAACTTCTAACAAACGAAGTGTTTGCCGGGAAGTTCATCATACACTTTGCTAAAAAAGTAAATACACTAACATTGGTATATACTATATATGAAGGAAGGGGTTGAATGTCAATAATAAAAAAACAAATGAAGAAGACTAAATCGATTCATCGCAGAGGAGAAATTAGGGTTCAAATTTTCATACGTGTAAAAATACACAAAAAAAAGGAAAGAAAAAAAGCAAGATAATGACCGAAGAATAGATAATTGGACGAAATAATAAGCAAACCAACAAAATAAAAAGGGGATCAATTCGGAAGCCCATTTAAAAATTTACATTAGCTCATCCTTTAAGCCCATTTTGCATCACCTAGGCCCAATAAGCTAAGCCCATGAAAATTAGCTCTTTTTTTTTGGAATAAATGCATTGAAAATCCTAAAACTTGTTATAAAAGTGTAATGAGTTCTAAAATTTTCAAAAAATACAAATAAGTCTTAAAATTTGTTACAAAAATGTAATCAAGTCCTAAAATTTTCAAAAATATAACTATATTCTAAAACTTTCAAAAAACACAATTAATTAAATAAAAGGGCTTGTCAAAAAGTCCTAAAATTCCAAATTAATTAAATCAAGTCCTTTTATTGATAGAAATTTATGCCATCAAATCCTAAATTTTTTTTAAAAAATTATTAATAAAAAGACTTGATTTAATCAATTTGATAAATTTTAGGATTTGATTGTACTTTTGAAAATTTTAGACCGCATTGCACTTTTTAAAAGTTTTAGAACTTATTTTACTTTTTTAAAAATTTTAAAACTCAATTGTACTTTTATAATAAATTTTATAACTTATTTATACTTTTAAAAAATTTAAGATTAAATTATATTTTTATGATAAATTTTAAGATTCATAATGCACACATCTCTTTTCTTTTCGTACGGAAAGCTTCAATCGAAGCGAGTGAGATGGCGGGCGGGCAAAAGCGAAATTCTAGAAGATTTCACAACAACAGACCCCACGGCTTGACCCGAGAAAATCTCTCTCCGTATCGTAACCGCTCCCTCCCTCCCTCCGATGAGAAAACATCGACGCTCTCTCTCTCTCTATAAAGAAGGAAGAGAAAGCGCGCACTCCGCCCGAGGAAGAAGCGGAGGCCGGCGAGCTCCGATCGGCCGGCTGGCGACGCCACCCGCCGCCCGTTCCCGTGCGGCGGCGGCGCCACCGGACCACCGCCGCGGGCACGCGCTCTTCCTCAATCGGCGGAGGAGGACGACGGAACCAGCGCGCGCGTTTTTCCTCTCTGGATTTACGATCTCGCCGGCACCGCCTTCTTCTTCTCCTCTTCGAGCATCTTCGTCTCAGCTTCTTTACATCTCTGGAGCTTCGAAAAGTTGATCGTCTCGATTTGCTTTTTCCACAGGTGACGACTTCGCCGGCGGCGCTCTACCTCCGATCGCCATCACTTCGAGTTCCTCTTCACCGGCACCAGTCTTCGGTCGTGACGCTCTCGGAGGTGCGCTGGCCGCCCCCTGTTTTTCAGTAAGTGAGCTCGAAGAAATGTCAACTTGCTTGTTTTTCCTTTACTGGCTCCAATCTTCAGTGTCATTGTCTCTGACGAGTTCTCCCTACGATTCCATCGTCATTCAAGGCCCTCTGTTGTTTTTCTTCAAGGTATTGCTTATACTTCGTTTCTGTCGCTTTGCACGTGAGACTGAGACCGAGAACTCTAGAGTGAACGCAGCATCTTATTGAGGATATGTTATTGATTTGAGCCTGCTTGAATGATGATGTTGTGGTCGTGTGATTTTAAGTTGCTGCTTCGTCCGAGATGCCTGTCATATGTTTTGGCGAAATGCCTAGATGAAGTTGATACATGTAGTCGACCTTATCCTTGATAAGTTCACTCTGATTTGTTTGAAATTCAGTTTAAGTCAAGGAATGCAATTCAGTGACGAGAAAAAAAAAAAAGGAAGTAGAGTTGGTGTGTGTATCAGCTGCATCATTAATTTAATGAAAAAATTAGTAAGAGTAGAACGTTCATTGGCCAAAGAAGGGCCACCTCTTGAAGGAATGAGTCGAGCAAAGGTCCACTCTATCTTCAAACTCGCCTTTGGAAGAGGGGAAGATGCAAGATTTGAGGTGATCAAACCTAGATATTTGACAAAACTTGAGAAAGGAATGCCTGGATCTAAGGCAATTAGAGACTTTTGGCTCGAATTATGTTGAATTATCTTATCCCAAGATATCTAGGGAGAATTAAGTGGCCATAAATAGGTCCAGATAGAAAAAAGATACCGTGGGTTTATTCTTTTATTCGTTGCTTTGTACACCATAGTCTAAATGAGGAAATGGGATAAGATAGCTACCTAGTTTGTTTTGATCAATTGTGGAACTATACACTTCCCTTAGCCTAAATTCAATCCCACGGGCTCAACCATTAATGTCGTTTGCTGTCCTAAGACCATTCAATACCAGCTGTTCACAAGTTTGATCTTTGGTATCACCCCCAAAAAAGAAAGCCAAAATCAAGATGTCTTTGGGGGTATGTATGATTGTCAAGGAGAGATATTTCCATCTAATTGTGAGAAATTTCAATCGGTCTTGGATTTTGATTCCTGCTCGATACCATCACTAGTAGTCGAATCACAAATGATTAATTCATCATGAATAATCTTTTATAACTCAACGAGCATGGTATTAGAGACCAACAATACTATCATAGTCTTTCTGAAACAATTACAACTTCATCATAATGAACACCCACATTAATCAAGTAGATACTAAGCCAAGGATAATTTTGTAATCATCATAATATCACAAGGAGTTTCCCCAACAACTTCTTTAACGTCACATTGAGTTTGAGGGGATGTTAGAGATATTTTAGATAATTCATTAAATTTTACTTATCTTACTTAAATTGCATATTCTATCGTTATATTACCTTAAATAATCATCTAATAAAAATTTTAGATAGGCTCGCGTACTTTTCATTATTCCATATAGTAATATACAGAGGAATACACAAAACTTATAAAATTCTTTCTTCCGCATTATTTCTTGACACATGGTCTAATTTTTTTTTTAATTGAATTTGAGGGTTAGACTTGGTCAGGCAAGCAAGAATTAACTTCTAGTAGACTGTGAAAGAGCAAGGAAACTTCTTTCTGACTTCATTCCAAATGAACACCCTCGATGAAGTAGCATGAAAGACGAGCAAGATGTAATCTCATGAAGAAAAAATCAAGAACATAAGTTGGTAATCAAATTGGCTTATCAAACATAAATCATGGCAAAAGAATTGTGTTTTCTTCTTCAGGCGTGAGCCAGAAAGCATCCCCAGCACTACTGATAATTCCTTGTTACTGTTTTTTCTAATCGCGTGGATTTGTCTCTATGTATACAATTAGAATCCTAGCACGGCTCACGTGAACCAAACCAATCTGAGGCGTAACAATGTGAGATCATGCACTTTGTTCTCTCCTCATGCACCAAATTGCAAAATTTTTCATCCCCTTTTGTGATCTGAGAAAGATCATTCGGCACGAGAACCATCGCTTCGAAGCCTTCTTTTCTCGATAGGCTCATGCGGCCCAATCAGCCACGTGGAATCCATTTCTCTTGTGCAGAACGACAAGGTGACATTGGTAAAGCTCTGTCCTGAGAGATCTGCAATTATCAACTGTGTCTTGTCCTTGACAATTCACTTGTTCAACATCGGTCAGAGCATTAACTAGAGCTAAACAATATGGCCCTCGTTCATGTCTTTGGGATGGGTGAACTCGATGGTCTCGGGTGGGCCGTGAGGCTCTTACCCAAGCCCAAATGGCCTCAAACAAGTTGATTGAGCCCACACATGAGATACAGATTTGGGCCAAGCCCATGCATTTGTGAGTGGACCTAGGCAGTTTGATCTATTTTCAAACAAGCTTAATGGGGAATTTCTAGAGTATTGGTGATTTGGCATCTCTTGAATACTTGGACCTTTCCAAGAACCAACTCACTTGAGCACTTTTTCAAGCGACACATTTAAGGGGAGTTCGGGCTTATGTGAAAGATCACTATCAAAAGTATGCCTTGAGATGCTCAACCTCTTTTATTACCATTGTCTTCAGCCAAGAGGATGCTACAACAGAGCATGGTAGCTAGCTTGAGTGGAAGACAATGAGGATAGGTTTTGCATATGAAATCATATTGGGATTTTCATAGCATACATTTTGTGTGAAATTGAAAGACCCAAATAGCTTAAAGGAATTGTGAGAAGGACGGAGATTAGGCAAGCCAAATGGATGAGGAAGCCAAAACGGAAGGCCATTGGATTTCATGAGCTACAAGATTGTTGAGGGGATGTCAATTGAAACTATGCACCATTTGTTTTTTTGTTTTTTGGCGTAAGAACTATGCACCATGAAAGGGGTTTCCTCCATATTGATGATCCGGCTCCTATTAATGAACATGGGCGTCTATAATTTGTTTGGGATTTAATATTGCATCTACAATTTAAGTCGTGTATTGAACTTTGTGTATACTAGGTCAGAGGAGTCATGGGAGGCGCTTTACACAAGACAGTTCCACTAAGATCTCTCTCTCTCTCTCAAGATTGTTGAGGGGATGTCAATTAAAACTATGCACCATTTTATTTTATTTTTTGGTGTAAGAACTATGCACCATGAAAGGGGTTTCCTCCATATTGATGATCTGGCTCCTATTAATGAACATGGGCATCTATAATTTGTTTGGAATTTAATATTGCATCTACAATTTAAGTCGTGTATTGAACTTTGTGTATACTAGGTTAGAGGAGTCACGAGAGGCACTTTACACAAGACGGTTCCATTAAGATCTCTCTCTCTCTCTCTCTCTCTCTCTCTCTCAATAAGTTGAAGGATTGTTAGTCAAAAAAAAGAAAAGGCTGGAAAATTGGTCCATGACCTTACCCTTACGATAGGTTAGAAATTTTTAGACATCACCAATAAATGCCATGACTTCCATGAACCATTGAACACGTATTGACCCAAAAGTCAACACATATAAAACTCCAAAAGACCTTGACTCCTTGATGGATGTGTTCAAGTTCCTTCCATACATGCACACTTGTTACATTCTTCTTTTTTTTTTTTTTTTTTAAACTTTTCTTTTGGCTGATATAGCTTCAAAAAAAGAAAAGGCTGGAAAATTGGTCCATGACCTTGCTCTTACGATAGGTTAGAAATTTTTAGACATCACCAATAAAGGCCATGACTTCCATGAACCATTGAACACATACTAACCCAAAAGTCAACACATATAAAACTCCAAAAGACCTTGACTCCTTGATGGACGTGTTCAAGTTCCTTCCATACATGCACACTTGTTACATTCTTTTTTTTTTTTTTTTTAACTTTTCTTTTGGCTGATATAGAGTTGGCTGATATAGCTTGTTTAAATTCTCTCTCTCTCTCTCTCTCTCTCTCTCTCTCTCCGTGACCTTACCCTTACAATAGGTTAGAAATTTTTAGACATCACCAATAAAGGCCATGACTTCCATGAACCATTGAACACGCACTGACCCAAAAGTCAACACATATAAAACTCCAAAAGACCTTGACTCCTTGATGGATGTGTTCAAGTTCCTTCCATACATACACACTTGTTACATTCTTTTTTCTTTTTTTCTTTTTTTAACTTTTCTTTTGGCTAATATAGCTTGTTTAAATTCTCATTGAATCCTAAAACCAATCACTCAAATTACATTGGCATGAAATTAGTGCCATAACTTTTAAAAACCAATCACTCGAATTACATTGGCAATTTTTCTTACTTGAAAATCTAACGTAGCATTAATGTAATACTAAATCTTCCAACATTTGGTTTAGAAACTTTAGTGCCCGATACCCATGCATCGGTCCTTGAAGGCGTGGCCTAGGTCCACAGAGGTTGGGGTGGGACCTAGTGTCCGTGCCTAGGTACATGGCTCCTACGCTCTAGTCACTAGCGCTAGGATGCAAGACGTCGATGCTCATGCCTTGCTCTCCAGCGGCCATGCCTTAGTACCTAGCTCACATGTCTAAGTCATTGGACCCCAGGCTTAGGTTTGGGCTCATACATGCATGTGTACAATTTCCATCTACACAAGCATACCAATTTAATTTTTTTTTTAAATAAAAATGCTTGTTTGGATTCTAATTAAATCATAAAACTAAAAATCAGAGATTTGCATGAGAAATATGTTTTGCTTGCTCGAAAATGAGTGGCATAATTTTTTGAAAACCAATCAATCAAGTTAATCAACCATATCCTTGCTTGAAAATCCATCGTGGCATTAATTTAATATTAAATTACCCAACGTGGCTCGTAGGAAATTAATGCGGTGTAGGATTTGTCGGTGAAAAACTCACCAATGTAATTTAATGATTTGCTTTTGAAAGTCGAATTTTATTGAGATACAAAACTGCGAAATTCAAGTGATGTCATGACACCCTACTTGAGATTTTATTCGCATGAATAGCCATTGCTGATTTTATTTTGTATGGTGTTCGATCGATACAATGTGAATTTGTGGATTGACCTTCATAAGGGTAATTGACTTGTTATCACAACTCCGAACACCTTGACATCTTGTTCAAAACAAGTTATTAATTATTATTTTTTACATTAACAGAGTATCAAGATTGTTCAACTTAAACGAATGTCACAAATACACACGATTTACCTATTCACGTGCATCAAGTAAAGCTCCCTCCACAGGGTGGCTAGGGAGGTTAATCTGAACGTGAGACATCATGAACGAATCTACCATGTCTATATTAAATGTTTAATACTCGGCTGATAATTCAATGTTATTATTTGAATTTAGATGGAAGTTGTCACGAAATTATTTTGATGAGAAAGTCCTCTTTAGAACGATAATTTTTTAGATGAAAAATGCCAAAGGTTGAACTATTCCACGTATTCTTATTGGCCCAGCTCTGTCAAAATCTAATTGGCGCATCAATATTTTCACGGTCTTCTTAGTAGCTAAATTGACTAAGTGCAATCTCAATACAGAAGAAGAAATTAATATCTGGGATAAATTTCACGGTTCAGGGTACTTTTTGATAGAAACTCCTTCCTGTCTCGTAGAGACCCAAGTGTAATCAATTTAGGATTGATTTAACGGACCTAGATCGTCCATTTAAGGAGGAATATAGTATTGTAGTGCAATCATAACATACAATCTTAGTCTATATTTAGTTTCATGTAACTTTATGGCAATAGTGAATAATTTCGAAGTTACCATGCAATCTCTAGTCAGCATGTGATTTTATAGTAGCCCAAAATTTTCAAGACAAGTGTTCATGAGATCGTTATAGGGGATTTTGGAAGTCTAATTGAGGGGAGGCTTACACAACTACAACTAGTTGTACAAAAATCCAATCCAATAATTTACTTATTTTATGTCAAACAACTTGAATTAGTGTTCTGGACATAGTAACAAAGTAATGGCGAGAGTAGCACGTGACTTTTCCTGCCAAGACTTTCATTAATTATTTCTTCAACTAGTCGGTGCGAGTCTGAAAATTTTTTTTCCCTTTTTTTTTATATACATGAAGGAAGGCCGCAGGTGACATCCAGGAAATAGAGCTTAGTAACAATGTAATAATAAAATATATTTCGGAGACCACGTCCGAGGACGATGACTTCCATCAGTTCTTTCCTATTTAGTGCGATCCGTGTGGCCCTTCTTTTAAGCTTATGAAGGAAGGCTGCAAGTGACTTCCAGGCAAAGGATTATTTCCTCAACTGAGCGATCTCACTCTGTTTGCGTGGGGGCTTTTAGGCCAAGGAGCAAACGGGAAAAGGTAAGGAAAGTTTCATTAGATGTTTGCGTGGGGAAGAGCTTCATTTTTTAGTTGGACCGTTGTTTCCAAGACCAAAGAGACTTGCCTATTTGTAGGCTCGTTTCGACTGCCGTTCTTCAGTTAATTTCTCTGAACATTGTCTCTGCTTGTTCTTTTTGCATGCTGAACATTTTATTAGCCATTATTTTTAACTATCACAAATTAAGCTAGAGATCGCCAACTACAACTACCGACTAGAGACTTGAATCTTACAGAAGTCTAGCAGTTTCTAGAAATTTGATCAAGATGTCCACAGCTTTATCAAGTTGTTTCAAGGATCAGACTCAAGACTTCCCGAGTCACCCCGCAGACTCGATTATGAGATCAATAACTCCATCGTCCTCTCGGAATGAACAGAAATAGTGAGGCAGAAGAGACAGCGGCACCTGTGGCGACAGCAGCTCCGGCAAGTGGCAGTCATGATGGTGGATTGGAGAGGGGGCTGATGGCGGTGGCAACGACAGCTCTGATGAGCAATAGCCATGATGGCAGATTGGGGAGGACCCACGAGGTATTCCTGAGTTTTAGAGGGCTTGACACCCGTTTAACCATTGTTGATTCTCTCTACAAAGCCATTGAACGTGCAGCAATCCGTGTTTTCAAAGACGACGAAGAGCTCCGAGTCAGTAAAGAGATTGAAGGCAGTCTTATGCAAGCGATCAATGAATCCAGAATTTACATCCCGATTTTCTCCAAAAACTACGCTTCAAGTAAGTGGTGCCTCCGTGAGCTCGCGCGCATAGTGAAGTTATCGAGAGATGACACTGAGAAAGTGATACTCCCTATATTCTACGGCGTGGATGTGGATGATGTTAAGCTTAAGACCGAGTTATATAGGACAGCCCTCCAAAATCATGAGAGTGACTCTGGGAAGGATATGGCAAAGCAATGGGAGGAGGCTTTAAGAGAGGTTGCTAGAATTAAAGGATGGAATCTAAAAGATTATGGGTATTGTTAGCTTCTTCCGTTAAGTTTATTTTCATTTCGTCAATTTTGAGATTATATTCTTTGATACTTTTGCCAGAATAATAACTTTCAGTTTGCCGCTGTCGAATCTTATGTGATGTATGGTTGGATCGGCCGCAGTGAGGGAGGCAGAAATTTTGCTCAGGGAGCAAGGTTTCTTGTACAAATTGACTTTTCAATTTTAATCCCAAGTTTTGGTAACAATAGTCTCAAGGTATATCAACTTAATTAATTAATCATTAATGCAAAAAAAAAATTATGAAAATCTAAGAGTTGATGAAATAATAAGACAACATATGTGTGAAAAATAAAAATAAAAATCTCTCAACTTCGCAGCTCACTTTTTGGCTTGCAAAATGCTTTTAAAAAAACTTTGGTCATCTCTCTTGCTTTGGCCTATTCACAGCCCCAGATCGTATTAAGGGCACCACGGGGTGTGGATTTCCTTTGCCTTGTGACCATCCTAGTTTTAAAGTTGTCAACTTTTATATGAAAGTACTAACCTTAATTTGTGTCTTACCAACTTCTTTTCGATTATTTTTCAAACTAATTTTAGATTACCAGCGTTTATTTGAGTCTTTTACTAAGCTTAATTGATTGTTTGCCAATTTACATATTTTATAGAACCTACCATCTCTTATTTGAATTGTGTACTTCACATTTCAAAATTACCAATACTTGAAACAAATTAATTACCCTAATATGAGTTTCGTACTAATGAATCTCTGATTAAGTTACTAGCTAATTCAAGTTACCCATTCCTATGTGAACCACTTATCAATATTTATTTTTTTATTGAAAATTCCACCTTTTGTGACAAACTTTTGTTATCAACGGACCCACTTTTATTAGCATAGTTCACAAACATTCTGAGGTTGGGAACTCAATTATCAAATTACAAAGCATGTAATTTGAGTTACTTACCAACTTATTCTGATTAAATTACCAACAAATTTAATGCGACTGATGAAATTGCTAAGTTAAACCAGTTGGTAGCTTATTCAAAAAAATGATTGTTGGCAACTCAAATGAAAGCTGATAAATACTCTGAAAGTGTTCCTCATATTTTCGGTTACTACCCTATTACTCGGGTACATTAAGAAAATTGCTTTTGAGCTTTTATTCTTGTTTTTTAAATTCCAGGTAACTGCCTGGTGAGAAAATCTTTTTCTTTTATGTCAATCTTCAAACTCATCCTTAGTGGCTGAAGAGATAAAAAAGACCGGGTTCACCGAGGAATTCTAGTCAAAGCCCAATTAGACCTTCGTCATGAAATAACCTTTTTCCTACCATTTAACGGACCAAAGAATCCTGACGGGAGCTGCTTTCTTTTTCTTTTTTCTTTTTTTGGTGGCAAACGGCTCGTAGCAGGAATGATCACTCATTTCATGCTGGTTCCTTTCAAAGTCAATTACTTTGAATTTGATGATAACCATCTAGTGACACGTTATGCAGGCATAGATTCCATATGTGATTTTTTTAATTTGACATGATTGCATGTTATGTATGTGGCAGCCTATATAAACTTACAAACCTCATGGTGGAAGAGGTTTCAAATTTGCTATGGACAAGACGGAGGGACATGTCTAATCATTTGGTGGGGATTAAAGATCGAATGGATCACATTATGAAGCTATTAGATGTAGGAGCTTTTGATGTACGATTTATTGTGATTCATGGTATGGGAGGCATTGGAAAAACGACACTAGCCGAGGCCGTCTTCAAGCAAATCTACCCTCAATTTCGGGATCATTGTTGTTTTCTTAAAGATGTTCGAATTCATGATATAATAGGCTTACAAAAGAAATTGCTATTTGACATTCTCAATCTTAGTTGCACAAACCCCTTCTTCATTGATGAAGTGATCAAGACAAGGTTTCTTGGCAAGAAAGTCCTCATTGTTCTTGATGACATCGACAACTGGGACCAAATCATGAGACTTGCAGGTGAGCCCAACTGGTTTGGTGGGGGTAGTAGAATCATCATAACAACAAGGAATATTGAATTCCTGGTAAAGGAAGGTGAGGATGACAATCTCCCAATCTCTAATAGCGGACAATTTTCATTCTATGATATGCTGGAGATGAATTCACATGATGCTCTTCAACTTTTCTGTGTGCGTGCCTTGGGACATGCCAAGCCTCTGCCTAGTTGCATGGATATCACAAAAAAGCTAATCAATGCACTAGGAGGACTTCCATTGGCTCTCAATGTCGTAGGTTCCACGCTTCGTGGAAAATGCCGAAGAACATGGGAAGACACCCTATGTAAGTTAAAGAAGGTGATGAATGAGGATGTCAAGAAGAAGTTGATGATAAGCTATGAAGCATTGGGAACTAATCAACAGCAAATTTTTCTTGATATCGCATGTTTCTGCTTCAACAAAGAGAAAACAACTGCAGTTAAATATTGGGATGCGATTTTTGGGTATCCGACCGAAATTGAGGTCAATAGCCTCAAACGTATGTCTCTGATAAAAATATCGAACGATAATAAACTATGGATGCACGGCCAACTTAGAGACCTTGGAAGGAGTATCATCCATCCAGAAAGTGGCGAAATCCATATGAAGGGTAGCAGATTGTGGTCTCCCAAGGATGCCTTTCGTGTAGTGCAGACAAAAATGGTAATCTTTACCTCTAAATGTTTTCCAGTGCATCCATTAGTGTCACCACCTTTTTATCTAATTTTAAGTCAAAGTGACATATGTACTCACTGGTTGCTACTTTTGTTTTCCAGGGAACCAAAGACATAGTGGCGCTCAATCTTGGTACACCCGACCCCAATAAGACGTATAGATTTAAGCACAAGCAATTTGTGGGCTTGGTCAACCTTAGGTTCCTTCAATTGGACCATGGAAACTTTGAAGGAGACTTTAAGAATGTTTTCTTTGATTTGAGATGGCTCTCTTGGAGCAATTGCCCTTCAAAATTCCGAGCTAGCAACTTTGGGTTGAAGAATTTAACGATTCTCATGCTATCTGGGAATAACATTACTGAAGATTGGGGAGGGTGGTGTCAAATCATGGTATGATCTCACGACATCCTTTTGCATTATATTTACTCTTCCTCTTTTCTAAGTATCTACTCAATTACTTTATAGGTAGCAAAACAATTGAAAATCCTACAGCTCAAGGATTGTCCATTCCTTAGAAAGACGCCCAAGTTCTTTGCAATCTCGCAATTGGAGAAATTGATTCTTAGATGCCTTCGACTAAGGAAGATTGACAAGTCCATCGGCAATCTAAAACATCTTGATTATCTAGAGATAAAGAGTGAAGCTATTGAGTCACTACCGGAGTCCATCGGCGATCTAAAATCTTTGACAGTGCTAAGAATAGATTGGACACCCTCAATGATGCCTCACTCCACTGGTAATTTAGCAAAGGTGAAGTCTCTAATCTTGCCACGCAAGGAACTTCAAAAGCTTCCCAACTCTATCGGACAATTGGAGTCACTAATTGAGCTAGATGTCCAATTTTTAAAACTTAGTGAATTGCCTCATTCTATTGGAAATCTTGAAAGGTTGAAAGTTTTACGCATCTCACATTGCCCCCTAGAAAAGCTACCAGACTCAATTGGGAGGCTCCAATCATTGGTCAAGTTGGATTTGAGCAAGTCAAGAATCAGGATCTTATCCGATTGTATTGGATATTTAAAAAAGTTGAAGGTACTAAATCTTAATGATAGCCACATAAGTAAATTTCCAAAAACCATAGGAATGTTGGAAAATCTAGAAGAGTTATGTGCTCGCTCTGAACATTTGGTGGGGGAAATTCCAAGTGAAATCGGGGCACTATCCTCATTGAAAATTCTAGACTTATCTTGTGGCCACTTTAGTGGATTGCCGACAACCATTAATCAGCTTACAAATCTCCAAGAACTTAATTTATGGGGCTGTGATTTGATCCAACAGCTGCCAGAGCTTCCCAAGAGCCTAACGTCTTTAGCCCTTTCATCGGATTCATTGACCACGATCCCCAACTGCTCAAACCTAACCAATTTAGTTGACCTTGAGATAAATGGAAATTCAATGCAAGAACCCAACACAGAGGGGATCGTGAGACTACCTGCTCTAAGACGAATGACCTTGTTCATTGGAAAAATGGCCTTGCCTCCAACCGATTTCAGTTCCCTATCTCAGCTACAACACCTCAACATAAGTTGTGCCGAGCCCCAATCTCTTATCGGGCTCCCATCCAGCCTTCGAGAGTTAAGGTTAAAGGATGTCCAGTCACCGATAGATTTGTCAGTCTTTTCCAGCTTGGAGAATCTGTCGGGGCTGTCTTTTGTATAATTTTTGTTTCCTGCGGTTCCATAGATTGAATTGGGATTGTCTGATGCTGCACAATCAAAGATCACTGTCAACTTTGCTCCACATCTGATGCCAATGGTTATAGTTGTAATTTTCAAGCATTCCCATTCTTAAAGTAGAAGTTCTGCTTCTCTAGCCATAATTATTAACTTTTTTCATCTATTGATGCAGAGTCCTGGAATGTAGTCAACTATTCTTGCTGAAATGTCTTTGGGTGTGATGGTGAGGATCTATACGAGCAACTTAAAGTTGTTTGCCGGCCAAACTTTATAAGTCCTATTCCGCTTAGGCATTCAATGGCTAAATGTATTGAGCATTAACCTTAGCTTTTGTTTGCTGAAATATTTTTCAGTATTCATAATTAGCTTAATCAAAGGACATAATTTATTTCATAGATCTTGGTAAGTCAGTCAAGTAGTGGACATCTTAGGGGACTAAACCTTGAAAGATTTGCAACTTCCTCTCGTATTCTCAAGTGTACTTCCCGCATACTTCACGCTGTTTGATCGCTTAATTCACTTTTTCTTGGTGGATGAGGAATTCATTTTTTTGTTGGAAAAAGGAGTAGTTCCTCATACTCAACACGTGCAAGGATCCTATTATTGTTTTATGAGTGTCTTTCCTAATTGAGTATCTTGACGAGCAATACTAATCTCTGTGGTAGGTTCCCAAATGTCTGTTTTCCACTAAGTTCTTTACTTTTCGTGTAACATCAAAGTCATCTTATGGTGGTGAGTTGTCTAAACCTTTTTGCAGATTGACAATGTAGTGAAGGGAGCTTATGGTCAGACTCTGCAGAATTTCAGTGAGATGATGGGATTACTTGAGATTGTGGGGTTTAACTACCTACCGTTGTTTCCTTGATGCATTCTTGTGGAGTTCAGAAGTTCTTTTGTTTCAAAGAAGTGACAAAAGAAAGGTGGAAATGTGTCTAATTCAGGAGTTCTTTTGTTTTCTCTTTTTTTTAAAACTGTTTCATATTGGTTGTTTTCAATTTTTCACCGAACACTTAAGGGAGCTTAGAGCTGGCAGTACCAACTTTCATGTGTCCCCTCATTCGAATAGGACAATGCTTCCTTGCTGTCGTAATATTCTTTGGAAAGCAATAGTTTAATTGCTAACACACCAAGTGGAAGCATACCTTTTAGCCGAGTTATTTAAACTAGAGTGAATCTAACAAAGTCGAGGTAAGAAACTAATCGTACAAAGAGGAAATCATAATGTGAAGTCTAAAGCCATCTTCCCTCAATGCAAGATTGAAAGGCTCTCTTACTTCTATCTCTCAACTAACAAAATTGTTGAGATTTGGATTGGATATGACTCAATTCCGTTATACCATCTTATCTTCGGCTCTTTGATAGATCCATGTCCCAAGGAGATTTAGTCCAATGACAACGTAATAAGTAGGTGACCTATGGATTCTCATTGACTTTGCTATAGCTAGTATCAATTTGTATGCATCATTCTTTTTTCTTTTTGTATATCAGCTACTTTTAAACACTCCCAGTGCAATCACTCGTGGAAAACCTGCGGTGTTGAATGGTCCCATGTGGTTTTCATCTTGTAAGTAGCTAATAGCCTTTGCCTTCTTTGGATAGTCCTTCCCCATCTCTTTCACACCAGCTTACTTATGTGTTTGACAATCTTGTTCTCGTATGGTCACCAGTCTCCATGCAAGTGGTAAATCATACATTCTAGTACATTTTGCCATCAACAAAGTTTCCTGCTTGTGTGCTGTTATTCTGCATATCTCTATAGTGCACAAGAATCTGCTAGATTTATTCCACACCATTAGTCCTTCAAAAAAATCAACTACGAGGTAGCCAGGTGTCTCAGCTTGTGACATCCTGAATTTCAGGCTCCGTTTTCGATTGAATGAGTTGGGTTTTTCATCAATGCGCCTATAATGATTTTCTTTGAGTTGGCTACTCACGAGATAACTAGTCTATCAGGTGAAGCCGTTAAGGAATTTAAACGCAATAGACTTGAGAATTCGACCAGGAATTGACTATCTGACCGTGTTAATTTGCAAGGACCCTTACGGCACAGTTAAAAATCGATTAGAGACCAAAGATAGGTCGATTCGATTGAGTCATGTGATGGAGTATGGGTGATTCCATCTAATTGTAAAATTCTCGATGAACGGCACTAAACCGATTTTTCTGTCGTTTTGGTACCCTGTGTCCGTATTTGAAACCTCGAAATTTTCATGATAACCGAGAGTCACCAATGTGTCGAAGATGTACGTTGTGGCTCAAAAATAATTGACCACGGGTCAATTGCACTAAAAATTTCTAAAAGCTACACGGAATGTTAGGTCACGCTAAAATCGCGTTAGATTGAAATTTACCGCGAAATTTAACTCGATTTTAGAAATTGAAAGTTCCGTTGTGTCACGATTCATTTTAGGAACGTCGACTCATCCTCTAAAGAATTTTCAGACATTCTAGGATTTTTGTGGAAAATCGATTCGGACATTTCAGAAAACGAACGGAAATTCGGATGGGCTCATTTGAAGGGAATTTTGATTTCCAAGCTGAGATATTTGGTGATGGGAACTTATAGAAATTTTAAGGGCTTTTTACTTGGCAAAATTGGACTTCGAATTGGAGAAATCGGAGAAGAATTGAAGCCAAAGTTGAGTGAAATTCGGATCTAGGCTTGGGGGTTGCATTTTTGGCATCAAATTGGATAATTTGTGGATTAAATTACAAGAAAGTATTTGGGGGACAAGTAGATATTGTGGCTTTTTGTGAGCTAAGTAATGATGGAAAAGATATTTTAATCTTGACTTTATGTACTCCCCTCTTCAGTCTTCTCGAGCAAGCTTCGCTCGCTGACCTCCTTCGCTGCTTCAGCTCTCATTTTCATTTTCCCTTGCAACCTCGGCTTCTTTCATTTTTCTTTCAACCTCCACTGAGCTTGTCACGCCTCGATCCTTGAGCGTGCGCCCATCCCTCACTAGTCGATTATATAGTGACGTCCTAGAACGCATCGCCGACCCATTCATTTTAATGCACATGCGGAAGCAGATAAATAATCCCCAGACAACAATTCAATGGGATAGAAAAGTAGAGCCATATTTTGAAAAAAATAACATCACACTTATATATACATAACATACCAATCATGTCATATAAATAATACAAGCTAGTATAAGAAAAACAAGTCTAAAAACAAGGGTGGGGGTTTCACAACACTACGGGTCCTCGTCATCCTCTCTATCATCCACAATTTCACCTTCTTCCACACTCCAGTTGAAGCCTTCAGCAGACTGCACCGGGGACGCTGGTACTTCAAGATTAAGGTCAGTAGCATCTACGACCGAACCTCCTCGGGGATCCGCAGTGCCTTTCCCAAAAGTGACCTCCAGAACGTACAGAGGAATTTCAGACTCCGATATGGGACCCTCTCTCTGGCCATCCTGAGCCTGGTGGTACCATTATCGGTATCGGTGGGGCACCTTGTGGGTGAGACCCGCATTGACCCAAACTATGGACCTCACTAGTTCATAGGTCCAACCCTTAGGACTCCCAAGCAATGGTAAGTAAGAGGTCTGCTCTGTAATTCTCTTAAGCCGTCCAAAAAACTCACAAGCTACCATCTATGGACCTAAAATGTTATCCCACAATGAGGTGAGATGATGCCTCAGCGAGTTCTACTCCCTAAGACTTGACTAGGAAGAAAATACACCCCAAGGATTGCCTAAGCACAAACATAGGTCGGAGGACTTACCTTGGCCTTAGTCTCTTCCCGCAAGTTAGTCTATCTCATAGATACACCAATCACATCAATCAATCACTTCAATTAATCGGATCGAATTATTGATCAATCGACTTAGTCGATTACATGTCATCACAACCTCCCTCCGGTCGGGCAAATCAATACTATCTAATAAGTCCGATCATATCAGGACTGCTTCCTCTAAGCTGATAAATAAATAGTATAGCTCACAAACTAAGCTGATAAATAGTATACTACTAGCAATCTAAGCTAACAAATCAAAGCCCGTAGGTTGATATAGTATACCAATAGTGCTCCCTCTAAGCTGATAATAATATAGCTCGCAATCTAAGCTGATAAGGTATACTGCTCACAATCTAAGTTGACATATCAGAGCTCGTAGGTTGATATAGTATATTGGTATACTGCTCGCAATCTAAGTTGACATATCGCCGTAGGCTGATATATTAAACCACCCTCACCATCTATTCAATTCAACATTTTTATCATACTCGATAAAAATACTCGTGTGTGGGTACACGGTCGGCCTTAATCAAAATACAATAATTTCACTTTTGAACATCTCATCATTTCTAGCAGTCCTAAAATAGATTTTTGGCACTGTAGACTAACGCTCGATAATTTTCCAATTAATTACCAAAATTATCAATTTATGAGATAAATACCCACAATCATCGCTAACACCCAATTGGCATAAAGTAACAACAAAATAAATAAACAGATCATACCACTGCAATCAGTATAAAATTCCGGTCATCAATTATCCCGGTCTAATTTCCAAAAAATATAAAAAAAAATAATTAAATAATTATGGAAAATAATAAATAAATGCCAATAAATAGAACTTAGGCTTGTAAAGCCTAATTGGAAGTCGAGACAGATCTGGAAAATTTCCGAACCACTCTAGTTAAATACTAGAGCTTGTCTAGGCTCTAATTACACTACTCTAACCACCTAACATGCAATAACAATCAATTAAATTGATAATCTAATCTAACTATCTACCTAATCCTAGCTTAGTCTAAACTAAACAATTTTTAAGCGTCATTAACCTACTAAGTAGGGATTAGTGAGTTAAACTCATTTGTTAATCGATTTGCTCGGATCGAAACGACGGGGATGTCGCGGGGAATAAGAAGCTCCAAAGAAGGACTACCTTTTGGGGTTAGGAACACGTCTAAAACGGGCTAAACAATGGCTGAAATACCCACTTTGTTTTGTGCTGGTCTTGGCTGAGACATGGTTGAATGGGAGCTGGTTGAGGCGACAACGGGCTGAGATAGGCTGAGGGGATCGAACTGGGTCTAGGCGGTGGTGGTGAGAGCTCCGGTGGTGGCTTATGGCAGCTCAAGCGTCCACGACAGCTTGCTGGAAGCAAGGATGGGCGGAGGTGATGTGGCTGGATGGTGCAGAGGCGCGACAAACGGCAACGTGCGGGTGAGCGACTTCGGGGGCACGACGGCATGCGGCGATGACCCGGCGGTTGGTTGCGACAGTGAGGGTTGCGACACGGCTTCTTCTGGGTTGCTGGAGTTGGAAATGCGAAGAAGAGGAAGAAGACGGAGGTGGTCGACCGGTTGGGGGGAAAAGAGAGGAAGGAAGGGGCCACCAAGTCTTCAAGTCCATCTTCTTGTCCCCCATGGAGGCCCCCACCAACTCCGCTGACTTCCTTAGCAATTTTCAGCATCCAAGCTTCCTCAACAAGCTAGGGAAATGGTCCAAAAGTCATAGGCATTATTGAGTCAATAATCAAATTGGTACTTTTCCTCACCAATAGATCCCACTCGCATCCCAATTTCGCGATAAAAAAACGGTCCTCTGACTTTTCTGAACAAAAACGGCTTTACCTCGACTTTTTCCCAAAAAGTCTCGATTTGCAAAAAAAACTCTTCGAAGACTGAGTCGACGTTTCTAAAATGATTTATGACACAACAGAACTTTCAATTTCTAAAATCGGTTTCAAATTCATGGTTAATTTCACTCGTGCGTTTTTAGCGTGACCTAGGCTACCATGTAGCTTTGAAAAAACTTTAATGCAAATGACCCGTGGTCGATTTTCTTCGAACCACAATAAACCTGTTCAACACATTGGCAACTCTCGGTTGTCGTGAAAATCTCGAAAATTCAAATATAGACACAGGGTACCAAAACGATAGAAAAATCAGTCTAGTGCCGATCGATGAGAATTTCTCAATTTGGTGGAATCACCCACATTTAACCACACATCTCAGTCAAACCGACCTATCTCTGATCTCTAAGCGAATTTTAACTGTGCCATAATGATTTCTACAGATGAGCACAGTTGAGTAGTCTAATTCTCAAGTCTATTGCATTAAAATTCTTTAATAACTCCCCCTGATAGTTTAGTTATCTCAAGAGTGATCAGCTTTGAGAATAACACTATAGGCGTGTCGATGAAAGGCCCGATTAATTTAATTGAAAGTAGAACTGTAAAATCCAGGATGTCATAACTCTTCCCCTCTTCTAAAAATTTCGTCCTTGAAATTTTAACCATTACAATCTTTAAACAAAAAGGTGGGGGTAAAACTGTCTCATCGACTCTTCACTCTCCCAGGTTGCTCCTTTAGTACCGTGGTGTTGCCAGACCACTTTGACCAACGAGATGGTCTTAGTACATAGAATTTGTTCCTTTCGATCCATGATTTGAAACGGGCTTTCAACGTACGATACACGGTCGTCCACGTCCAATTCCTCAAAATTAAGCACGTGGGTTGGGTCAGGTTCATACTTCCTTAGCATCGACACGTGAAAGACGTCATGCACTTGCGCCAATCTCAGCGGCAACGCAAGACGATACGCAAGGGTCCCAATTCTCTCAAGAATTTCAAATGGACCTACGTACCTTGGACTCAGTTTTCCTTTCTTGCCAAAGCACGAAGTTCCCCTCATTGGTGACATCTTCAGAAAAACGTGATCGCCAACTTGGAATTCCAAAAGCCTTCGACGCTTATCTGCGTAACTCTTCTGTCGGCTCTGAGCGGTCTTTAGTTTGCCTATGATAACTGCAATGGCATCCACTGACTGCTGAACCAACTCTGGGCTTGTAATCTTTCTTTCCCCGACTTCATCCCAACACATCAGCGTTCTACATGCTTTGCCATACAACGCTTCAAAAGGAGCCATCTGGATGCTCTGCTGATAATTGTTGTTTTAGGCAAACTCAACCATATGAAGCTGATCTTCCCAACTTCCTTTGAAATCTATCACGCAAGCTTGCAGCATGTCCTCGAGGGTCTGAATCGTCCTCTCAGACTAGACATCCGTTTGAGGATGATATACCGTACGATATTGCAACTTTGTACCTAAAGCACTGTGCAAGCTTTTCCAAAATGCAGTTGTGAATCTCGGGTCTCGATCTGAAGTTATTGTAACCGGCACCCCATGTAGACAAACAATCTAACGCATGTACAACTCTATGTGCCTGTCCAAACTGAGGTCCTTTCGTACCGCAATGAAGTGAGCCGACTTTGTCAACCTGTTAACCACTACCCAAATAGAATCGTTACCTCTTTGACTCCTTGGTAATTCGGTCACGAAATCCATCGTGATGTGCTCCCACTTCTACTCGGGGATCTCGAGAGGTTGTAGAAGTCCTCCTAGCTTGCAATGCTGAGCTTTGACTTGCTAACACGTCAAACACTTGGCAACATGCTTGGCAATGTCCGCCTTCATACTTGACCACCAGTAGTGTTGACACAGATTCTGATACATCTTGGTACTGCCAGGATGAATGTTGTAACTGCTATGATGAGCTTCTAATGAAATATCCTCTCTAAGCTCCACATCGTCAGGTACAACCAAACGTCCTTAGAACCTCAATGTTCCATTCTCAGAAATCTGAAAGTCAACCTTTCTCTTATTAGTATCTTCTTGTAGAATCTTCTGAACATCTGGGTCTGTCAGCTGAAGTGTTTTGATCCTGATCTGCACATCCGGTTCAATTATGAGGGTGGCGATAAGATTTGAAAGGTGGCCTACCTTAAACTTGAACACCGAATCTCGAGCTCTGCCGATCAAATTCCACTCTTTAAGTACCATCTGTGTTACAGAAGACTTTCGACTTAAAGCATCAGCGACCTTATTCGCCTTCCTTAGGTGATATAGGATATCATAGTCATAATCCTTCAAAAGTTCCATCTATCGGCGTTGTATCATATTCAATTCCTTTTGAGAGAATAGATATTGAGACTTTGGTGGTCTGTGAAGATCTGGAATCTTTCTCCGCACAGATAATGCCTCCAAATCTTCAGCGCGAAAATGATGGCTATGAGTTCCAATTCATGCGTCGGGTAGTTCTGTTCATGAGGCCTCAATTGATGGGAGGCGTATGCAACAACCCTGCCATGTTGCATTAGCACGCAACCCAATCCTCTGAATGATGCATCACTGTAGATCTCGTATCCTCCAGAATCAGATGGAATGGTCAGCACAGGTGCGATAGTCAGCTTCTACTTAAGCTTTTAGAAACTACGCTTGCACTTGTTTGTCCAAATGAACTTCTCTTCTTTCTTCAGGAGTCTAGTCAACGGCAACGCTAAAGCTAAAAACCCTTTCATGAACCATCTGTAATAACCTGCCAAATCCAGAAAACTTCTGATCTCACCCAGAAAACTTCTGATCTCTGTCATAGTAGTCGGTCTCGGCTAGTTGATCACAGCTTCAATCTTGGACGGGTCCACGGAGATTCCTTCGCCTAAAATCACGTGACCTAGAAACGCAACACAAGTCAACCAAAACTCAAAATTGCTGAACTTGGCGTACAACTGATGAACTTTCAGAGTCTGCAGTACTAATCTCAGATGACTCTCATGCTCTTCCTCATTTCTCGAATACACTAGAATATCATCGATGAACACGATCACAAACTGATCCAGATATTCCTTGAACACCTTGTTCATCAAATCCATAAAGGCAGTTAGAGCATTCGTCAACTCGAATGGCATTACAGTAAACTCATAATGACCATACCGAGTGCGAAATGCTGACTTTGGAATGTCCTCCTTCCTGATCCTTAGTTGATGATATCTTGTCCTCAAGTCGATTTTAGAGAATATCGACGCTCCTTGTAACTGATCAAACAAGTTGTCTATCCTCGGGAGTGGATACTTGTTCTTGATCGTCACTTGATTGAGTTGACGATAGTCAATGCACAGGCACAACGAACCATCCTTCTTCTTAATGAACAAAACTGGTGCTCCCCAAGGTGATGCACTGGGATGTATGATGTCATGCCCTAAACCTTGAGCGTGCGCACATCCCTCGGTGGTTGATAGAATTTTGCGACGTTCCCAGGACTCATCGCCGACCCTTTTCATTTTATTGCACATGCGGAAGCGAATTAATTAATCCCTTGACAATAACATACATGGGATAGAAAAGCAGGACAACCAGTTTCAAATCAAATACACTTTCATAAACACCTCAAGCTTATATAGAAGGTCTATCTAAAAAAGAACTACTGAGCCACCTATGCTCCTGACCCTTCCGCTTCAAGCTCCGGGTTCTTCACACTAGAGACCTGAAAATGGTTATACAATAACCAGTGAGATATAAATCTTAGTGAGTCCTCCACTAAGCCCTAGTTAGTACACCAACTCGACTCGAGTATTTCTTCATAACCACCCCCACAAACAAGTCCACGACTAACAAAATAATAGTCGGTTCGCATGCAACCTTACCCGGTATGCCATACCCTGCATGTTGAATCTCAGCACAATACACGTAATGCACATGGCCATTAGAGGATTCAGTTCATCAATCACATACGAGTCGCGTCACAAGCGATCTCACTTGGCCATTGCCACACCCTACACGTTATCGATTCGTGCGTGCGTGCCATAAACATTGTACTTAACTCATGCATGACCGGAACCAACGATACAATGATTCTCATGCGTTCTTGCACATTAGTGCGCCACTCATTGCACATCAATCCATCACACGCGTCCCAATTATAAGGTAAAACCGTTATGACACGTCCCATACCATGCCACATAATTTTACCCCATAATAAGGCGCAGCAATCTCAATCAGTCATGTGTTCCATATAGGGATAACGTCCACCGACACACACCGGGGACGGGTTCTTTTAACCAGCACACGATTAATCAATTCCGACCAAGGACATTGTGCTTTGCACTCACATGCCTCAATTAAGATAACGACCTTGGCCTCTTTTCATCGTATTAAAAATACTCTATGAAAATAATCGTGTGTGGGTACACGGTCAGATCGAACCTTAAAAATTGGTATCGTTCATTTTTAAAATCCCACGGTTTGATATAGTCTTTAAAACCACTTTCGATGTTAAAACCCAACACCCTCAAATACCAAAATTTCCAATCACCACACAATTGCACAAATTATCACTCAATTCATGCGGATGTCCATGAATTTACACATCCATTCACTTCATAAAATCAACACACATGAAATTCGACCACTTTTCGCATTCTAGATGAACAGTGCATGTGAACAGTGTTGCGTCGCGTGAACAGTAAATTTCCAAAATTAAATAAGTAATAAATTAAATTCATAAATAAAGCAAAACATTAATTAAAACAAACAAACAATTAATTAAGCAAAACAAGCTTAATTAAACACACAATCACAATTAAACAAATAAAGCAAGCTTAAGCTAAACTAATCTAATCCATCCATCTAACCACCTATCTTAGGGCTAATACAACTTAATTAAATCTTCTAAACTAGAATTAACACTAATTAAACCAACCCTAAGCAAGTTTAGGCACTAATCGAATGATTAGGAGCTAAACTCACCCGTTAAGCAAGCTAAAGACACGGACGCGGCGGCAACGATGAAGGCTACACACCAGGACCTCAACCACGATGATCCAAGGTAGTCCCAGGGCTGGAACAATAGCCACAACCTTTGCTTCTCTTTGCAACTCTCAAAAACTGATTGCCGAAGGAGAAACGAAGCTGAATGGGCTGATCGAAGCTCTGGTGAGGGGTTGGCCGGCAACTGGCAGCACCTGGAGGTCAAGGGGGAGTTGCTAGTAAATGGGATGGGCGGAGGAAGGGTTGGAATAGGAGAAAAATGGTTGAAAATGCGAAACAGTGCAAGCGGCAGGTGGATCGACGGACCAGCGACCGGTTTCTTCCGGCCAGCGTACGAATCAGCCGGCGGCTCCGTTCGGTGAGCGGCTGGGTCCTCCTAAACGGTTTGGACCTTCTGAGCGCGATGGTGGGTGGCATGAAGGATGATTCTTACGGAAAGGCAACGAACAACTCAAGTTTTCGCAAGAAGGTCAGCTGGAGTAGAACAAGGCCAGGCGGTCATACTGCTGCTGGCTTCTAGCTAGCCGGTGGGTCAGATGGCGGCTCCGATCGGCGAACGGCCAACTCCAAGCAGATGGTATGCGTCTCCTGAGCACGGTGATGGGTGGCACGGGAGTTGATTCGCACGGGAGTTGATTCGCACGGGAAGCCAACAATCAACTCAGCTTTTTGAAGGAAGGTCATCTAGGGCAGAAGCAGGAAGAGAGGGTTCGGTTGAAAGAGGCTGAAGAGGGTCTGGTCGAGAGAGGCTGAAGAGGGGAGAGAGAAAGTGAAGTGAGAGCTGTCAAGGCCCTCATTAAAGCCCCATAAAGCATGCCCAAAGTTCCCATGCACATGACCTCATCTTCTCTTTCTTCCTTTGCCTTTATCCACTTGCTTTTAGGGGCAAAATGGTCATTTCCACCTTGCACAAATTCCTAATCTGCCCTTGGGCCAAAATTGATGGGCAGGCTAAGAAATGGGCTTAGAAATGAATAGTAATGGGCTCGGGAATTGATTGGGCTCAAATGGGCTTAAGGTTAGGTAATGGGCTTGGAAGAGAAATAGTGGATTGGGCCTAATGGGCTCACTTGCTTTCCTTAGCTCCACCATGGTGGCTGTCCCACCTTGGGCCTAAGGCCCACACTGGCTTGGCCCGACCCACTTCCTCATGGGCTCACTTCCTCGATTCGAAAATCCCTTTTCCAAATACTCGGCTTAACTAGCGCTGTCGACTGACGAAGTAGCTTCATCCAAAGTCCATCTCGGACATTCTCGATAATTCGAAGCCCAATCTTTAGTTCTCATGCCATGTCAATTTCGCTCGTATACCATTTTGGTACAACTTAGACTGACAGGCGGCTTTGAGGGTTCACGTGTAACCGATTTGTGCTAAACCACGTTCAAGACATCTCGACACATGGACGTCCTTGACAACATGAAATTGCGGAGGATAGATTCTTATTTCAAAGTATACAATTACTAAGGATTGACCTAGGGTCGTTCGCAGGTTCGATAACAGTAAACGGAATCCCCCGTCATTCCATTATGTTTTGTCCGCAAATTGACTTCTAGTCGTCCTTGAAATCAGCCTACCTATCTACAAGATCGTCCTCATGCAAGTCTCACGGTCCAGTCGTTTTCCCAGGTCAAGTTCTTTAGTTGCACGAGTTTTATCCTCATTAGCCTTTCCCCTCAAGGTCAGTATCTCATGAGTGATCAATTCCGAGTGAGATCAACCAACAATGCATTGACGAAATTCACATTCTTTTATCCCTCAGAGGGCTCAAATTTCAGGATGTCACATATGAATCCCTTATCTAATAACTCCTGCATCTGCACTTTCAGTTCTTTCAACTTAAATAAAGCCATCCGGTAAGGAGCCATAGAGATTGGCGTTGTCCCGGGTGCTAACTCAATCACGAACTCTATCTCTTTTTTTTTTTCTATGGTAAACTCTGGCAATTCATTCGGAAACACATCTAGAAATTCTTGCACGACTATGATGTCTTCCATCTTCAGCTCCTCAACTGTCATATCCACGACAGTTACTAGGTAACTTTGACAACCCTTGTCTAACAAACGAGTTGCTTCAAGCGACGGGATTAATGTAATCAAGGGTCTTCCTCAACTTCCAACAAACTCGAAACTTCCACCCTCTAACGAGTTAAACTGAATCGCCTGACGATAATAGTCCATCTTAGCTCGTTGCTTGGTGAGCTAGTCCATACCAATTATCAAATCAAAGTCATACATGGCTAGGATTAACAGATCTATTTTCCCCTCTCGCTCACCAATCGCTAACTTACAACCAGAACAACCCAATGCAGACAACACCATACCCTTTAACGATGTAGATATGCTAACCACTAACTCTAGCAACTTAGGACTTAATCCTATCAGCTTACCAAATTGCTCGGCAATAAAAGGATGAGTTGCTCCAGGGTCGAATAAAGCATAAGCAGCATAGTCGTTCAGCGAAACCATACCTGTAATCACATCAAGCGCATCCTCAGCTTGACCTTGGGTGATGGCGTAAAGTGTTCCCTGAGTTGGGGGTCTAATTTGTCCACCTCGCAGTGCATTCTGCGGCGCATAACCTCTGATCTGACCCATCTGTGGTGGCGGCGGTAACTGTGGTTGTCCTCTTGGCCTTCTAGGACAATCTCGAGCTAAATGACCCTGCTAGCCACATTTAGAACAAGTGCCTGTTCTTCGAGGGCACTGGGTCACACCATGTCGTCTTCCACAAAGGCGACAAAAGCCATTCTGACTTGGCCCCGACTTTCCAATTCCACCCTTCTTGTTGGGCGGAATTTCAAACCTTCCTCCAGTCATGGGCCTCTTCCCATGTTGGATCCCTTCTCGGTGCTGTTGACACCTAAATTTTGCCTAATCATTTAGTAATTAGTTGCATAAAAAAAAATTATTAAAATTAAGAAAAGAAAAAGTAAGATTGCATTTCATGAAGTCGCATTTTTTGCATCGGTACTAAAAGGGCAACAAGACGCAGCGGCTCGTGGTCGATAAAATTCAAAAAAAGGAAGGTCTCTCTCTCTGCGCTTGTCTGAACGCACAAAAGAGCGAAAGTCAATAAAAAAAGAGAGGAAAGAAGTCCCTGCACATCCATTTTTCCTCCCTCATTAACGCATGCACATGCATTCCGCAGACTTTAGGGAAGCCCATACTCCTTCAAGTATGGGTTGTCAGTGAAGCAACAGAAATTCGCCAAGATGAAGCAAGTAACACGTAAAGGAAAATCAACAGTTGTGGGTTGAACTTCAAGCCTAAAAATACGCAAACGGCGGAACGAAGCAAAGGAGAGCAGAAACAAAGGAATTCATGGTGAGAGCTATTAAAAAAAGAAGAGCCGTGAGGAGAGACACAAATTGAGAGAAAGGAGGAGATTAAAATAATGAGGTGAATAGTGAGTTTGTCAGAGAAAAACCTAAAAAAAAAAGGTGAAATCTGAAAAGTGCGAGAGAGAGAAAGAAGGCGTAACGTGAAGCAGACAAGAGGAGAGAGAGAAAGAAATTAAAAAAAAAAGGAAGAAGACTGTTCTTCTTCTCTAGGGCATCTGAGCGAAATCCCCTACCCGCGTCACCGCACCGCGCCCCTACGCCGTCGTCCCGAAGACCGGCGATCGACGCTCCCTGCCGCGGCCAAACACCAGCGACCGAACGCCGCCCCGTCCCGCTTGACCCGCGACCACCGGACACCGCACGCGCGCACCACCGCGCTCTCGTCGTTCGCGTCACCGCCGCACGAGCCCCTACTCAACACCGACGCCCAAGCTCCGTCGCCACGACTGCTCCTCGTCGTTCGATGAGCCCGCGCCGGTTCGGGATCTGGTGCCCAACCCTAGCTCGCGGTCTCTGATCTGCTGCGACGGAGCCCCGAGTTCTCTGCCTGAACCGCAACCACCGCAATGCAGCCCCGAGTCCACCGTCTCGATCGAGCGGCCGCAGCGCCCCGACGCCTCCTCCATCCCCGCAGCTAGATCCAACCACCAAGCAACCCGAGAAGGCACCGCCGGCTCACCCCCGCCCGTCCCGTGATCCGCCCGCTACCCGAGCCGCCCACCGTTCGAGCTCCGAACGTTGCCACTTCATTGACGAGTGAAGACCCACTCCAGCCGAGCCCCAACCGCTTCGCCACCGCGTCGCCTTGGCTCGCGTTCGATGCCCGGACGCCCGCTTCCAGACTCGAGCCCCCGCCTACGGTCCGCCCGAGCGACGCCCAGCTCACCGCCCGTGTTCGATCCACCAGCTGCGCCCGAACGACGCCCTTGCCCAACCATCCACGATCCGTCCCGCCTCGCCTGCGACCAGCCACGAGCAGCCCTTCGTCTCGCTACAGCCCCTACGTGCTCGTTGTTGCCCCGCCTGCCGCCGGTTCGCCCCCTGCCAGAGCTCTGACTGGTGTTGTTCCTCAATGGATTGAGCTGCCAAGTCGTGCGCGGGAACAAAACAAAAAAGAGAAAAGTAAAAAAAGAAAAAAACAATTTAGGTAGTTCTTTTCTTTTATTTATTTATTTATCTTTTTATTTTTGTTACTTTTGTTATTTTACCTTATCTGTTCTTTTAGTATAATTACCCCTTAGTATAAGGATGAAATTACATGTTATGAAATTGCTTTGAAATTAGTGATTGTCAGTCCGATTTTCGCGCCCGAAATCCGACTCGCAATTACTTAAAATTGCCAATCCGATCTCCCGCCCGAGATCCGATTCGTGATTTATGTGAAATTGGCCAACCCGATCTCACGCGCGAGATACGGTTCGTCAACTTGGGGTATTAATATTACTTAATTTGCTGTGATGTTATTTAAATTAATTTTCTATAAAAAAAAAAAAAAAAAACCAATCAAAAGTTGTAGGTTAGAATTAGGGTTTGCACGTTTAGAATTGAAGTTTTATTTAAAAAAAAAATTAAAAAAATCAAGTGACTTACGCTGTTAGTTTTTTTTTATTGCATGTTTAATTATTAGGCGATTGTTAATTTTGAAAATTAAAAAAAAAAAAAGAAAAAAAGAAAAGGGAAACTAGAGTTAGATTTGGTTTTCTTATTTTGCATGTTTAGGGTTGAGATTTTATCTTGAATCATGAAAAAAAAAAAAAAAAAGAAAGCAATTTCTTCTAGGATGTTAGTTTTATTATTTGGGTTTGCATGTTAAATTTTACTTTTGAAATTAATAAAAAACAAAAAAAAAAGATATATAATAAAATAGCAAAACAAAAAAACCATCATGCATAATTCATGTAGAATTAGGGCCTTCTTTGCATGTTATTGCATTTTAGAGTAAGATTGCACGTAATTTAATTCTAGATAATAGTTTTTAATTTATTATAAGTTTTGATAAAAAATTTTAAGTAGATTGCATTTTAGTTAGGGATTTCTAAGTTAGGATAACATTCTAGTTTAAATTAGGATTTGACGTAAACTCATTCCTAATTCAAATTAGATGACATTTTAACTTAGGTAGATAATTTCCACTTTTTTTCATAATTTCGAATTTAAGAGGAAATGCCTAAAAAATTTGTCTTTGAATAAATTAATTTCATTATTTAGAATAGATTGCATGCTTATTAAGAAAACACAAAAACATCTCATTTGCATCATGTAGCTTAGGCCATGTTATTATGTCATATCATGTCATATTAGATTACTAGCCTGCATTGCATATAGATTAAGTTCCCATTAAATAAAGTGAAAACAAAAAAAAAAAGAAATTGCGTGTTAATTAGAAATCATATCTAGAGTTGATATGAATTTTGATCTAACAACGCAGATGCTTTGTTGCTTTAAGGTAAGTTTTTGCAATTTATTTACTGTTTTATCTGGGTGTTAAATTGGTGGTTTGCAAACCTGCATGATCACCTCACATGTTAGGGAGATAAATTAAAATCAATTCAAATTTCTTGCCAAACATTTTTTGAAAACAAAAAGAACGGTACCGAAAGGGCATTAGAGAAATCTAGTGTAACCAAGTCCCCGTACCCATAATCTCTGGTTCGTAGGAGTAAAGTAAATCTCCCACTACTTTACTTGGGTTTCTAATCGACCCACCAAAAATAGATTAGTGGCGACTCCTAATTGAAAATCATCTGTATGTTAAGAACCCAAACCTAAGTCGCGAATTGGTATGGGCTTGGGAGAGCTCGACCTAAGTCTAGGCTTAGCAATCCATTAGCCGAACCCTTAGGTGGTACCAAACCCGCTTCGGGGAGGTCACGACAGGTGCGAACTAAACTCAATCCAGACGAGGCGACCTGCTCGTTCAAACTTCTCTCTAACATCTGGGCTCGGCGGTAAACTTCTCAATATTCTGTTAGATCCAACAGTATCAACGGTTGCTTCAGCTCAAGACAAAGGCCGTTCCTAAACCTTTGCGCTTTTTCCTCTGGGTCCTCAATCAACGTCGGAGCATATTGAGAAAGCTCCGCGAACTTGACCCAATACTAGTCAACAGTCATCGCCCCTTGGCGGAGGCGTTGGAACTCTTCCATTTTCTGTTCTCGGGCAATTCTCGAGAAGTACTGATCGTTGAACGCTTTTAGGAAAACGTCCCACAGCGGAACTACTCCCGAGAACACAGCATTTCTGGCGGCTCTCCACTAGGTATTTGCATTACCTTACAGCTAGTAGACTGCAATGACCACTTTCTCAGCTTCAGTACACATCAAAAGTGCAAAAGCATTCTCGAGATCTCAGATACAAAGCGACGTAGCTTCCGGATCTCCTGCACCATTGAACCTTGGTGGGTTCAGCTTCAAGAACTGCTCCACCAACTTGTGAATCGGCCTCTCTCTCGGTACCACTACATTCTCAAGCTAAGCTTCAGTGGGTGTAGCAAAGTGTGCGGCAATAGGTGCGGCCTCAGCGGCAGCGGCAACAGCAGTAGTAGTAGTGACTATAGCAACGACGGCTTGGTTTTGGGCCTGCTGCCCTACCAGGTCTCTCATGGCTTCTAGCGCCTGCATGATACCTTCCATTCTGGGATCACCAGGGGCTACTACCCCAGCACCAATGGGAGGTGGTACTACTCTACTCGCGCTAGCCTCAGCTAGCACTCTACCTCGGCCTTCTTGGGTACTGACCCTCATCGGCGTCTTACCCCGAGCTACAGGCCTAATAGTACTCTTCCTAGGAGTCCTCTGCTCTTGATCGCTCATCTTGCAGGATCCTTAAGGAAACCTGCTTTCCAATTCCACACCAAATTAGAATTCGAGCAATCCACACAATAAACAATTCTACCAATCAACTATCACAGACATGCACCGGCATGAAATTAAAGGCATTTCCTACTAACTATCCCAACGACTATCGTACCTTATCACTCCAATCATTAACCTCGCTCTGATACCACTTAAACGGGGATGTCACGCCCCGATCCTCGAGCGTGCACCCATCCCTCATTGGTCGATTAAATAGCAACATCCCAGGACGCATCGTCGACCCATTCATTTTAATGTACATGCGGAAGTAGATAAATAATCCCTAGGAAAGTAGGGCCATATTTTGAAAAAAACATCACACTGATATATACATAACATACCAGTTATGTCATATATAATACAAGCCAGTCTAAGAAAAACAAGTCTAAAAACAAGGGTGGGGGTTTCACAACACTACGGGTCCTTGTTGTCCTCTCCATTATCCACGATTTCACCTTTTTCCACACTCTAGCTGGAGCCTTCAGCAAACTGCATCGGGGATGTTGGTACTTCAAGATTCGGGTCGCAACGTCTACGACCAAACCTCCTTGAGGATCCATAGTACCCTTCCCAAAAGCCGCCTCCAGAACGTACAGAGGAATCTCAGACTCCGATATGGGACCTTCTTTCTGGCCATCCTGAGCCTGGCGGTACCATGATCGGTATCGGTGGGGCACCTTGTGGGTGAGACCTGCATTGACCCAGACTATGGACCTCATCAGTTCATAGGTCTAGCCCCCAGGGCTCCTTGGCAACAGAAAGTAAGAGTTTTGCTCTGTAGTTCTCTTAGGCCGTCCAAAAAACTCACGAGTTGCCATCTAAGGACTTGAAATGTTATCCCACAATGGGGTGAGACGACGTCTCAGCGAGTTTTACCATCTAAGACCTGACTAGGAAGAAAATACGCCCTAAGGACTGCCTAAGCACAAACATAGGTCGGAGGACTTACTTTGGCCTCAGTCTCTTCCTGCAAGTCAGTTTATCTCATAAATACACCAATCACTTCAATCAATCGGATCAAACTATCGATCAATTGACTTAGTCGATTACTTGTCATCACGACCTCCCTCCGGTCAGGCAAATCAATACTATCTAATAAGTTCGATCATATTAGGACTGCTTCCTCTAAGCTGATAAATAGATAGTATAGCTCGCAAACTAAGCTGATAAATAGTATACTGCTTGCAATATAAGCTGACATATCAGAGCCCGTAGGTTGATATAGTATACAAATAGTACTCCCTCTACGCTGATAATAATATAGCTCGCAATCAAAGTTGATAATAATATAGCTCGCAATCTAAGCTGACATATCAGAGTCCGTAGGTTGATATAGTATACCGGTATACTGCTTGCAATCTAAGCTGATATATCGCTTGTAGGCTGATATAGTAAACCACCCTGACCATCTATTCAATTCAACATTTTTATCATACCCAATAAAAATACTCGTATATGTGGGTACATGGTCGGCCTTAACCAAAATACAATAATTTCACTTTTAACATCCCACCATTTCTAGTAGTCCCAAAATAGATTTTTGGCGCTGTAGACCAACGCCCGATAATTTTCCAATGAATTACCAAAATTATCAATTTCTGAGATAAATACCCACAATCACTACTAACTCTCAATTTGCATAAAATAATAGCCAAATAAATAAACATATCACACCACTGCAATTAGCATAAAATTCCAATCACTAACTATCCTGGTCTAATTTTGGGAAAATAAAAAAATTAATTAATTAATTATGGAAAATAATAAATAAATGCCAATAAATAGAACTTAGGCTCGTAAAGCCTAATTGGAAGCCGAGATGAATCCAGAAAATTTTCGAACCACTCTAGTTAAATACTAGAGCTTGTATAGGCTCTAATTACACTACTCTAACAACCTAACATTAAATAACAATCAATTAAATTGCTAATCTAATCTAACTATCCACCTAATCCTAGCTTAGTCTAAACTAAACAACCCTTAAGCGTCATTAACCTACTAAGTAGAGATTAGTGAGTTAAACTCACTTGTTAATCGATCCGCTAGGATTGAAACGATGGGGACGCCGTGGGGAACAAGAAACTCCAAAGGAGGATTGCCTTTTGGGGTCGGGAACACCTCCAAAACGGGCTGAACACTGGCTTAAATACCCACTTTGTTCTCTGCTGGTCTTGGCCCAGACAGTGCTGAATGGGAACTGGTTGAGGCGGCAACAGGCTAAGATGGGCTGAGGGGATTGAATCGGGTCCAGGCGGTGGCAGTGAGAGCTCCGGCGGTGGCTTACGGCAGCTTAGGCATCCACGGCAGCTTGCTAGAAGCGAGGACAAGCGGAGGTGATGTGGCTGGATGATGCAGAGGCGTGACGAGCGGCAATGTGCGGGCGAGCGGCTTCGAGGGCGTGACGATGTGCGGCGGCGATCCAGTGGTTTGCTGCGACGGTGAGGGCTGCTTCACGGCTTCTTCTGGGTTACTAGAGCTAGAAACACGAAGAAGAAGAAGAAGAAGATGGAGGTGGTCGACCTGTTGACGGGAAAAGAGAGGAAGGAGGGGGCCACCAAGTCTTCAAGTCCATCTTCTTGTCCCCCACGAAGGTCCCCACCAACTCAGCTAACTTCCTCAGCAATTTTCAGCATCCAAGCTTCCTCAACAAGCTAGGGAAATGGTCCAAAAGTCATAGGCAAGGGGGGGCTACGAATTTCACAAGTTTTCCCCCTAAATTGAACCTTAATTCCTCTTTGAATTAATGCAATTCGGCTTTGATAAATTCCATTATTGAGTCAATAATCAAATTGTTATTTTTCCTCACCAATAGATCCCACTCGCATCCCAATTTTGCGATAAAAAATGGTCCTCTGACTTTTATGAACAAAAATGACCTTACTTTGACTTTTTCCTAAAAAGTCTCGATTTGTAGAAAAAATCTTTGGAGACTGAGTTGACGTTTCTAAAATGATTTGTGACAAGATAGAACTTTCAATTTCTAAAAACGGATTCAAATTTATGGTTAATTTCACTTTGGCGCATTTTTAGCGTAACCTAGGCTACTAGGTCACTTTCAGAAATTTTTAGTGCAAATGACCCGTGGTCGATTTTCTTCGAGCCACAATGAACCTGTTCGACACATTGGCGACTCTCGGTTGTTATGAAAATCTCGAGGATTCAAATACAGACACAAGGTACCAAAACGACAGAAAAATTAGTCTAGTGCTGATCGAGGAGAATTTCTCAATTTGGTGGAATCACCCACGTTTAACCACACATCTCAGTTTAACTGACCTATCTCTGATCTCTAAGCGATTTTTAACTGTGCCGTAATGATCTCTATAGATGAGCACGGTTGAGTAGTCGATTCTTGGTCGAATCCTCAGGTCTATTGCATTAAAATTCCTTAATGACTTCCCCAGATAGTCTAGTTATCTTATGAGTGATTAGTTATGAGAATAACACTATAGGTGCATCGATGAAGGGCCCGATTAATTTAATTGAAAGCAGAATTGTAAAATGCAGGATGTCACAGAGCTCTCTCTCTTTCCACTGACAGCTGCTTTCCCATCCATCTTCACTCGGCCATTTTGACCGAACCATCATTGGCCGTGTCTTCGTGCGCCACTCGTCCAACGCGCGTCCTTCATTGAGTCAACTAGCAACGTTCGGTTGACCCCAAAACCCCACCAATTGGACGCCATCTCACCTGTAGCTCCTCTGCCACCGAACTCTTCATCCAGCTGCCACGAATTCAACTACTTTGGTTTCCTCTTTAACCTGTTTTCCCTGCTCCTCCATCGATTGACACCAGCGAAGCTCCACCAAGTCAAAGTTCCCCAGCTAGCTTCGTTTGTTGACCCACCAGTAGCCCACCGAAGACCGAAGCTGCGTCACCGTGCATCGTCCACGCGGCTTCAGCCTTCATCGAATTTTCCTCAGTTTTTTGCCGTGGCCTACACGTCCAACCTCGTAATTCAAGATTGAACTCAGCTTTGCTGAGTCGTTTTGAACCTTTTTCAGCCGGTCTGAGCTTCCCTCAGCCTCGCCGTGAGTCCAAGTCTCGGCCGCTGTTGCGTCACCGTTGCCGTGACCCAATTTTCGTGCTAACCGGTGAGTTGCGTTCTAATGCCTAATTAGTAGGCTAATGACACTTAGAGGTGGATTAGTTAGCTAATTGGTGGATTAGTTAAGTTAATTAAGCTTAGGGTAATTTAGTTAGATTAAGTATATAGTTAGTTATTTAGTTAGTTTAATTAGAATAGTTAGGTGGATTTAGTTAGGAATTAGTTAGTTTATTTAATTAGTGTAATTAGATTGAATTAGGTAGAATGGTTTGATTTAATTGTTAATAGATTAATTAGCCTATTTAGTTTAGGTTAATTTAATTAAATGCTTTAAATTGATTTATTTTGTAATTTATTTAATTTTCGGTAATTTATTTAATTATTAATTATTTTCCGAAAATTAGACTAGGATAGCCGGTGACCGGAATTTCATGTTGATTGCAATGGTGTGTTCAATTTATGCAATTGGATGTTAAATTGTGCAAATCGAGTGCAAATTGGAATTTTGAGTATTTAATTCCAAAATTTGTGAATTTCGTTATTTATTCTGAAAATCCCGGTTGTTGGATTTTAACACCGAAAATGGTTTTATATGCTATATAAAAGAGTGGGATTTTAAATTGGACGTTATGAATTTTCTGGGTCCAATCTGACTATGTACCCACACACGACTATTTTACTGTGTATTTTTAATACGAAGAAAATAGGCTAGGATCACTATTTTAATTGAGGCATTTGAGTGTAATGCACGGTGTCCTGGGCCGAGATTGATTGGTCGTGTTGGTTAAGAGAACCCGTCTCGAGCATTTTCGACGGACGTTACCAAATCTCTTTTCGAGTTACCCATGCATTAAGGTATCGGGTCGCAGTAGATTATGGTCCTATGCTCCTTCAGGATAGCCGTCTATGAGAGACGTAGTTGTGCTCAATGGGGAAGAGATGATGTCTGGCTACGCTAGTAGATAGCCGAACATGGGAGTCGGCTGTCCCTTGAGGGGCTTAAGTAACAATTAGAACGCATGCTTATTTGAGTTTGATGCGCCTGATTATGAGACAAAACTATGTGACATGGTATGGGACATGTCATAACGGTTTGGCCTTATAATCGGGACCCTTGCGATCAATTGAGTTGATGAGGTGTTTCAATTGTTATATGCATTGATTATATGCATTGTGATATGAATTGTGCTAACGTGCAGGAAGGAACTGAGGTGAGGTAAGTCCTCTGTGCTAATTGTGTGGCTGTGTGGTTAGGACGCTTCTAGACGTATTTCCCTCTTAATTGGGGCTTAGAGCATAACCTTGCTGAGATTTTTATCTCACCTCGTCATGGGCTTAAATTTTCAGGACTGTAGAGGGAAGACTTGGAGCCGAGCTGAGGGGATTCGTGGTGTAGGTCAGATAGGACAGCTTCTTTTTGAGAGTCTGTTTTTTGAAGTCTTTTGGTTATAGACTTTTGTAGATGACTCAGTGCGTTAATAAAAACATGTTTTATTTGTGAATCCGTTGCCCTGCTTTTCTACCTGAGATGGTTACTGTCAGCAGATTTGTTATTCGCTTCCGCATGTGCAATAAAATGAAAGGGTCGGCGACTCATCCTTGGAATGGGTATGTGCTCGAGGATCGAGGCATGACATCCCCATTTAGTGGTATCAGAGCAGGTAAGTGTTGGAGTGATAAGGTGCGATAGGTTCTTGGGATAGTTAGTAGGATTAACCTCTATTTTATGCTGATGCATGTGATTGGTAGCTTGTTTATGGGGTCACTCAGTTTCTAATTCTGTATGGAATTGGGAACAGGTTTTGTAGAAAGTTTGCATTATGAGTGATCAGGAGCAGAGGACTCCTAGAAGGCATACCATTGGACCTGCTGCTCGAGGTAGAATGCTAACATGGGTCGATGCCCGAGGAGGTCGTGGCCGAGGTAGAGCACCGATTCAGGCCAGCGCAAGTGAGAGAGTATCGCCGCAGGTCGATACTAGTGTAGCAGCACCGAGCGATCCTAGGTTCGACGAGATCATTCAGGCGCTAGTGACTCTTGGGAACTTACTAGGCCAGCAAGCACAGGATCGAGCCGCCATTGTTGCCGCTGTCACTACCGCTGCCAAAGCAATAATCGATGTTGATGCCGCCCCTACTGATGCCCAATCTGGTGTGGTGATAGGGGAGCAAGCTACCGCACCTGAGTCGGGATCCAGTTCCAACAGAAATGGCAGTTGACTTGGGAAAAGGCCAATGTCAAAAGAAATGTATCATATTCCGCCCAACAAGAAGGGTGGGATTGGAAAGTCAGCGCAGAGCCAGAAGGTTGTGTGTCGCTTCTGCAGAAGACGACATGGACCAGCCCGGTGCCATTTTAGGACGGGTGTTTGTTTTGTGTGTGACCAGCAGGGTCACCTGGCCAGAAATTGTCCGTGCAAGCAAATGGGATCATAACAGTTGCCGCCACCACCGCCAATAGAACAGAATAGAGGGAATGCACTGCAGGACATTAAGTGGGATACTAAGAACAGGCCTCCAGTGCAAGGAAGGATACATGCAGTGAACCAACAAGGAGCAGAGGACTCATCGAACAAGTGCCGAGCTTGTAGAATGAATCATGGACCAATCCCGTGTCTCGGTATGATTATAATGTGCTTTGAATGTGACCAGCTCGGGCATCTAGCGAGAAACTGTCCGCTTAGGTCTAGAGGAGCACAAGCACCGTTGCCGTAGTAGGGCACCACTAGGAGGACGAGAGGAGCATGGATGGACCGACCATGCATCAATCAGAGGGAAAACGTTTCTGAGGTGACTTGATTAGAGTAGCGTAGCAGGATTTTGAGTAAAGGTTGTAGACTTTAGCTGTTGTAATAAAGTAGTAGAAAGAAGATTATATATGAAAAGAGTTGGCTCGAGGAGCTTTTTTTGTAATGAATTGTTGTCGTAATGTGATACAGTTTTACCTGTAGACGGATGAAAATTTCGAATTTATCGAAAGTCGAGAGAGACCCTCGATTACCTTAATCTCGTCGCTCAAGGCAACCCGTTGTTAGATGGGGGTTGTCAGGGTCACTAGGCAATTCTCGTGGATACGACTGTTAGGGAGCTAAAAATCGAAGACATCTCAATAGTCCAAGAGTTTTCAGATGTATTTCCAAAGGAACTACTAGGCTTGCCGCTAGAAAGGGAAATTGAGTTCGTGATTAACTTAGCCCCCGGGACAGAGCTAATTTCTAAGGCTCCTTACCAGATGGCTTTGTCAGAGTTGAAATTACTGAACGTGCAGATGCAAGAGTTGTTGGATAAGGGATTCATACGTCCCAATGCATCAGCTTGAGGAGAACCGATTATGTTCGTGAAGAAGAAAGATGGGTCATTGAGCCTGTGCATCGACTATTGCCAACTCAATCAGGTGACAATCAAGAACAAGTATCCACAGGCAAGGATCGATGACTTGTTTGATCAATTGCAAGGAGCGTCGATATTTTCGAAGATCGACTTGAGAACAGGATATCATTAGCTGATGATTAGAAAGGAAGACATAACTAAGTCAGCGTTTCGTACTCGATACGGCCATATGAATTCACTGTAATGCTGTTTGGATCAACGAACGCTCCAGCTGCTTTTATGGATTTGATGAACCGAGTATTTAAAAAGTACCTAGATCAATTTGTGATCGTGTTCATCGACAATATCCTAGTGTACTCGAGAAATCCAAAGGAGCATGAGAGTCATCTGAGATTGGTACTTCAAACTCTAAGGACTCATGAGCTGTACACTAAGTTAAGCAAGTGCGAGTTTTGGTTGACTTGTGTTGCTTTCCTAGGTCACGTGATTTCAGGCGAAGGAATCTCCATAGACCCAACCAAGATCGAGGCAGTTATCAGTGGACCAAGACCAACAATAGTATAAGAGATTAGAAGTCGTTTGGGTTGGATAGGTTACTCTAGAAGGTTCGTGGAAGGATTTTTAGCATCAATGTCACTGTTGACTCGACTCCTGAAGAAAGAAGAAAAGTTCGTGTGGATAGACAAGTGCGAGCATAGTTTCCAAGAGCTTAAGCAGAAGCTAACTACCTCACCTGTGCTGACCATTCCTTATGGTTTTAGAAGATACGAGATCTATAGTGATGTGTCGCTTAGGGGACTGGGTTGCGTACTGATGCGACATGGTAGGATTGTCACATACACGTCTCGTTAGTTGAGATCTCACGAGCTGAATTACCCGACGCATGACTTAGAGCTTGCAGCAGTAATTTTCACTCTGAAAATTTGGAGACATTGTTGGTATGGAAAAAGATTCCAGATCTTCACTGACCATTAAAGTCTCAAGTATCTATTCTCTCAGAAGGAGTTGAATATGAGACAGCGTCGCTGGATAAAACTCTTGAAGGATTATGATTGTGATATTTTGTATCACCTTCGAAAGGCGAACAATGTCGCAGATGCACTGAGTCAGAAGTCTTTAGTTGCACAGATGGTGCTCAAGGAATGGACTTTAATCGAGAAGGTTAGAGATTCGGTTTTCAAGTTTGAGGTAGGCCACCTTTCAAATCTTATGGCCACCCTCAGAATTGAACTGGAAGTGCAGGTCAGAATCAAAATGCTTCAGTTGACAAATCCAGATATTCAGAAGATCCTGCAAGAGGATACCGAAAAGAGAAAACCTAACTTTCAAATTTCTGACGATGGAACATTGAGGTTCTGAAGATGATTGTGTACTTGATGATGCTGAGCTTAGGGAGGAGATCTTATCAGAAGCTCATCGTAGCCGTTACAGTATTCATCCTGGTAGTACAAAAAAGTATCAAAATCTGCGTCAACACTATTGGTAGTCTGGTATGAAGGCTAACATCGCCAAGCATGTTGCCAAGTGTCTAATGTGTCAGCAAGTGAAGGCACAGCACTGTAAGCTGAGAGGATTTTTGCAACCTCTCGAGATTCTCGAATGGAAGTAGGAACACATCATGATGGACTTCATGACGGGCTTACTAAGGAGCTAGAGAGGTAATGATTCCATTTGGGTATTGGTCGATAAACTAATGAAGTCGGCTCACTTCATTGCAGTATGAAAGGACCTTGATTTGGACAAGCATGTAGAGCTGTACATGCGTCAGATAGTTCGTTAGATCGAGACCCTAGGTTTACAGTTGCCTTCTGAAAAAGCTTGCAAAGTGCTTTGGGAACGAAGTTGTAGTACAGTACGACCTATCATCCTCAGATGGATGGTGTCACGCACCGATCCTCGGGCACGCACACATCCTTCTACTTGGTTGATTTTATTATGTGATATCCCAGGATTATGTATCGCCGACTCTTTCATTTCTATTTGCACATGCGGAAGCAGTTATAAATCCCCAGACAATAAAACAATGGGATAGAAAAGCAGGCCATATTTTTCATACTGAAATTCACAACCACACTTTTATACTCAGCACAACTCATAGTATCTTACAATACTATTAACATAGGTATGATCTAACGCCTATTCACAAGTACACAAGGTTCACAAAATGGGATGGGATCTCAGTCCTCATCCGGGTCGTACTCGGGATCATCATCTCGATCCTCCTCAGATCCTTCATCACTAGGCTCCTTTTCTTCAAACTTTTCATCTTCTTCTTCTTGCTCATCCTTGGCTCCAGATGCTAGCTCATCCTCAGGTGATCTAGGGGCCTGAAATATTATCCCACAACCGGAATGAGACTACGTCTCAGCAAGTTCTACCCTTTAAGACCCAATTAGTAAACTAGTATGCCAAACGGTTGCCTAAGCACAGCACGAGTCAGAGGACTTACCTTGGCCTCAGTCCCAACCTGTAGTTTAAGGTTAAACACAGATATTCAAACAATTCACGACATCCGATTAAGCATTGATCAATCGACTTAGTCGATTACATGTCAATCGGACCATCTCTAGGTCATTCCCACTCTTACCATGATTCTCAAATGGTGTACTCATTCACCAAATCACATGTGTTTCTCGAGCGTCGATTTCGCCAATGACATACCGATCACCGACACCGTGCGTTCTTTAAGGCGCCGTTTTCACTAGTGATATCCTCAATCACCGAACCACGTGTCCTTTCTAGGGCACCATTTTCGCCAAGGTGATATTGGTAATAGACAACATTGCGGGTTCTTTAAGGCGTCGTTTTCACCAGTGATATTCCTTAATCACCGAACCACATTTGTCTATAAGTCATTCACGTGCGTTCTTTAAGGCGTCGTTTTCGCCAGTGATACTTCCAATCACCGAACCATGTATGTCCAATAACATCGTACCTGATTGGTCTCAGCCAATAATATTCCCAGTTAGCTCTTAGCATTCTCTCTACTATATAGCCCATCAACGTAGCTGGCGCTATATACCCATACTCAGCCATTTACCAATCAATCATTCAATTCCACTCAATTTCAATCACTTTAGGAACAATTCCTCAAATTGCACAATCAATTCAATTAAGCACAATGTGGAGATTAAATAAATAAACGGATTGCACCACGACGATCAGCATAAAATTCTAGTCACCGGCCATCCCGATTGAATTTTCGGAAAAATAATTAATTAAATAATTAATTTCGAAAAAATTAAATAAATAAATATTAAAAATCCAATTTAGGCCCGTAATGCCTGATTGGAGCCCAAAATGGGTCTGGAAAAATCCCAAGATGCATTCAATAAATAACCAAACCTTTCTACTTGCTAAAGACTAGGTCTAACCACCTAACATGCACATTTAGTCACAAATTTAATTGTTCTAAACTAATCTAACCACCTAATTGTAGTTAATTAAATCTAATCAACCCTTAAGCATAATTAGCAAACTAATAAAGCATTAGTGAGTAAAACTCACTTGATTAAAAGCAAGGACTGAATCACCACAACGGCGGCCAAAATCGGGCTTTCGACGACACCGGGGGGCTTGGGTTGGGCCTTAAACTTGGCCCAACAAATCTCGGCCCAACTGAGATTTGTTCTTGCTTTGGACTAGGCTCGCTCTTGGGCTGGCCGTGGTTGGGCCTTCTTTGCGGGCTGGGCTGGGGCCAAATAACAAAAGAGTTTGCTGGATTAGGCTTGAAACAAAGCTGAAATGGGCTTGTCTTTGCTGGGCTTGAAGATTGCTGAAGATGGACCGGCTTGCTGGGCTCGTGGACTGAACAGGCTTGGCTTCAAGGCTAAGTTGGAATTTACGTGGCCTTCAAATGGCCCAATAGCTGGGTCGAACAAGGGAATCAGCAAGGGATGCTGGGTTGCTCGAGCGTGGACTGAAGGCACGCGACTGGATGGGCTGCAGGCTTCGTGCGGATGGAAGGCTGGCGTCGAATGGAGAAGCAGCTGCTAGCGTCGTGCTGCTAGGCGATTGGATTCGAGGGCTTCACGATCACTAGTTGAAGCTCCGTTGATGAACTTGGATGCGTGGAGGAGGGGATGTCTAGCCACAACAAAGCATAAGCTGTTCCGTGGAGTTGCCGACGTGGAGAGAAGATGGCGTTTAGTGGGCTTGCTCCTTTTTGTGACCGAATAAAGCTCATAAGTCGGTAGGTGGCACGTGGAGGATCGATGGGGCAGAGATCAGTGGAGCAGCAATGCAAGGGGCAGAGAAAGAGACATGCTGGTGGAGACGTGGGCATGTGCGAGCTGGCAGACGAAGGAAATTTCGGAGGGAAGCAGCTTGGTCTTCTTCAGCTGCCGTTGAAGGTGTCACACGAAATGGGAAGGGAAGAGAGAGGCTGTCTGGTTGTGGGGGAGAAAGAGAGAAGGATAGAGATGAGAGGTGAGGGGGCTCCACTTGGCTTGGTATTCCACAACAAATATCTCTTTTGTTCCCTAATCTTGGACCAAAGCCATAGCTGTCTTCCACCAACTCCTTGCAGCCCAAAATGCCCTCATCTAGAAGGCTTAAGAGGTCCAAAAGTTAGGTCCTATGGGGTGCTACGAATTTCTTAGCAAATGCTTCAATTGCACAACCAATGTCTCTTGATTCACTCTCACTTGGCCTCCATAAAATTTATTAACAATTCAATTATCAAAATGATAATTTTCCTCACCCAATAACCCATCTCACATCCCAATTTTGCGACTGAAAACAGCCTTCGGCATTTTCTACATAAAAAAAATGACCTGGTGACGACTTTTTCCCAAAAAGTCTTGGTTGTCAGAAAAATCTTCTGAGACTAAGTCGTGAATCCTAGAATTTATTGTGACATGACAGAACCTTCAATTTTTGAAATCGGACTTGAATCGGCAGTTAATTTCCATTTAGCACGTTTTTAGCGTGACCTAGGCCATTGAGTGGTTTTAAGAACTTTTTAAGGCAAATGACCCATGGTCGATTTTCTTCGAACCACTATGAACCCACTTGACTCAATGTCGACTCTCGATTGTCGTGAAAATCTTGAGGATTCAATTACGGACACAGGGTACCAAAACGACAGTAAAATCATATTAGTGTTGGTCGATGAGAATTTTCCAATTTAGTTGAGTCACTCACGATCGGCCACACATCTCAGTCGAACAGACCTATCTTTTATCTCAAATCGATTTTTAATTGTGCCGTAATGGCCTCTAAAGATGAGCACGGTCGAGAAGCCGATTCCTAGTCGAATTCTCTAGTTATTTCAAGAGTGATCAGCTCTGAGAATAACCCTATAAACGCGTCAGCGAAATGCCCGATTAATTTAGTAGAAAACAGGTTGAGAAATTCAGGATGTCACAAATGGCGAATCGAAAAGGACGATTCAAACCCTCGAAGACATGCCGCAAGCTTACGTGTTGGATTTCGAGGGAAGTTGGGAGGGACAGCTTCACCTTATCGAGTTTGCCTACAACAACAGCTACCAGCAGAGCATTCAGATGGCTCCTTTTGAAGCGTTGTATGGCAGGACGTGCAGAACGCCAGTGAGTTGGGATGAAGTCGGGGAACCAAAGATCAGGCCCATAGTTGGTCCAGCAGTCAGTGGATGCAGTTGCTGTCATCAAAGATCGATTGAAGACCGCTTAGAGCCGCCAAAAAAGCTATGCCGATAAGCATCCAAGGCCATTGGAATTCCAAGTTGGTGATCACGTCTTTCTGAAGGTGTCACCAATGAGGGGTATTTTGCGCTTTGGCAAGAAGGGAAAGCTGAGTCCGAGGTACATAGGTCCATTTGAGATTCTTGAAAGAATCGGGATCCTAGCGTATCGTCTTGCATTACTGCCGAGGTTGGCACAAGTGCATGACGTCTTTCACGTGTCGATATTGAGGAAGTATGAGCTTGACCCGACCCACGTGTTTAATTTGAAGGAATTGGACGTGGACGACAGAGTGTCGTACGTTGAAAGCCCGTTTTAGATTGTGGATTCGAAAGAACAGGTTCTGCGCACTAAGACCATCCTATTGGTCAAAGTGGTCTGGCAACACCACAGCACAGAAGGAGCAACCTGGGAAACTGAAGATTCGATGAGACGACTATACCCCCACCTTTTTGTTTAAGATTTGTAATAGGTTTAAATTTCGAGGACGAAATTTTTATAAGAGAGGAAGAGTCGTGACGTCCTGAATTTCAGGCTTCGTTTTTTATTGAATAAGTTGGGCTTTCCATCGACGCGTCTATATTGTTTTTCTCTGAGTTGGCCACTCACGAGATAACAAGTCTATCAGGTGAAGCCGTCAAGGAATTTAAACGCAATAGACTTGAGAATTCAACCAGGAATCGACTGCCTAACCATGTTAATTGGCAAGGACCCTTACGGCATAGTTAAAAATCAATTAAAGACCGGAGATAGGTCGATTCGATTGAGTCATGTGATGGAGTGTGGGTGATTCCACCTAATTGCAAAATTCTCATCAAACGGCACTAGACCGATTTTTCTGTCGTTTTGGTACCTTATGTCCGTATTTGAAACCTCGAGATTTTCACGACAACCGAGAGTCGCCAATGTGTCGAAGATGTACATTGTGGCTCGAAAATAATCGACCACGAGTCAATTGCACTAAAAATCCTAAAAGCTACCCGGTAGGTTAGGTCACGCTGAAATAATGTCAGATTGAGATTAACAGCGAAATTTAACTCGATTTCAAAAATTGAAAGTTCTGTCATGTCACGATTCATTTTAGAAACGTCGACTCATCCTCCGAAGAATTTTCGGAGATTCCGGGATTTTTGCGGAAAATCGACTCGGACGTTTCGGAAAACGAATAGAAATTCGGATGGGCTCATTTGAAGGGAATTTTGATTTCCAAGCCGAGCTATTTGGTGATGGGAACTTGTGACACCCCGATCATCGAACGAGCACCCATCCCTCACTGGTCAATTAGATAGCGATGTCCCAAGATGCATCCCGACCCATTCATTTTAATGCACATGCGGAAGCAGATAAATAATCTCCAGACAACAACACAATGAGATAGGAAAGTAGGGCCATATTTTGAAAAACCAACATCACACTTATATATATATATATATATATATATATATATACACATACATACATAACAAACCTTGTCATATATAATACAAGTTGGTCTATTTATAACGTCTACAAAGCAAGGGTGGGGGCTTCACAAACTACAAGTCCTCGTCCTCCTCTTCATCATCCTCCACGATTTCACCTTCCTTTATACTCCAACTAGAGCCTTAAGCAGACTGCATTAGGGACTCTGGTACTTCAAGATTCAGGTTTGCAGCGTCTACGACCAAACCTTAAGGAGGATCTGTGGTACCCTCCCAAAAGTGACCTCCAAAACATACAGAGAAATCTTAGACTCTAGTATGGGACCCTCTCTCTTGCCATCCTGAGCATGACAGTACCACGATCTGTATCGGTTGGGCACCTTATGGGTGAGACCCACATTAACCTAGACTGTGGACCTCACCAACTTATAGGTCCAGCCCCTAAGGCTCCCAAGTAATGGAATAAAAGATGTCTGCTCTGTAATCCTCTTAGGCCGTCCAAAAAACTCACAAGCTGCCATCTATTGACCTGAAATGTTATCCCACAACGGGGTGAGATGATGTCTCAGTGAGTTCTACCCCTTAAGACCTGACTAGGAAGAAAAGATGCCCTAAGGCTGCCTAAGCACAAACATAAGTAGGAGGTCTTACCTTTGCCTCTATTCCTTTCTGCAAGTCAGTATATCTCAAAACTCAACCAATCATTTCAACACATCAAGACAGATCGAATCATCGATCAATCGACTCAGTCGATTACATGTTATCGAGACCATTCCTCGGTCATCTCAATTAATACTATCTATAAAGTCCGATTATAATTAGGACGTCTCATTCTAAGCTGATAGTGAATAGTATAGCTCACCAGAAGCTGCCTCAATACCAATATAGTATACTATTATGCTCGCTAGAAGCTGCTGCAAATACCGATATAATATACTCTTATCCTCGCCAGAAGCTGCCGCAAATATTGATTTTGATCATCTGATCAAATCAACATTTTTATCCACCCCGATAAAAATAATTTTGTGTGGGTACACGGTCAGCCTTAGCCAAAATACAATATTTTCTCACTTGAAAATCCCACTAATTTCATGTGACATCCGGATTTCGCTGGACCTCGGAAAAATAACGGCCGTCACGGATCTTATCGATGAAATTGTTATTGGATTGCCTCATTGGTACCAATTTTGGACACTATCGCATCATCGTCATTGTCGGCACCACATTCGACCATCGTTTCATCACCACCCGCCGTCTCCAAACATCGACTTGCGGAGTAAAATTTCCCAAGCACGGCCATGCACACGTCCGATATTAGTCCCGAGCAGCCTCGCCAATTGATCGAGCTGAAGGCCTGTAGCCTGCAACGGCCATACGTATGTCCGCAACATTTTCTCCACGCAAGAATGAAGCAACCGAAGGTCCACGTTCACGGCTCCATGCACGCATTATTCCTCATCGAATGGCCATGCAGCCGAACGTCCATATGCTACCACGAAGCCCCTTTTCGTTGACTTAATTAGTCAATTAGATAGAAGCCACGTCCCTTGTGAAGCCCACGCCCATGCAGCCTTGTCGAGTCCCTTCTCCATGCAAGAATTGCAGCCACGTGCACGTACATGTGGTGGTCAAATAAAAGGAAAATAGTTGACCCCATGAAGACACGTGATCTCCATTTTCGGTGGCCAGCGAAGAAGAAGTCCGTGAAGACCACGACCTCCTCCAGCTGTCAACGTGCGCACGCTCCTCTCCTTCTTCGGCCAGCAGAGGCCACGTCTTGCATGTAACATGCAAGATGGCGTGCAGCAGCCCATTCGGCGGTCAACTTTGACCAACAAACCGCCACCTTCGTGCTTGGATGGCCAGCGTAAAGAGCGTCCGAGACAGCTGCAAGCCACGCCTCAGCCGTGTCTTCAAGATGGTGAAGCAAAACCAACGAAGGCCACGTCTTTCTACCCTACTCAGCATGCCGAAATCCCAAAGTTTGACAGATTGACCAAGACGTGTCAATCATGAAATGCAAGGAAAAATTTGAAGCATGCAGCGGCCACGCCCATTGCATGGAAGAGATACGTGGAGATGGACATTTGGTGAAGGGCCACGCCTTCGCCAGCTGTTGCTCGCTCAATGGACACCGAGAGACTTCAATTGTTGACCACAAAAGTCAACGAGAAGGCTTTTAGCCTTCCTTCGTCTAGTGAGCAGCGTTCTCTTTCCCCTCAGCCATTCTCTCGACACACAGCAGCAGCAGCAGAAGACAGCAATCGTGGGATTTCTCTCGGTGCCTCCATCCCTCACCGATTTCGTTCCGTGTAGCAGACCCCTCGAGAGCCAGTGCCGTCCCACTCTTTTCACTGCTCATTGGCGACCACACCACACCACCAGGCCACCTCTTCGCCGCCGACACCACTGACATTAAGGCAAGATAATATCCACTAACCTATATCACGTAGACTATGTCATTGCTTGATAAATATATTCCGCAACTTAGCATTATTGTAGAATATTTACATAAATGGATTTGGATGTAGTCGATCTAACCGAAAATACTAGAATTCTTATGTAGAGAATCGGTAATGGTGCACGTGCCTAATCTCTTTGGCAGTCCAGGAACTATAGATCTGGATGTTATTAGACTTGTTAGCAATTCTAGAAACTGGAGGTACTGGGCCACTGTGGTTGTCAATTTTTGTAGGGACTCTTATGATTTGAATTTAGGATGATTCCCTATATGAAAGTTGTGTCTTGTACCTAGAACTACAACATATAATAGTTCTAGAATGTTGGGTCACGAAGATCAACTCATGGACCTAATTTCCTACCAAGATGGAACTGTCTGGAATTGTAGTTTTAATTAACTGTGTTCATTATCACGAGTTGGCATATTTTAAAGATTTATATTGCATTATAAATTTTGATATGAAATTAACTTAGACTACTACACTATATTTGTGAATATTGCTGCCGTTGGACTCTCGGATCGACGATACCCCAGGAGTCGGGATTGCCTGGAGGGTCATGATGGTGATGCTTCTGGATGCCTAGGGACCGGTGAGCCCCAGAGGTTCCCCGGGAGTGTCGGGATGCCCGAATGTATGACGATAAAGATTCCGGAGGGTAGGGGCAACCATTGACTTGGCCAGCCCCGGTGATTCCTTGCGATGCTGGGTGAGGTGTGAGATGCCTGGAGGTGTGACGCAACACGCTCTGGATGCCCGGTGACTGAAATATGGAACCGGAGGCTTTCGTGACGCCAGGTTGGGTCCGAATGCCTAGAGGGACGCAAACGCTGGTCCTCTGGAATATATGTGAGTGAGCTGCAAATTCTAAGGTTTCATGGTTCTACCATATCATACCCTTTCATAGACAATCTTATTGGTGTAGTGCCTGTTGCATAAATTGGATAACGATAGCTTTATGTAATATAGTTTAGTCGAATTTTAACTGCTGAGTAGTTGTACTCACCCCTTGTGGGGCTAACATATTTCAGACTAGGAAAGACTGTCGTTGCTGCCCCCACCTCCCAGCTCCTTCTTCGATGTCCCCATTGACATGAGATGGGAGCAAACTGAACATTCGGATCTAGACATACCGGGTTTGACTTATATCCGGGTGCAAGCGGTCCTGACTTTTGATGCTGGTCGTCCTTCGGGTCCGGTAGTCCAAAGTTTTGTCGTCCTTTACACCAGGATGGATGGCCACACGTTTGGTCCATTGCTGCCACCACCGGAGGAGGATGACGGAGGATCCAGTGGGACCGAGTAGGGGGGAGAATGAGAGGCTGCAGGAAATTTTTGGACACCAGCACCATAGATGGATGACGCTGTAGATGGCTAACCAAATAGTTGGTTTTATTTTAGTACACATATGGCCAATATAGAAATAGTTGGTCTTTTTGAATGTATCGACAAGCGACATCTGTCACATGTATATATATAAATAAAAGGTACTTGGTTAGTGTGTATGTTTGGTGTGCATCATTTCTGAGTATACGAAATGGAGTTGTTGGATACGCTTTCGCCATATACATTGCGCAGGGACCAATGAAGTGTATGATAGAACCCCCACATGGATTCCCTGAAGTCCATTGATCTATAAAGGAAGGACATCCAGGATAAGGTAAGAAGTGTGGCGACCCTAACGGATACAAGGGCCATCAGGGGTGCCACAGTGAGTGGTATCAAAGCTATGGTTTTATCTGGAGTGATAAGGTATCAGTAGGAAAGGAGGATATAATGATGCACACGATAAGGCACTAGTTAGGGGTAGTTGACTAACTGCGAACAACAAGTGATTGAGTTCACTCTAAAATATTGGTAACAATTGTGAGTTACCTTTGCATGCAAGTAATATTTTATGTTACTTATGTGACTCCAATAATGCTTATATGTTATTTCTTGACCAATGATAGTAGGTCACTAATTATTCCTGAGGCAAATGCTTGGTCAACTGCAGGAAACCATGGTACGAACGGGGAGTTCCCACACATCAAGGGCTGAAGCCTCTGCTTCACGGGTAGAACCTAGAATGGAGGATATCCTGCAGGCATTAGCTAATGCAGGAAACTTGATGGAAAGACAAGCTCAATAGCAATAGCAACAACCCAGAACAGAACGTCATACTCAAAGACTTGTGGAACAATTCCTAAAGTTGAAACCACCTAAGTTTACTGGAATGAGAAGTCTTGAGGAGGCGGAATAATGGATTGATGGAATAGAACAGATTTTCCGGTTGTTGAATTGCAATGATGCTGAAAAGATAATTTTGGCAGAGTACTAATTGGAAGGGAATGCTAAGTTTTGGTGGAAAGCTTCAAGAGACATGATCTTTCCACCCGGTACTGCTGTGAGCTGGGACGAATTTGTTAGGGCTTTTAATAGGAAACATTTTTCTGATTCTGCCCGAGATAAGAAAATTACTGAGTTTGTTCAACTGGAACAAAATGAGCTGATAGTAGATGAGTATGAAGCAAAATTCTCTGAATTGTCAAGGTATGCTCCTAGATTGATTGAGGATCGAGAGGAGAAAGCTAAGAGGTTCCTGAAGGGACTAAGAACTGATATCAGGAAACAACTTGTGCCCCTGAATATAAGAGATTATACTGAGATTTATGAAAGGGCACAGCCAGTGGAACAGGAATTAATAAGGGAGCAAATGGAATCTAGGAGGCAATCGACCTTTAATGATGTTCGACGAGTTAAGAGGCCCTACCCAAACCGAGATTCACTTTGGGAGTCTAGGAAAAAGCGTAGTTTTGGGAATTTTGGAAAGGCCAAGAGTGGCCAGACTTCAGGAAGAGTGCCTTACCAGAATAACTCTTGCCAAAAGTGTGGTAGACCACATGGACCAGGGCCTTGTAATGATCAACTGAAATGTTTTGGTTGTGGGCAAAGAGGTCACTGTAGGAGAGATTGTCCACAGGAAAGACCTCAACCGAATGTCAACTTGGTGTGACAAGTGCAGCCACATACAGCTAGACCACCTCCACCAAGGAACCCACAGAGGCCACCAGCATAAGGAAGGGTGTATACAATCACCCAAGAGGAAGCGGAAGCTTCCAAAAACGTCATCTCAGGTACGATTTCTATTAATGGCAAGAAAGCATATGCATTATTTGATACAGGTGCTACACATTTGTTTGTGTCTAAAAGGTATAGACAATTGAGTAAGATAGAAACTACATCTCTTAAGATACCCCTTTGTATTTCTACGCCGCTGAAGAATATGGTGTTATCTACACTGGCATGTGAAAAATGTAAAATAGTTATAAGGGGACAAGAGATGGAAATAGACCTAGTTGTAATGGTTATGTATGACTTTGATGTCATCATAGGAATGGATTGGCTCTATAAGCAACGAGCCAGGATGGATTGTTACAGAAAGGTGATTCAATTTAATTCACTTAATCGACTTAGTTTTGAATTTTACGGAGGTCAGACAAACCCCTCCATAGCTTTCATTTCGATAGTGGAAGCCCATGCACTTCTTGACAAAGGATGTCAATGATATCTAGTAGTAGTAAAAGACTGTATGAAGGAGGAGACTAAACTCGATGAAATTCGAGTGGTCAGGGAGTTTCATAATATATTTCTTGAGGAATTGCCTGGATTACTGCCGTAACGGGAAATCGAGTTCGAGATCGAACTAATGCCTGGAAGAGACTAATATCGAAAGCCCCATATAGGATTGCCTTAATGGAACTGAAAACCTGTGGTGCCAAATGGTTCGATGTGGTTTTCATCTTGTAAGTAGCTAATAGCCCATGCCTTCTTTGGATAAAGTCCTTCCTCGTCTCTTTTATACCAGCTAACCATGTGTGAGAACTAAAGTTTGACAATCTTGTTCTGGTCTGGTCACTAGTCTCCGTGCAAGTGGTAAATTGTACATCCCAGAACTTTCTGCCATTAACAAAGTTTCCTACTCGCGTGCTGTTATTTTGCATATCTCTATAGTGCACAAGAATCTGCTAGATTTATTCTGCACCATTAGTCCTTCAAAAAAATCAACTATGAGGTAGCCGGGCATCTCAGCCTCTCTACCAAAACATAAACAGGGCACACAAGTAGTAATATGTCCTGCCTCCATCTGTCTTTGCATTGAGGTTTTCTACCTCAAATAGGCTACAACCTTCAAGTCTCTGATATTACATAAATAAGGTGTGCTATCTCTCTTAATACGAAAATCCAGGATTTGAATTGATCAATCATTTCAAATTCGGCCACCTTGATGCCACAATTACTTCACCTCACCACTCCATTCGGCCATAAACATATTCTCTTGTTTAGACTCTGGTTTATTTGATACTCAGCTAGGACCCCACATAATGACTGAAGCAAACTGGCTGGAAAGTGTGCTTTATACCAAAGTGAACCTCCCATTTTTCGACATTCACTTTTCCAACCTACAAGTCTATACTCAAATAGCTCACTCGTTGGTCCCAAATTTTCTTTGAGCCCCAGAGGAACGGTTAGATGTGCTATAGCAAAGTGACCTGTGATCGAGCATGTCATTATGTGTGTGCAACGAGGATATGTCAATACTACTGAAAGATTGAACCATAGCCTCAGAACTGGAATTTAAGATTGAAATTCAAGTTGAAAGCTTCTCTGTGCATGTATTTTAACTAAGTATTTTTCCAATGCAGAGTTCTTTCTCATTTTATCCCCTGAAGTTCTTTTTACTGTCATCAAAACACCAATTTTTTACTTCATAGTTTCTCCTTTTCATTTGGAATCCTTGACAGTCTATCAATCATCTTTCATGTGTGATGTGAACTAAAATTTTCTCATAATCTTATCATGCTAGAAAATTTGCATGTTAAAATATCTTCTTGCTCCTCGATGTTCTCTTAGCTGATCATATAAGTCCTTTTAATCTTAACAAGGCAGGTTGAGGATACGGTAGTCTTATTCTTGCCATACTAGGAACTACTTTTGGTGCACTTGACCGAATATGGAATATTTGATTGTCTTTTTTCCTTCGCAGATGCACCTCTAGAAGCAATGTTCCTAAGAGTCTAGGTCGGTGCTTTGGAGAACCCATGTTGATCTCAATAATTGTGCAGTGGTTTTAAATTTGGACACCTGAATATTGCCAATAATATTATGCTTTGATGTCTGAAGGTCCTATTAGAAAGCAAAATGGGGTGGGATTACTGTATTGGGCTTTAGAAGCTAAGACCATCAAAACTTCTAAGACGCAGAAGATAATAATAGGTGCCAAACTAACCGGTTCTTAAGGTTCTTTATTGTGGATGCGGGCACTACTTGCTAATTTTGAAGTCTCTGAAGGCATATATTTAAGAGCTCACATCGAACATACTGATTCAATTTGTTTATGGCTGGGAGCAAATGTTACGTTGGAGTATTCGTGTGAAGAGGTACTTGAGTTGAAGCAATGTCCCTTTATCTCCAATAATGATGTCAAGTATCTTATTTATTGAATTAATTCATGTTGCAGGCCACTACTTTTCTACAAAAGAACCTAGAAAATGCTAAATCAAGTTTAGAAGTTCTTGTTGCTAATCTAAAATTCTTAAAGGACCAAGTGACAATCATATAGGTAAGTTGGAATTTTTTGGGAACTTGGAGGTCCCTGTTTGTTTCAAGCTGTTTACTGTGTCAGCTCGGGTTAGGTCTATCGTTGTTGAACTACTGTTGCTATGGTTTTGTAACAGGCTTCAGGCTATATATTGGGGAGGCATGTTAACTTGTGACAACCTGGAGGGTAGTCTTATCGCACTTATGTGAACTTGAAAAAATTTGAAGGTTGTTGTAGGACCATATTCTTTAGTTTTGCAACTTGAATCAAGGTAGCACAATGTGTGCTTCTGGAGACTCTGTTCTTCCCATTCGACTAGGTGAATGAATTATGTGTTGCTCTGTGATTGCAAGCGTTAGATGACAAGTGATTTCGGTTAGGTTTAGTGAGATTTACTGCATCACAACAAGCTTGCCATGTAAAACAATTTTGATTGAGAACCTCTTGGACTTGAGTTTTCACTTTTTTATGTTGTGTGCTATTTTTAAGTTGATATATGGTCTATCTATTTTGTCTCGTTTCACCTTGGTCACGCGTGTTAGAAAGAACCAATCTAAATTTGAATTCGGGGAAAAACATGGAGAGATGTATTTTTTGCCCAATAAAGCATTTACATTCTTGAATTTTCATTTGTTGTGCTGATCATCTGTATTTTTCTTTTTCCCTTGCTATTTTTAGCTGGGTTTAGGAATTTGATGATTCTGACTCCTAGATGAATTAAATTAGGCAAATGCAACAACTTGGGTTGCTCCCTTTTGTATAATCTTTGTTTCCTATAATTCCAGAGATTGAATTGGGATTATTAGATGCTGCACAACCGAAGATCACTATCGACTTTACTCCACATCTGATGAGCATGGTTATAGTTGCAATTTTCAAGTATTCCCATTGTGAAAGTTGAAATTCTGGTTCTCCAACAATAATTATTAGCTTTCTTCATCTATTTATGAAGATTCCTGGAATGCAATCAACTATTCATGCTGAAATGTTTGTAGGTGTAATGGTGGGGATCTATATGAGCAACTTAAAAGTTGTTTGCTGGGAAACTTTTTCAGGCTAAGGGCCTGTTTGTAACCATTCCAACAGTGCAAGATTATGATTTTTTTGTTCTCAGGAGTAGTTTTGGAACAGAATCGCGTTTGGTAAAATTTTTGTTCTCGAGAACAGATTTGGAGGAGAATCAAGAATAAAAAAAAAAAAAAAGTTGATTCTTGTTCCGGGGACAAAACTAATAATCAAAATTCTTCTTCTCTTTTCTTCTTCTTCATCGATCGCCATCCTGTGACCGCTGCCCGCTGCCATCCCCGCCACCCACCATTGCTGGTTGCTAGCAATCGGTTCGGTGAGCTCGCGGAAGGCTCGCCAGGCCAGGGTGAGTTCTGGCAAGCTCGCCAGAGGCAAACCCAGCCACCGGCGAGGCTTGCCCAGCCCCGCCGGTGGCTAGGCGAGCCTCGCCCGGGCCGTGAGGCCCGCCCCGCCACCGGCGAGCGTCGTGACGCCCGGCCCGCCCGGTGGCCGGGCGGGCCTCACCCAAGCTCGGTGAGGCTCGCTTGGCCACTGACGAGGCTCGCCGGGGTTGGGCGAGCCTCGCCGGTGGCTAAGCTTGCCTTCGGCGAGCTTGCCGGACCGATTGTCGATGACTCGGCGACGGCGAGTGGCGGCGGATGGCAGCGGGCGGTGGCGATGGCCTAGTGGGCCTCGCCCAACCTTGGCGAGGCCCGCTTGGCCACCGGCGAGCCTCGTGATGCCTAGCCCCGCCAATGGCCGGCAGGTCTCACCTAGCCTTGGCCTCGCCATCGGCAAGGCTCGGTCGATGAGAGCTAGCCTCGTTGAGGGCCAGTGACGCTCCAGTGAGGTTGCTGGCCTGAAAAAGAAGAAGAAGAATAGGAGAAAAAGAAAAAGAAAAAAAGAAAAAAGAAAAAAGGAAAAGAAAAAAAAAAAGGAAAAAGGAAAAAAAAAAAAAGGAAAAAAAAATTATTAAATTATTTAAAAATTAAAAGAAATTGATTTGGAATAGAATTAATAAGCACAAGATAAAACACAATTCTATTCCAGAATCAGAAATTTTGTATAATTACCAAACGCGTTCTTTTACTTAGAATCAGTTTCTGAGAATAGAATAAAAAAGAATCATTTTTTATCAGAATTTGTTTCCGGGAACAGAATCGTAACCAAACATGCCCTAACAATCCTACTCCGCTTAGGCATTCAATGGCTTGATGTACTGAGTATTAACCATAGTTTTCGTTTGTTGAAGTACTTATTCCCAATCTTCATAATTAGGTTAATCAAAGTACATAATTTATTTCGTAGATCTTGGTAAGTCAATTAAGTGCTAGACATTTGGGGGACTGAAACTTAAAAGATCCGTGACTTCCTCTATATTTTGGGACTGAAATTGAAAAAATCCATGACTTCCTCTAGATTCTTGAGTGTGCTTCCCACATACTTCATGCTATTTGATCACTTAATAATAGGTGCCAAACTGACCAGTTTTTATGGCTCTTTATTGTGGATGCAGGCACTGCTTGCTGATTTTGAAGTCTCTAAAGGCATATATTCAAGAGCTCACATCGAACATACTGATTTGATTTGTTTATGGCTAGGAGCAAATGTTATGTTGGAGTATTTATGCGAAGAGGTACTCGAGTTAAAGCAATGTCCCTTTATCTCCAATAATGAGGTCAAGTATCTTATTTATTGCATTAATTCATGTTTTAGGCCACAACTCTTCTACAAAAGAACCTAGAAAATGCTAAAGCAAGTTTAGAAGTTCTTGTTGCTGATTTATAATTCTTAAGGGACCAAGTAACGATCACGTAGGTAAGTCGGAATTTTTTGGGAACTTGGAAGTCCCTGTTTGTTTCAAGCTGTTTACCATGTCAGTTTAGGGTAGGTCTATTGTTGTTGAACTATTGTTGCAGTGGTTTTTGTAATGGGCTTTGAGCTATATATTGGGGAGGCATGTTAACTTGTGACAACCTGGAGGGTAGTAATATCGCACTCATGTAAACTTGAAAAAAAATTGAAGGTTGTTGTAGGACCGTATTCTTTAGTTTTGCAACTTGAATCAAGGTAGCTCAATGTGTACTTTTGGAGACTTTGTTCTCCCCATTCCGACTAGATGAATGAATTATGTGTTGCTCTGTGATCGCAAGCATTAGATGACAAGTGATTTCAGTTAGGTTTAGTGAGATTTACTGCATTACAACAAGTTTGCCATGGAAAATGATTTTGATTGAGAACCTCTTGGGCTTGAGTTTTCACTTTTTATGTTGTGCACTAGTTTTGAGTTGATAAATGGTCTATCTGTTTTGTCTTGTTTCAGCTTGGTCATACGTGTTAGAAAGAATTAATCTAAATTTGAATTTGGGGAAAAACATGGAGAGATGTATTTTTTGTCCGATAAGGAATTTACATTCTTGAATTCTTATTTGTTGTGCTGATGATATGTATTTTTCTTTTTCCTATGCTGATTTTAATTAGGTCTGGGAATTTGATGATTTTGACTCCAGGATGAATTAAATTAGGCAAATGCAACAACCCGGGTTGCTCCCTTTTGTATAATCCTTGTTTCCTATAGTTCTAGAGATATAAATGGGATTATATGATGCTACACAATCAAAGATCACTATCAACTTCACTCCACATCTAATGTGAATGGTTGTAGTTGCAATTTTCAAGTATTCCCATACTTGAAGTTCTGGTTCTCCAGCAATAATTATTAGCTTTCTTCATCTATTTATGAAGATTCCTAGAATGCAGTCAACTATTCATGTTGAAAATGTCTTCAGGTGTAAAGTTGGGGATCTATATGACCAACTTAAAGTTGTTTGCTGGGCAAACTTTTTCAGGCTAACAGTCCTATTCTGCTTAGGCATTCAATGGCTTAATGTACAGAGTATTAACCATAGCTTTTGTTTTTTGAAGTACTCATTCTCAGTATTCATAATTAGGTTAATCAAAGTACATAATTTGTCTCATAGATCTTGGTAAGTCAATCAAGTAGTACACATTTTGAGGACTGAAACTTAGAAGGTCTGTGACTTCCTCTATATTCTTGAGTGTGCTTGTCACATTGTGACATCCTGAATTTTCGACCCGTCCTGAATATATCAAATGGGCATCTCGTCGATGTGCCGATGGTCCTTTTTCTCTGAGTTGATCACTCACGAGTTAACCAATCTATTGGGTGAAGCCGTTAAGGGATATAACCGCGGTAAAATCCCTAAAAGCTACTCAATAGGTCAAATCGGACTAAAATCGCGTTCGGTCGATTTTAACCATGAAATTGAATTCGGTTTTGGGAATCGGACGTTCGAGCATGTCACGGATCATTTATAGGATGTCGTCTTGTCTTTCGGAGAAATTCCGTCGAGTCTGGGATTCTTACGGAAAACCGATCTGGACGTTGCGGAAAATTAATGGAAATTCGGATGGACTCAATTGAAAGAAATTTGGACTTCCATGCTGGGCTATGTGCTAATGGGGATTTGTATAAATTCTATGGGCTTTTTCCACGATGAAATTGGATGTCGATTTGAGAAATTTCATGAAGAAATTTAAGCTCAAATTATCAAATTCGGAGCTATGGTTTGGAGCTGGATTTTTAACATCAAAATTGGGTTATTTTGGTGGATTATTATTGGAAAGTATTAAGGGGACATATAAGATATGATTGAACACCTTTGAGGAGACAAACATTAAATTAGATGGATTGGTCTTTGACTATTCTCTCTCTCTCCCCCAAAAAACTTACATCGCACGTTCCCCTCTGTCTTCCCCTCTTCGAATCGGACTCCCTTACCGTTTTAGTTTTATTTTTCACTTTCTGCTCCTTCCCCGGCAAAACCATCAAACTCCATCATCCACCGAGTTTTCTGCTCAAGCAACCACAGTCCACGTCCCCACGCATTCCGCAGCACCGAAGCAGTCCATCATCTCGTTCGGGTCTTGCGAGCAGCCACAAAGACCAGTTGATTCCTCGTGTCTTCAGTTGGATCGATCAACTTCTCCAATTCCCTCGAAGACCAGCAGATCCGTGCGCAGTAGGCCACCCCATCTCCACGCATTCCCTTCGGTCAACAGCAGCAACGTCTTCACCGAAGCTGCTCCGTGCTTCGTGCCTTCGTCAACTACATTCGGTCCAACTCCAGCATTGAAAACCTTGTCGCAGTTCCACATTGATGCCTGCTGCTCCGTGTCTTCATTTGGCTCGTGCGTGGTCAACTTCAGCAACCCCACAAAGCCTTGCTGACCAAAGCCCATCGATCTCTCTCTTCGTCCGCATCTCCCCTCCACCAGCTCGCTACCATCGATTCAAACGAGGAAACCTACGTCCGTCCGCGAGAATTCCCCCAAATTTGGTCGGCCACCGAGCCACAAGTCTTCGACGTCAGCCCATAGCCAAGCTGTGAAATGCAGCCCATCTTGAAGTTCACGGGCCCAAGTGAATTCAATCTATCAAGCCAGTGAAGTTAAGCCCGTTAATTGCCATCTTCAGCCCAACGAAAATTTAAAGTGCAGCAACCCATCTTCACATGTCAGGCCCAATTTGAAGCCTAGTCCAACGAAGCCCAGCAAGTTTCAGTTTTCAACTTTGGGCCCATCTTGTTCTCGACCCAGTTGAAGTCTTCAAGTCCAGCAAGTGTCTTCGGCCTAATTCAGCAAGGCACAAGCGCAGGTTCAGTCCAAGCCCAGAATTTTCTGTGGACTTGCGAGGCTAGTAGGCCTGACCCAAGTGTGCTTCGATGCCACCGAAATTTTGGAATTCAGCCGCCGTCGTAGTGTTCCGATCTTCGCTTTGCCAAGTGAGTTTTACTCACTAATGCTTTCTTAGTTTGCTAATTACACTTAGGGGTTGGTTAGATTTAATTAAGTGCAATTAGGTGGTTAGATAAATTTAGATAAATTAAATTAGAGACTTAATGATGCATATTAGGTGGTTAGAAATAGACATTAGCAAGTAGGCATGCCATGTTATTTATTGAACAAGTTTCGGTAATTTTACGGGCTCGTCTCGGCTTCCAATCAGGCATTATGGGCCTAAATTGGATTTTTAATATTCATTTATTTATTTATTTATTTATTTTTCGAAATTAATTATTTTTCCGGAAATTCAACCAGGATGGCTGGTGACCGAAATTTCGTGCTGATGATCGTGGTGCAGTCCGTTTTTTTAATTGAACTTTATTTTGTGCTAAATTGATTTATGAGTGATTTTAGGATTTATTCCTAAATTGAATAATCTTTGGTTATTAATTGAAAAATAACCGGGCATCGGTTGACAATGCCAAAAATGTTTTGGCAGACTACGAAAAATAGTGAGATTTATAGAAAGGAAATTATTATATTTTGGCTAAGGCAAATCGTGTACCCACACACGATATTTTTATCGAGTATCTTTGATATCAACAAATTAGGCCAAGATATTATGAAATTGAGGGATTTAATTATGAGGTGTAATATCGTTGGCCGTTGTTGAAAAGGTCGAGTGTGACCATAAAGCCATTGAACCTTGAGAGGGTCGGATAAGACCGTAATGTTGCATCCTAGGAATCAAGGGCAAGCCCTAAGGTGCCCTAGAGCTTTTAAATAGGTAATGAATTTACCTATTGGTTTGTGCTTTAGCCTTAGTTCTTTCTTAAGACTTTGTGCCTTGTGCCTTGTGTTTTTAATTTAAACTTAAGGTAATTAATAAGGATAAATTTATGTGTTGCCATGTTTGTTATAGATTAAATGTTATAAAACTTTTAATTAGGTGTAATTAATTTTTAGTTTTAATTAAATTAAAAAAAAAGTTGGATTGGGCCTTAGGCCCAAGGGTGGACCCTAATGGGCCAAGTGGCCGGCCCATTAAGGCCCACCAGGAGGGGGCTGTCGCGGGCCCATGGGAGAGGAAGAAGTGGCTGGCCCACTTCTTCCAAGTAGGCCCAAGCCCAAGCCCAAGCCCAAAAGCCCATTTGATTTGGTTCTTGCCAAGTGGCAAGGAAGCCTTGCCATGCATTGGCTCTTGGTGAGGTGAGGCAATGATTGCCTTTGAGAAATAAAAAAGGGGAGAGTGGCCAGATGGGGGGGGTGGCTTGTCGCGCGCGAGAGAGAGAGAGAGAGAGAGAGAGAGAGAGAGAGAGAGGAAGAGGAGGAGGAGCCCGTCCGTCCGCCGCATGCCGCCCGTCCGTCCGCCGCTTGCCGTCGTTCCTCTTCGCGTTTAAGGCGAGTTTAGGGTCCATCATCTTTCCTTGCATGTGTGTTTTGCATGTTGGTTGGGTTTTTGTTGTTTTGAATGCACGAAAATGGAGTGAGGATGGTTTGTTCTTGGAGGTGCATGCTGTTTTCGCACGGATCACTGGAGTCAGAAACTTGTGGGAGCTTGCATGCATGTTTGGAGTTCGATTTTGGCTTGGAGCTCTTCATGAAAGTTATAGCTAACATCTTGAAATATAACATACTAAAATTTCGTGAAAAATGATGGATATTTGAGGGGTCAAAACCTCATTTTTTGGAGACCCTAGATCTGGAACTGTTTTTCTGACCTTGTGGTAGATTTGTGGTTGCATGTTGATTTTTACTATGAATCTCTCTTCGACTTCTTCATGAAACTTGTAGAGAACATCTTAAGGATGAACATACTCTAATTTGAAGCAAAAAGAACAAGTTTATACTAGGAAACCAACCTGATCTTGAAGATGGTGAATCTGGAGTTGCGGAAACAGGACACCCGAGACTTCGTGGAACCATATGAAGGTTATCCCTTGGTAGTTTGGCCTAAGTTCCTCATGGAAGTTGTAGGGGATCGTTAGAAGTAAAACATATCCAAATTTCAGAGAAAACGAAGATGTGTAGGTAGGTCAAATCTCCATATTTCGGACATAGGACCCTGGGCGTTTCGGTAACCTGACCAGAAGCTTCGTGGGTCTGTAGAAATTTATATAAAACGAATTTGGCCTATATTCCTTCATGAAAAATCTAATTTAATGTCTTAACTATAACCTGGTAAAATTTCATAATTTTCTGAGGTCTTTTGGGCATTTTAATGGAATTACTTAGAAAACTGCACATTCTGCCTTTGTCCGAGATTCTATGCGGTAATTTTAGTAATTTTGCTTTTTGTGTAGAAATTGATTGGCCATGCATTTTCTGTGGAAAAATCACTATTTTATGGCATTAAAATATTATATGTTTTGACTTCATGAATTTGTGATTTTTGTGATTATTTAATTAATTAATTGCAAAATAGAATAAATTGGGATTTAAATAAATTCTAAATACAATTGACTAGTACATTGTTTTGAGTGACATGTGAACTTAGTTACTATGGGTGATTGTATCTATTGCATATATGTAAATGCTTGATGATGCATGTGTAAGAACATAGATGATCTTGTCCTGCCATTACATCATGTGCATGATAATTTGTGACATAATTGGCAAACATGATTAATGGTAAATGAGGTAATTGTTGGGGGAGGATGATGATGCCCGGGATGTATAGAGATACATGGCCGGATGACCCTGGGAGTGTCAGGATGCCCGGAATGGTTGGGTGCTGGAAGCCTCGGAGGTCTTTGCCCGAGGGGATACCTCGTGATGCCAGTTGGGGTGCGAGATGCCCGGAGCGGTGGGGGTGCCGGATGCTCGGTGGCCATGATTGGCATAATTCCGGAGGTTCTTGCTGCAAGGCCCGAATAGGGTGCGAGTGTAAAGTATGGGATGGATGATCCCGAGGAAGGGTGATGTGATGATCAATTGAGAATTCCAAGTGGAAATTAAATCATGCATGTGTAATATGACATGATGATGACATGCATGTGTAATATGACATGATGATGACATGCATATGTGATATGACATGATGATAACCACCTATGGCATGATGATGACATGCATGTGTAATATGACATGATGATGACATGCATGTGTAATATGACATGATGATGACATGCATATGTGATATGACATGATGATAACCACCTATGGCATGATGATGACATGCATGTGTAATATGACATGATGATGACATGCATATGTGATATGACATGATGATGACATGTATGGATCATATGGTATGATGATGATGATCATTCGAAGTCTATGCAATATACATATTATGATTGTGATGATGATGTATGATGGCATGTACATGGCTTCGAGGTAAGTATGTTGGAATGCATGTGTGAAGTGTATGATGTAATTGTTTGTATTGTTTAAATGCATGATTGGTGATTGGATTCCTTTACCGGCTGAGTGGTTGTACTCACCCCTTCGGGGACCAACATTTCAGATTAGCACGATGCCTCTCCCTGCCATCACGCGGGGAGTGTTTTACGGCCTTCCGTTTGATGTGGAGGTCAAGCTGACAGAGATCGATTGTCCCACCCTGCCGGGACTGACGTTCATCCGTGTGCGTGCGATTGTATCCTATGACGTGGGTCTATCTGGAGGCCCAGTCATCCAGGAGTACGTGTCCGTCCATATTCGCCGTGACGGGGTGATGATGGGGATGCTGCCACCCCCACCGCCTGATGCACCGGGATGGGTGTGACGGCCCGCGTACGTGGAGTAGGAGTTGGCAACTTTTTGGGATGTGGCCGACACTAGTAGTCCGAGGGGAGATCGTTACACGTTTTATTTTGAGGGTCATGTGTCTCTTTTTGAGGTTGAAGGCCGAGCATATAGATGAGTCTTGGCCTACCTTTTTGTATCGACCCGTGTTACCCTTCGTAAAATATATATGTAAATAATAGTGGTTCGGCCTTGTGCTTTCTTTTAATCGAAATAGTTGGTGTGCATTGTGCTGTCGTGAGGGAAGCAGAGTGATGGTGAGACTCGTCTCTTATTTTCGCTATAAGCTACACAAATCCCTAAAGCCTTTTTGAAGAAAAAAAAAAAATTTCGCCTAGGCTGCGGCTTGAGTTTCAATTCTTTCTTCTATCGCCGTATAAGTTGTTCTAGCCTTAGTTTCTTCTCGCGTAGTAATCTGTGGCGACCCTATCGGGTTTCGGGGGTGCCACACGTAAAGCCATTGAATCTTGAGAGGGTCGGGTGGGACCGTAAAGCGATTGAATCTTGGAAGGTCGAGTGGGACCATAAAGCCATTGAATTTTGAGAGTGGCATCTAAAAGGGCACGTGAGCTCGGTGAATTGATGTATCACTTTGGTGAACTAGTACCTTAGAGAATGCACGTGGCCCCAGGTATCATGAAAAGGGCATGTGGGCTCGGTGATTTGATGCATCACTTTGGCGAACTAGTGCCTTAGAGAATGCACGTGGACCCATGGAATTAAGTGAGGCATCTTGGGAGAGACACGTGGACTTGGTGATTTGATGCATCACTTTGGTGAACTGGTGCCTTAGAGAATGCACAAGTGCTCAGTGACTAAATATACATCGTGGGAATATATGACTTGGATGACACGTAATCGACTGGTTTGATTTGTTATTAGTAGTTGGGTGCCTATTATGAATTGATTGATTAAATGGAAATGACCGATGAGTGGTCTTGTATAGTTGTAATCGACTAGGTCGATTGATCGAAATATCAATCTTTGATGTGATTGTTAGGGTGGCTATTGAACTGTGCTAATATACAGGTGGAATCTGAGGCCAAGGTAAGTCGTCTGACTAGAGTTGTGGATAGGCAACCCTAAGGTGTATTGGTTTACTAATTAGGTCTTAGGGGGTAGAACTTGCTGAGACGTTGTCTCATTAGTTATTGAATAACCATTTCAGGTCCCTAGATGTAGTAGACTTGGATTTTGAAGATCTCAAAAGTCCGGTGCAATCTGTTGAAGGCTCTAGTTAGAGTGTGGAGAATGATGAAGAGGAGGACGGGGACCCGTAGCTTGTAGAACCCCAATTCTGCTTGTAGACCTTGTTTTTAAACTGGCTTAATGTGAATTGAATCTAATAGTTCACCTTGTATATAAGAATGAATGTTTTTTAAGAGTTTGAAATTTAGTCCTACTGTTCTATCCCAATGTTTTATTGTTTGGGGATTTTTAATTGCTTCCGCATGTGCATATGAAAATGAAAGGGTCGGCAATACGTCCTAGGATATCGCAAATTTTAAATCGACCAAGGTAGGGGATGGGTGAGTACCCGAGGGTCGAGGCGTGACATCCCGTTTAAGTGGTATCAAAGCAAAGTTAAGGAATTGGAGTGATAAGGTGCGATGACTTTTGGGATAGTAGTAGGATGACCTTTAAATTCATACTGGTGTATGTCTATGATGGCGGATTGTTAGAACTGTTTGTCGTGTGTGAATCGCTCATCTTCTAATCCAGTGTGGATTCGGAAGGCAGGTGTCAATAAAAGATTGAACCATGAGCGAGTAGGATTAGAGAACTCCTAGTAAGAGGATAGTATCCTTTGTAACTCAGGGTAAATTGCTGAGAAAGGTCAGTACCCAAGGTGGTTGTGGTAGAGTGTCGGCTCTGGCCAACTCGAGCGTAAGAGTCCACCGCAGGTTAGTACTAGGGTAGCAGCGTCGAATGATCCTAAGTTCGATAGGATTGTTCTGATGCAAGTGTTCCTTGGGATCTAGATGAACTAGTAGGATCAGGATCAAGTTATTATTGTTGCTGCCTTTGCTGAGGTCCAACCTGGAAGGATGATTAGGGAATAGATTTCGATATCTGAGTCAAGACTCAGTGCAGGCAGACTTGGAATTCTGTCGGGGTAAAGACTGATGTTGAGGTAAGAGTACTTTATTCCACCTAAAAGGACGAATGGAATAGTCAGGTTAGCATTCAGACAAATGGAACATGTTGTTCCATGGAAGATGGTATGGATCGGTTTTGTGTATTCTGAGGATAGGAATTTGTGGTAAGTGTTGCCAGCACGGACAATGATTTATGGGTTGTCTGCATAAGTAGATTGTTGACACCTAAATTTTGGCGATCTGTTTAGTCATTTATCGCATTAAAAATTAGGGGTTAATTTTATCCCGGAAAAAAATTGCACGACATATAATTTAGGAGTATTTATTTTATTTTATTTTATTGGACAGTCAGCAAACGCAAGATTTTTCATATATTCCACTGAGATTTCACCTATTTAGGCGATATACACCAAAGAATGTATTTTCCAGCAAAAAAGAAAATTTTGGATGGAATATTTTAAAAAATACAAAAGGAAATATTGCGAGCTCACCTTTAAAATATTCAGACGCCAGGAAAATTTTATTATGATCTCGAACTTTTGGCAATGTTTGATCAATCGTGAGTTGATATTTGGAAAAAGAATTTTTTGTTGATCTTGTGATTATTAATGTGCGGACGAAGACATCGAAAGGGCAAGAAGGATTAGCATTATTCATGTATGGGAAGGAATGTTTAAAAAAGATATATTCACATTGAATATATGGATCCGCAGTGGACTTCTTCCTTTTTGGAAGTTCAGAATTGGCCGAGCAATTTTAAAAAAAAAAGATTGTTGGGGGGGGGGCGCGCTACAGAATTGAACACACAGCTATTACACGAGAGGGAGAGTCTTCGCATTCAGAGATCAAAAAAGTCCAACCTTTTTTGCGACAATTTCCAGTTCACACCCAACGATCGTGCTGCCTATTCTAGTGAGCGACGGGCCTTCTCTGCAGCTGCACCTTTCAACTCCTTGTGAATCTCGTTGTCCCAAACACGTGCCTCAGCTCCCTTTACAAGTCGTGAATATTGCAGCCCAAAGCTTCCGCCTGCAGTTGCTCAATCGCCAACGGCGACGCGATTGCCGTTCCCCCGTCAACGATACCCGGCCGCTCGACTCAACCACACCAGCGACTTCGAGCTCATCGCCATCCCACTCTCGACAACGCTGCTGGTGTTGAGTCACAACGAACGCGCCTCAGTGCTCTTCGCAGTAAATTGCTTTGTGCCCCTGCAGGTTAAGAGGATAACTCCAAACGGCAGTCAAAGGAGCTTTAGTGGAGGTGGTATTAAAATATAATAATCGGAGGCAGTCCGAGGAAGGGACGTTCAGCGAATAAGAAAGCACACCATCTGAAAAGAAAGTCAAGCGAGATCAATTAACCTAACGAGCCTCAATGCCAAATCAAGTCGCCGTCTAGTCGTTTGTTCCTTATTTGCAGGTTTCCGGTGATCCCAGCGCTCGCAACCCTTGCTCTGCCAATTTTGCTTCACTTTCTTGCAAGTTTTTTCAGTCATGTCCGAGGTCTCGCCATCAAGCCTGCAATTTTTGCCACCCGCAGCGGCGTCGCCAAGGCCAAGCCATCACCTATGATCCATGAAGCCACTGAGCCGAGCCTCACCGCAACCGTATATGTCCGTGATGCGCCTGGCCAAATGTCATTAACCATCCAAGCCGCGCCTCTCACTGCCTTGAAGTCCACGTTCAAAAAGCTGAGGAGTCAGCAAAGCTTGTTATTGGTCAAAGAAAGGAGACCAAAGAAAATTTTCTTTGGGATCGTAGGGCGGGTTTTCCTTCAAGAAGTTGCGGCTGTTCCTTGTGCCACCGCACCGCATTAACGTCAGCAATTCTCTGTGGAGGCTCTGACCAATGTCTACTTATTACCACGAAGCAGTTAATCGAGTCATCCATTAGCAAGTCTTGGTATATCTCTAGCCCGCCATGAGCCACACCTAGTGGACTTTTGTTGATTTTCCCGCAGGTTCTCAGGCGATTTCCACCGGTAACCTCAGCACTCGGCCTCGCTTTGCATGATCCCAGCTGCTGCCACGCTGGTCAATCCCACCACGAGCTAGTCGAAGCCGAGAGTCCCCACCACCTCTTCACCGTGTCGAGTCTGACCAATTTCGATAAGAAAGTGTTTGGACAAGGTAATAATTTTATCTTAGTCAAGATTCATATATTTCGTTGCCCTGCTCGAATTATTGCATTCTTGATTGAACTCTCGAATAATATCCACATAATATCGATTAGCCTTTTAAATTGGGAAATCTTCCTAATTTCGCAACGTACATATGATTGACGGTCCGATTTCACGCTCGAAATACGACCTGCAATCGTACGAAAAAATCACCAATCCGATCTCATGCTCAAGATACGATTCGTGATTTTATTTAAAAATTGGCCAATCCGATCTCATGCGCAAGATACGATTCGTCAATTTATTTCTCGAAATTAAATGGATATGGATGATATCTTGCTTGATTTGGTGCCGTGCTGTTCTTGATGCCTTTATTTGATTGCTCCCATAAAAGAAAAAGCCCAAAAAAATATTTGAATAAGGATTAGGTTTGTTTTAGAATATTTCTTGTTATCTTGCATATTTAGAATAGGGATTTTATTTCGAATTTTTAAAATAAAAAATAAATAAAAAATGCATTCATGTAGGATGTTAGTTTTTTTAAATTTGAATTGCACGTTTAATTACTTGGCAATTTTAATTTCGAATTTGATAAAAGAAAAAGAAAAAGAAATTAGAATTAAGCATTCTTTGCACATCATTGCATCTTAGGATAGATTGCATATTTATTAAGTAAATAAAAAATCATGTGCATGTCATATAGCGTTAGGTTCATGAAATGCATGTCATTTAATGATTGTTGCTAGGTTCATTTAGTTCAAAATGGCCCGTCATTTTGGTTAATTTAGATTGCATGTTCATGAAGAAATCATAAAAATGTTTACTCATTGATATAGTTTAAGACATGTTGCCATACCATATCATTTCATATTAGATTAGAGGCATTGCATTGCATATAGATTATATTCTCGTTAAAAAAGTGAAAACAAAAATTGGGTGATTGTGTGTTAATTAGAAATCATATCTAGGATTGCTGATGTAAATTCTGATCTAACATTGCAGATGCTTTCGTTGTTATGAGGTAAGTCTTGCAATTTATTTATTGCTTTACTTGGGTGTTAAATTGGTGGATTGTACACCCATATGATCACCTCACATGTTAGGGAAATAGATTTAAAATCAATTTAAACTGCCTGCAAAAGCATTTTTGAAAATAAAAGAATGGTACCGAAAGGGCATTAGAGAAATCTAGTGTAACCAAGTCCCCGTACCTAGAGTCTCTAGTTCGTAGGAGTAAAGTAAAACTCCCGTTACTTTACTTGGGTTTCTAATCGACCCACCAAAAAATAGATTAGTGGCGACTCCTAGATAAAAATCATTTGCATGTTAAGAACTTGAACCTAAGTCGCGAATTGGTATGGGCTTGGGAGAGCCCGAGCTAAGTCTAGGCTTAGTAATCCATTAGCCAAATCATAAGTGGTTCACACTCGAAAAATTGGTCGCGACAACTTGGCGACTCTGCTGGGGACTTGAGTTGAAACTCTTAGTGGACTTAGGCCAATTTTCTTTTTGAAAAAAATATTTTTGTTTGGCAGCGAGGATCCTAGGTACGTCCCTAACATTTAAGGTGTTAAATGTTCTTGCAAATTGGGAGGTATAAGGGGAGTAGTGATTGCTAACCTTTGTCTTGCAGGTTGGAGTTTGGAATGAATTTTTTTAAATTCAAGTGATTGAAGTGATGTTTGATTTAAACTATTGTGCATGCCTTGCATTTTGCATTACACTTTTGCACACACAACTTGCCGCCGGACCTAGGCCGCATAGGATCATTTAGGATGGTGTTGAGATGGATACCACTCCGACCACATGCTCGCGGTACGAGTCGCCCATCTTAATCTCGAAGTTTCTTTCATGGTGTCAAGAGTACCCACCTCGGTCCACATGCCCGTGACCTGGGTTGGCTCTTTGACCAAGCCGGAGTCATGAGGACCCGACATAGTCCACAAGCCCGTGGCTAGTCTGATCATCCTTGTGGCTCCACCTTGTTAAGCTTTATAGACTAGAAATCGAACCACTTGCCATGCACATGTCTATGTGATTGCCATTGATTTTTCTTGGTGAAGTAAGTCTTCTATCCCTATACTATGCAATTTACTTTTGGTCCGTCCATGACAATCTAGGTTAGTCATTTGATCTAATTCATTTGTCAATTAAAAAAGAAATGAGGAAATTGTCATGCAATGAATCATTTGAAAAAAAAAAAACTTTGGAGAATTTGTTTTCAATTCATGTTTAGGAAATTTGATCTTGCTAAGGTGTCTATTTTTCTAGCTCTCTTTAGGAAACACCCTTCTTCTACAAACTTTTCATGAATAAATGGAAAAATCAATTAGGTCATTGTCATGGATTGACTTTCCATTTACACCTCATGTTTACATGTTCCCGTTCATTTGAACTAGGTGATTATGGAACGATCCTGCTCATCCATCCGTTCATGATCGAGAGCTAAAATGACGGATCAAAAAGAGCTTATCTCGTCAAGCAAAAGTGCTGCGATCTATCTTCAGTGAGAAACTGTGACTCCGGCAAGAGAGCCAAGAAGACCTTTCTAACCGTCTCATTTTCCTGAGGTAGTCGAATTTGATGCCATCATGAAGAGGCTAGTGATATATCTAGATGGAAGAATATCTCGCCTGAAGGGCTCGCATTACAAGATCAAGGAGAGTGAAAAATTCAAGTACACATGATTCATGGCTCTAAGTAGTTCGATCTCCTCATTTAATTAGGGGCATATACCTTCCCCTGCGTGGGAATTTTTATCGCTCTTTAGGGATTGGTTTCAATTTCTTCTATGCTTGAACATCACATTTTTCATTCCAATAAATGTAATTTGACTGATAAATATCAATAAAATTACAAGTTTTGTTTTGAGGACATGATGGGGTACACCAAACCAGCCCAATGACGATATCCAACAATGAAAAGAAAATATCATCCATGGAGAAAATCTGAGGACTGGGCTTCTTCATGCTTCCTCATCCAAAATATTCCTTAAAAAAAATCATTTTTGAAGCAATTTCCAAAAGCATGCATTATGTTACCCTTGTTTGTTTTTCTAACTCATTTACTTCATGTCTCAGAGTATAACAGAGAGGTATTTGAAAATAACGCGTCAATTTCCAGTGATAGTTCGTTCGTTGATTTGGGAACATACATCCGAAGGAAAATAGACATGAGGGCAAAGGATCATTTCCTAGCCGATTGTGATGACATCTCCCAAGAGTGAAGAAAATCATCCTGATTCCAAAGTGTAATATGTGGCACATCTCATAACAATTTGTGTGAGATGTCATTCTCGAAGGCCAAATGAAGTTTCTCATTTCCATGAGAAAATAATGGAACAAATCAAAAGAGGATAATCCGTCTTGGATGAAATGGATACATTGTGTTCATGGATATAATTAATTCTGGAATTGACACTCTATTCTTTTCCTTGCAAATGACGAATTGGGGCACTACAAATTCTAGTAATGACATGACTGAGACAAAATCTCGATCCGAGTCAAAATGGTTGTGCAATTTGAATTTACTCTGATATCCTATTCATGCTTGTCCTCTTGTGTAGGGACAAAAGCGGATTTTCAGGGACAATCCAAAAACATCAAATCCTGAGACAATCCTCTCGTGGGACAATTCCTTGAATGAACGCTCAAAATCATGTTTTTCATACTTACGAAAGCATTTTTTTTTAGTGTGGTAAATTGTTTGTTCTGAAGTTTGCAATTTTTCATGCTTAAAGCTATTGAGCTCATTTAAAAAAAAGGATTTTGCATAATGACTCTTACATGTTTGGTCCACCAATTCCACTAAAGAATATCAAGATGGACAAATTCATTGAATGATGTGGAATGGGTTAAGCATGCTAAATGAGAAGTGTCAGGATGATGAAAGGCAAGTCCTATCCTATACACAGTCCCTTACTTATACACTTGTGAGATGAGTGTAGGAAAGTTCCATATCCGCAAGGTGAAGAGTTCTCTCGCAAAAGGTACGATGACTAAAATGATGAGGGGCAGCTTATTTCTCTATCCCAAACACTATAGGTGATCCATTGCTTAATCTCTTTGAGCCCCATACACTTATGGAGATTTTTTTCAAATTATCCCTGTCAAGAACCACCCCACACTGGGGCAAATTGGAGGGTAAGGCGGCGCCATAAGGTGAAGAAAATGGATTGAAATTTTCTTGCTCCCACTTGCATCGATCTTCTAGTCATGCTATTACATTGAATTCATGTGGTAATTTAAGTGCCTTAGGATGACGAAGAACATTTCTTTCACTATCCTATACACTTATATCCTTTGCATAGCCCACTTGAGCCTGCAATTTCATTTCTTTAAACCCAGTTGGTGATCATCCCCCACACTAGGGCAAAGCAAAAGGCAGATGAAAGTTCAAGTGTCATTCAAAGTGTAATTGCTTGATGCATGCATTATGCTCAAGAATTGAATTCAAAATAGAACTAAGGGGCATGAAAAAAAAAACAGTGTGCCTAGTAAAAACAAGGCCAATGCCCATGAAAAAAAATGAGTGAAAAAAAAATGAATAAGAACAAGGGGCATGAAAAAGCGGTGTGCCTGGTAAAAGCAAGGCCAATGCCCATAAATGAAAAAAAGAGTCAAGATAAGGTGACTGTCAATTGCAAGAATAAATCTCGATGGAGAAATACTAAAAAAACTCAAAAGTTGAGTTTTTATAATCAATGGGGCATTTCATGAAGACAATCCCCAGTGATAAAAAAGAAAACTGGTGGCAATGCCAAGATGATCACGAACTCTCACCATTCACACATATTTTGAGCCTAATGATCCTTTCGTTTCTCAACCCATGAACCCGGCCTATGTTACGTGCCTTGCAAAGTCTCTTCTGATTAGGGCACTTGAATTAACATGGTAATTCATATGTTTATAAGTATCGCTCGAAGAAGTGCGAGCAAGATTATTTCTTTCTCATTTTTCAGGGTTCTTGACTTGTAAGCCCGGAAATGATTATAGAATTGTTCTTTCAATTGCCTTGACTTAAAGAGTCCCCTTTGTTAAGCCGTTGACCAAACCCACATTATGGTCCCTATTAAAGACCTCTCGAATTGATAAGGTCGTACTGATTGCGAGAATACTCGGACCCTTGTTGATATGATGATGTTGAGATTGAGTGATTCTCACAAAATAGCCATTCTAGATGAGAGTGAGTGAAAGTCCTTTCTAACTGAAAGTCTCTCATTTAGCATTTTTAAGAAATCCATGTCATTGTCTTGAACGACAATTATCTCTTGTGGAAATTTGGGTGATGCAAATATGGTAAAGTCATTATGCATAAACCTTGATTGAATGGATGGAAGCCCCACTGAACTTTGAAATGTGCATTCTAGAGTAGCTCGGATTGTCTATCTCTTTGATGAATGTATATCAGCTTTTTGCTCTAAATCATGTCTGTCAGGTAATTTAAGTTCCTTTCAGAATGTCTCATGATATTAGGAGATGAAAAACCTCTATCATGAGGTGAAAGACCTCCACGGGATATCTAAATTCCAAAAGACATATCCCCAAGAATCAGAGATATCACCAGGTAAGTATGTCTCTACCCATACTCTAAATACTTGTCATTGTGCAGGTATTCTCTCTCAAGTGCATCGACACTTGACTTGGTCAAGCTGTCCAGTTCCTAACTTGGCATGCTTTTGTAGCCCAACGTCCATTTCATCGACCCGACGTGCTTCTGTAGCCCGGTGTCCATTTCATCGACCCGGCGTGCTTCCATAGCCCGAAGTCCCTTTATATTGACCCGGCGTGCTTTCGTAGCCCAGAGTCCTTTTTATTGAACCGGCGTGTTTCCGTAGCTCGGTATCCTTATATTGACCTGGTGTGCTTCCGTAGCCCATAGTCCCTTTATATTGACCTGGTGTGCTTCCGTAGCCTAGAGTCCCTTTTATCGAACCGGCGTGCTTTCGTAGCCCTGTGTCCTTTATATTGATCTGGCTTGCTTTTGTAGCCCAGAGTCCCTCTTTATCGACTCGGCATGCTTTTGTAGCCCGATGTCCATTTATATTGACCCGGCGTGCTTTTGTAGCCGAGAGTCCTTTTCATTGACACTCGATTGAGCTGTCCCCTAAGATTTTTCTCTAGATTTAATCTGATTAAGGCAACCGAAGAAAGGTTCGGGTCCTGGTTAGATGATCTATGTTGCAACGCTAGGCAACTGAAGAATGGTTCGGGTCCTAGCCAAGCAATTTTCCCAATTTAGGCGACCGTAGAATGGTACGGGTCCTAAACAACATTTATTGCTCTAACAGGCGACCGTAGAATGGTACGGGTCCTAGACAAAACCTTTATGCCGTATTGGGCAACCGTAGAATGGTACGGGTCCTGGGAAAACAGTTCCTTACTAAACCTTTCTGCCGTACTGGGTGACCATAGAATGGTACGGGTCCTGGGAAAGCAGTCTCTCCATAAAGTCATGTTACTATTCTAGGCGACCGTAGAATGGTACGGGTCTTGGACATGTAACACCAACCACCTCGAACTACTCTATCTTCCTTGAAGGTAAGTTATTCCAGGTTAGTTCATTTATCATTTGCATTAGCATTTCCATGCATCATACAAATTGCATTAAAAAAAAAATGGAATTCCTGTTCCAACAAAAAATCATTCATTTCGTCTGCATGATCAAAATTTAGGTCTCAATTTATCTTTGAAGACAACCTCTTCGAGCACACCTTCAAAGAGGGGCAGCTGTTGACACCTAAATTTTGGCGATCCGTTTAGTCATTTATCGCATTAAAAATTAGGGGTTAATTTTATCCCGGAAAAAAATTGCACGACATATAGTTTAGGAGTATTTATTTTATTTTATTTTATTTTATTCGACCGTCGGCGAACGCAAGATTTTTCATATATTCTGCTGAGATTTCACATATTTAGGCGATATACACCAAAGAATGTATTTTCCAGCAAAAAGGAAAATTTTGGATGGAATATTTAAAAAAAATACAAAAGGAAATATTGCGAGCTCACCTTTAAAATATTCAGAAGCCGGGAAAATTTTATTATGATCTCGAACTTTTGGCAATGTTCGATCAATCGTGAGTTGATATTTGGAAAAAGAATTTTTTGTTGATCTTGTTATTATTAATGTGCAGACGAAGACATCGAAAGGGCAAGAAGGATTAGCATTATTCATGTATGGGAAGGAATGTTTAAAAAGATATATTCTCATTGAATATATGGATCCGCAGTGGACTTCTTCCTTTTTGAAGTTAGTACGTGGACTTCTTCCCTTTTGGAAGTTCAGAATTCGCCGAGCAATTTAAAAAAAAAAAGATTGTGGGGGCGGGGGGGGGGGGCGGCGGCTACAGAATTGAACACACAGCTATTACACGAGAGGGAGAGTCTTCACATTCAGAGATCAAAAAAGTCCAACCTTTTTTGCGACAATTTCCAGTTCACACCCAACGATCGTGCTGCCTATTCTAGTGAGCGACGGGCCTTCTCTGCAGCTGCACCTTGCAACTCCTTGTGAATCTCGTTGTCCCAGACACGTGCCTCAGCTCCCTTTACAAGTCGTGAATCTTGCAGCCCAAAGCTTCCGCCTGCAGTTGCTCAATCGCCAACGGTGACGCGATTGCCGTTCCGCCGTCAACGATACTCGGCCGCTCGACTCAACCACACCAGCAACTTCGAGCTCATCGCCATCCCACTCTCGACAACGCTGCTGGTGTTGAGTCACAACGAACGCGCCTCGGTGCTCTTCGCAGTAAATTGCTTTGTGCCCCTGCAAGTTAAGAGGATAACTCCAAACGGCGCTCAACGGAGCTTTAGTGGAGGTGGTATTAAAATATAATAATCGGAGGCAGTCCGAGGAAGGGACGTTCAGCGAATAAGAAAGCACACCATCCGAAAAGAAAGTCAAGCGAGATCAATTAACCCGACGAGCCTCAGTCCCAAATCAAGTCGCCGTCTAGTCATTTGTTCCTTATTTGCAGGTTTCCGGTGATCCCAGCGCTCGCAACCCTTGCTCTGCCAATTTTGCTTCACTTTCTTGCAAGTTTTTTCAGTCATGTCCGAGGTCTCGCCATCAAGCCTGCAATTTTTGCCACCCGCAGCGGCGTCGCCAAGGCCAAGCCATCACCTATGATCCATGAAGCCACTGAGCCGAGCCTCACCGCAACCGTATATGTCCGTGATGCGCCTGGCCGAATGTCATTAATCGTCCAAGCCGCGCCTCTCACTGCCTTGAAGTCCATGTTCAAAAAGCTGAGGAGTCAACAAAGCTTGTTATTGGTCAAACAAAGGAGACCAAAGAAAATTTTCTTTGGGATCGTAGGGCGGGTTTTCCTTCAAGAAGTTGCGGCTGTTCCTTGTGCCACCGCACCACATTAACGTCAGCAATTCTCTGTTGAGGCTCCGACCAATGTCTACTTATTACCACGAAGCAGTTAATCGAGTCATCCATTAGCAAGTCTTGGTATATCTCTAGCCCGCCATGAGCCACGCCTAGTGGACTTTTGTTGATTTTCCTGCAGGTTCTCAGGCGATTTCTGCCGGTAACCTCAGCACTCGGCCTCGCTTTGCATGATCCCAGCTGCTGCCACGCTGGTCAATCCCACCACGAGCTAGTCGAAGCCGAGAGTCCCCACCACCTCTTCACCGTGTCGAGTCTGACCAATTTCGATAAGCAAGTGTTTGGACAAGGTAATAATTTTATCTTAGTCAAGATTCATATATTTCGTTGCCCTGCTCGAATTATTGCATTCTTGATTGAACTCTCGAATGATATCCACATAATATCGATTAGCCTTTTAAATTGGGAAATCTTCCTAATTTCGCAACGTACATATGATTGACGGTCCGATTTCACACTTGAAATACGACTCGCAATCGTACGGAAAAATGACCAATCCGATCTCATGCTCAAGATACGATTCGTGATTTTATTTAAAAATTGGCTAATCCGATCTCATGCGCGAGATACAATTCGTCAATTTATTTCTCAAAATTAAATGGATATGGATGATATCTTGCTTGATTTGGTGCCGTGCTGTTCTTGATGCCTTTATTTGATTACTCCCGTAAAAGAAAAAGCCCAAAAAGATATTTGAATAAGGATTAGGTTTGTTTTAGAATATTTCTTGTTATCTTGCATATCTAGAATAGGGATTTTATTTTGAATTTTTTAAAATATAAAATAAAAAAAATGCATTCATGTAGGATGTTTGTTTTTTTAAATTTGAATTGCACGTTTAATTACTTGGCAATTTTAATTTCGAATTTGATAAAAGAAAAAGAAAAAGAAATTAGAATTAAGCATTCTTTGCACATCATTGCATCTTAGGATAGATTGCATATTTATTAAGTAAATAAAAAATCATGTGCATGTCACATAGCGTTAGGTTCATGAAATGCACGTCATTTAATGATTGTTGCTAGGTTCATTTAGTTCAAAATGGCCCATCATTTTGGTTAATTTAGATTGCATATTTAATTATTACATGTTCATTAAGAAATCATAAAAAAGTTTACTCATTGACATAGTTTAAGACATGTTGCCATGCCATATTATTTCATATTAGATTAGAGGCATTGCATTGCATATAGATTATATTCTCGTTAAAAAAGTGAAAACAAAAATTGAGTGATTGTGTGTTAATTAGAAATCATATCTAGGATTGCTGATGTGAATTCTGATCTAACATTGTAGATGATTTCATTGTTATGAGGTAAGTCCTGCAATTTATTTATTGCTTTACTTGGGTGTTAAATTAGTGGATTGCGCACCCGTATGATCACCTCACATGTTAGGGAAATAGATTTAAATTTTAGCTGCCTACAAAAGCATTTTTGAAAATAAAAGAATGGTACCGAAAAGGCATTAGAGAAATCTAGTGTAACCAAGTCCCCGTACCTAGAATCTCTGGTTTGTAGGAGTAAAGTAAAACTCCCATTACTTTACTTGGGTTTCTAATCGACCCACCAAAAAATAAATTAGTGGCGACTCCTAGATAAAATCATTTGCATGTTAAGAACTTGAACCTAAGTCGCGAATTGGTATGGGCTTGGGAGAGCCCGAACTAAGTCTAGGCTTAGTAATCCATTAGCCAAATCGTAGGTGGTTCATACCCGAAAAATTGGTTGCAACATAGATGAAATCTCGACAATGGTTATTGCAGTCACCGTCGATAGGACAGGTCAGGAGAAGTGCATCATAGAACACACTGTGGAATTTTTGGGATAGGTCTCCGGTACAAGAAATAGTGCATGCTGGCACTTGATAGGGGGTAAGAGACTCACCAGATAAATGTCAAAATTGCGGAAGGAAACATGGATGAATTCAGTGTCTGAGTATGGCAAGAAGAATGAGAATGGAACCGACCCAGCACTAGTCAGAGGAAGAATGTTTTGGGGAAAATTCTATCAAAGTATCGTAACTCTTAGTGAAGTTTGGGGAACTTCAGTTTATTGAAATAAGTGAAAGAAAGGGGAATCACTAGTAATAGATATGCTTGACTAGTTGCTGAGGTGTAACTTTGACGCTACGTGAGTAGAGTGGGCTCATGGAGCATCTTGTGGTAACAAATCTTGATCGTGGAGCGATTCAACTTAGTCCAGTAGCACATGAAAGTGTTGAGTTTGTTGAGAGTGGAAATGAATCTTCGATTTCTTTAATCTCGTCGATTGAAGACAACCCACTTGTTAGATGGAGATTGCCAAAGTTACTTGGTGATGGTCATAGTTAAGACATATTGGAGAATTAGAGATGGAAGACATCTCAGTGGTCTAAGAATTTCTAGATGTGTTGTCATAAAAACTGTCAGACCGTTGCTAGAGAAAGAGATAGAAATTGCGATCAAGCTAGCACCAGAATAGAGCCACTCTCGAAGGCTTCTTACCAGTTATTGTTGTCTAAATTGATAGAACCGAAGATGCAGATGTGAAGATTGAGGAATGAGGAATTCATACATATCAATGCATCACTTGGAAAACATCAGTTTTGTGGAGAGAGAAAGGAAGATGGTTTGTTGCAATCATGCATCAACCATCGTCAACTCAATTAGGTGACAATCAAGGACAAGTGTTCATTGTTGAAGATCAATGAATGGTGTGACTAGTTATAAAGAGTGTCAATGTTTTCAAAAATTGACTTGAGATTATGAAGTCATCAATTGAGAACCAAGAAAGAGGTTATACCGAAGACAGTGTTTTGTACTTGATATGGCCTTAGTGAGTATTGTAAGATCATTTGGCCTGGTAAACGCTCCAGTTGCTGTAATGGATTTGACAACCCGAGTGTTCGAAGAATATCTAGATCAATTGTGATCGTGTCTTTCCATGATATTCCGTGTAATAGAAAAATGCTAAGGAGCATAAGAAACAACGGGGAATGGCAAAAGAATTTCCATGGACCCGATCAAGACCGAGTCAACTATCAGTGGGCCAAGACCGACAATAGTATCAGAGGTCAGAAGCCGTATGGGTTGTACAAGTCATTTCAGAAAGTTCGTGGAAAGAACCGTAACATCAGTGTTGCCATTGACTCGACTCCTGAAGAAAGGAGAGAAATTCACATGGACAGACAAGTGTGAGGATAAATTTCAAGAGCTTAAGTGGAAGTTGGCTACCACACTTGTGTTGACCATTCCTAAGGGTTCTAAAGGATGCGAAAGTTATAGTGACGCGTCGTTTAGAGGACTTGATTATGTATTGATGCAACATAGTAGGATTGTTACACACGTGTTCCGTCAATTGTGATCTCGCAAGTTGAACATGAGACGGTGTCGTGAATCAGAACCTTGGCAGGACTAGAATCGTGCTACCTGGTATCACCCCAGAGGAAAGAAAGAAGTCACTGATGCGTTGAGTCGAGAGTCTTCAATTGTGTAGAGGCTGGCTAAAGTATAAACTTTACTTGAAAATGTTTGAAATTTGGTTTTCAAATTTGAGGTAGGCTACCTTTTGAATTTTTACAGCCACCCTCAAAATTGAACCAGATATACAAGCAAGAACCAAATGCTTTAGTTGACAGATCAGGATGATCAGAAGATCCTGCAAGAAGATACTGATAAGGAAGAGATTAACTTTCAGATTTCGAAAGATGGAATACCAAAGTATTATGAGTGTTGACTGGTGTTAGATAGTACGGAACTTAAGGAGGAGACCTTGTTAAGAAACTCACCATAATATTGCAGTATTTGACCATACAATGCGTGGTAAGCTAGAAGCAACGTCAGCTCGATTGGCAGACCGATATGAAGATAGTAATCATCGGACATATTGCAAGTGTTGGATGTGCTAGTAAGTGAAAGTTTAGTAATGCAAGCCGGGAGAACATTTACAATCACTCGAGAGTTCAGAGTGGGAACGAAAGTATATCGTGATGGAATGTTGTGATAAGTTTACTAAGAAGTCAGGGGAATAATGACTCTAGTTGAGGTAGTGGTCGACAGACTGATGAAGTCGGCCCACTTTCTTACCGTATGGAAGGATCTTGATTGGAATGGGCATGCAGAAGTGTATGTGTGTCAAACAGTTCGTTTGCATGGAGTACCAGTGACAAACTTATATCAGATCTAGAACCGAGGTTCCCAGTTTCAGTAGAACAGTTAGATAGTTCTTTTGAGGCAGATCAGAGCAGAGTGTACATAACTTCAATTTGTTGAGATGAGATCAAAGAAAGAAAGATCACAAGCCCAGAGTCAATTCAACAGTTAGTGATTTCAATTGTCGTGAGCAGAATCAGATTATAGACCGCTTAGAGCCATCAGAAATATTAGATATTGTGAACCAAGAAAGTCCCTTTGGTTAAAGTGGTCAGACAACACCACGGGACCGAAGGAGCAACTGGGGAAAGTGACACTTGATGAGACGACGATACCCCACCTTTCGTCAGGATTGGATAAAGGTTTAAATTTCGATGACGAAATTTTTATAAGAGGGGAAGAGTTGTAACATCCCGAATTTTTGACCCGTCCTGAATATACGAAATGGGCATCTCATCGACGTGCCGATGGTCCTTTTTTTCTGAGCTGATTACTCACGAGTTAACCAATCTATTGGGTGAAGCCGTTAAGGGATATAACCGCGGTAAAATCCCTAAAAGCTACTCAATAGGTCGGATCGGACTAAAATCGCATTCGGTCGATTTTAACCACGAAATTGAATTCGGTTTTGGGAATCGAACGTTCGAGCATGTCACGATTCTTTTATAGGACGTCATCTTGTCTTTCGGAGAAATTCTGTTGAGTCTTGGATTTTTACGGAAAATCGATTCGAACGTCCCGAAAAATTAATGGAAATTCGGATGGACTCATTTGAAAGAAATTTGGACTTCCATGCTGGGCTATGTGCTAATGGGGATTTGTATAAATTCTATGGGCTTTTTCCACGATGAAATTGGACGTCGATTTGACAAATTTCATGAAGAAATTTAAGCTCAAATTATCAAATTCAGAGCTATGGTTTGGAGCTGGATTTTTAACATCAAAATTGGGTTATTTTGGTGGATTACTATTGGAAAGTATTAAGGGGACATATAAGATATGATTGAACACCTTTGAGGAGACAAACATTAAATTAGATGGATTGGTCTTTGACTATTCTCTCTCTCCCCCAAAAAACTTCCATCGCACGTTCCCCTCTGTCTTCCCTTCTTTGAATCGAACTCCCCTACCGTTTTAGTTTTATTTTTCACTTTCTACTCCTTCCCCAGCAAAACCACCGAACTCCATCATCCATCGAGTTTTCTGCTTAAACAACCACAGTCCACGTCCCCACACATTCCGCAGCACCGAAGCAGTCCATCATCTCGTTCGAGTCTTGCGAGCAGCCACGAAGACCAGTTGATTCCTCGTGTCTTCAGCTGGATCGGTCAACTTCTCCGATTCCCTCGAAGACCAGCAGATCCGTGCGCCAATAGGCCACCCCATCTCCACGCGTTCCCTTCGGTCAACAGCAACAACGTCTTCACCGAAGCTGCTCCGTGCTTCGTGCCTTCGTCAACTATGTTCGGTCCAACTCCAGCACCGAAAACCTTGCCGCAGTTCCACGTTGAAGCCTATTACTCCGTGTCTTCATTTGGCTCGTGCGTGGTCAACTTCAGCAACCCCATGAAGCCTTGCTGACCGAAGCCCACCGATCTCTCTCTTCATCCGCATCTCCCCTCCACCAGCTCGCTGCCACCCATTCAAACGAGGAAACCTGCGTCCATCCGTGAGAATTCCCCCAAATTTGGTTGGCCACCAAGCCATAGGTCTTCGACGCCAGCCCATAGCCAAGCCGTGAAATGCAGCCCATCTTGAAGTTCACGGGCCCAAGTGAATTTAGTCCATCCAGTGAAGTTAAGCCCGTCAATTGCAATCTTTAGCCCAACGAAAATTTAAAGTGCAGCAACCCATCTTCACATGTCAGGCCCAATTTGAAGCCTAGTCCAACGAAGCCCAGCAAGTTTCAGTTTTCAACTTTGGGCCCATCTTGTTCTTGACCTAGTTGAAGTCTTCAAGTCCAGCAAGTGTCTTCGGCCTAATTCAGCAAGGCACAAGCGCAGGTTCAGTCCAAGCCCAGAATTTTCTGTGGACTTGCGAGGCTAGTAGGCCCGACCCGAGTGTACTTCAACGCCACTGAAATTTTGGAATTCGGCCGCCGTCGCGGTGTTCCGATCTTCGTTTTGCCAAGTGAGTTTTATTCACTAATGCTTTCTTAGTTTGCTAATTACACTTAGGGGTTGTTTAGATTTAATTAAGTACAATTAGGTGGTTAGATTAATTGAGATAAATTAAATTAGAGACTTAATGATGCATGTTAGGTGGTTAGAAATAGACATTAGCAAGTAGGCATGCCATGTTATTTATTGAACGAGTCTTGGTAATTTTCCGGGCTCGTCTCAGCTTCCAATAAGGCATTATGAGCCTAAATTGGATTTTTAATATTTATTTATTTAATTTTAGAAATTAATTATTTTTCCGGAAATTTAATCGGGATGGCCGGTGACCGGAATTTCATGCTGATGATCGTGGTGTAGTCCGTTTATTTAATTGAACTTTATTTTGTGCTAAATTGATTGATGAGTGATTTTAAGATTTATTCCTAAATTGAATAATCTTTGGTTATTAATTGAAAAATAACCAGGCATCGGTTGACAATGCCAAAAATGTTTTGGTAGACTACAGAAAATAGTGAGATTTATAGAAAGGAAATTATTATATTTTGACTAAGGCCGATCGTGTACCCACACACGATATTTTTATCGAGTATCTTTGATATCAACAAATTAGGCCAAGATATTATGAAATTGAGGAATTTAATTATGAGGTGTAATATCATTGGCCGCTGTTGAAAAAGTCGGGTGGGACCATAAAGCCATTGAACCTTGAGAGGGTCGGGTGGGACCGTAAAGCCATTGAATCTTGAGAGGGTTGGGTGGGACCGTAAAGTGATTGAATCTTGGAAGGGTCGAGTGGGACCATAGAGCCATTGAATTTTGAGAGTGACATCTAAAAGGGCACGTGGGCTCGGTGAATTGATGCATCACTTTGGTGAACTAGTACCTTAGAGAATGCACGTGGCCTCGGGCATCGTAAAAAGGGCACGTGGGCTCGGTGATTTGATGCATCACTTTGGCGAACTAGTTCCTTAGAGAATGCACGTGGGCCCATGGAATTAAGTGAGGCATCTTGGGAGAGACATGTGGGCTCGGTGATTTGATGCGTCATTTTGGTGAACTGGTGCCTTAGAGAATGCACGTGTGCTCAGCGACTAAATATACATCGTGGGAATATATGACTTGGATGACACGTAATCGACTGGTTTGATTCGTTACAAGTAGTTGGGTGCCTCTTATGAATTGATTGATTGAATGGAAATGACCGATGAGTAGTCTTGATTACTTGTAATCGACTAGGTCGATTGATCGAAATATCGATCTTTGATGTGATTGTTAGGGTGCCTATTGAACTGTGCTAATATACAGGTGGAATCTGAGGCCAAGGTAAATCCTCTTACTCGAGTTGTGCATAGGCAGCCTTAAGGTGTATTGGTTTACTAATCGGGTCTTAGGGGGTAGAACTTGCTAAGACGTTGTCTCATTGGTTATTGAATAACCATTTCAGGTCCCTAGATGTAGTAGACTTGGATTTTGAATAACTCAAAAGTCCGGTGCAGTCTGTTGAAGGCTCCAATTGGAGTGTGGAGAATGATGAAGAGGAGGACGGGGACCCGTAGCTTGTAGAACCCCACTTCTGCTTGTAGACCTTGTTTTTAAACTGGCTTAATGTGAATTGAATCTAATAGTTCACCTTGTATATAAGAATGAAGGTTTTTAAGAGTTTGAAATTTAGTCCTACTGTTCTATCCCAATGTTTTATTGTCTAGGGATTTTTAATTGCTTCCGCATGTGCATATGAAAATGAAAGGGTCGGCGATACGTCCTGGGATATCGCAAATTTTAAATCAACTAAGGTAAGGGATGGGTGTGTACCCGAGGGTCGGGGCATGACACACATACTTCATGCTATTTGATTGCTTAATTCACTTTATCTTGCTGGATGAGGAATTTGTTATTTTGTTAGAAAAGAAGTTGCTTCTCATACTCAACATGTGTGAGGATCCTATTATTGTTTTATAAGTGTCTTTCCTGATCGAGTATCTGGATGAGCAATACTAATCTATGTGTAGGTTCTTAAGTGTCTATTTTCCATTAAGTGCTCGACTTTCCATGTAACGTCAAAGTCATCTTTTGATGATAAGCTACCTAAACCTCTTTTGGCAGATTGACAATCTAGTGAAGGGAGCCCATGGTCAGGCTCTACAAAAACTTCACTGAGATGCTGGGATTACCTAAGATTGTGGGGCTTAACTACTTACCATTGTTTCCCTGATGCATTCTTGTGAGTGAGCTAAATTATGCATGGATTTTGTTCAAGAAAGCTTGTATAACTGCATTGGTTGTGTCTCAGATGTAGCTTTTGTTTATTCTTTTTGGTGGCTCATTACACCTTTCCTCATCTATCTCTCTCTCTCTCTCTCTGCTAAAATGTGGTCATTGTTAACTCGTTAAATAAACCTATTTCATCTTCGTGTCTATCATTCTTATATTTGCTGATAAAATGTTCTTGGGCAAGCTCCTCTAAGGCCATGGTCAAATTTTCTTTTAAATGGACATCTGGGCTTTGGCAAGTCACACATTGTTGGTGCTGCTGCAGCAACATGTTCTCTTCAATCTATATCAGTGAAAGGCTGAGCTGTTGAATAAATACATTGGTATTGCTGAGCAAGTTATAAGAGGCTTCTTTTCAACTACATTGATGCTGATTGAATTCCGTTGTGCAATCTTGCATATCCTTTGTTATTTCCAAACATTTCACATTTTGTGCTTTCTTCTGTTGCTTTTGCATGCATTTAATAGAGTCTCTTCAGGTATGCTAGCAATCGAAATAGGATAACTAGCAGCAACAATGAGGATCCTCCCATTACCACTAAAGAGGTCGAGTTAAAACGGCTGATGAGTTTCTAATGCATGAATGAGAGGATCGTCTATGGCCATTTGATTAAGAGAAGGATTAAAGAAGTAAAATATTTGAAGATTTTCTCTACTAAATCAAATGTCTACTGGATTTCCTATTTTGCACATTGATGGCATTGATTTTGTCAGCAAAAGGGAGAAATTCTGAATATTTAAGAGTAATGACAGTTAGAAAATACAGGTTCTGGATATATCCTCGAAGGCAGCAGTTGTAGTTCCTTGCCTTCTTTTTTTCGATGAAATTAATTCCATTGCTCCAAAGAGGGATAATAAGGGGTTCACTGACCATGTCATCAATCCAGTCAATTTCTTGCATTCATAGCACTTATGAGGTGGTCAAGTGAAATATATTCAACGGTATGACTCACTAATGGTTTGTTATTTTGGTGCATATTTTTACTATATTAGATGGTGTTGAAGTTTTAACCGGTCCATTGCTGTTTGCGCAAACAAGGTAATGATTTCATCTTACATGGCAACAAAAAGTACACTTTTCCAATAGCACACTAACTGTAAACTACTATTTGAAGTTGCATAGCCATTACGAATGCTTTGACAAACATTTTCTACCAAGCATTTAGTATGGAGACTATTATTAACCTTTAAGGCAGACTATAAAATGCTAGACTTGACTTTTACTTGATTTAGAATAGTTTAACTTTGGAAACACGGTATTGGATAAACTACATATGTATCCAAGAAGGTAACAAAAGATGGGATTGCATAAATTTTCAGTTGCTGAAGTAGCATGCAAGAAGTGTATTAAGCTAGACCTGTGCCTCTACAACAGCATCAATATTTTCATAGTCTTGTGACATCAAGCATAGGGCAATTTCTCATATCTGTCATGACATCTTTGTGGCATAAGGTGGTCTTTTGTTTTCCTTTAGGAGTCATGAGTTCATCTATCTCTTAATAACTCCAATTCACTTTCCTTTCTTGAGATCCTGTTTCTTTATTTTATAGTTGTCCAGTTATGTGCTTTTAGTTCTAATCGAGTTGCATTTGGTGTGAAGTAGTAGACCGGGACTTACTTGATGGCGCACTTCTGAGACCTAGCAAGCTTGAACACTTCTATTCTGTGATTTTTCTTCAATACAGGAGAGGCTGGATATCTTAAAGTTTTATCAAGGAAGGTAAAAAATTAGCTTCCATCCATCTACCAACGCTTGCTTTTAGTTTATTTCATCTTTGACATGGTTCGAAACGGTTTGTACAGATCGAAATTTATGAGAGTACTTTGTTAAAGAACTTCATATCTGCATTACTTTTTGAGAAGATGTATCAGAAAGATTACATATGAACATTGAATTGTTAAAAAAAGAAAAATAGAGAGAGAGTTAGGAACAGAGTCAATTTGAGTAACTGAAGATCCTATTTAGAACTCAAGGCATATGACACAATACTTTTAGAAGAAAACGTTGTAAAAGGCATTGTGGGTTGGATCTACAACCCGCTTGGGTGAGACTTAGGTAAGTTTCCAAATGTGCAATAGTAATTCACTTTCAACCTTGGACCTTGAAACTGATAGATTTGACACCTACTAATGTTGCTCAGAAAAAAAAATAAAAAGGCCTTTACCGCTAATCCCATGAAACAGGACTGGGACTTACCTTTGGGTATCATTTTGTATAAACCTTTCGAAGACATTGTCATCCCTCTCTTTTTCTTTTCTTGAGACTAATTAGGGAGATATTGCACGAATTCATTGAATCCCATTACACCAGTTCAGCATAATCAGGCAGTTAAAATGGCAACAATGGGCATCGCTGAAGTTTTGCTAATTGTCTGCTTCAATGCCCTTATGCAGCTTCCTTTGGCCAGCGACGTGGACTTGGACGGTACAGATCAAGATCTAATCTATCTAATCATAATCAACGGTTCTTCAAGCTCTGCTTGCCGATGCACAGCTGCAAGCGGAGAGAGTTATCAAGCGCGGGAAAGACAGTTATAACGGACTCTGTTCTGAAGTTCGATGCTTCAAAGGCGAGCCCGTCAATCTCAAATGCCGAGAAGAGAAGACTCCGTACAAATTCCTTTCATTCTTTGAATTCTATCATCTCTCCCCAAAACTACAAATTGTGAATCTCCAATCAAAAAATTCAACTGGGGATTCTGATAGTTGCTTAGAACCCATCTTTGTACGTCACTAGATCATTGATTAGAATATTTCCTCTGAATAGTCTACCCGGCCTCATAGTTTATATGACTGTTAATTTTTGTGAATCCGATAATGTCAGACACGAATTTTGAAGAGTGAACAGTTGCTGGGGTGATCCCTTTGCATTAGAAAATCGAAGAAATGGGGATGAAAAGATTGCCTTTTTGCCGCAGCTGCTATTTCCACAGCTTCTTTGGCTTTGAGCACCGCATTCAAAGTGAGGAGACAATTTTTACTACTTACCAATAATCGACGAAAGCTGTAAAACTCTATCTTTAAATCCTTTCATCTCTAATTATAATAAACTAGTGCCTCTACACAAATGTTGTTCATTTGAGAAACTACAAAGCGTAACAAATCGTGGACTCAAGATCTCAGCGTTGGCGAGGGACGTGGAAAATTCTGAGCCTGAGTACTCCTAGCCGGGTAGAACAATCTCTTCGGCGGGTCAATGGTATGGTCCACCATCTATTTTGAAAAACTCCATATCAACAAAATTCTAATGTAATCTTCTGCACTATTACGTGCACATTGTTCGTTGTCATTGAATAAAAGCGTTCAATGAACTATGATATGATATTTGATTAACAAAATTCATCAGTACTTTGGCAGTGAGTCTTTATGTGGATATGCTTTTTTTTTTCTTTCTTTCTTTTGTTCTTGGCTTGAAAGAGTCTTTATGAAACTGTGGTCTAATCGAAATAATTCAAATAAATCATGAATATATCAAGGCACAATAGCATGGGTGACCAGCTTAAGAACGAGGCAACGTGAATTGGAGAGACCACTTTTTAAATGATTTGATCGAATTGGTCTTTTATAATTTGAAGCAAAGAATAGCTTAACTCGCTTGAAATAATTAGTAAATGGAAATTATTTTTGTTATCGATAACATTTATGTTTTAATATTTTCATGGACAAGGGAAATATATATTTCATTCGTTCATTTTTGTAAGTGATTATTTAAAAAAAAATGTTTTTCAAATTATTTATTTTTCGTAGAACAAACGGTGTTTGATACATGAATTGATGCTCCATATGTCTGTTATTTTTCTTTAGACATCATATGATGATGAAAAGGGCTGTGAAATTGGTAGTTGTGGTAATTCAAGTCAAGCTTTGTCGATAATGACGTGACGTTTGCTTTTGTTGAAGAATTAATTCTTTGGTGTATGCTCATGTAAATTTTGTCAGTTTTTACCGGACGGAGTTTCATAATGGAAGCAGAAATAAATGAAAACGCAATGTCAATTGAGGGGGCATTTTTGTGAAGCTGAGCAAAGAAATTTGCGCGATGAATTTGATAATGAAGAGCCAAATAGCTAATGAAGAGCCAAATAGCTGAAGTCAAAGGTGCTTTATTTGGCATTTTGCCTTGTTGAATGTTTAGCTGCCTAAAATATAGCTAGTTGTAATAAATTCATTTTTAACTGAATCGAGTCAATCGCCTTTTTCCTTTTAAACATAACAAACCTATAACAAACTGTGAACTCATGTATAGAAATAAATTGTTGAAAAACGTACATGTGTATTTTGGCATAATTGCGTAGACTCATTTTACCACTTATGTAATGGATGAAATAATTGCATCACAAGATTAATGTGAGGGTTGTGGATCTTTTTCATCTCCTGTGTAAATAATTGCCACCTTTCGAATGTATACTTTATTTATGATAAAAGCCTACAATTATTTCCGCGAATGGCGGGAGACCAAATGGCAATTGAGTCCGATTGGGCTTTGTGTGGAGCTAAGGCCCCAAATAAAATCATCTCTTTTGTGAATTTGACTGCTTAAATCATCGTATATTATTATCATATAATTTCTCAGTAGTTGACTTCTAGTGCTCCTCGACTCATGCTCCCTAGTGGCCTCAACAACCGGCTTATTATTCCCATTGGCCTTAAGGAGTCACTATTTCTCCATTTATAAGTAAAATAGGCTTACAAACAAATTTAATCGATGCAAATAGAATAATAAACTGGTGGCTTTTCGTTTTCACATCCAGTAGTCTTCCTCTGCGCGTGCTCGCACGTTGCCTTCTGGACATTATCCTGGGGAGTTTGCGCGTGTAGAAGGAGCAAAATGTTATATGCATCCGATGTATAGGGGCTTACTTCATCCTAGCTATTGGATTATATGGGTGTTCATATTATTTAATGTGCTGAATTTTATCTAGGGAGGCATTAAGATAAGTGTCAATATTAGGATCCTGTGATTCACGCAATGATTGAATTTCATAATTTAATTAAATGTAAATCTGTGGTAAAAAAAAAAAAAAATACGATTCCAATGGATTCGTTTGCCTCTTCCTTCTCCCTTCTTGTTTCCCAATTTGAGGTGCATGTATGACAAGCCAATTTTTTATGTGAAGTTAATTGTCAATTCTGATAAAATATTTCACATATGTCTGCTTTGCATTTATACAATCCCATAATGTTAGATCTCAAATTCCATGCCCACTTTGAATATTGCAAAATAACATATTCAGGACATGATGACATTATTAATATGTTAAATGTGGTGTCAACTTCTCCAGGAAGAAAATATATGATAAATTACTCCTTAACTATAGAGAATCTCATTTTTTTAAAAAAAACTAAGAGAGAATCTCCGGTAAATCTGTTCACCCGCCGTGTGCGCATGGTGCGGTTACCCTCCGGACTCTGAAAAATCCCCTACTCTTCCCTCAGCATGTCCCTACCACCAATCGGTCACCGCAAGCCTCCGCCACTCGCCGCCGCGTCGCCGTCGACGTCGTATCCCCTTCCCATGCCGTCACCCCTCGTCGTCGAGCCGCCCCGTTTCGCGTCCCGTCTCGGCCAAGCCACCATCTCTCTCTCTCTCTCCCCGTGTTTCCTCTTCGAAGCAATTATTTTGTCAATCTAAATGGCTTTTTCACTAATGAAGGAAGGCCGCGTGTAACTTCTAGGCAAACGCAGCGAAAGTGAGAGATCTCTCTCCGTTATTGCTTTATCAAGTTGCTACAAAGATCATACTCGGACTTCCCAAGGCACCGGGCAGACCCAATTCGGAGATCCATCTCTGCATCGTCCTCACAGAATGAAGAGAAAGAGGGAGGGAGAAGAGACGGCAACGGCAGCAGCCGTGATGGCGGATCGGGGAGGGGTTACGAGGTGTTCCTGAGTTTAGGGCTTTTGCTTCCGCTAGGCGCGTCCGGTTGTTTTAGTGAGCAGCATTCCCCTAAAAAAGGATGGGGGATTGGCTTACCGTTGCAATTATTGTGATCTAATCTACGGTAAACATTAAAACAAATCCAGGTGGTTAGCACCTCTTTTACTTCTCACTATGAATTTCTCTTTACATTGACTTGATAGATCCGAGTGCACTTGGTTCTTTGTTCCCACCATAACCATTGGTGAACTGCGAACTTGATCACTTTGTTAGTATGTTATTGTTACTTTGTCAGCATGATACTTTTCCATTTGCTTTTTACTGGGTTGTTGATTCAATGTCTATATTGAATGCCAGGCAAAAATTCCTGATTTTGAGAAGTGTTTAGATATAGTCGCCACTCTACTGGCCAAGAAGGGTTCTGGTGAGGTTCGTTGTCTCACGCGACTCGTACTTCTGACTATGTGAACTAGATTTTGCGGGAATTTCCATTTATCTTCCACTAGTTGATTGGGAAGTGGTGGTTATTTGCTTTTTAACAACAAGCTGTGGATTTCGGTAATTTAGTTGAGGGGTATGCAATTGATTGACAACCTTGTGTTGAAATTGCAAGGCTTTGAATCTTGAAATGATTGCAGTTACTTACCTCTGAGCAAATTAGGTCAAGATGTGCACATGTAATTAGAATGAGAAAGAGATCTTCCTTCTAAAATGCTTCCTTGGCCCATTTATGGAAATGAAAAATGTCGATGCACATTACTAAATAGTAAGCCTTGTTTATGCTCTCCACGTTAGGAATATTTCTCATTTAAAGGTACAGGTACATGCTGATTAGGTGTTGCATCTTGCTTGTTATACCTTGTGAATCTTCCTAATACTTTATGCCATCACATGATTGTCATTGAAAAACATAGGTATTATCTCCCATGTTTGGCGGTCGTGCATTAGAGGCTTTCAATTGCTTATCATAAAGTGAGTAGGAATTATCTGCATTTAGGTTCTATTTAGAAGAGGAAATCACTTCGGTGGATCTTTCTTGTCCTTTGAGAAAGCGCAAGAGTATAGGAAGAGATATTGTTTTGCTTGTTATTCTAATTCAGAGCCTGGTTAATGTTATTGCCGAAATCTGAAAAAGAAAGTTGGAGATGTATCTAATTCAGGAGTTCTTTTCTTTTTTCCTTTTTATTTTTTTTTAAATGTTTCTCATCAGTTATTCTTTTTGTGGTTGAACCTTTGAGGGAGCTCAGAGCTGGTATCAGTATCTTGTGTATAGAATGAAATAAACAATTCATTTGTTTTATGCGTCCCTTCATTTAAATAGCAGAATGCTTTCTCGCTGATTGAATATTCTTCAGAAAGCAATAGCTTTATCCAGCAAACCTTTTGACAGACTTATTTACATGAGAGTGAATCTAACAAACTTGGGGTAAGAAGTTAGTCTTAGAAATTGTTAACCATATGTGAAGTCTACAGCCATCCTTTTTCCTTAATGTAAGATTTAAAGGCTCTCTTATTTCTATCTCTAGACTAACAAAAAGGTCGAGATTTGGATTGGGTATGATTTAAATCCATGGTCACCATATCTTATCTGCGTCTTTTCCAGCATATTTATGTTCCAAGGAGATTTAGTCTGAGGGCGACATTTTGGTGGGTGATCTGAGGATTCTCATTAACTTTGCCATTAGCTAATATCTGTTTGGATGCAACCTTCTTCTTGTTTTTGGTTTCTTTTTGTATGTTGGCTATTTGCAAACACTCCCCAGGGAATCACACTTGGAAAACCTGTGATGCCGAATAGTCCCATATAATTTTCATCTAAGCAGCTAATACCCCCTCGCCTTCTTTGGATAGAGTCCTTCCCTGTTTCTTTATTACCGGCTATCTTGTGTAAGAGAACTAAAAATTTGGCCATCTCATTTTCTTTTGGTTACCAGTCTTTCGTAAATGGTAAATCCTAATGACACCTTCTGCCATTAACAAAGTTCCCTGCTCATCTGCTGTAATTTCCATATCTCTGCAGTGGACAAGAATCTGTGAGATTTATTCTGCACAATTAGTTCTTCCAAAACATCGACTATGAGGTCTCCAGGCATCTCAGCCCCCCTGCCAAGATCCATCTCTCTCTCTCTCTCTCTCTCTCTCTCTCTCTCTTTCTCTCTACACACACGCAAACACACGCAAACACACACAAACACAAGTACTACTGTGTCCTGCCTCCATCTTTCTTTGCACTGAGGTTTACTCCATTAAATAGGCTATGACCATTGACCCTCTGACAGTACATAAACAAAGGTGTGATATTTCTCTCAATATGAAAATCCAGGATTTGAATTGATCAATCATTTCAAATGGGGGCACCTTGATGCAACAATTACTTCACCACTCCATTCCACCAAAGAGATACTCTTGTTTCCTCTCTCGTTTTTTTGATATGTAAACCTGCATAATGACTGAAGCAAATTGGCTTATTTGCTATAGCAAAGTGACCTGTGATTGAGGATGCCATCATATGTGTGCACAATGAGCATGTGTTTCTATTACAGTAAGATTGAATCATGGCCTCAGAACTGGAATTTAAAGCTGAACGCTTTTCGGTGCGTGTATTTTAACTGAGGATACTTAATGGGTATCTGTCAGACTCATGCTGTTGACTGTTGAGGCTTTTCACGAATTAAACATGTTATCACGTAACTAGATCATATATATTGAATGATAGACTGTCGAGGATTCCAGATGAAAAACAGAAACTGCAAAGAAAAACATAAATTTTTCTCATAAACTTGTTATGCTAAAAAATATTATCTTAAAAAAATCTTCTTGCTCCTTGATGCTCTTTTAGCTGATCATATCACCCCTTTCTATCTTTACAAAGCAAATGGAGGATAGCCTAGTTTAATTCTTTCCATACTAGGAACTAATTTTGGTGCGGTTGACGTGGTGTGAAATATCCGATCGTCTTTTCTTCTTTGCAAATGCACTTCTGGAAGCAATATTTCTAATAACCTAGGTTAGTGCTTTGAAGAGCCCATGCTGATCTCAATAATGAGGTGGTTTTAGATTTGAACACCTGAATATCACCAGTAATATTTAGCGAGTTGCTTTGATGTCTGAAGGTCTCATTAGAAACCGACATGGGGTGGGATTACTGTATTGGGCTTTAAGACCTAAGACTATCAAAACTTTTATGGGGCAAAAGATAATAGGCACCAAGCTGACTGGTTTTTATGATTCTTTAATTTGTATGCAGGCACTCCTTGCTGATTTTGAAGTCTCTAAAGGCATTTATTCATGAGCTCGCATTGAAGATACTGATTCAGTATGTTTATGGCTGGGAGCAAATGTTATGTTGTTGGAGTATTCATGCGAAGAGGTTGTTCTTGAGTTTAAGGAATGTCCATTTCTCTCCAATAATGATGTCAAGTATCTTATTTATTGCATAAATTTATGTTGCAGACCACAACCCTTCTATAAAAGAACTTAGAAGATGCTAAAGCAAGTTTAGAAGTTCTTGTGCTGATCTACAATTCTTAAGGGACCAAGTAACAATCACGCAGGTAAGTCAGAATGATTTGGAACTTGGAGGTCCATGTTTGTTTCAAGCCGTTTACTATGTCAGTTTTGGGTAGGTCTATTAGGGTTGAACTAATGTTGCTCTGAATTTTGTTACTGTCGTGAGGATATAAATTGGGAAGACATGTTCATTGGTGATAAACTGGAGTGTGGTATGTTTGCACGAATGTGAACTTGAAAAAATTCAAAGCTTGTTGTAGGACCATATCCCTTAGTTTATCATGGCAAATATGTTGGTGGCCCTGGGAAATTTTTCTTTTTTGGGGATTTGAAACAGCCCTTGAGAGGTGAATTTTTATTTGGCAGGTTATGATTCCTCGTGTTTATAATTGGGATGTTCACCAAAAGAGAATCCGTCAAGCTGGTGCTCCTGCCAAAGACTCTTAAAGGAATCTTTTGAGCTCGCATCATGGTAGCAGAATTTGTACTCCTAGATGAGAGTACGACTTTGATCTCCCCATTTTCAATTAGGTGAATGAATTATGCACTGCTCTGCGATCGCAATGGTTATGACCACCACAAGTGATTTTGGTTAGGTTTACTTAGATTTACGGCATTACACAAAGTCTGTGCCATGATAATATGTAAATATATTACTAAAATCAACTTTTTGCAACTTTTAAGTATTTAACGTAAGTATATTACAAAATCAAATTTTCGATTCAAGCCAATACAGTAGTGCTAAGCTCGAGGTCAACTCCCTTTAGATATTCGATGCTCAAAACTCCCCTCAAATCATGGAGTATTAAATTTTTGGCTCGAGCTTCACCAAAACAGAATCGAGATATTCAAGTTCAGGTAGACTCTATAATCAAATTAAAAAATGACCTTGTGAGCAAGCTCAATAACTTAAAATATTATCCTCTACATTTATGTTCTTTAGGTATACTACAATTTTCAAATATCTTCCCCTCTATTTTCGTAACCATCAATTATTTTCTGAACAAAATGATAGAAATTGGATTAGGATTGCGAGTCTCTCAAGCAAAGTCTTAGTAAGCTTGATCTTGACTTGATGAAATACTTGGTGTAGCTCCGGTGTAAGCTCACCTAAGTATTAAGTCAAGCTTGAATTAGTACTAAGTTGGATTCAACTTCACCCCTAGTGCTAGGCCCGCAAAGTCTGATATATGCATGAGGACTTCTACGGGCCAAATGGTATATCAGACATTGAATTCCATGTTATGTGATGTAAGCTCTTCCTTGGTAGGAGGGTCATGCACATCTCCCCGATGTGTTATAACTTCTAAATAAACGTGAATTTCTAGAGAAGTTGATGGAAAAGAAGTATAGGATCAAAGTTCAATGGGACAATTAAAAGTCACAATGGGATAATATTTTTGTTTCCGTGTAGAAGGAATGTATATTTACTATGCATGCTAATTATTCCTACGATTATTAATATACCAAGATGATCGAACGTAGAAGGCCATCACTAAATTTGGGAAAATTTGTGTATTTTCTCAAAACAATCTATAAAAGGTACTTCTTGCATTACAATCGATCTACGACTCTTCAAAGCGGAAGGCGACTCAGAGTCAAATTCACATTTCACAACCTTTTCATGACAAAAGAAAAAATATTAGTAAGTGGAATAAAGGCAAGTATCAATTGATCGTGCCAATTAGTGCGAATTGGGATTAAATATTAGAAGATCTGCTTTCTTTGGGTCAGCGAAAGCAGCATGGAATTTCGGTTCCAGCTGAGAAAAGCTAATCCTTCTTAATTTAATGAGCAAAACAAAAGCAGTCAAAATATGCTTTTCTAGCCTAGAAATGATGGAAGAGATTCCTCCCCAAAAACAAAACAAAGAAAGAGATTAAATGGGATCCATTATGCTTCCTATGTGGTCACGCTAGATTTGAGTGGAGCTAAGTGGCCAATTAAAATCATCTTTTTTATAATGGGATCCATTATAATGTTATTATAATGTAACTTTGTCTAAAAGCAAAAGTACTAGAAAAAGCATCTCTATTGGGATCCCTTGATTCACGCCAAAAAAGTCATATACGAGTTCATTTGATTTGTGGGCCTTGTCCATCTCACTTATTGTTTCCAAAATTGAGGCGCGTGTAAGAGAAGCCTCATTTTTATTTTTTTATTTTTTTGTGAAGTTAATTGCTGATATCAATAAAATATTTAACATATATATTTACTTTATTGTTAGAATATTCAAATATTTTACAAGCCTTTATCTAATAATTTAAACCTTCAGAATAGTTTGTAGTAGTCTCATAAAAATTCATGTTTACATCTATAACATATTTTGGCTTAGCTAAAATAGAATGGAATTCTGGCTCCAGTTGAGAAAAGCTCATCCTTCTGAATTTAATGAGCAAAACAAAAGCAATCAAAATATGCTTTTCTAGCCTAGAAATGAAGGAAGAGATTCGTCCACAAAAACAAAACAAAGAAAGAGATTAAAGGGGATCCATTATGCTTCCTTTGTGGTCACGCCAGATTTGAGTGGAGCTAAGTGGCCACTTAAAATTATCATTTTTATAATGTTATAATGATTCAATTTTGTCTAAAAGCAAAGCACTAGAACAAGCATCTTGATTGGGATCCCTTGATTTACGCCAAAGAAGTTAAACACAATTTTCATTTGATTAGTGAGCCTCGCCCGTCTCACTTCTTGTTTCCAAAATTGAGGTGCATGTATAAGAAGCCTAATTTTTTGGGATAAGTGCTCCAGAAGTCTTAAAACTTGTTACGAAAATGCATTTGAGTCCTAAAACTTGCAAAAAGTGCAAATAAGTCCTGAAACTTGTCAAAATGTCTCATTTGACTCCTAAAATTGATGCCGCTAAAATTTTCCGTTAAAAATGCTGACATGGCATTTAAAATTAATTTTTATTTTACACGTGGCTTTTTTAATGATTTTTTTTTAAAAAAATAGATTTAAAAACTAAAAAATTAGATTTATTCATTTTATCTTATTTTCAACAAAAAAAAAAAACAGAAGAGTGAAAATTTATTTAAAAAAGAAAACAGTTCCAAAAAAAAAAAATTTTGGCAACCTCGCCGGACGGGCCGGCAACGGTCGTCGGAGGGGCCGGCGACCCTCGCCAAGCTCGGGTGAGGGTGCCCCGGATCTGGCCCGGCCCTCGCGGGGCCGTGGCCGTCGCCCGGCACGGCGAGGCGTCGCCGGCCCTAGCGGGGCCGACGACCGTCGCCCACCCCGGGCGATGCCTCGTCGGCCCTCGCTTGGGGCCAGCGAGGCTCGCCGGGCCCAGGGGTGAGGGCGAGCGAGGGTCGACAAGGTGTCGCGTAGGTTGGGCGACGGTCGCTGGCCCCCCACAAGGCCCGGTGACAACTCGCCCGGTTGGGTGACGGTCGTCGGCCCCGAGTGAGGGATGACAAGGTGTCGCCTAGGGCAAGCGACGGTTGCCGACCCCTCATGAGGGCTAGTGACGCCTTGCCCGGGCCGGGCAACGGCCGTCGGCCGCTCGCGAGGGCCGGCGTGCCCAAATCTGGGCACCCTCGCTGGAGCTTGGCGAGGGTTGCCGACCCTCGCTTGGGGCTGGCGAGGCCTTGCCTTGGCCAAGCGAGGGCCGGCCACCTACGCCCAAGGCCGTGATTGTCTCCGGCCCCTCCAAAGGGCTGCCATTTTTTTTTTTTTTTTTTTTTTTAACTATTTTCTTTTTTAAATAAATTTTCACTTTTTTAATTTTAAATCTAATTTAAATATAAAAAAATTTTAAAAAGCCACATGGAAAATAAAAATTAATTTTAAATGCCACGTCAGCATTTTTAACGGAAAAGGCTAACAGATCGATTTTAGGACTCAAATGAAACATTTTGACAAGTTTTAGGACTTATTTGTATTTTTTGTAAGTTTAGGACTCAAATACAATTTCATGACAAGTTTTAGAACTTCTCGAACACTTTTCCCTATAAATTATTTACATGTCATCCCCTACTTTATGTGTTATTTTCCAGTACTATGTATAGATAATGTCAACATTTAAGGCTAAAAATGATTGTATCTAGATGTAGGCTTAGGCTGAACAATTAATTTAAACTTAGCCGAAGTAATTGAATTAAACAACGGATAGGATAGAAATGTGTTTTATAAATAAGTAGAGTACGTATTCCAGTAATTGTCCTCTTCCACGGAGCATCAACATTTTCTCTTTTGAAAATCTTGAAAATTAATGTTCACGCATTTTTTAGCAAAATTTGATTGAACTTGGGCGAGCATAACTTTTCCGTATAATGTAGAATTGAATGCAACACCCCCTTCCCCACGCGGAAAGCTAAAATGTTGTTCACCTCGGATTGTGAATTTTGGGCAGCCGGGTCAAGTGGATGAACTTAGCAAAAAGTTATGATATTTTTGCCATAAAATTCTGATCTTTGTGATTCTTACTGTGTTTGAAAGCTTATGATTTAATTTTTAATGTGGAATTAATCGATTGGATGAAATCATAAAGTTTCCAACACATGGCGATCAAAGTTCAGAAAAACTTGATATCTTAAGATCTAGCCGTTCAATTTGGGTAAATTGGGTATCTTTGGAAAGCTTTAGACATGTACAACCCAATTATACCCTTCGACTCAACTTTTAATGAAGTTTGACTCTCGGTCAACTTTGCCCGAATCTTCGGTGTCTACATTACATACTCAACTAGCGCCATTCTCGGGTTCAAAGAGACTCCCAGGCTCCCAGCCGTCATGATCAAGCTAGGAACAGAGATTCTCTCTCATTTCTCATTTCCTTGCGAGCTCATATAGCCGAAGCAAAAAGAAAAGAGAAATAGTTATCAAAATAAAACCAAATAAAAAATAAAAAAAGAAACGAAGAGATGGAAGCGAAAGTGCACCTAGATGGTGAGTCCTCCGTATATGACCCCGTTTCAAAGATGCCCGCACTAAAGGCCAATAAGTATTGCCTAACTATATGGGCCCACAAGCGTACCAACCTCACGTCGGAAATGGGAAATATTAAGGATATCTGCAAAGGTTATATTGATATTGACAAATGCATAAGTGTTTTATTTTAAGAACTACTCATGAAGGATAAATCTATATATATTTCGATCACATTCATAATCTATCTATTGTTGTTCGTGTATCGCCTTTGAAGTTTAAGACGATTACTTCATGGATATCATCAATATTATTGCATGAATATCACCAAAGCAATAGTGAGGATATTAGCAAAATTTATATGCAAATGTCATTAGAGCAAGAGTAAGGATATCAACAGAGCTTATATAGAAATATCATCAACGTAATAGCTTATACACAAATATCATCATATTACTTGATGTATTCAGATTCTTAGCTAAATTTGAATATCATCATATTACAAAATATATTTATGATGATATGTTCAGACACAAACCCCACTTCTTATATCGTCATAGCTAGTGACTTGGCTTAGATTTCCAAAATAGAATGCATTGACTGATCTTCAATTTTAAAGACTGTTTTGCAACAAAATCTCTATGCAAATCATCTTGATTGATTGATAATCACTCCAAAGGCAAGCTACTTTCCTTCATTGAAGAACTCTACTTATGGAAACCAATATTTGCTTGTACGGGCAACAAAATTGATGGAGAGTAAAATCTTATCCCTCAACGGCTACTCAATCTTTTTTGTCCAATGGGTTGATTGGATAATATTTCTCTAAAAATTGTCCAACATTAGATTAGAAGTGAAGGAGTATAGATGAAGATCAAGGTACCAAAGAGAAGAGAGAGGTCAGAATAAAAAATTCTGAAGTCCAAGAGAACTTCAATCTTATATACTTGTCTTTCGTGAGCTACAAATTGTAATCCTTGAGAGGCATTGAAAGAGTGATTGTATATCACAAACCTGAGAGACTTGTGAAATCCAACTAATAAGCTGTCGGTGTGGGAAAGTGGACGTAGGTTTACTCTAAACCGAACTACTATAAATTTTATGTGCAATTTCTTCTATTTCTCAACTTTCTTTGATTATTTTTGCACACTAGTGAATATTTTTATATTACTGTCAATATTCAAACTCTGACTTCACTCGAGTTTGATAATACTTAATAACACTTTTGGTCTGTTTGAGATTCTCAAGGTTGGTCCTCGATAGTCCCTTTGGTTTGTAATTGCTCTAGGATTGTCGAGGCCTGCTTCGGGTCTGTTTTTAAACTCGGGGATAGGTCGAATGTCCACTGTCCAGACCGTCTTCGGTCTGAACAGTGTTCATCCAGCCCACTCCCGGTTGGTTTGCTCTTCGCCGAAGCGGTACTCGGGGATCCCCCTTTGTTTATTAGTCCGTTTTAGTATCACATAAAATATAGTTACACATTCCGAGTCACTTTTCATGAAATTCCAGCATATTGCATTTTCATATACATGAGTTTGCATTCACGTGTCTTTTCTGCAGAGATGTGAAAACGGAGATGTCAAATAGGTATCAATTTCCCCCATATTGTCTTCCGGCTTAGAGTTTAGATGTCGTCTCTTTCTGATTACGCGTTTATTATATTCCACCAATTAAGTTTACTTTAATTTTTTCATATATATATATATATATATATATAGATAATCTTGTCATATCAATATATAAAAAGAGTATGAAAAGAAGCATTTTGATTAGTTTAGGGCTTCTTCGCGGTACATTATAGGACGAGACTAATTTTTATTATTGCTAGTTTTGTAATATTGTATTTATAATTTATTTCTCATGACATAGATTAGAAAATTTTCATTTATTAGACTAGTGCACGTCTATTCCTATGAATAGTTCACAGCGCGTTGTATTGTTTTGTCCGATACTGCCTGAGTTGCTTTTTTATGTTCTTTGTTTTTCTTTGACTTCATCATTGATTGTTTAAATTTATTGTAAGAGTACTTATACATGGTAAGAAATAAAAACTGAAAATATATTGAATGAAATAATTTTTTATTAAAAGAAAAAAGGCTACTGATGGTGGGCATTAGGCAAAACTAACTTAACCAAGTCCTTGCGTCCAAAATCTTTGATTTGGCGAAGTAGGACGAGCTTTTCTTCCTCACTTAGCTCACAACCGGCCTAGAATAGATTAGTGACAGCTCTGATCAAAATTAAATCATACATTAATAGAGGAATCAAGTTGTGGTCCATAGGATTTGGGTGAGCCATATGTAGTGTAAGCGCCAAGTTGCACAAGGGTTATATGTCTCCACCTAGCAATTAATTAAATTCTCTCAAGGTTCACCTCAGCTGGGCTGCGACAACATGTATAATCATGATATGCTTGATTAAAATGTAATATTTGGTTCATAATGCAAAGACATGCAATCATCAGATTTCGTATCGCAAGTCAACATTCAGAAATGAATCCATGGCATTCAATGCATATATGCAAATTTTTCGAAAAGTGGAGTTGGTTTTACCGGAAAGCCTTTTTTAAAAAAAAAAATTGACAATACTTATTAAAAATTTATCACATACATCGAATCTCGGGTCATGCACTGACCACGTTCGAGGACTCCACTAATCCAGTTGGTCAGACCATTTCCCTTAGCCGCCTATTTGATGCGTATCTGATTTGGTTTTTTCAACTTATGAAGCAAGGCCGCAGGTGACTTCCACACAAAAGGAACACTAACGACAAAGTAATGGCAAGTTGTCCAATACATCCAACACTTAACCAACATGCAGTAAAAAAATATATTTTCAGGACAACCTCCTGCTCTTTGAAGACTTTCATCAATTATTTCCTCAACTTAGCCTTCTATTAGGCGCGAGTCTGAATGCTTAATTTTTTCTTTTAACTTGTGAAGGAAGGCCGCAAGTAATTTCCAGGCAAACGTAGTGGAAGTGAGTCATCTCACTCTGTTTCTTTATCAAGTTGTTATAAGATGAAGACATGATAAGTGATAGCTTGACTGTATAGAATTGTGCCTTACACAGGACAACTTGTGTTTATGCGTGTGATAATTACATATGAGCTATCTGTTTCCATATGATCAATTACATGCTTCCATACACTCACAATCATGTTGCACTTCAGCTAAAATAAACATCCCCAAGACGACGTCTTCCTCTTCGAAGTCTTTGATCAATTATTGCCTCAACCTCCTATATTGTGCAAGTCTAAATGGTTTTTTTTACAGGCGAACGTAGTGGAAGTAAGCGACAATCTCACTCTGTTGCTTTTTGTCAAGTTGTTACAAGGATCGGACTCAATTCAGAGCCGCCGAAGCAAGAAGCTGCTAAAACCTACGTAGAGCCGGACGTTCATGCCGTTTGGGAAAGAACCGCAAGTCCTTGAAGCCGCGCAAAGCTTGAATGCGTGGTAATTTTGTGCAGTGAGTTTATGTCCAAGTGAGTTGTTTATTTATAAACACTTGAGCGTGTGAGTGATTGTAAACTTTGATTCTCCGATTTTAATGGACTATTTGCTACTGGCTCTCTCCGTGGATGTAGGTACCAATATTCGGACCGAACCACGTAAATTCCTAGTGTCCTTATTATTTCTCGTTAATTTCTCCAGTGATTTCGCATTGACGAAAATTACAAGATTTTGACGTTTCCACATATTATATCCCAACAATTGGTATCAGAGCTTGGACTGGATTTCTTGATTGTGATTTGGAGGTTTTGCTTATCTGATTATTATCTGGAAATTCTGTTATTGCAATTATGTCTGAGAGGAAATCTGAAATTGAGAAGTTTAACGGGAGTAACAACTTTGTGTTATGGAGCATCAAGATGCGGGCTTTATTGACAACTCAAGATTTGGCCAAGGTACTGGATGGTGAAGATGAGTTGCCTATTATAATGAAAGCCTCTGAGAGGGTAGAGCTAATGGAAAGAGCAAAGAGCATAATCCTGTTAAATTTGTCGGATGGGGTTTTAATAGAGGTTGCTAAGGAGAAAGATGCCGCAGCATTATGGACAAAAATTCAAGCACTCTATGTGAAGAAAGGTTTGAACAATCACTTGTACATGTTGAAGAAGATGTTTCAATTTAGATATACTGAAGGTACGTCTATTAGAACCCACCTAAATGAATTTAATAAACTCATTATGGATCTGAAGAACGTCGGTAAGATACTTGATGATGAAGAACATGGCATGATGTTGTTAGCCTCTTTACTAGAGTCATGGGAGCACTTTATTGATTCACTATTGTAGGGGTGTACTACAATTACCTCATAAGAGGTAAAGTTCACCTTATTCTCTAAGGAGTGGTAGAGAAAGTTGCGAGCTGATGGTCTGGCGCAAGGAGTAGCGCAAGCACTGATGATTCGGGGTAGAGAACAACATCGAGGGTCTAGTAGCAGCAGTGGTAAAAGCAAATCAAAATCAAGCCATAAAAAGTCCAAGGGACGCGTGAAGTGCTTTGAGTGTCACGAGGAGGGGCACATCATGAGAGATTGTCCAAAGCGGAGGAATAAAGCTGATAGGCAGAATGCCACAAGCAGTGTGGCAAACGTTGCTGAGGGGAGCAATAGTGATGCAGAATCTGTTTTATTTGTGACTACTACTTCGTCATGAGATGAATGGGTGCTAGATTCGAGGTGTTCTTATCACATGACACCTCATAAGAACTTGTTTACAACTTACCAGACTACAGATGGTGGTAGAGTTCTTTTGGGGAATAATGCAGTCTGTAAGGCTGTGGAGATAGGGACAATTTGGATTCGGATGCACGATGGGTGGTTTGCACATTGACAGATGTAAGGCATGTACCTGAGCTCAAAAAGAACCTTATTTCTCTGGGGACACTCGATGACATCGGGTGTAGGTACACCGCTGAAGGTGGAGTACTGAAGATCTCTCAAGGTGCCATGACAGTAATGAAGGGGAAGAAAGTGAATACTCTCTATCATCTCCTGGGAGAGACCGTGACCGGAACTTCTGCAGTTTCATCAGGTGAGTTAGACTCTAACTTGACTCAATTATGGCATATGCATTTAGGGCACATGAGTGAGGCAGGTATGACGATGCTGAGTGAAAAGGGGTTGTTGAAGGGTCAAAAGACAGGGAAGCTAGACTTATGTGAGCATTGGATCTTTGGGAAGCAGCACTGAGTTAAGTTTACTACAGCTATTCATTCGACCAAACGACCAGTTGAATATATTCATTTAGACGTATGGGGTCTGTCTTCGATTCCTTCGAAAGAGGTGCCCGATATATACTGACATTTATCGATGATTATTCGAGGAAGGTATGGGTATACTTTCTAAAGCACAAATATGAAGTCTTTGATCGGTTCAAGAAATTTAAGGCATTAATTGAGAAGCAGTCAGATAAACAAATCAAGTGCCTGAGAACCGATAATGGCATGGAGTTCTGTGGTAAAAATTTTACCGAGTTCTGCGAGAAAGAATGTATTGTGAGACACCGCACAGTACCTGGGACACCATAGCAAAATGGTGTGGCAGAACGAAAGAACAGAACTTTGCTTGAGCGAGCTCGATGCATGCTTTCGCATGCAGGACTTGGCAAGGAATTTTGGGCCGAAGCGGTAAACATGGCATGTTACTTGGTAAATCGATCTCCATCATCTGCTATCGAGTGGAAGACTCCTGAGAAAGTATGGTTGGGGAAACCTATTGATTACTCCGGATTACGTATATTTAGATGTCTTGTGTATGCTCATGCGAGTGATGGTAAACTTGAGCCGATGGCGAAGAAGTGCATATTTCTAGGTTATGCACATGGGGTGAAAGGCTATTGGCTGTGGTGCACAAATTCTAGATCACTCGATTTTTTAATCAGCAGAGATGTGATCTTCGACGAGACTGCAATGCTTCAACAGAGGAGTTCTAAGACACAACCAGCAAAGAAGACATATCATGGTATCGTTAGTGAGGTGGAGCTTCAGGTGGAGACTCCGGAGATCTCGAAGGTAACAGAAGTTGAGACTGCAGATGAAGCCGCAGTTCCTAAAGTTGGTGATAGTGAACAACCAGCAAAGCCGCAGCACACTATAGCCGCAGATAGACAAAGAAGGCAAATTAAATCACCAGTACGTTATGGTTATACATATATTGCTTATGCATTGACTGTAGGTGATGAGGTGGAGACAGATGAGCCTTCGTCTTACTCCGAGGCAATGGCTAGTTCGGAGTTGTCGTAGTGGCTAGGGGCTATGAGTGAAGAGATGGAATCACTCCATCGAAATCAGACATGGGAGCTGGTCAAAGTATCCAAGAGCAAAAAGATTGTCGGAAGTAAATGCGTCTTTGAACGGAAATAAGGCATTCTCGGTGTCGAGGCAGCAAGGTATAAGGTGAGACTTGTGGCGAAGGGGTATACACAGCGTGAGGGCATTGACTACAATGAGGTGTTCTCTCTTGTGGTAAGATATACTTCTATTCGTGTTTTACTTGCATTAGTTGCTTTGCAGGATCTCAAGTTAGCGTAGCTAGATGTGAAAATTGCGTTTCTTCACGGAGAGTTGGAGGAGCAAATTTACATGAGGCAACCAGAGGGATTTTCTATTCCGGGTAAGGAAGATCATGTTTCCTTGTTGAAGAAATATTTGTATGGGCTAAAACAGTCTCCTAGGCAGTGGTATAAACGTTTTGATACTTTCATGGCTAGTCAAAACTATTCGAAAAGTTAGATGGATAGCTGCGTTTACTTTAGGAGATTGGAGAATGGTTCTTTGATTTATCTACTCTTATATGTTGATGATATACTGATAGCAGCTAATAATATGTTTGATATTGATTTGCTGAAGAGGCAATTAAATGCTGAATTTGAGATGAAAGATTTAAATGCTGCAAAGAAAATTTTGGGTATGAAAATTTTGTGCGATAGGACTGCAGGAGTTTTACGTCTATCTCAAAAGAAATATATTGAGAAGATCATAGCACATTTTAATATGCAATCGGCAAAATCTGTAAGTACACATCTAGCGAAGTACTTTAAACTTTCAAATAAATTATCATCGCAGATTGAGGAGGAGGAGGAGCATATGTCTCGGTTTCCTTATTCTAGTGTCGTGGGTAGTATTATGTATGCTATGGTGTGCATTAGGCCTGATATTTCACAAGCTGTGAGCGTGGTTAGTCACTATATGAAACATCCTGGTAAAGCTCATTGGTAAGTTGTGAAGTGGATCCTCAGATATTTGAAGGGGACAACATACATGGGTATAGTGTACTGGAGGGACAACAATGGCAGTGAGATCACTGGTTTTGTGGATTCAAATCACACTGGTGACTTGGATGATTGCCGGTCTTTAGCAAGGTACGTGTTTACGCTAGCGGGTGGTGCAGTTAGTTGGAAAGTGTCCTTACAGGATCACATTACCTTGTCTTCAATTGAGGCAGAGTACATGGCACTAACCTTTGTAGCGAAGGAGGCGATATGGTTACAAAGTTTGCTCTCGGACTTTGGGTTAGAATAGAAAAGTGTGGATATACATTGTGCTAACTAAGGTGCGATATATTTGGCGTATAATCCAGTTTATCACGAGCGAACAAAGCATATCAACATCAGGTACCACTTCATCCGAGATGTCTTACCTAAAGGTAATGTTATTGTCGAAAAGATTGCTACAGCAGATAACCCGGCAGACATGATGACTAAGTCTGTTTCTTTGGCGAAGCTCAAGCTTTGCTTGAGCTCTATTGGCGTTTGTGGAGAGTGAACGCCCGTCAAGGCATTGGGAGAGCAGCATGGATGATGAGCACTATAATTTGACTTCAAATATCGAGCCAAGGTGGAGAATTGTTAAATTGTAACTCGAGTTTGAGCGTTTGCAAAAACACGATTCGCTAGACTCTTGAAGACTTAATAAAGAGAAAATAAGAGATAAAAGGAAATAAAAGATAAAGGAAGGTTTTCTTATTCCGCTGCAAGTGTCCGAACCCTCCTTTTCGCATAAGGTTATTATGGTGTGGGCACACACTTATTCAAGGATGGGGTTTTTTTCTTTTGGCTGATGGATAAAAAAAGAAGCCTCTCCGCACGCGTGAATCCAAGCATAGGTGGGCCCAGGTCAAAGTTTGACCTGGGCACACGTATAAAAAGGAAATACTTCAGGTCTTCTTTTCTTTGCCCAAAAGAAGCCGCTGAAGCAAGAAGCTGCTAAAACCTATGTAGAGTCGGACGTTCATGCCGTTTGGGAAAGAGCCGCAAGTCCTTGAAGCCACGCGAAGCTTGAACGCGTGGTAATTTTGTGCTGTGAGTTTATGTCCAAATGAGTTTATTTATAAACACTTTGGGTTTTGGGTTAAATCTAGGTGTGTGAAACATTTGAGTTTGTGAATGATTGTAAACTCTGATTCTCTAATTTTAGTGGATTATTTGCTGTTGGCTCTCCCCGTGGACGTAGGTACCGATACTCGGACCGAACCACGTAAATTCCTGGTGTCCTTATTATTTTTCGTTAATTTCTCCGGTGATTTCGCGTTGACGTAAATTGCAAGATCCTGACATTTCTGTATATTATATCTCAACAGTCCTCACGTAATGAAGAGAAAGAGGGAGGGAAAAGAAACGGAAATGGTAGCTCCGACAAGCAATAGCCGTGATGACAAATCAAGGAGGGGCTATGAGGTGTTCCTCAACTTCAGAGGGCCTGACACCCGCTTAACCATCATTGATTCTCTCTACAATGACATGATCCACGCGGGGATCTGCACTTTCAAAGACAATGAAGAGCTTCGATTTGGTGAAGAGATTGAAGGCAGCCTCTTGCAAGCGATCAATGACTCCAGAATTTACATCCCAATTTTCTCCAAAAATTATGCTTCAAGTAAGTGGTGTCTCCATGAGCTGGCATGCATAGTGGAGTTATTGAGAGATAATGATGAGAAAGTGATCCTCCCTATCTTCTATGATGTGGATGTGGATGATGTCAAGCTTAAGACTAATTTATATCGGAAAGCCCTCCAAAAGCACAAGAGTGACTCAGAGAAGGATTTAGTAAAAAAGTGGAAGAAGGCTTTGAGAGCGGTTGCTAGAATTAAAGGAAGGAATCTAAAAGATCATGGGTATTGTTTGCTTCTCCATAACTTTATTTTCTTATTGACATCTTCAATTTTTTTTTCCCTCTAAAGAATAATTAGATTCAGGTTGTTGCTGTCCAACCTTATGTAATGTATAGTTGGATTTGACGCAATGGGGAGCTAGAAATTTTGCTTAGAGGGCGAGGTTTCTTGCACAAATTGAATTTTCACTCTTAATACTAAGTTTTGATAACAATTAGTGTTAAGGTATATCAACTTACTTAATTAATCTATAATGCAAAAAAAAAACCAAGATATCCATGAAGATCTAAGATTCTATAAAATAGTAAGACCATATAAGTATGAAAAAAAAAATTTAAGTTTCTTAACTTCAATTGCATTCCATACATAAAGTTAAGGGATATGTGCATTGAAAGTCCTAAAACTTGTCACGAAAGTGCAATCGAGTTTTAAAACTTGTAAAAATGGCAATCAAATTCTAAAACATGTTGAATTGGTTCAATTGAATCCTGTGGTTAATTTTGTCCAATTAGCTTACGAAAAATGCTGACATGTCTTATTTTATTATTTATTAGACACGTGCCGATGGCGTGGTGCTCACCAAGTGCGACATAAAAAAAAATTTAAAAATTACAAGCAAAATTAGATTAAAATATAAAAAGCTATAACTTTTTTAAAAGAGAAACTCACCCCATGGCTTGGCCAAGCCCTTGCCAGTGGCCGTTGCTATAGCCACCGGGAGGGGCTGGTGGAGGTCGCCTGGGCCTTCGCCGGCCTTGGGTGAGGCCTTGGCGTGCCCCGACGAGGGTCCCTAGGCTTCGGGAAGGCCTAGGGCGAGGCTTGGCCATGACTTGATTTTTTTTTTCTTTTTTAAAAGTTTTTCAGCTTTTTTATTTTTTAATCTAATTTTGTTTGTATTTTTAAAATTTTATTCCTGATGTGGCACTTGGTGGGCGCCACATCATCGCCACATGTCTTAAGAAAATAATAAAATAAGACATGCCAGCATTTTTAGTTAGCTTAATTGAACGGAGTTAACGAAATGACTCAATTGAACTAATTTGATAAGTTTTAAGAGTTGATTGCGCTTTTTGTAAGTTTTAGGACTTGGTTGCCTTTTCGCGACAAGTTTTAGGTCTTCTAGTGAACTTTTTTGCTAAAGTTAAGGACTTTTGGTGCAATTTTCCCAACCCTATGCCTGCAATGTTTTCTTGTAAATTTCTTCCTTTTGTTATGCTAATGAAAGCTGAAGAAGAATCGGCCCAAAATAAGAGGGCTCAATAACGAGCTTCTTTATGTGTTCCGAGCCATTAATGGTTGGAGTTAGTTAATAGTTGTTAGTGTTTGATATGTTTTAGGGAGACGTAAAAATGTGCGGGAATAAAAAGAAATTATAGCACAGACTAGGTCTTTGCGATATCCAAAAATCCACGGCCAAGTGGAAGAAACCAATCCTTGTGGATTCCTTCTCGGCCGTTGGGAATTCATATGCCTTGCTACTGTTTTGCTTGAGGTAACCGACTAATTATGGTCACGCCCCTGAGTAACACAAAAATAACAGAGCTTCTTCATAATGATAGTTTTACATGCCCATGAGAGGAAGCTATAGGTCATGGTTTTTCTAATCGGTCTGAATATACAAGACCGAACACTAAAAAGATCTTTGCATGCCATTATCCAAAAGAGCAAAAAGAAAAAAAAAGATTTCTGCATGTGTTAGACGTTCAATCTTCTAGTATATATCTTATTGCATCTTAATTAGTTTGTGAAGAACTGGCTTAGATTTAGGTGTATTATCAATCTTGGGCTTTTGCTTTCATCATAGTTGGGCAGGGGGTCATAGGCGTCTCTAGTAGCCAATTGTGCATAGACAAAATCTACAGCCTTAAACTGAACATTCTTCTAGGAGTGATCTAAAGTTTGCCAATATTGGACCCATTTCTGTCCAGTAAATAGTGAAAAAAAAAATGGTTATTGCCCTTGCTTTAACCATGGCCCTATTCATGGCCCCAGATCTTAATTAACCAAAAATTCAATTAAGGGACTTCTAGGTAGTTGTAGTTACGGATAGAGAAATCTAGGAACCTCTAGATAAGAAATTTAATCATTTTAATTACCTTGAGATATGTAACTACTCTCTACCTTAGTTTGTGATAGTTTTTCTATAAACTCTAGTCGTTATTCTATGCTTACTTTCATCTTTCTTCATTAAACCCTACTGTTTCCGTCCTTCATTAAACACAGTAATAATTTCAATCCTCGAGAACAGGAAGGGCTGGCCTATTAGTGCCCATGCCCAACCGTGCCGAGTAAAATTCCCTGTGAGGCAATTTTCAAGACAAAATTTTGCCTCGTCCAAAAAGGCCACCGCGGGGTGCAGATATCCCATACCCCATGCCCATCCCTAGTTTTATAGTTCTCAGTTTTCATATGAAATTAGGAACTTTAACTCGTATCTTACCAACTTCTTTTTACATTAATTTACTGACCAGTTCTTGCATACCGGCTTTAATGTGAATTATTAATTAAATTTATTAGATCGTTTGTCGATTTACAATATTTGTGCAACTTACCACATTGCTTACTCCACATTTCAAAATTACCTAGTCTTGTACCAAATTACTAACTCTAATACTAAAAGGTAACTGCTTTGTGAGTTTTTTGTTTTGTTTTGTCTTGTTTTTGTTTTTTAATATTTACGTTAACCTTCAAACTCATCCCAAATGCTTGAAGAGTTGATCAAGTCTGGTTTACCAAGGACTTGATATTTAGCCAAACTTCTGGAGGTCTCGATATCAGCTATGTGCGACAAGAAGAAACTAACTGGTGTAAAAAGTATAAAATGAAATGGAGGATAATTATCAAATCTATCCAAAATTGTACAAATGTTAATTTGATTTTAAACATTTCAATTTTGTCAATATAGTCACAAATCTTTGCTTAACATTATACAACATTGAAATTTTATGTAAAGGTTTACATTAGAAAGTTTTAGACTAAAATGGTATATAATATATTTAATACTGATTTGATAATTTTTCCATAAGATGTAAGGGAATGGAATGGATTGGAGGCGCACAACCTGTTCAAACACAACCACGCGTAGCTCTAATTCGGTGACAATATGCTAGAGCGACCTTTAGTCGAAGCTCAACTAGACCATCAGTCGCGAAATAACCTTTTCTCACCATTTACTGGACCAAAGAACCTTGACAGCAATAGCTTTCAATTGTGGATAAGGTCCCTCCACCTCTTCTTGAACATATATGTTTTCTGCCGACCAAACAAAAAAAAAAACAGAATATATATGTTTTCTTCGTTTTTTGGTTTTCAAACAGCTCACAGCTTGAAAGATCACTTTTTGTATATTCGTTTCTTTTAAAGCAAATAACTTTAAACTTGATGATAAACTTCCAGTGCCATGAAATGCGTGCAAAGTTTCCATATATGTGGTTTTTGAATCTGAGATGGTTGCATATTATGTGGCAGCCTAGATGAACTTAAGAATCTCACGATCAAGGAGGTTTCTAATTTGTTATGGACAAGACGGACAGACATGCCTGATCATTCGGTGGGAATTAAGAATCAGATGGATGAAATTATGGAGCAGTTAGATCTAGTAGCATTTGATGTGAGATTCATCGCGATTCATGGTATGGGTGGTATTGGAAAGACAACATTGGCTGAGGCTGTCTTTAGGCAAATCTCCCCACAGTTTTCGGGTCATAGCTGTTTTCTTAAAGATGTCCGGACTCAAGATATAGTAAATTTACAAAAAAAATTGTTGTCTGATGTCCTCAAACTCAGTTGTATAAACCTCTCCTTCATTGATGAAGGGTCTCACTCGATCAAGACGAGGTTCCATGGGAAGAAAGTCCTCATCGTTCTTGATGACATTGACAACCGAGACCAAATCATGAGACTTGTTGGTAAGCCAAACTGGTATGGTGAGGGTAGTAGAATCATCATAACAACAAGGAATATTGAATTCCTAGTAAAGGAAGGTGAAGATCACAATGCTCCAATCTCAGATACTACACATTTTTCATTCTATACTATGCCGGAGATGAATTGGGATGATGCTCTTCAACTTTTTTGTGAGCGTGCCTTGGGATGTGCCAAGCCTCCAGCTGATTACATCGATATTTCAGAAAAGGTAATCAATGCACTTGGAAGACTTCCATTGGCTCTTGATGTCGTAGGTTCCACACTCCGTGGAAAATGCCAAAGTACATGGAAAAATGTCCTATCTAAGTTAAAGAAGGTGATGAACGAGGATGTCAAGAAGAAGTTGATGATAAGCTATGAAGCATTGGACCATAATCAACAACAAATATATCTTGATATTGCATGTTTCTTCATTAATCAAGAGAAAACAACTGCAATTAAATATTGGGACGCGGTTTTTGGGTATCCCACCGAAATCGAAGTCAATATCCTCACACGTATGTCTCTGATAAAGATCATAGACTACGATGAATTATGGATGCATGACCAACTTAGAGACCTCGGGCGAGATATTGTCCACCGGGAAAGCTGCAACATACGTTTAAGGGGTAGTAGACTATGGTTACCGAAGGACGCCTTCCATTTGGTGCAAAGAAAAAAAGTAAGTTTTAACTCTACATGCTTTCCTCTCCATCCATTAGTATCATTACCTCTTAAATCTAACGTCAACTCAAATTGACACGTGTACTCATTGGTTGCTACTTTTATCTTCTAGGGAACTAAGAACATAGTGGCACTTAATCTCGGTACACCTGAACCGGATGCAACGTATAGATTTAAACACAAAGAATTTGCAAGAATGGTCAATCTTAGATTCCTTCAACTGGACCATGGAAACTTCCAAGGAGACTTTAAGGATCATTTCTCCGAGTTAAGATGGCTCTCTTGGCGCAATTGCCCATCGAAATTCCTTGCTGCCAACTTTGGGTTGGAGAACTTAGCAGTTCTTGAGCTTTCTGGGAATAATATTACTAAAGACTGGGGAGGATGGCGTCAAATCATGGTATGATCTCATGACATACTTTTGCATTACATTTACTCTTTTTCTTTTCTAAGTTTCAGCTTAATTGCTTTATAGGTAGCAAAACGGTTGAAAGTCCTAAAACTCCTGGATTGTCCATTACTTAGAAAGACACCAAAGTTCTCCGCAATCTCCAGATTAGAGAGATTAATCCTCAGATGCAATCAACTTGGAAAGATCGACAAGTCCATCGGTGTTTTACAACATCTTGATTACTTAGAAATATTTTCTCAAGAACTTTCAGTGTTGCCTCACTCGATTGGTAATCTAGTGAATGTGAAGCATCTAATCTTGTCATGTTGGGAGTTGCAAAAGCTCCCTTATTCTATTGGACAATTGGAGTCACTACTTGAGTTGAATGTCAGACATACAAGTGTGAGAGAATTACCTTATTCCATTAGGAACTTAGGAAGGTTGGAAATTTTTATGATCCCAAATGGCTATTTAAAAAAGCTACCAGACTCATTTGGGAGGCTCCAATCATTGGTTAAGTTGGATTTGAGTCTTTCACGCATCAGGAGCTTACCTGATTGTATTGGAAATCTCAAAAGGTTGAAGGCACTAAATCTAGATCATAGCTGCATAAGTGAACTTCCGAAAACTATAGGAATGTTGGAAAATTTGGAAGAGTTGAGTGCCTCATGTGAACACTTGGAAGGGAAAATTCCAAGTGAAATTGGGGCACTATCCTCATTGAAAATTCTAGATTTATCAGGTGGCTGTTTTAGTGGATTGCCAACAACTATCAATCGGCTTACGAATCTCCAAAAACTTAATTTATGGGACTGTAGGTCAATTCAACAGTTGCCAGAGCTTCCTAAGAGTCTAAGGTCGTTAAGCTTTTCATTGGACTCATTGACTACAATCCCTGACTTCTCCAACCTAATCAATTTAGTTCATCTTGATATAATCGGAACAACCGTACAAGAACCCAACATAGAGGGGCTTTTGAGAGCAAGTGCTCTAAGAAAGTTGACCCTATGGGTTGGAAAAATGACCTTGCCTCCAACTGATTTGAGTTCCCTCTCTCAGTTACAAGAACTCTTCGTAAGTTATGCCAACCCTCGATCTCTTATCGGGCTTCCATCCAGCCTTCAACGGTTGACTTTAGTCGATGTCCAATCACCAATAGATTGGTCGCTCTTTTCCAACTTGGAGAATTTGTCAAGACTAATTATTGAAAGATATTCACTAGGCGAGATTCGTTTCGATGGGTTTGCAAAGCTACAAAATTTCAATGAATTGATGATATTCGACTGTCCATTGCTTAAGACTCTGCCCATTATGCCTTGTCTGAAGAAGATCCAGCATTTGCACCTGCGCCAATTTCCCCACCTAATTGAGATTCAAGGTTTGGGAGAATTGAAATCATTGCGGACATTATGGATTTGGAACTGTAATTCCATCAAAAGCTTAAACGAATCCGATCTATCTAATTTACATAATCTAAAAAGATTGGATTTCAATCGGTGTGAATCACTGGAGAGCATGTTGGGTGTGCCAAAATCTTGCGAACTCACTGTAAGTTACTGCCCGATGTTCAACAAAGATGAATGAGGTATGTATCATTTGTTTACTGAGACTTTGCTTAATTAAAAGATTTAGGTGATTCACATGCTTTGCTCAATTCATGAAATTGTCAATATGGAAACTTCTCATTGGTTATCATGGTGAGAAAAGGAATGAATATAATTAGTCCCTTTGATTCATAAAAATATTTAAGTAATGTCAGGTATACTAGACAAAATTAGTTTTTTTTTTTTTTTGGTCAGCATATAAAATCAGGTTTGACAAGAGGTATTTTTTTTTTTGGTCGAAATTAACATTCACATTTATATTAGCAGTAATTACATCCAGAAGCTAAAGCATCCATAGACAGTATATCAAGAAGTACAGCAGGAGGTTGAGATAACCAATGTTGGGTTGAAACATTGGTGCGATGGGCCTTCGCAGCCCAGTCAGCGGCCCGGTTCGCTTCTCTCAGGCAGTGCTGCAGGGTTAGGTTAGAGAAGCGGGAGAGCAGGCGGATCGCCTCCTCTACGAGCGGCCGAAGCTCCTACATGGGCGATCTGCCTTGGCGCACAACATCAACGAGGGGAAGGCAATCAGATTCAATCACTAGTGTGGTATTGTGAAGTTCTCATTGCAGCAGATGGTGAAGTGTACAAGTTAGTGCGTTGAGCTCAGTTTCCATCGCTGATTTCGACCTAAACTTGGTAGAAAAGCCATCCATTAGCCTACCTCGATGGTCTTTGTAGACACAGGCCATCGTCCCCTCTGTGCTGCTTGGTTGAAAGGCTCCGTCTATATTGTACTTGAGAGTGCCGAAGGCTGGAGGTTGCCACAGGTGCGCGGGATTGAGGAGCTGAAGCCCAGAGCTCGATCGGGTAACAGCAGGGGAGATGAAGGCTTTGGTCTGAGCGATGGCCATGTTGACAACCCTTCGTGGATCTGGCTTCTAGTTGCGGAAGACAACATCATTGCGCATTCTCCAAATCTGCCAGAGTGTATTGGCAGTGAGCTCAAGCCCTGGTAAGTGCTTTGGTGTCACTGCTCTGTTTGATAGCCATTGATCAATGCGCTGGTTGCACCGAGGGGAGAGTTTAATATTAATTTGCTGGTTTGCCCATACAGCGCGAGTCCACGCACAATGGAGGAATAGATGCTCGATGGTCTCCGGGCTCTGTTGTTGACACAGAGGGCACCAAGGATCAGAGGCGATGTGTCGGTGAAATAGGTTGGCCCTTGTCGCAATGGCATTCTGACAAACAACCTAGGTAAATACTCTAATTTTTGGTGCTGTGTGCATCGACCAAATTCGTTGCCATAGGATTTTGGGATTCTGATATGAGGATGATGCTTTATTACTGTTGGAATTGCTTACTATCTTAAGTAGATTGTGGTAGCAGCTCTTTACTGTGTATTCTCCATCTTTCGTTGCTGTCCAAATGATACGATCTTCAATGGGTAAAGGTCTGATAGGTATATTAAGGACTTGTACTGTGATATCTTCTCCTAATAGAGGGAGGAGCATAGGTTGGTTCCAAGTTTGGTGAGTCGAATCAATAATATCCGCCACCAACAATGGATCATCTTTGTTGGGAGGTCCATAGAGAATGCCCATAGGTAACCAATGTGTGGCATCCAAGAATCTCATGACAACTTCTGGAGTACCATGAACCATGATTAGGTTATGGAAGTGCCATTTGATTTTGTATTAGCCATTTAATCAATGAATTTCAATAAATTTAGGGCCGAGCATTGTGATGGACAATTGTTTGGATGGAGATGTGTCTACAAGTGACCCAAAGATTTTATTAAGGTGCAAATTGATATAGAAATCTTATTCTTGGTGGTGCACTTTATAAGTGGAATATTATTGATTTAAATTACAAAGTTTTGTGAACTTATAAGTTGAAATTAGGTGTTTATTTAAATGAGGATTAAACGGAATAGGAATAGGAGAGGGTGGGCTGATTTTTAGGCCCAAAAGACTGTCCAACTAGCCCACGCAGCCCCCTATTCAACCGGCCCATGAAGGCCTATAAGCCCATGAGGGGCTATTGTCGCACGAAGGAGGGGGGGGAGTCCGGTTTGCATGCCTCCCCTCATTTGTCCCATGGTGATGGCCAAGTGTCACCCCATGCAAAGGTCATGATGGGTAATGATGGAGGAAAAGAAAATTAGGGGGAAAGTGGCCGGTTTAAGCGAGAGGGAGAGAGGTGGTCGCACGGTGGAGAGAGAGAGAGAGAAGGGTTCGTCCGAGAGAAAGAGAGGAGAGAAAGAGAAGGAAGAAGGGAAGAAGGAAGGAGGAGAGGCCGTGCATCGCCGTCTGTCGCCGCCGTGTGCTCGCCGTTGCTCGATCTAGAGGCAAGTGGGATCCATGATCTACTCTTGCATGCTATTTTTAGGGTGTGTGATTTGTTTGGTGATAATTTTCGGAGGTATAGGAGGTGAAATATTGAAGTTATAAGTGTAGTACTCTAGTTTAGTGTGCTGTTCTTGAGAGAAACAGCTTGACCTAGGATGTTCTAGCGACTTGCATATGATATTCTAGTTGAAATTTGGCTCCGACTTCTAAATGAAAGTTGTAGAGGACTCTTTGGAGTATAACATACTCAAATTTGAGGCAAAATAAACAAGTATAAGTAGGTGAAACCGTTGTTCTTTGAAGAAGACTAGATCTGGAAATTTTAACATCGACCTTTGATGAATGCATGGATGGTAACGCAATCTTTTTGTTAAAATCTCACTTCGGTTTCTTAACAAAGGTTGTAAATGACATCCTTAGGTTTAACATATAAAAAATTTAGAGAAAAAAAACAAGAATAGGTATGTGAAATCGTGGTTTTTCAGAGATGGTTAGATCTGGAAATTTCGGTGCTAGGAACAGAAGTTTTAACCGTTTGTAATAAATTACCTAGGGAGAATCTGACTTCTATATCTTCATGAAATATCTTTCTTTATGTCTTGTCTACAACATAGTCAAATTTCATAATTTTTGAAGGTCATTTGGGTATTTAGTTGAAGATGTTTCTAAAACTGTGCAATCTGATGTGTTCGAACTGGGTAATGTTGCAATGCGTGGTCTATACCGTTTTGTATGAGATTCTTTTGGAAAAGTGTTCTGCATGAAATATCTTTATTCATGTCTTGCCTACAACATATTCAAATTTCACAATTTTTGAAGTTCATTTGCCTATTTAACCAAAAATGTTTCAAAAACTGTGCAAGTGGAATGGACAGAATTGGTAGTACTGTGATGCGTGGTCTGTATTGAACTGTATGGAGATCTTTTGGTGTAGTGTTCTTCATGAAGTATCTGTCTCTCTGTCTTAACTATCACATGTTTGAATTTCATGATTTTTAAATGTCATTTGGGTATTTAATCGAAAATGTTTCAAAAACTGTGCATGGGTAAGGCTAAAAATCCTTTTTCAGTGATATACAGACTTGTACGTATTCTGTGAAGCCTTGTTTGATAGGGTGTTCTTCACAAAATATGTTCTCTTAAATCTTATCTGCAATGTGGTAAATTTTCAGAATTTACTTCCACTGTTTTCTAATTTTTCCGAAATTTTCATGAACCGCATGTATTTTGTTTAAGCTGGAAATTGTTTTATTTATTGGATTATTGAAATTGTTAAGTAAATTCATGATATCTTGGATTACTACTCATGCAATGATGTGATGACATTCATACATTTCATATGACATCAAAGGATTGATGATTTTCATGAACTCAATGAAGTTTTTCAAAAACCCTTGCATAAAATGATACTTTTCCCAATGCATATTATATAATTTCAAAAAGGCCGATTCCAATCATTGGCATTGTTACATCAAATGTGAAATTGAAAAAAATGAGATACATGAGAATATGCATTGTAATGAGGATACCGTCGGAGGTGTGAGCCGACGATGCCCCGGGAGTGTCGGGATGCCCAGAGGTAAGTGCCGGATGCCCAGAGGTGTGTGCCGGATGTCCTCGGGAGTTTCGAGATGCCCGAAGTGTGTGTGCCAGATGCCTGGAGGTGTGTGCCGGAGGTTCCTCGTGATGTCGGGTTGGGTGTGAGCGATAAAATGTGGGATGCAATTATTGATCCCAGGAAGGAAAAAAATGTGGTGATCCAATTGAAAAATAAGAGCTGAAATTGAATCATGCATGGTGGTATGTGCACGTGGCATGGTGACATGAATGCATGGTTATATGATAAGTGCATGATGACATGTGCACATGATATGGTGACATGTATGCATGGCTGTATGATGTCATATGCATAAGTGCATGGTGGTATGTGCACATGACATGGTGATTTAGATGTATGGCTGTTTTGATGTAGTATACATGACTGAAAGGTGAGATATGTTTAACATGTATGAACTATATGTGCTCTATGATGCCATGATTGTTTTGTTTGATGCATTGAGTAGTTTATTGGATCTTTTGCCTGCTGAGTAGTTGTACTCACCCCTTTGGGGACTAACATTTCATATTAGAAAGATGCCTCTCCCTCCGGTCACGCGTGGTACCTTTTACGGCCTTCCATCTGACGTGGAGGTCGAGTGTATGGAGCATATATGTGTCACCAGACCTGGTGTGGTGTTCTTTACGGGTTCGGGTGCTGGTGATGTATGACGTGGGCCTGGCTGGGGGCCCGGTCGTCCAAAAGTTCTTGTTTGTCCACGTCCGTTGTGACGGAGTGATGCTGGGGATGTTGTCGCCGCCACCGCCCGATGCACCAGGATGGGTGTGATGGCCCGCGTGAGGAGAGGGAGCTGACACTTTTTGGAGATAGCCGCCACTTGTAGATGGAGGGTTATACACGATCGATATAGGGGGTCGAGATATCTCTTTGAGTTGTAGCCAAGTTTAGTGAAAAGCCTTGGCTTTTTGGTTGTACCGACCCAAGATGTCCATCCTAAAAATGTAAATAAAAGTGGCTCGGCTTTATGTATTCCCTCCGATGTGTAGTTGGTGTGCATTGTATCATTGATAAGAGAGTAGAGGGATGGTGAGACTCGTCTTTAATTCCGTCATGAGTTGCGCTACACTCTTTTTCAAAAAAAAAAATTTTGCCTACGAACCTCGGTTCTCCTTTAAACCCTTTAATCAATAATATGTAACCGGTATTCTTTGGGTAGAGCGATAGATATCTGTGGCGACCTTATGGGTTGTTTGGGGGTGCCACACAACGATCGCCCCTTATTTTGATAGCTTGACCATTGCCCACTGACTAGCATAGATGAGGATGAATAGCATCCCTTCCCAGTAGGAGACTCTTCCATCCCCATGACGAGCGAGCTGCTAAATTTATAGAGAGGAAACTTTGCGTAGGAAAATACAGACCTTTAAATAGTTGACTCCATAAAGCCAAAGGCTGTTGCAATAATCGCCAGGCCTGTTTGCCGAGCATAGCTTCGTTAAAGGCTATTAAATCACGAAAACCTAAGCTGCCATCATCTTTGTTTGCTTTCAAAAGATCCCAGTTTTGCCAATGAATACCCTTCTTGTTCCGATTATTCTTCCACCAGAATCTTGCAATGCTTTTCTCTATAGATTTGCAAATTGACAGAGGAATCTTGAAAATAGACATAGCATAATGCGGTAGAGCTTGCACGACAGATTTGATGAGTACTTCCTTACCGCCTTTGGATATTAGCTTACCCTTCCAACCCTCCAACTTGGCATGAACACGTGCTAGTATCCATGAGAACATTTCCCTTTTTGATCGACCCCAGTCGGATGGTAATCCCAGATATTTTCCACATCTTGTTAACACAGGTATTCGTAGCTCTCCCGACATATTATCTTGCAATCTAGGGGGACAATGATTACTGAAAATGATGCCGAACTTGTTACGATTCACCACCTGACCCGTTGCCAGACAATACTAGTTTAGAATAGTAGCAAGGTTCTGACATTCCCGAGTAGTCCCCTCTAGAAAGAAGATAGCATCATCGGCGAAAAATAAATGGGACAGGGTTGGACTCCATCGATTAAACTTAATACCTTTAATGTGTCCTATACTCACAGCTTGATTGAGTAAGGGCGATAACACATTGGCCAGCAAAATAAACAAGTATGGAGATAAAGGGTCACCTTGTCTGAGGCCTCGCGAAGGGGAAAAGTAGGGAAGGGGCTCGCCATTAAATTTGACACTCAAGGAAGTAGTGGATACACATTGCATAATCCATCGAACCCATATAGGATGGAAACCCAATTTCAAGAGGTAGTCATGTAGGAAATCCCACTCAACTCTATCATACGCCTTTTGCATGTCTATCTTTAGGATTGCATTGAATTTTCGCTTTCTCTTCCTGGTCTTGAATTGGTGAAGAACCTCTTACACGATCAAAATATTATCTTGGATCTGTCGCCCACTGACAAAGGCTGACTGTTCCTTTGATATGAGAGAGTTCAACCAATGTTTAAGGCGGTTGGCAAGCAGCTTGGAGATAATTTTGTAGGTGAAGTTGCATAGGCTAATGGGGCGATATTGCTCTAGCTTTTCTGGATGAGGTGTTTTAGGAATCAAAGTAAGAAAGGTCTGATTGATACCTGGAGGCATCTGGCTTGTCAGAAAGAAATGCTGTACTTGAAGCAAGAAATCATCTTTAATAATATCCCAATGATTTTGATAAAACAAGCCACCGAGTCCATCAGGGCCAGGGGCCTTTGTTGTCCCTAATTAGAATGTGGCCTGTCTGATCTCTTCCATAATAGCCATTGCAATCAGCTGATCATTCATTTCAGTATTAACAATCGGCGGACATTGGGCAAGGATAGGACCGTAATCCCGCGACCCCTGAGTTGTGTATAACTTCGAAAAGAAGGTTGTTGTCATACCTTGTAGGGCGCGAGGGCCACGAATCCACTGTTGGTTCTCATCTTGTAATATCGTAATACGATTTCGATATCTTCTTTGAAGTGTAGATGCATGAAAGAACCTAGTATTCTTGTCTCCCCACTTCAACCATTGTATTTGAGATCTCATAGCCCAGTACTGCTCTTCCTTCTGCCAAGTCCTTGTAATTTCGTCTCTGATTTTGGATGCTTCCTCTCTATGATAATTTAAGTGTTGTTGGTTTGTCAGATCTTGTAGTTGGTGTTGTAGTGTAATGACTCTGGCGTGTCCATGTGAGAACTTAGTACGACTCCATATGGATAGAGCAGTGCTGACATGCTTCAATTTTGAAAGAAAAACCGGATGATTGGGATGTATAGAAGTCCATGCAGTAGAAATAATGTCGCGACATTCAGCATCATCATTCCAATAGGCTTCATAAATGAAAGACTTCTTATTCCTTTTGAATGGTGCTGAAGTCTGGATGATCAACAGACTATGGTCAGATCCCACTGTCGGTAGCGCTAGCACATCAGCCCCTGGGAATAGAATACGCCAGTCCATCGAACATAATGCCCGATCCAATCGTTCCTTTACAATCTTGTCCCCGTCTCTATTATTCAGCCAAGTGAATTTACAGCTCTTGCTATCTATCTCCATAAGCTCACAGTCAGTAAGAACAGAACAAAAAGACAGCATGCGAGTAGAATCCGCAGGTCTCTTACCAAGCTTTTCCCATGGATAAAGGACTTCGTTAAAATCCCCAACACATAACCAAGGAAAGCAATTCATCCTACTAATCATCCTAAGTTCTTCCCATAGAACCTGTCTTTGGTGATAATTATAAGGGGCGTGAACACAGGTTAGGCGAATGGTTCTATCTTCTTGCACCAATTTACAAGACATATCTGGCATATATTGCGAAGATCGAAGCACTTGAATAGATACCTAGTCATTCCACATCACTGATAAATCTCCTGCTATACCAATTGGGTTAATGATATATGAATGCTGAAACCGTAAGTAGTATTGAATCTGTTGAAGCTTTGATTCAGGGTTCTTCATTTCCATTAAGAAAACGACATCGGGCTTTTCTTTGGCCGTGGCCTTTAGAGTCTGGACTGTCAGGGGATTGCCCAAACCCTGACAGTTCCAGCTAATAAGTTTCATTTGTTGGGTGGTGGCTATTGAGGGCTAGCCACCAAGGCCCATGCACCGGCTTCCTCAGCCGCATACACAGGTGTGTCCATGAGATTAGCTTCTTCCTTGTCAAAGAGCATCAGGCTGGGCTCATAGGGGTTATATCGCTTTATCTTTTTGGCCACCCCTTACTTTGTTGTCAGTCGCACATTCTTGACCTTCTTCTGCGTCATGGCTTCCATTGGTTGAGTTTGAGCACCTTTTAACTTCTCTACCGCAGGTATAATAGCTGTTTGATGGGGGGTTCCCTGCAGCCCGAGTTGCTGGCAGTGTTGTTTTTCCGGGTTTAATTGATATTGGCGAGTGGTAGTGGCCAGACCTGACGTGTTAGCTGCTGCACCAGGTGCCGGCTGAGGTAACAATGGTTCGTGCTGGAGCTGGAGTAATGCAAGTGGAGTTTTAGGTACTGTTTCTTCCGATTGAGCTGCGTTATCTTATGGCGTATAGAAAGTATTCCAATATGGACTATGCTCTCTAACCTCAGCCCTTAGCCACTAACCATAGGCCATTTTCCCTTTACCTTCCAGCTTTGCCTCATCAAAAGGTATATCCTTACAGTAGGTTGCATAATGTCCCAACGTCCCACACGAATAGCAAAAGTGCGAGAGTTTTTCGTAGTGAAAGTCTAGCCAAAGAAGCTTACCATCGATTCGGATAAGTTTGCCTGTCTTGAGAGGTTCTAGTAAGAGCAGTTCCACCCGTGCGCGCCTAGGTCTAGATGAGGTTCCTTCCTTTGTGTCAAGTCGGACTTCCAAAACCCGCCCCAAATGTTGGATTGCCTTGTTTATCATTGCCTCTGTACTCCATTCTAGAGGTAGGCCGAACACTTGAACTCAAAATGCGCACGTGGAAAAGTCATAGCAGTGAAAGGGGGTATTAGGGATCCATGGCTTAAAAATTACCAAGTGACTAGAGAATAACCAAGGTCCCCCGTCCATCACTTTTTGCTTATCAGCTTGAGACTGGAACTTGATCGCATATAGGCCCGCCTCTCGCTGTGAGATCTCGACTTGTTCAATTCGCCATACTTGCTTTAGCGTGCTTTGCAAAGCGGGGAAGTTAATGGATGGATTTGATAAAATATATCCTATTAATGTCAGGTGACATTCATCCAACTTTGCAGGTGGAAGTTGTTCATCCTAATCCTCTATAAGCTGCTCGGTGGTAAGGCGGCCGAGCCTATTGCAAAGGGCAGATAGCCGCGAGGAGTCAGCATGGGTATCCGACGCCATAAATAAGCCCAGATCACAGAGATAAGCATAAACCAACACTACGAGTCGTAGACCAGGCTAACACTGTTGTCAGCAACTGAGGTAAGGCTCGCCATTTCTTGCGAATTGTCCATAACCTGGTGCTATGCAATCTCGCTCTAATCTGATGCCTTTTAAACGAAACAAATCTCTAAAAGGAATACCTGGGATCTCCTTTCTTGCATGGATCGACAAGCTCTAGTCCAATTACAAAGGGGAACTGCTAGAGCAAGTGGCGAAGCGCAACATCAATGACATGCAGCAGGGAGACCAATAGAAATCCATGGCCAGAAGACTTGATTCCGAGTAGTTCGACAAGCAGAGAGGGCCATCGTACGCAAACCCACAGCAAGCAGTGGATGATACCAGATTTGGAAGGACTCGCTCAATGACAGGAAGAAAAGGGGTTGCATTCAAAGGAATCCTTCATCTCGGACATGGATGGGGCAATTATCAGGGGAAAGAGAAAAGATTCAGTGATAGAATTGCTGGGATGAAACAGATTGGGGATGAAATAGGGTGGGAATTAGAATAAGGTAGGGTTTTACGAAAACTACCATAACGGTAGAGGGGGACTCTTCATTTTGAACAGTCAATTAACTCAATTTTCCTCTACATCAATTCTCTTTAATGATTTTTTGGGTAAAGGCAATTCTCTTTAATGTTCATCTCCAAAAGAGAGTGAAACTACAATTTTCTTCTCTATTTGTTTGCTATTGGTTCATTCCTGTTCATCTTAAATTACAATCAGGGAAGATGTTTCAATTTGCCCGATAAATCATTTACATTCTTGAATTCTTATTTGTTGCGCGGATGACAGGTCCTTTTCTTTTTCCTTTTTCTGTTTTAAGCTCAGTTTGGGAATTTGATGACTCAACTTTTTAATGAATTAATTAAGGCAAATGCAATAACCTAGGTTTCTACTTTTTGTATCACCTTTGTTTCTTGTAGTTTCGAAGATTGAGCAAGGAGTATCTAATGATGCACAATCAAAGATCACTGCCAGCTTTACTTCACTTTTGATGTCAATGGTTATAATTGCAATTTCAAGCATTCCCATTACTAAAGTAGAAATTCTACTTCTCCAGCAATAATTATTACCTTTGTTCATCTATTTATGCAGAGTTTCGGAATGCAATCAACTATTCATGCTGAATGTCTTCAAGTGTAATGGTTGGGGATCTGTATGAGCAATAATTATTACCAGTCAGAACTATTTTTGGCTGAGAGTTGTGTTATGCTTAGGCATTCAACGGCTTAATGTACTAAGCTTACCTTTTGTTTGCTGAAGTACTATTTTCATTCATAATTAGCTTAATCAAAGTACCTTATATTTTTTTATAGATCTTGGTCAATTAGTCAAGTTCGGGGGACAGAAATTTGAAAGATCCACGACTTCCTCTCATATTCTTGCGTGTGCTTCGGTTGGCATCGAAAATTTGCTTGTTGGGCTTTGGAAATAGAAAAGAGTAAAGCAGGCCCAGCACGCAAGAATTCATGGGTAGTGCGCCAAAACGCCAATAGTCCACAACGAAGATTTCGAACAGTTTGACATTAGAACTTGCCGAGGCAAGCGAGACAAGAAAGGAAGTAGTTACAAGAATCGGTACCAGCGAAAATATTGACAAGGCAGAGCAGTTATCGACAAGGAGCCAAAGCTTCCGAAACATTTTGAATATCGAAATGATAACCGCTAAAGAGCAGTTACCTATAAATAGCCACTATAAATGGCCGAAGAGGTATCAACAGAAAGGACCTTTTCCCAAATCAACAATTGATCATCTACTTTTCAATCGCTCCGTTTCTTTTATCGAACTTTTAATTTGAATCGTAGTTTTACTTTTCTCCTTTTTTCCTGCATTTATGTTTGCCTGTAATTTAGATCGGTTGCTTCCTTTCCGGCATGACACATAATCCATTTTAAATAATAAAGTTGAAACTTTGCCCCTTCGATGAAAGATTTTGTCGAGAGAACTTTCCTCGACAAACATCTTTTTGGCATGCCCACTGGGACTATTGTGTTCCATTCATAGGAACTATTAATGGCAAAAACAAGAAATCATGAGAGTCACTCCTCGGTCAGCGAGGATAATTTGTCATCGCAGTACGTTGGAGAGAGAACCATGTCTTTCGAGATTTCTAGTTAGAATGTAGACTCTGTTAATGGCGTCAACACGGGTAATCATTCTAGAGACATTCCATGAGAATTATCTGAAGATCAGAGTAGAGAGTTGGCCCTGAATTCAACGGTAATGGCCACCATGAGAAGGATGTTTGAAGAGCAACAAAATGATTTAGCCAATCATATGGCTAATCATTTGTCTGGTATCCTAACTCTGCTAACCAATTTGGTTACTGATTTAACTTCGAGAATGGGAGTGTCAAATTAAGTGAATGTGACCCATAGTGGTCAGGCTACCGTGATTCCACCATCCATACAAGTTCCGGCCCAACCTATTGTAAGCAGCTCGAATCCCATACTGCAAGTCAGGATCTTGCAAAGGGCTGATGGTGTGAATGACTAGATTCAAGGTAATCAAGGTGATCAGGTTAGAGCGCTTGGAATTGTACTCCAATCTGGATCAGCGTTAGAAACATCTAGTGGCACAAATCCAGCGAGGGTGATTGCTGATACGCCAAACTTGGGAAATGAGGCACAGGCAGGCGTCCTATAGCAAGTGCTTCCCAATGTAAATCGACCAGGGGGCAATAATGCAATACCACCTACAGGGGTAGTGAACATCGCATCTATCCCTATACCGATTGGAGGGTACCAGCTTTACCGGCCATAAGGAGGACCTAGAGATTTCGCTGTTTGGCCTTCTTCGCTACCTAGGGTGCAGATGAATCAAGAGAATCAGGCAGTAGATCTTGTAAGAGACCAAAGGATGATAGAACAAGTTGCTTCTTTAGTCATGCAAAGAATGGGATTGGATGGAGGTGTCCCAAGGCCTGTGCATCGTAAACTGTATCCATATTGGGTTGATAACATTCCATATCCCAGGGGATATAAAGTCCCTGAGTTTACTCTTTTCACTGGGGAAGATGATCAATCAATAGTGGAACATATTAGCCGATTCAAGGCTCAGTGTGGTGATGTTAATAATGACGGGAGAATGAAGTTACGTTTATTCCCTTTGTTGCTATTGAAGACGGCTTTTACTTGGTATACTGGTCTTCCCACGAATTTGGTACAAAATTGGATGGAAATGGAGAATAAATTCCACATCCATGTTTATCGCCCAATTCCCAAAGTGACATTGTCGGATCTAGCCACCGTCAATAAATTTAACAATGAAACAGTGGATCAATATGTTGCCCAATTTAAGAAGATAAGGAATTGATGCTTGTTCTTCCTCTCGGAAAAGGAAGTTGCAAAGATGGCCAAAAAATGGTTTAAAATTTGCATTGAAGGAGCGTTTGGTTGGGCAAAAATTTACAAATTTATTCTCATTAACTGTCACAAGAACTCAGTATGAGAACCTTTGGAAGGAGAAAGACAAGAAGCCCTATTGGGATTACAAGCCAAATGTGGCAATGTATGATCTTGAAAAGGATTCGGAAGATAAAGATACTCAGGATGATGCTGCCGAGATTGCGGTAGCAAAGATGACCCTAAACAAACCGTGCGTCTACCAAGACTTAAAACCTGCTAGAGTGAAAGAGTCAGTAATGCTTAGGGCCAAAGATATACAGAGGTATTCATTTGATGTTACCAAAGTTAGATGAAATCTTCTATCACTTGGTGCACGATGGAATAATAAGATTAACGGATCATCCTAAGTAAGGAGGAAATTGGCAACGGAAGGTATTGTAAATGGCACAATTTCTGGAGCCACAATACCAATTATTGCAATGTTTTCAGGAAGGCTATTCAAGAAGCAATCTGCTAGGGCAAGATTAAATTTGCCAAAGAAGGATATAGGAGGATGGAAATCAACTCAGATCATTTTCCTCAAATGACCAGGATGGTGTCAGCGGCTTTTAGAGGACATACAAAACGAAGGACTTTGTGTTAAGAGTGCCAAAGGGAAAGTATTCATCAATATTTCTCAAACGGCAATGTTTATCCTACGGTGCTGAGATATCGACAGAACCTAAGAAGAAATTCAGCGCAGCCCAGAAACACGAACTACGATCATCAGTACCACCAGCCTCCTCAGAATCATGGGTCTTCCAACGATTATCCTAGTCGCGCTCAACAGGTTGTTGAGCATAAAGGAAACCCATGATTTAGAAGGAGATATTTTAATGAGCATAGCTTCTTTGAACGGACTCCCAAGAGTGTTGCAGTGTCAAGGAAGAAATGGGTAAACAGGGTCCCATTCAAGCGACTTTATGAGGAATGACATATTGACGTTGGAACTTCGAGAAAGCCAAGTGGTAAATTCAATTATTATGTTTGGTGTTCAAGGGCCCCTAAACCCAAATAGAAAGTTTCTAAGGTGACACTATTAAGATGGGGATTGGTGTTCGAATATGAAGATGAGTTCCCACCTTTGATAAGCCAACGTAAAAAACCTCCCCAGACAATGAAGGTGCCACACAATCCTCCAAAAGGGCAATAGTTTGTGGGAAATGAAATCCTCACCAATCCGAGAGAGATTCAATCCCTTGAAAAAAAACCAATGCCAAAGAACCCGAAGAAGGAGAATATAGCGAAACAAAAAGCTGTGGGAATTACATACATAGGCTGGCACTTTGACAAGACCGAAAGGTAAACATCATGTTGAGCCAAAAGGTCTAGTATGGGTAAGACATGAAGGAGATGCTTTTGAGATGGAGGGTGTCATGCTCTGAACACTCGGGCACACACCCATCTCTTACCTGGTCAATTAATAGCGACGTCTCAGGATGCATCGCCGACCCTTTTATTTTTAATACGCATGCGGAAGCATATAAACAAATTCCAAAACAATAAAACGATGGGATAGAAGAGTAGGGCCAATTTCTTTTCTTGAAATACATTTCGATAAAAAAAAACAGGTATATAAACACTGTCAGGTCGTTTACAAAATATCGGATTTAACAAAAAGGAACTGTCCTATGACACTCTAGTCAGACATGTTCACCGATTCTTCGATCTCCACCTTTCCCAAACTTCGGGGCTTCCAGTCCTTCGCCAACACCGTTTAAGGACCTAAAAATGGTTATACAATAACCAGTGAGATAATGTCTCAGTGAGTTCTACCCCCTAAGACCCCATTAGTAAACCAATACACTATGAGCTGCCTAAGTACACACAGGTTAGATGACTTACCTTGGCCTCAGATTCCACCTGCAAGTCAGTACAATTCATAACAGGCACCCACTTATTCAACACAGATTGAATTATCGATCAATCGACCTAGTCGATTACATATCAAACAGACCACTTCTTGGTCATTTCACTCACTACTGTCCATTCTCCAAAATAATCTATCGGGTTATCAAGCCGGTACATTATACGATTAGTTCTCCCAAATGACAAACTAAGTCACCGAGCTACTATAATATACTATTTATTCTCCAAGATAACCTATCGAGTTACCGAGCTAGTATATTATAATGTTCATTCTCCGAGATGACATATAGAGTCATCGAGTATATTCATCATAACGTCCATTCTCCAAAATGACATGTTGAGTCACCGAGCCATTATGGCTATGTCCATTCTCCAAAATGACCTATAGGGTCACCGAGCCGGTATTATATAAATGTCGTCCATTCTCCAAAATGACTTATTGAGTCACCAAGCCGACAATGAGTACCGTCTAATCTCCAAAATGACATATTGAGTCACCGAGTCGGTATTATATAACATTCAGATTTTACATCAATTTATCATTTTTATTATACTCGATAAAAATAGCCATGTGTGGGTACACGGTCGGCCTTAGCCAAAATACTATAATTTCATTTCCACAAATCCCACCATTTTTTGTAGTCCACCAAAAAAATTTTGGTGCTATCAACCGACACCCGGTTATTTTCCAATTAATTTCCAAAATTAATTAATTTAGGAAAATAACCCAATAATCACAAAAAATTCATTTCAGCACGAAATAAAACTCAATTAAATAAACAGATTGCACCACGATGATCAGCATAAAATCCCGGTCGTCGACCATCCCAGTCTAATTTCTGGAAAAATAAATAATTAATCAATTAATTTCAAAAATTAATTATTAAATAGCAATAAATCCAATTTAGGCCTGTAATGCCTAATTGGAGGCCGAAACAGACCCGGAAAATTTTCGAGGTTCGCTCAATAATTACTCGAGCCTACCTACTCGCTAATGACTATGTTTAACCACCTAACATGCATCAATAAGTCTCTAATTTAATTACTATAATCTAATCTATCCACCTAATTACACTTAATTAAATCTAATCAACCCCTAAGCATCATTAGCATACTAATAAGGGATTAGTGAGCAAATCTCACCCGTTTAACAATCCGCTCAGATTGAAACGTCGGGAACGTCGCGGGGGACTTTTTCTCCAAAACGGGCATAGGGTCCGAGGCCTACAACCACCTCAAAACGGGTCCTAATCACTGCTGGAAACCCATTTTTCCAGCTACTATTTGAGGTTGCAAACAAAAGAAAACAAGCTAGGTTGGTGCGGTGAGAACTTCGGTAGACTGGTGGGGGTCTTCGGCGGCTTGGAGGGCGGTCCAAGGCGGCTCATGGTGGCTGTGGGAGCTCCAACGTGGCTCGACAAGCTGCTGGACAGCAGCTGGATCGGCGTGAGGGGGCAAGCAAGGGCAGACGATGTGTGGTTGGTTCACGCAGGCGGTGGTCCACGGAAACGGCAACGGCGTGGCGTGTGGCATGGAGGGGCTGCTATTCGGCGGTTGCTGCTCTTGTTGGTCTTCTCGGCTACTGGTCGCAAATGGAGGGAGAGAGAGATAGGAGTGTGGGGCAAGTCTTGCCTTGGTGGGGTCTCTTGGCCAATTTTTCCACAAAATTGTCCCCCCCCCAAGCTTGTCCATCAAGCCAACATCCCTTGGCTATCATTGATCCACCAACACACACCTCACAACTCATGAATTCATCCATTTGGCTAGGGGGAAGGGGGAGCTACGAATTTGGCACCAATTGGCTTCGATTGGTTGCTTGGTCCACTTTGATTCCACCTCATTTGGTCTCCATAAAATGAATTAACATCTCAATGCTTCCATTGGCATTTCCCCTCATCCAAGAATCCATCTCGCTTTCCAATTTTGCCATAAAAATAATTATCGGCTTTTGCTGCACAAAAAAAGACCTAGCGACAACTTTTTCCCAAAAAGTTTCAGTTGTCAAAAAAATCTTTTGAGATTGAGTCGACACTCCTATAATTTATCGTGACATAACAGGATCTTCAATTTCTGAAATTGGACTTGAATTCACAATGAATTTCAACTTGGCGCGTTTTTAGCATGATCTGGACTGCTGGGTAACTTTAAGAAAATTTTAGTGCAAATGACCCGCAGTCGATTTTCTTCGAACCATAGTGAACTCACTCGACTCATTAGTGACTCTCGGTTGTCGTGAAAATTTCGAGGATTCAAATACGGACACAGGGTACCAAAATAATAAGAAAATCAGTCTAGTGCCGGCCGACGAGAATTTTCCAATTTAGTGGTGTCACCCACGATTAGCCACACATCTCTGTCGAACCGACCTATCTCTGATCTCAAATCGATTTTTAACTATGTCGTAATGGCCTCTAAAGATGGACACGATCGAGAAGCCAATTCCTGGTCAAATTCTCAAGTCAATTGCCTTAAAATTCCTTAATGGTTTTCCCAAATAGTCTAGTTATCTCGAGAGTGATCAGCTCTGAGAACAACCCTATAGGCGCGTCAATGAAATGCCCGATTTATTTAGTAGAAAACAGGGTTGAAAATCTGGGATGTCACAACTCTTCCCCTCTTATAAAAAATTATTCCTCGAAATTTAAACCTTTACAAAACTTAAGCAAAAAGGTGGGGGTACTATTCTCACATCGACTCTTCAGTCTTCCATGTTACTCCTTCAGTACCGTCGTGCGGCCAGACCACTTTGACCAACGGAATGGTCTTTGTACGTAGCACTTGTTCTTTTCTGTCGACGATCTGGATCAGGCTTTCAACGTATGACACTCGATCATCCACGTCCAATTCCTCAAAATTGAGCACGTGAGTCGGGTCAGGCTCGTACTTCCTTAACATCGACATGTGAAAGACGTCATGCACTTGCGCCAATCTCGGCGGCAACGCAAGATGATATGTCAAGGTCTTGATTCACTCAAGAATCTTGAATGGACCTACGTACCTCGAACTCAGTTTTTCTTTCTTTCCAAAGCACGAAGTTCCCCTAATTGGTGACACTTTTAGAAAAACATGATCACCAACTTGAAATTCCAAAGATCTCCGGCGCTTATCTATGTAACTTTTTTGTCTGCTCTGAGCGGTCTTTAATCTGCCTCTGATTAATGCCACGACATCTACTGACTATTGGACCAACTCTGGGCCTGTGATCTTCCTTTCCCTAACTTCATCCCAACACACTAGTGTCCTGCACGCTCTGTCATACAACGCTTCAAAAGGAGCCATCTTGATGCTTTGCTGATAACTGTTGTTGTATACAAGTTCTACCAAGTGAAGCTGATCTTCCCAACTCCCCTTAAAGTCTAGTACACAAGCTCTCAGCAGGTCCTCGAGGGTTTGAATCGTCCTCTCAGACTGGCCATCTGTCTGAGGATGATATGTCGTACTGTATTGAAGCTTTGTACCTAGAGCACTTTGCAAGCTCTTTCAAAAAGCGGCGGTAAATCTTGGGTCTTTGTCTAAGGTTATCATAATCGGCACTCCATGCATTTGAACCACCTGACGCACATACAGATCTGCGTGCCTATCCAAACTCAGGTATTTTCAAACTACAATGAAGTGAGCCGACTTTGTCATTCTGTTGACTACCACCCAAATCGAATCATTTCCTCTTTGACTCCTTGGTAGTCCGATCACGAAATCCATCGTGATGTGCTCCCATTTCCATTATGGGATCGCGAGAGATTGCAGAAGTCCTCCCAGCTTGCAATGCTGGGCTTTTACTTGCTGACATGTCAAACACTTGGCCACATGCTTGGCGATGTCTGCCTTCATACCCAACCACCAGTAGTGTTGACGCAGATTCTAATACATCTTAATACTTCCAGGATGGATGCTGTAACTGCTATGATGCGCTTCTGATAAACTATCTTCTCTAAACTTCACATCGTCAGGTACAACTAAATGTCCTCGGAACTTTAGTGTCCCATCATTAGAAATATGAAAGTCAGCCTTTCTTTTCTCAGTGTCTTCCTAAAGAATTTTCTGTACATCTGGATCTATCGGTTGGAGTGACTTGATTCTGACCTGGACATCCGGTTCAATTCTGAGGGTGGCCATAAGACTTGAAAGGTGGCCTACCTCAAACTTGAATACCGAATCTCGAGCTCTCTCGATTAAGTTCCACTCCTTAATTAGTATGTGAGCTACTGAAGACTTTCGACTCAAAGCATCGGCGACCTTGTTTGCCTTTCCTGGGTAGTATAGAATATCACAGTCGTAGTCTTTAAGTAACTCCATCCATCTGTGTTGTCTCATGTTCAACTCCTTCTAAGAGAACAGGTACTTGAGGCTCCGATGGTTCGTGAAAATCTGGAATCTTTCCCTACACAAATAATGTCTCCAAATCTTCAGGGCAAAAATAATTGCCGCTAGCTCTAAGTCATATGTCGGATAATTCTACTCATGAGGTCTCAACTGTCCGGAGGCGTATGCAACAACCCTACCATGTTGCATCAGCACACAACCCAACCCTCTAAATGACGCATCACTGTAGATCTCGAAACCTCTGGGACCAGATGAAATAGTCAGCACAGGTGCGGTAGTCAGCTTTTCCTTCAGCTCTTGAAACTACGCTTGCACTTGTCTGTCCACACAAATTTCTCTTCCTTCTTCAGGAGCTTTGTTAACGGCGATGTTAATGATGAGAACCCTTCCACAAATCGTCTGTAATAACCTGCCAAACCCAGAAAACTTCTGATCTCTGTCACTGTAGTCAGTCTTGGCCAATTGATCACGGCTTCTATCTCACCCGGGTCTACTGAAATTCCTTCACTTGAGATCACATACCCTAAGAAAGCAACACAAGTCAACCAAAACTCGCACTTGCTCAACTTAGCGTACAACTGATGTACTCTCAGCTTCTCTAGTATCAATCTCAGATGATTCTTGTGCTCTTCGTCACTTCTCGATTATACCAGGATATCATCGATGAACACGATCACAAATCGATCTAGGCATTCCTTGAATACTCTGTTCATCAAATCCATGAAGGTAGCTGGAGCATTTGTCAACCCGAATGGCATCACTGTGAACTCATAGTGACCATATCGAGTGCGAAATGCTGATTTAAGAATATCCTCCTTCCTAATTCTCATTTGATGATATCTCGTCCTTAAGTCAATCTTTGAGAATATTGACGCTTCTTGCAGCTGATCAAATAGGTCATCGATCCTTAGGAGTGGATACTTATTCTTTATCATTACCTGATTAATTTGTCGATAGTCAATGCATAGGTGCAACGAACCATCTTTCTACTTTACAAACAAAACTAGTGCTCCCAAAGGTGATGCACTAGGACGAATGAATCCTTTATCCAATAATTCCTGCATCTGCACCTTCAGTTCTTTTAATTCAGATAACGCCATCTTGTAAGGAGCCTTGGAGATTGGTTCTGTCTCGGGTGCTAGCTCAATTACAAACTCAATCTCTCTTTCTGGCGGCAATCCTAGCAATTTCTTAGGGAAGACATTTGGAAATTCTTGCACAACTAAAATATTTTCCATTTTCAGTTCCTCAATTGTCGTATCCACAACAGTTACCAGGTAACCTTGGCAAGCCTCGTTTAACAAACGAGTTGCCTCTAGTGACGAGATTAGGACAATCAAGGGTCCTCCTCCACTTCCTACAAACTCGAAGCTCTCACCCTCTAGAGGGTCAAACTGAATCACCTTGCGATAACAGTCCATTTTAGCTATTTGCTTGGTGAGCCAGTCCATGCTAATTATTAAGTCAAAGTTATACATGGCTAGGACTAATAAATCTATTTTTCCCACTCGCTAACCAATCACTAACTTGCACCTTGAATAACCCAAAGCATCAGTGACTTTATCTTTCAAGGGTGTAGATATGCAAATTGCTGACTTCAATAATAGAGGACTGACTCCTATCAACTTAACATATTGTTCGGCAATGAAAGAATGGGTTGCTCCAGGATCAAACAAAGTGTAAGCCAGATGGTCATTCAACGAAACCATACCTGTGATCATGTTAGGCGCAGCTTCTGCTTGACCCTAGGTGATAGCGTAAATTGTGCCCTGAACTGGAGGTCTCATCTGTTGTCCTTGTAGCACATTTTGAGGGGCATACCCTTTTATCTATCCCATCTGCGGCGGTAGCGGCTGTTATGGTTGTCCTCTTGACCTTCTAGGACAATCCCTGGCTATGTAACCTTTCTAGCCACACTCATAACAAGCGCCTATCCTTTGCTGGCACTGAGTCGCACCATGCCGTCTTCCACATAGACGACACATACCATTTAGGTTCGATCCTGACTTTCCAATTCCGCCTTTCCGGTTAAGTGGAACTTGGAATCTATTCCCAGGCATGGGTCTCTTTCCTTGGCGAATCCCTTCTCGATGGGAGCTGAACCTCGATCCAGATGAGGCAGCTTGTTCATTCAATCCTCGCTCTATCATCTAAGTTCGATGATAGACGTCTCGGTACTCAGTGAAGTCCAATGGTAATAGGGTTTACTAAAAGATGAAGGTCGGGGATTTTGAACTTACTTGTTTTAGTAAAGCTTAGTACGAAGACCATTTCGGAATCTTCGGGCTTTCTCTTATGGGTCTTTGACTAACCTCGGAGCGTATTGTGAGAGCTCCTGAACTTGACCCCATACTGGTCAACTAACATTGATCCCTGACGAAGGCATTGGAACTCCTCCATCTTTTGTTCTCCGGCCATACCCAAAAAATATTGATTGTTGAAACCTCTTAGGAAGATATCCCACATCGGGATCATTCCTTCAGGAAAAATTGTGTCTTTGGCGGCTCTCCACCAGATGTTGGCATTGCCCTGCAATTGATAGACGGCCAGGGTTACCTTCTCAGTTTCGGTACACATTAGGAGGGCAAACAGTATTGATACTCTTGAAAGGTGTTCTATTTGCTCGTAGCTCTCGTTTGATACCGGAGGTCTTCTCCAGATCCTGTATCCACAGTGAGGCAGTCTCAAGCTCTCCAACACTCGTGAATCTCGGCGGACTTAGCCTCAGGAAATGCTCCATTAGCTTGTGGATCGGTCTTTCCCTTTGTACCACGACGTTCTTAGGTTGAACTTCAGCAGGGGCGGCAACAGGTGCGGCGGCAGGTGCAGCAGCAACAGCAGCTTGATTCAGAGTCTGCTGTGCCATGAGATCTCTCATAGCCTCTAATGCCTGCATAATCCCTTCTATTCTGGCATCACCAGGAGTTGCTGCCCTGGCACCCACTACAGGTGGTGCCGCTCCACTCACACTAGCCTGAGCTGGCGCTCGACCTCGGCCTCCTTGGGTACCGATCCAGGTTGACATTCTACCCCGAGTCACGGCATGCACAGTCCTTTTATTAGGAGTTCTTTGCTCCTGACCACTAATGGTGTAGCTTTAATCTACTAACACATGCTTCCAATTCAACACCAAATTAGAAACAGAGCGATCCAAACAACAAGCAATTCTAGCACTCAGCTAACACAGACATGCACTGGCATCAATTTAAAGGCCTTTCCTATTACTATCCCATGAACCATCGCTCCTTATCACTCCAATCTTGAACTTCGCTCTGATACCACTTAAACGGGATGTCACGCCCCGAACACACAGGCATGCACCCATCATTTACCTAGTCAATTAATAGCGACATCCCAGGACGCATCGCCGACCCTTTCATCTTTAATATGCACGCGGAAGCATATAAACAAATCCCCAGACAATAAAACGATGGGATAGAAAAGTAGGGCCAATTTCTTTTCTCGAAACACCTTTCGATAAACAAACAGGTATATAAACACTGTCAAGTTGTTTACAAAATATCAGCTTTAACAAAGAGGAACTGTCTTATGACATTCTAGTTAGACATGTTCGCTGATTCTTTCGTCTCCACCTTTCCTAAACTTCGAGGCTTCCAGTCCTTTGCCAATACCGTCTAAGGACCTAAAAATGGTTATACAATAACTAGTGAGACAATATCTCAGCGAGTTCTACCCCCTAAGACCCCTTTAGTAAACCAATATACTATGGGATGCCTAAGCACACACAGGTTAGAGGACTTACCTTGGCCTCAAATTCCACCTGCAAGTCAGTACAATTCATAACAGGCACCCACTTATTCAATATATATCGAATTATCGGTCAATCGACCTAGTCGATTACATGGCAAACAGACCACTTCTTGGTCATTTCACTCACTACTGTCCATTCTCCGAAATAACCTATCGGGTTATCGAGCCAGTGCATTATACGATTTGTTCTCCCAGATAACAAATTAAGTTACAGAGCTACTATAATATACTATTCATTCTCCAAGATAACCTATCGAGTTACGGAGCTAGTTTATTATAATGTTCATTCTCCGAGATGACATATAGAGTCAACGAGTATATTCATCATAACGTCAATTCTCCAAAATGACATGTCGAGTCACCAACATGTCGTCCATTCTCCCAAATGACCTATAGGGTCACCGAGCTAGTATTATATAAATGTCGTCTATTCTCCAAAATGACCTATTGAGTCACCGAGCCGACATTGCATACCGTCCATTCTCCAAAATGACTTATTGAGTCACCGAGCCGGTACTATATAACATTCAGATTTTACATCAATTTACCATTTTTATCATACCCGATAAAAATAGCCGTGTGTGGGTACATGGTCGGTCTTAACTAAAATACTATAATTTCATTTCCACAAATCCCACCATTTTCTGTAGTCCACCAAAACATTTTTGGTGCTGTTAAGCGACACCCAGTTATTTTTCAATTAATTTCCAAAATTAATTAATTTAGGAAAATAACCCAATAATAACAAATAAATCATTTTAGCACGAAATAAAGCTGAATTAAATAAACGGACTGCACCACGATGATCAGCATAAAATCTCGGTCATCGACCATCCCGGTTTAATTTCCGGAAAAATAAATAAATAAATATTAAATAGCAATAAATCCACTTTAGGCCTGTAATGCCTAATTGGAGGCTGAGACGGACCCGGAAAATTTCCGAGGTTCGCTCAATAATTCCTCGAGCCTATCTACTCGCTAATGACTATGTCTAACCACCTAACATGCATCAATAAGTCTCTAAGTTAATTACTATATTCTAATCTATCCACCTAATTACACTTAATTAAATCTAATCAACCTCTAAGCATCATTAGCATACTAATAAGGGATTAGTGAGCAAATCTCACTTGTTTAACAATCCGCTCATATTGAAACGTCGGGAATGTCGCGGGGAACGCTTTTCTCCAAAACGGGCCTAGGGTCCAAGGCCTACAACCACCTCAAAATGGGTCCTAATCACTGCTAGAAACCCATTTTTCCAGTTGCTATTTGAGGTTGCAAACAAAAGAAAACAAGCTAGGTTGGTGCGGTGAGGACTCCGGTAGACTGGTGGGGGTCTTCGGCGGCTTGGAGGGCGGTCCACGGCGGCTCATGGTGGTTGTGGGAGCTCCGGCGTGGCTCAACAAGCTGCTGGAAAGTAGCTAGACTGGCGTGAGGGGGCAAGCAAGGGCGGACGGTGTGCGGTTGGGTCACGCGGGTTGTGGTCCACGGAAACGGCGATGGTGTAGCGTGCGGCGTGGAGGGGCTGCTGTCTGGCGGTTGCTACTCTTGCTGGTCTTCTTGGTTGCTGGTCACAAATGGAGGGAGAGAGAGATAGGAGTGTGGGGCAAGTCTTGCCTTGGTGGGGTCTCTTGGCCAATTTTTCCACAAAATTGTCCCCCCCAAGCTTGTCGATCAAGCCAACATCCCTTGGCTATCATTGATCCACCAACACACACCTCACAACTCATGAATTGGTCCATTTGGCTAGGGGGAAGGGGGAGCTACGAATTTGGCACTAATTGGCTTCAATTGGTTGCTTGGTCCACTTTGATTCCACCTCATTTGGTCTCCATAAAATGAATTAACATCTCAATGCTTCCATTGACATTTCCCCTCATCCAAGAATCCATCTCGCTTTCCAATTTTGCCATCAAAAATAATTACCGGCCTTTTCTGCACAAAAACGATCCAGTGACGACTTTTTCCCAAAAAGTCTTGGTTGTCGGAAAAATCTTCTGAGACTGAATCGACACTCCTATAATTTATCGTGACATGACAGGATCTTCAATTTCTGAAATCGGACTTGAATTCACAGTTAATTTCAACTTGGTGCGTTTTTAGCGTGACCTAGACTACCGGGTAACTTTCAGAAAATTTTAGTGCAAATGACCCTTGGTCGATTTTCTTCGAGCCATAGTGAACCCACTCGACTCATTGGCAACTCTCAGTTGTTGTGAAAATCTCGAGGATTCAAATATGGACACAGGGTACCAAAACAATAAGAAAATCAGTCTAGTGTTGGCTAACGAGAATTTTCCAATTTAGTAGTGTCACCCACGATTAGCCACGCATCTCTGTCGAACCGACCTATCTCTAATCTCAAATCAATTTTTAACTGTGCCATAATGGCCTTTAAAGATGGACACGGTCGAGAAGCCGATTCCTGGTCGAATTCTCAAGTCAATTGCCTTAGTATTCCTTAATGGTTTTCTCAGATAGTCTAGTTATCTCGAGAGTAATCAACTCTGAGAACAACCCTATAGGCACGTCAATAAAATGCCCGATTTATTCAGTAAAAAATAGGGTTGAAAATTTGGGATGTCACAGAGGGAGAGTACAGTAATTACCAAGAAGGTGATATTTGGAAAGGAGAAGCCTTTCTCAGAAGTAAAAAGAAGAATGGATTGAAGGGAAGGTTGATAGAGTAAAAAGCAAGTTCGACAAGGGAAAATCTAACTTTGGTTCTTCGGTTGGCCCAAATATGGTGCAAGTAAGACTTCCCTCCGAATTCAAAGTTTCAGCCATGATAGTTTCTCCAATGGAAGAGGAAACTTTCAAATTGGTGGAAACTGTCAACGCACAATTTCAGTTCACGAATGAAGAGATTGTAGAATTCGAGAAGCTTCTAGCTCATAAGACAAAACACTTGAAAGCTCTCATGGTAATAGGTAAGATTGAGGAACGTCCTATCAACATGATATTTGTTGATGCGGGAGTTATATTGAACCTTATGCCCTATTGATACTTCCGAAAGATCAGTAACGATGAGGAAGAAATAATTCTCACTAATGTAATACTCCCATATTTTATGGGAGATATACACGATGCAAGGAGTGTGGTTTGGGTTGATCTCACAATTGGGTCGCGTACTACAAAAACTACATTCTTCGTAATAGATGTCGATTGATCCTATAACTTATTATTAGGAAGGGATTGGATACACACTAACCATTGTATACCCTCATCATTATTTCAAACTCTAGCTTTTTGGAACGAAGATAAGATAGAATATGTAAGAGCAAATCATGAGTTGAGCATCACATGGGCCAATGTAGTACAAATGGATGCTCTCGAAGATGGTGCGGTATTCGTAATTGAGCCACCCTGCACGAATGCCAATAAGGTTGCTTGTGGCCCCTTTGTAGAGATGGGGTTGGATGGACCTCGAAGAAGAATGAGTTGGCTAAAGGGAAATTCGATGTTTTACATGGAAGGAAATAACTTGTTAGAAAAGCTGGATGAGCGGTACCCAACTATCTTGCGAAGGAGATTGAAAACTCTCTGGGATTTGCAGATTGCATAGGTGATTTTGAAGAGCCTTCGCTCAGAGAAAAAATGAAAACAGTTGAGTTCGCTCATAGAGGTTGACATAAGCAATGATGAAGTAAGGCGTCCTCTCTTCATAAGTGCATTATTGAGTGATGAATTTCAACATGATTTAGTGGAAGTCTTGTGGAGACATAGAGGTTATTTCACATGGGATTACCATGAGATGCCGGGATTGAGCAGATATGTGGTTAAGCATCGCCTCTCGATAAAGCTAGGTCAGAAGCCTCATAAGTAGCCATCAAGGAGAGTTGCTCTTGAGGTGAACACGGAAATAAAAGAAGAAATAGAGAGGCTGCTAAAAGCCGATTTTATTGAGACCGCTTGGTATGTTGAGTGGTTATCTGGCATAGTCCAAGTCAAGAAGAAAAATGGAAAATTGCAAGTTTGCATAGACTTCAGGAATTTAAATGCTATGACTCTGAAAGACGAATATCAAATGTTAGTTGCGGACATGCTAGTAGACTTTACAATTGGAAATGAAATGATGTCCCTGATGGATGGCCATAGGGATACAATCAAATCTTCATTGCCGAACAGGATGTCCATAAGACGGACTTCAGGTGCCTTGGAACTATAAGGACATTCGCTTGGAAAGTTATGCTCTTTGGATTGAAGAACGCCGGAGCAACTTATCAATGGGCGATGAATTTCATTTTCCATAACATGATCGGAGAGTTTATGGAGTTATACATTGACGACATCCTAGTCAAGTCGGAGGAGGTAAGTCATATCAAATATGTCACGCCTCGATCCTCGAGCACGCGCCCATCCCTCACTGGTCAATAAATTAGCGATGTCCCAGGAAACATCGCCGACCCATTCATTTTAATGCACATGCAGAAACGATTAATAACTCTCCAGACAATAACCAGATGTGATAGAAAAGTAGGGCTGATTTTTCACAAAATACCTTTTTATAAACATACAGGTTTATACACAGCAGCCTACAAAAAGGAATCGGCTATCAACCAAAAGAAAATTGTCCTATGACTAACTAGTTAGACAAGATCGCCGATTCTTTGGGCTTCACCTTCTAAACTTCGAGCCTCGGGTCCACCGCTACTATCAACTAGGGACATGAAAATGATATGCCACAATGGGGTGAGACTATATCTCGGCAAGTTCAACTCCCTAAGACCCGACTAGGAAGAAAATACGCCCAAAAGGCTGCCTAAGCACAATCACGAGTCAGAGGGCTTACATTGGCCTCAATTCATTCCTGCACGTCAATACAATTCATAATCTCATCGAGTCATTTCGACAAATCAAATCATTCAAGCAGATCGAATCATCGATCAATCGACTCTGTCGATTCCATGTCAACATGACCATTCCCTAGTCATCTCACTCAATACTATCTATGAGTCTGATCATAGTCTAGGACTGCTCACTCTAAGCCAATAATAGATAGTATAGCTCGCTAGAAGCTGCCTCAAATATTGAGATAATATATTATATATATATATACTCGCCAGAAGTTGCCACAATTTCTGATATAGTATATTATATATGCTTGCAAGAAGCTGTCAGATCCACTGATCTGATATAATAATACGCTTACCAAAAGCTGTAAGATCTACTGATTCGTTATTCTAAGGCCTTTTCCATTTGTATCATACTCGATAAAATATCGTGTGTGGGTACACGACGGCCTTAACCAAAATACAATTTTTTGTTACTTGAAAATCCCACCAAAATATTTTTGGCGTTGTAAACCGACGCTCGGTTATTTTCTAATTAATTACTAAAATTAATTAAATTTAAGAATAAATTCCTAAAATACAAATTACATCAATTCAGCAGAAATTAGAGCTCAATTAAATAAATAGATCACACCCCCAACAATCAACATAAAATTCTGATCACCGGCTATTATGGTCTAATTTCCGGAAAATAAATAAATAATTAAATAATTACGGAAAATAATTATTAAATACTAAAAATAGCAATTTAAGTCTGTAAAGCCTAATTGAAAGCCGAGACGGACCTGGAAAATTTTCGAATCACTCTAGATAAATACTAGAGCTTATCTAGGCCCTAATTGCACTAACCATCCACCTAACATGCATCGGTAATTAATTAAATTCACTAATCAAATCTAACTAATCACCTAGTCCTAGCTTAGTTTAAACTAAGCAACCCTTAAATGTCATTAACTTACTAAGCGAGGATTAGTGAGTTAAACTTACTTGTTTATCGAACCACTCGGTTCAAATCGACGGGAACGCGACGGGGCTCAATCTTCCCTAAAGTGGCGACACCAACGGAACACGGATCAGGCTCGAAAAATGGCCCGCAAAGCTCATAATTTTCTGCTCGGGTTCCTCGGCTTATGGGTTGCTTCGAGTGGCTGATTCGGTGAGGATAACACGGTTGGGCTTGCTGCTTCAAGCGAGCTATTGGCATGAAGAAATTGCGGGGCTGGCCGGTGGAGACGAGCAGAGATGGGTGGTAGCCTTTGGTGAACTAGAGCAATTGCGGGGGATGAAAAAACTTTAGAAGAAATGAAAACTACAAGCCGTGAAGAAGCAGATGAGACCGAGTGGCTTGCAACGTGCGGATAAGGGAGAGAGGAGAGAGAAATTGAGGGAAAAAAAATAAAAAGGAAGGGCAGCTGGCAATAGAGATGCGTGGGATGTCGACCATGGACAGGAGATAAGGGAAAATTTCAACCAAAAGTCAAAAGTGAGAAGGAAAGAAGGTGGGGCACGGCAGGCTGTTGTGGGGGGTTCGCGCACGCAAGAGAGAGAGAGAGAGAGAGAAGGGTGTGGGCGTGAGGGATGGGGACATTAAGCCACATGGGGAAAAAGAAAAGAAAAATTAAAAGAATTTCTAGAACCCAAAATTCTTGGTCCCACTTGCTTTTGTTTAATCCAAATTGGTCCTAAAAATCCCCATGCTAAAGTACTCGATCCTCACTTCCTTTCTCACACCAAATTTCCCTTAAACAAGTCTTGGGTAACAAAACGGCCATTTCCTTCAATTCCGAATTCTATTTCATTTTTTCTCGGAATCCAATTTTCCGAGCAAACTTCTCTGATTGAGGTCCAATTTGTTGAGGAAAAAACCCATAAAATTCCCTTTCACTAATTCACTTACACTAGATGCCAAAAATCCCTTCAAATTGGCTAATACGAATTTCCGTTTGTTTTCCGAATCATCCGAATCGATTTTCTGTAAAAATCCCAAACTCTCTGAAAATTCCTCAAAAGACGAGTCAACGTTCCTAAAATTAATTGTGACATTATAGAACTTTCAATTTCTAAAATCGGATTCAAATTCGCGGTTAATTTCAATTCGACGTAATTTTAGGGTGACTTAGGCTACCGGGTAGCTTTTAGAAATTTTTAGTACAAATGACCCGTAGTCGATTTTCTTTGAGCCATAATGAACCCACTCGACGCATTGGCGACTCTCAGTGGTCATGAAAATCTCGAGGTTTCAATTATGGACACAGGATATCAAAACGATAGAAAAATCAATCTAATGCCGATCAACGAGAATTTTGCAATTTAGTGGAATCACCCACGTTTAACCACATATCTTAGTTAAACCAACCTATCTCTAATTTTTAATCGATCTTTACTATGCTATAATGATCTCGACAGATGAGCACGGTCGAGTAGCCGATTCTTGGTCGAATTCTTAAGTCTATTGTATTAAAATTCCTTAATGGCTTTCCCAGACAGTCCAGTTATCTCAAGAGTGATCAGCTCCGAGAACGGCACTATAGGCGCATTGATGAAAGGCCCGTTTAATTTAATTGAAAGCAGAAGTGAAAAACCAAAGATGTCACAAAATATCTTGAGCAATCTTTTATTAGGATGGAGAAGTATCAATTAAAAATGAATCCTCTAAAATGTGCATTTGACATAAAAACTAGGAATTTCTTAAGATTTCTAATTAATAATAAAGGAATAGAGGTTGATAAGAATAAGGCTAAGGTTATACTAGAGTTGCCTCCTCCAACTAACACGAAACAATTGCACATGATAATTGGGAAAATAAATTTTCTTAGTACGTTTATTGTTAACCTATCTAGCAAAATAAAGGTGTTTTCTCCTTTGTTGAAGTTGAAAAATCAGGATGAATTCATCTGACGAGAAGAACACCAGCATGCCTTTAATGTTGATGCCGTCAAAAGTAGGCAGACCCTTGAAACTCTATGTATCAATTACCAATACAATTAATGATAGTATGCTGGCATAGGAGAATGATGAAAACAAAGTGCAAGTAGTACATTATCTCAACAAGATGTTGAATTATGCCAAGAGAAGATATACTGCTATTGAAAAGATCGGTTGGTCTTTATATTTTGTGTGTACAAAATTGCGGCACCACTTGTTACTAGCTGTTGTTCATGTGATATGTAAAATCGATGTTATTAAATACATGCTTACGAGATTTATAGTGAAAGGTTGAGAGGCAAAGTGGTCTTTCGTGTTATCCGAGATGGACCTAGTTTATATACCAATGAAAGCAGTGAAGGGGCAAACCGTAGCTAATTTTCTTACGAAGTATCCATATGTTCAAGTTGAGCACTTTGGAAGTGAAAACTATGCATAGCTAGTCCCATGGTTATTATATTTTGATGGTTCATCCACATCTACCGTATTGGGAGTAGGGGTTTCGATTATGCCGCCAAAGGGTTACAAAACAAAATTTTAGTTCATGCTTGACTTCATATGCGACATCTTGAAATTTCAATTCTGTTTTCAATTAAATAAATCGAGCTTTTTATTAACACGCCTATAGTGCTATACTCCGAGCTAATTACTCCAGAGATAATTAGACTATCTAAGGAAGTCATTAAGGGATTTTAACACAATAAACTTAAAAATTCGACTAGGAATCGACTACTCGACCGTGCTCATCTGCAAAGATCATTACAACATAGTAAAGATCAATTAGAGATCAAATATAGGTCTGTTCAACTGAGACCTATGGCTAAACTTGGGTGATTCCACCAAATTGAAAAATTCTTGTCGATCGACACTAGACTGATTTTTCTATCGTTTTGCTACCCTGTGTTCATATTTGAAGTCTCGAGATTTTCACAACCACCGAGAGTCACTAATTTGTGGCTCGAAAAAAATCGATCATGGGTCAATTGCACTAAAAATTTCTGAAAGCTACCTGGTAGACTAGGTCACGCTAAAATCACGCCAGATTGAAATTAACCGTGAGTTTCAAATCCGATTTCAGAAATTGAAAGTTCTATCATGTCACAAGTCATTTTAGGAACGTCGACACATCCTCCAAAGATTTTTTTGCAAACCGAGATTTTTTGGTGAAAAGTTAAAATAGGGCTGTTTTGTCCAGAAAATTTAGGGGACCGTTTTTTTATCCCATTTTTGGGATGTAAGTTGGTTCTATTGGCGAGAAAAATGTCAATTTGATTGTGGACATGATAGTGGAATTTATCAGGGCTGAATATATTTAATTCAAATAAGAATTTACGAGGATTGGAGGGAAATGTTGCAAAATTCATAGCCCCCTTGGTCCATCACCTTTGGACCACTTCAATAGCTTCTAAGGGAAGCTTGGTGGCTGGAGAATGGTTGAGGAAGCCAGCCAAGCTTGTGGGACCTCTTCAAAGAGACAAATAGGTGAGATTGAAGCTAAGGTGGCCCCCTCCAAGCAAGAGTTGTCCCCTTTCTCCTTCCTCTGCACTTGCTTCCTCCATTTCCAGCACCCCTGAACCTCCCAAGAATCAATGAAGTCGACCAGCAGCTCCCCCTGGCTGTCAACCAGCTCGCCAAGCTGCCGGACCGCCGTTCCTGCCCGTCGCGTCCAACCGCAAGCTCGCCCGCTCGTCGCGTGTCCTTCCACCATCCCGCCTATGTTCGAGCCTCCTGCTCGTGTTCCCTGCCGTCCTGAGCCTCCTCAAGCCATCGTCGAAGCCATGCCACCGCCGTCCAGCAGCCGCCTAGACCCGCAGCAACTCCGCCGCTCATCCCTGCTCATTTCAACCACAACCAGCAGCCAATTCACCCTTGCTTAGCCCAAAGCAAGAACAGAAACCCAACAGCCCATTGTGCATTGTTTAGCCCATTTCCGAGCCTTTCCCAGCCTCGAAAGGTGCCCCCGCTTTGGAGTTTGTGGCCCACCTTCCCGTCCCTGTCAAAGTGAACTCACCAACTGGCAAATTCAGTGAGTTTACTTGCTAATCTCCGCTTAGGGAGTTAATTATGCTTAAGGGTTGTTTATTTTAGGCTAATTAAGGTTTAGGTGGTTAGTTAGAACGGATTACCAATTTAATTAATCGTTTGTGCATGTTAGGTGGTTAGAATAGCGTAATCAGAAAATAGATAAGCTATAGTATTTATCAAGATGGGTTCAGAAATTTTCCGAGCCCGTTTCGGTATTTGATTAGGCTTTTCTGGCCTAAGTTGCATTTATTAGTATTTATTAATTAATTTTGGTAATTATTTAATTAATTATTATTTTCCGGAAATTAAACTGGGATAGCCGGTAACCGGAATTTTGTGCCAATCGCAATGGTGTGGTTGGATTATTTATCTAGATGATAATTTGTGCAATTTGTGTGTTGATTATAATTTTGGGTATTTATCCCAAAATTTAATAATTTCAATATTTAATTAGAAAATTACCAAGCGTCGGTTTACAATGCCAAAAATGTTTTTATTGACTATATAATTAGTGAGATTTTATAAAATACAGATATTAAATTTTTGGCTGAGGCCTACCGTGTACCAACACACAATTACTTTACCAGGCATTATGAAAATGGTGAAATTGTCGGTGGATGAGTATATTATACATAATCAGCTTTAGTAAGCACAAATCAGCTTCGGTGAGCTATACTGTCTATCCATATTAGCTTCGGTGAGTTATACTATGATATTAGCTTCGGTGAGCTATACTATCTATCATTGTCAACTTAGGCGAGCATTCTTTCATATCAGCTTAGATGAGCAGTGATCATTTCAAGGAAACGACTTGATAAATAGTATTGGTTGATAGATAGTATGACATGAAATTGACTAGATCGATTGATCGATGGCTCAATCTGACTTGATGAATTTATTTATTGAAGTGATTCAGTGAATATATAATTGTACTGACTTGCAGGAAGGGATTGAGGCAAAGGTAAATCCTCTATCTCGTGTGTGACTAGATAGCCTTTGGGCGTATTTCCTTCCTAGTCAAGACTTAGGGGGTGAACTTGCTGAGACATTGTCTCACCCCGTTGTATGATAACATTTACAAGTCCTTAGATGGCAGTACCTCCCGAACATTTTGGACAGCCGAAGAAGGTCACTGAACAGCGCACTCAGATTCCTCTCCCTAGGGGACAAGGAGCCTGGGTCTACAAACTCGTGAGATCCATTGTCTAGGTTGATGCGGGTCTACCCCATAAGGTACCCCATCAAGTTAGATCATGGTATCGTTACGGGCGAAATGGACCTAGAGAAGGCCCCCTTCCTGAGTCTGAGGTCCCTAGATCAGTGCTAGAGATAGCTTTTGGTGAGGGTACGGCTAACCCTCTAGGTGGTTCAATGGTGGACCCAGACTAATCGGATCCAGGGTCGCCGGAGTATTCGGTTGAGGACTCGACTAATTAGAGGATCTGTAGCCCTCTACTCCCCCTCCCCCTTTTTGCAGACCTTATATATATATATATATATATATATATATATATATATATATATATATATGTATCGGCTAGTACTGTAAATGACTTGATGTGATATGTATAAAGGTATGATGTGGTTTGAAAATTTGTGGTCCTACTTTTCTATCCCATCTTGTTGTTGTCTGGAGATTAATTATTCGCTTCCGCATGCGTATTAAAATGAATAGGTTGGCGACGCATCCTAGGATGTCGCTATTTAATCGACCACCAAGGGATGGGCACGCGCTCGGAGGATCGGGGTGTGACATCAGATGTTTCAATAACCAAGGCAAATATGAAGCACTTATAGTCGGCCCTACTTATTGGTTGACATGGGTGTACAATCAATCAAAGTGATGGGTGATTCACAGCTAGTGATAAAACAATTGAAAGGGGAATATCAATGTATTAATGAAAATATTGTGGGGCACTATTACACAGTGAAAAATTGCTGACTAGGTTGCTCGACGCTTCAATTGAGAAAATATGAATAAGGACTATTGGGGGTGTAGCCATCTCTGGGAGTGAAGAAGGAGACGATTTGCACGGATGAATGAACCTAAAAGGAAAAGCTATTTATAACCGACATACACGACGGTTGGGAAAATTGTAAATAGTAAAGAAGAGCACGACCAGGTTAATCGAAAGATTGAAAGGTCGTGCATTAATGTGCGACAAAGGGAAGTTGTTGAAGTCTCGAGGAATGCAGGAGAAGTCAAAGAGTTAGGAAGGTAATTATGGCTTATGAGATCATCAAATCCTTGGAGATATGAAAAGACTCGATTGAATGGTTTAGGTAGCCTTTAATGTATGGCTCATGCCTTGGGGAGATCAATCAGCTAGGAAAATCACGGCTGTTGGCAGGATTTGTCTCTACAAGAAGATCTCTTGACCTTATTGCTTAGAAAGTTGTGCGAGAAGATATGGGTGCAGCCGCATGATAGGATCGAATAATGAGTTTAATTAAATCAGTCCAAAGAATAAAGCTGCCAGTTGATTATTCAAGCACGATTCAAAAAATTATAAAAGGATTGGCATTGCATCTAGATCGAGAAAAGAGATCAATTCAAGAAGTTATCCTGGAAGAGTTAAAGATAGATAAGGGGATCTTTATGAAAGACCAAGTCAATGGATCTTTGTACATTATAAAGTTAATACAGTACGTGGAAATATAAGTACATTCCATACAAAGGGAAATATATTTACAAGACCGGCCTAGATACAAAGGGGAACAATTTTAAAAGTTGAATTGTTGACGTGAGGTGAGGACAAAGCTTCTAAGTCGCCATTCCAACGCTAGGCGCTCTACTTGATACTGAGTCTTTTGGAAAGCCTAAGCTCGAATGTTTCTGTTTAGATCCTCACAATTGTAGGTAAAAGCCACTATAACGTCCTGGAATCGATAGATATCTCGAGTCAGGACACCAGCAGATGCTTCAATCAGCTCCATCCGTTGCAAAAGATCAACCGAAGATGGGTTGTTGGGAGTGACACGTTGAAGAAGTGATGATGACTCTCACTTATTGTTGCTCAACTGCTCTATCCTGATTGTGAGTTCCTCTTCGAGATGAGCTTTCTTCGATTCTTTGCGTCGGTATTCAGCTTCAAGCCCTTCGGCAAAAGCAAGCTTGACGCAGTTCTCCTGATATACTTCGAGAGTGGAATTGATGAGGAGGGATAGATCCCTATATATGTGTTGAAAAGCAAGACATGACAAAGAATTTATTAGGGGATCCAAATTCGACAAGAAATAATTAATCTCTCCCATTAGAAGCAGATTGAAAATGTTATGGGGGTATCCATAAGACAAGATAGTGGACAATCTTCTCCATTTCTCCAAATCACGACCATCCATGGGTGAAGATAGGACACCGAAAGAGTGAGTAGCGCCATCGTTTGGAGGAGTACCAGTTCGGCTCTTATTATGGCTAGATCGGGAATGAGAAGAATCGATATGATAAGGAAGTGCTCCTGCATGTAAGACCCCCCAATAAGCTAAAATGTCGCAGGATGAAGATCGAGGTACATGAATTGGCATACTTACTAGAGGAAGAAGGTGGGGCATCACCATGAACAGCATAGATATCACAAAGCCAAAAAAGGACGAACCCCAGTCACTATAGAATTTACCAAGAGAGAATTTACCATCTTTGGAGAAGTATAATAGCATATCGGTAGAAGTGAAAAGGGTGCCTCCATAGGTACTTTTCCTCTGGATGCCAGTCACATGAATAGTCTAGGAATTGATCTGAGGCAAGGTACAAGCCAGAAGAGAAGACATGATCAAAAACCATAAAATCTTCACGGGTCGAAAGGAAATATTCTAAGAAAAAGGTGGTAGGAGAAAGAGGAGATGATGATTGTTGCTTTAGAGATTTGTAAAGAACTTCAATACTGAAGTTGTCAGGACCAAGTGAACTCGAATGTACACACACCACCTTCGACGAATCTTAGGGGCATCGGCGAACAAGTTAGGGAAGTATAACTTAACCCAAACTTGCAAAAGCCAAGGAGGATAGAAAGGTTCAGGATGGTCGGTGTTGAGGGTGGATTGAAAGTCAGTGATGGATCTGTATAAAGCAACAAGTATCATCTTGTCGAGAGGTTGATGTAATTCAAGGGCCGTGTAGACGACAAGAGCACCAAACTCTTTTGAGATGAAATCTGAAGGGCTACAAAAAACGTATTGAGATAACGAATATAATAGAAATGGCGCATGTTCCTCACTTGTGGTGTTGCAACTACTATGCATGTAGCGTCTCACAGAGGTATCAAGATAAAGATCTGAAGGACTCAGGTCATGAAAAATTTGGATGTCGGTAATTTACAAGGTGGTAGATTCATCACCATAAGGCATAAGACCAGTTAAGGTGTCACACCCCGAACCCCAGGCACGTGCACATCCTTCGGAGGTCGACTAAGATTGCGACGTCCCAGGACGTGTCGCCGACCCCTTTCTTTTTATCTTTCAATTATGCACATGCGAAAGCAAAATAAACAAACACCCAGACAATCATCAGACACGAGGATAGTCAAAACACGCTAACACCCTTTTTCACAAACCACACTTTATATACATACCAGTTAACCTAGGAGTTCATGTTTTCAAGTCTATCTCCAAAAGAAATCCCTAGGTAACCTACACCCCGGATCCCCCCCTTGACTCTGGCTCGAGATCCGCCACAACACCGTCCAGTATCTCCATACTAAGGACCTGAAAAAGGGGTAACCACGACGGGATGAGATAAATTTTAGCGAGTCAAAACCCTAAACCCTATTAGGACGTAAATTCACTCAGAGGTAGCCTAAACAAACGTCTTACATAAACTTACCTCCCCTCGGCATGTCCATGCACATTAGCTCATCACATATGCACTTATAAACGAAGCACGAAATCAATAACTAAAACACATCATTTTCATATCTCAATCAATCACATGGATCCCGATTATAAGGTAAAATCGTTATGACATGTCTCATTCCATGCCACACAATTTGGTTCCATAATCAGGCGCAGCTATCTCAATCACTCAAGCGTGTCCAAGTTATTACGACCCATCGGTCACGGCCAACTCAACAATTGGCGGTCATCCGGCATAACCGGGCGTCGTCCCGCTCCGTTGGGCACGGAAACATCTAGAACCCCTGCCTAAACGACATCCCATAAAAGAGGCATCGGTCCAGCCTCCATCGCGAATCGGCTTCCGGACCCCCCCAGGCATCTGATAAACATCGGGCATCGTCCCCAAACTCCCGTTGGATTGGGTGGCGGGTTCCGATAGTGACCACACGCGCACATACTTGGCCAAGAATATCTTGTTTTGTATTCAAATGTCTCATTCTCAAATAATAAACTTGGCCACTTTTCTTAGTATTAAAAATCATCCCAGTAAAATAATTATGCGTGGTCACGTATTTAAATTGAACCATAAAACACAGTACGCTTCTAATTTAAAATCCCATGATTTTATATAGTACATAAAAATTTGGCATCAAAAACCGACACCGGGTATTTTTCTATTTAAATACCATAAAATCAATTTTTGTAATAATAATCCAAATCGACAACCCAGCACTCAATTGCACAAATAACCAATCAATTTCACATATTAATTCAACCACGATGATCAGCGTAAAATTCTGCAAAATGGCTATTCTGTCACAATTTATGCTAATTATAATTAATTAATTAAATTACAATTAATTAATTAAATTGTAAATTATTTAAACTAATCCACTTAATTAATATAAATAATATAACCTAACTAACCTAATTGAGCTAACTAAACTAATCTAGCTAGACTAACCACATCAACCAAACTAAGCTAACCAATTAACCTAACTAACCACCCTAACTAAAATAGTCTAGGTAACTAACTTAACTAACTTAGTTACACTAACTAAATTAACACTAATCTTAATTAAGACTAAACTAACCCCCTAAGTGTAATTAACTTCCTAATCCGAGATTAGGGCGTTATCTCACCGGATTAGGGCGGTGACGAGTTCACGGTGACAGCAGCGCAACGGCGGTGAGATCCTGTAACTACCGGGTCACCAACAAAGGACCGACCGAGCTGAAAAACAGCCCACAAGGCTCACGGTTGGGCTGCTTGTTGGACTTGGTTCTACCCTGGAGGGGCTACTGGTCGAGCTGAGTTGGACGGATGGCGAGGAGATGGCCGGTGACATGGACGGGGACAGGGCTAGCGGTAGTGACAAGCGAATGGTCAAGCGGCCGCTGCTTGCTGTTTGGTGGCTGGCTGAGGCGAACAGCAAGGCTGGCGGACGAACAAGGCTTGGCTAGTCAGCTAGGTAGCTGGTGGAGGGGAATGGACGTGCGGTGGTGGAGGTGAGGCGATGTGGGGGTGCTGGCGGCAAACAGAAAATGGAGGCTGCAGCAGGGAATGAAAATGGAGAAGAATAAAAGGAAATGAAGAAGAAGAAATGAGGAAGAAGAATAAACAATAGATGGGCGACTCGGTTGGGGGTTGCATGCACGCATGGAAGAGGGGCAAGGAGAGAGGAAGTCAAGGCCATGGCCAATAAGGGCCAAGAGGAAATACCCAAGCACTTGAGTGGCTTTTGCCACAAAGTCTTCAGCCCTCTATGTTAAAGCATCAACCAATGAGGAATTTCTCTCCAATCTTCACAAACTAAGCCAAATTGGTAGCCAAAAATGTCAATAAAGGTGCCCATCCGAATTTCCTTGATTTTAATTTGCCGAATTTGATTTTTCCGCAAAATTCCGAGCTCGACGGAATTTTTCCAAAAGATGAGATGATGTCTTAAAAATAAATCGTGACACGCTCGAACGTTCAATTCTCGAAATCAAATTCAATTTCGTGATTAAAATTGACCGGACGCGGTTTTAATACAACCTAACCTATCGGGTAGCTTTTAAGGATTTTAGCGCGTTTAACCCGTGGTCGATAATTTTTTATCCACGTTTGTGCATCTTTGACTCGTTGGCGACTCTTAGTTGTCATAAATTGCAAGGTTTCAATTACGTGTACCTACAGAAACCGAGTTACTGCCGTTCGACGAGAATTTCGCAACTATGTGGAATCACCCACAATTCAATTACGTGATTCTATCGAATCAACCTTTATCCAATCACGAATCAATTATAATAGTGTCGTATTGACCCTTGCCAATCATCACAGTTGAGTGATCGATTTCCGATTGAATTCTCAAGTCTGTCGCGTTTATATCCCTTAACGGCTTCACCTAATAGGTTAGTTAACTCGTAAATGGCCAACTTAGAGAAAAATGACCATAAGCGTGTCGACAAAATGCCCATTTCATATTTATCGAGATGGGGTCGAAATTCAGGATGTCACAGAAAGCATGGACATCGAGTAAGGTGATGGACATAGGGCTAATCGGAAGAAAGAAGCAATGGGTGGAAGGTGACCAAAAACAACAAAGGCTAGCAATTAAGTCATAATCGATGAAAAAGGAACACGAGAAAGTTCGAGAGCTCGAGAGATTTTTACCCTTTTTCCAAGTAGGCTCAAAATCAAGTTTCAAGCATTGATACCATGCAACAAATACATGATCGAAACTGAGGAGATGAGAAAAACCCACCATCTGTGGGAAGCCACTAATGATCAATAAGGACCTCTTGCTAAAAGGGAAGTTGCTCTTTCCAATTCCAAGGGAAACTTTCATCAAAGTACGAAGTGAAAGTGCTAGTACCAACACCTAAAGGGGGGTGAATAGGTGTAAAAACATATTCTACAAAATGCAGTGAAAACCTTTACTTTTAACCTGAGTCTGAATAACAACAGACTTTTGAAACTAAGTCTGAAGAGCAGCAAACTTTGAGCGAGATCAGATTTTAGTAGTTAAATCAAACTATGAGCAAAATAAAGGAGTTCAGGGAAGGGAATAAGAACACAGAATTTATAGTGGTTCGGCTTAGATCAAGCCTACGTTCGCTCTCCCACACTAACAGCCTTTTGCTGGATTCCACTATGCAATCAACAAGAGATTACAACTTTGAGTGCAAACACTTAGTAGTAGATCACACTATTTTACTAAGTCACTCTTTTGGTATTTCTCTCACAATCACAAATGTTTAATCTCACGAGAGACAAGTGTATGATCGAAGTTCACTCAGACTTTGGAATTATAAATTTTACGCTCCATCTCTTACTTGCTCATTGGTCCTTGATCTCTTTAAATACTCCTCATCTTCCAAACTAGCCGTTGGACAGCATCTAGAGAATCGTCTTCCAATCTACCCATTGGACAGATCTATATCTAAAAGATTTGGTAGCCGTTGAGTGACAAAAGTATAATCTCAAATTGATTCTGATCGCCCATACAAACAGAATCTTGGTTTCCATAAGTAAAGCTTCTTCGTATAGAAAGTTCTTGTCTTTAAGATTTAATTGTCAATCAATTAGATTGAGTTAATCAAATCAATCTTAATCTAGAATCCAAACCAGATCACTAGCCATTATACATTTGGGCTTGTGTTACATTCTGTCAAGTTCTAGATGTAAAGTCTGAGAGCAATAGACTTTATAATCTGAATCTGAGTGCAATAGACTTTACAATTTGAGTCTGAGTATATTCAACTTCTGAACAGATTTAGCTTTAAGGTCTAGACACAGTCTGAATAAGTTCAGCTTCAGCATAGAATCCGTCTTCTGGTTCTTCCAAGCATAGACTTTGACAATATCCTTTACACATTATATCATCTACATAGTCTATTACTTAACCATCAAACATGTTAGTAGCCTTTGATTTATTTTGTCATCTTCAAAACATCATAAGGGATTTCCCTAACACGAAGGAGGGGGCAAATTCTTAAAATAAGGGCCTAACTTGAGATCGGCATGAATGAAATCTTCTTCTTCAATTTATGGGTTAACAGTCAAATTGTAACAACCCCAACTCCATCTCCAAGGTCACGAGCGATGGGGTTATTTTTGCGACGTCCTAGGTGCGTCACCATCCCAATCCTTTTTATCTTTTCATGAAGCACATGTAGAAGCATTACAAACAATACCCAAACAACAACTAACAGCTAGGAAAACAATCATTTACAAACATACAATTACATCGGTTACATTTACAAGCATTTTTTTATCTCGGCTGTTATATTTACAACCACTACATCTTCTATGCTCAAAAGGCTAAGGTAAACCTTAACTCTTCTAGCGAGACCGCAACTTCCTCATGCCTATAATTCTGAAAAACAACGGAGTGAGTCATGGACTCAGTAAGTAGAAACCCATAATTCTCTATTAAGATGAAATCTCATCATCAAAATCTAATAGGTACAATACTCGCAATGCAATGTCGATGGCAGATCAATAGCAAACTTATTGCTATTCTTCACTACATGTAGATGTCCATTACTGCAAACTTCAACGCATGCTTACTTTCAGCATATCAATGAACACATAAGCATATTATGCTTATACATTTACCGGCACTTATGCAAATTCATTTACCGTCATCCTGGCTCAATCAGACCCTATCGGCTTAACTAAGGCATCCAACTTCAAGCTAGGTATCCTGGCTCAACTAGGGCATCCCGGCTCAACTGAGGCATCCTAGCGCTAGCTCACCAAGGCATTTGGGCTCAACCAGGGCATCCCAAGGCTAGCTTACCTAAGGCATCTGGGCTCAAATCCAAGCATCCTAGCTCAACCAAGGCATCTCATTCAATGAACAAGGCATCGCCGCCAACGCTATGTGGCGACATGCGCTTTTTCCTCTTTAAGTGCATCACAAAAGCCGATTCTTCATCTTTTATCTTAGTTGACGTATGCAAGGCCCGAGGGTGTGCTCATTCAAGTGAGTATGTCATGGCTCTTAACATCATGCTATATGATATGCTAGGCACGATTCTTAGTTCATGGATGAGCCGCATGCTTAGGCCGATGTCTGCACCAAGCAAGACTTGGAACGACACGCTTCAATACCGATCTAAGGCCTTGTAGCTTAGGCCATCGCGACTTGACATCACTTCCAAGCCGAGCAAACCTCAACCTCGTCCCGGGGCGTGAACACATTTAAGCATGTAAACATGGGCAAACCATACAAAAGAACATTACAACATACACACGGCTTACACGAGTGAGCACACCATTAAATTCAACGATGCAGGCTATCGCCCTAGCCAAGAGTTAGAGATTCTATTTACCTTCGATGAGCCTAGATGAACTATAGGTGGTTTTACCAAGAGAAGACCATCCGATGATGCGGTGGGCAAGCAAGGCTGAGAAGAGAGAGAGGGCGACGGTGAGAGGGCATGAGAGAAAAGAAAGTGTAAGTGAGGGAGGAAGAGGAGATGGTGTGGAAATTGGGGGAAAATGCATTTATTTATAGGGAAAGCCCTCATAATTTTCCTTCTAAGTGGACCAATCACATTTCTTTAGGTAAACAACCTAGGATAAAGAGGTGGTGAGCTAAAAGGATGGGTGGCAAGTTTAGTTCTTAGGGGGGACACTTGCTCCTCTTTTTATTGGTCCACTTAAAGGATTGAGTCACTATGGAATGATTTCATGTAATGATTGTGGAGACACCTAAATCATATGACTCACATCTTCATTACACATTCAATTATTAGGGGGACACCTAAGCATATGACTCACCTCTCTCATTAATTGCCAAGATTTCATGCAGTCATTAGGTTTAGATGTGTTCACATTAGCCAACTTGCTATCCAAGTTTCTTCTCTTTAACACACTAAGGTCCAAAAGCATTTAATACATTCTTATCTTCAAGTTAAGAAATCTCTAGATTAGCTTGCTTCTCAAGTTGGGCGAGCAGCCCCCTTCCCTTCCAAGTTGGGCGTGTGACCCTCTTATTCCGGGGTGAAAGACAATTTCGAGCAATTTTCGAAATCGGCATCATTACCTTATCAAATAGACTCGAAAAATTATAAAATCTTGGAACGTTGTAGAGAAGACCTCAAAAAACACTTTTCATGAAAGAAACTTAGCCAAATTCATGTTGTGCAAAGAGAAGCAATTCAATGAACACAACCCAAAAGTTCGTCCATCGAGCAAATTCAACGGTCAGAGAGAGACTCATTTCGAAATTCAAATCTTCACAAAACTCTTTGAATTTTAATATATTGTAGATATGGATGTTATTTAAAAATTTTATGAATGAAGCATGTCCAAATTCGAAAGGAAAGATTTTATAAGAATTCAAGAAAGTAACTTGGTTACCGTTTTCACTATACTAGGTAGGTTCTGCACGGTAATTGATTGAGCCTTCGTCTCAACCATTTCATGTCAGAAAAATATTAAATTTAAGTATGTTATAGATTAAGATATTTTGAACAACTTTCATGAAGGAAGTTTCTCCAAATTCAAAGCACGAAGAGCTCTATAAAATTGGAAAGCAAGAAAGATCTAATAGTTTTGAAAAACTGGAAAGTCAAAACCTATGAAACTCAAGGTGGCAAGTCTATGGGGAAGAGTGGCGCCCCCAATGGTCTTCCAAGACCATCCTTCATTAATTACTTGGCCGATGATTCATCAAGCATTTAAAGTTGGAAATAACTTGTCTTCGAAGTCTCAAAGTAGAGGAAATGATGACCCTAATCTAATAGGGACACATGGACATGTGATTAAGCTCATTCATTAATGGCTTGTCATGATGACTATACACCTAAGCTTATGAGTCATCTTCTTTCATTAATTGCTTAGGACACCTAAGCCTCCATACTAATCACCTCTATTTAATGCATTTGACTCTTGCTCTTCAAGAATATTCACTTATCTAGCTTAGTCTTCTAATTGGGACGAAGAAAGGTTGAAATCAAGGATGTTACATAGATCGACAGAGTTAACTAGTAGTTTCCCTTTCTTTTCAAGACAATACAATGCGATGAGACGACCCATGAAAGCACCGGAGCGATATCCATCCTTATTAGAAGATTTAGTGCGTAGAGCCATGGCATAGAAAAGCAAAAGAAAATCAAAGAGAGTGAGAAAGGGAAGCGATTGATTTCAATAAATAAGGAAAAACGGGTGAGAAAACACCAAAAGTAGTGGACAGTTTCGGCAAGGTGACCATGAAGAACGTGAGTAATAGAGCGGTTTCGCATCAATCATGGGAAACATGAAAGGAAGAATTGGACATCACGTGACTAAACACAATCGTAAGTTTTGGCATAGGTGAGCAAAGCATCCTTCAACATGACTAATCACAAGGAAATTGTTAAGACAAAAGGAGTTGCAAAGTGAAGTGGTTCTACATCAGTTCTAACACAACAAGAGTTAAATGTGAAAGCATTCTTGCTCGACTAGAACGGAAGGACAGAAATTCTTTGTCGCGGGCTAGATTCTAAGCTAGAAATTTGGGCTCTGACAGTCCGAAACTACGATAGACTTCACAAACTCCACAAATTGTTTTATTACTTTGTCAACTTTAATGCTCAACAAACGCTTAGTCGTATCTAGTTGGTGAGACAAAAGTTTGCCACGTTCCTCGGCAAGCTGAGCTTCAAGATTCAAAATATTTCTTTTCAATTGAAGTTCAGTCTCTAATATAACTAGAAATGACTGCATGAGATGATCTATCACAACTTTCTGCTTCTAGGCTTTTTCAGTAAATGCCTGGACCCTATGTTTTGAGATGGCGACTGAAGATAATCGTTGTTCTTCTTGATGGTGTCCAAGTTTGAGAGGAAGATAGGAAGGTATTTGTCATAGCTGGCTCGGAAAGCTCGACACCTAGCAAAAGTGGGATCAAAATAGAACGATTGAAGAAGCGCTTTAGCTTGTACCTCAAGTCGAGGGTCACCAAAGAGTCCAAAGAGACCTTCTCCATATATCTTCAAGAATGACTAGAGCCGTTCTTTTGGAGTAAGCTTGACAAGTTCTTCTGGACTGAACTCGAAAGGGGTGATAGAAGGCGTTGGAGTAATCTTGCAAAAAACTTGCTTGACTTTCTCAACCGCCTCGGAAGTAAGAAGAGAGACTTTTCTCCAGTCAAGTTGGGTCATTAACCCGATGATAGTAGGAACAGGTTCATGACAAGGAATTTAACAAAATAGAAGTTAGAAGCAATATAGTAAACAAAGTGAAAGTCGAACTCACATTGATAGGGGCAGCGTAGTCTAACCCACTGGATAGCAGCATGGCAATTGAGGATAGTGAAACCGCAGTCAAAGTAATGGCTGGGGAAAAAATAGCTTCTAAAGTCACTAGGGTAGACAACAAGAGAATGAAAGCTGGAGATAAAGTGGATTCTCTTTCTTCGTTGGCACAACAAGTAAAAGCAATTGGCGGCTTTTGGGAGAAATCCAATGCAACAAGAAATGAGACGGTAGTTGAAGTGGGATCACCTCTTCTCTCTAGAGAGGGACCAGGACCAAGAGGGGAATTTACTTCCAAGTTTTCTAGGGTTGGCGATAAGAGTAATTCTCCTTGAGGTTCATCAGGATCATGCTCACTACTAGTAGGTAAAGTAGGCTTTTGAGGAAGGATTGGTTAGAATGGGGTTTCTCCTGATGTTGAAGGCGCTCTGCTTGCTTGGTCAGAAGATGAAGAAGCATGCTCCAAAGCAGGAAGAGTGTAACGCTTGGATAGCTAGCAATGTTGATTAGGGCCAATGCTAAAACTTTAGTAGTAGGAGGAATTGAAAATGTAGAACTACCGGCAATGGAACAGCCTTGAACTTGTAATGATGCCACATCGACGATATCAGGAGTAGAAAAGCTGAAAGTCAGACGTGCTGATGGAGCAGACTACATAGTTGGGACAGATTTGGACAAGGGCATCCTAGTTCGAGAAGTAGACACTTGCGTGGAAACTGATGTACACGAAGCACTGAAAAAATCATACCAAGGTTTGACTAAGAAAAATATGAAATAAGGAGAAGGGAATACCTGGGTCTCGCGCCCTTTTCAGTGCTCGGTGAGTCGGAAAAGAAGGAAGACTAAACGAAGGTTCAGTGGCATCAGTAGGATGATTCTTGGAGAAGACCTTGTTGAGGATAGTGTTGAAGTCTTTAATAAAGAGAGAGTCTCGATAGGTCCTACACCAAATGGTAAAACTCTTAAGAACACTAGGGACTAAGGTAAACTGCTTAATTGTAAAATGGTGAAGTATCTTGTTGATAACTATACGGCTACAGATGAAAGGATCAAATGACTTGGTTACCCCAAAAAGATGCTTTTCATCAAAAGGAAAATCTATGGAGTAAGGGACCATAATCGAAATGCCTTGAGTCAAGCTGAGCTGCCAAGCATAGTATTGAGGGGAGTAAACTTCCACGCCTAATTTCAGCTTCCCTTTAAGCGACAACCTTAATGTCAGATTAGATGCAATCAAGATAGAATGCCAAATTTTTTTATTGTCCTTAACCTGACCAAAATCAAAGATAGAGACAAAATTTGAGCCTAAGAGTGGGCATAAATCATCAGTGTTTAGGGAGTGATGGTAGAACCAGTGAAGAAAATGCTAAAAAGATGACAACCCTTCGAGAGAAGGATGAAGGCAAAAAGCTCAGTAGCTGCGCCCCTTTACTCTCGGGATAAAACAATTCGAATTTGGCCCCTTTCGGAAGAGGGACCTTGGCAGCTGAGAATAAGTATGGAAAATACAACCTGGCCCACGTTTGAAGAATCCAAAAAGGACCATGGAAAATCCCAGAGCTAGGTGCACACATAGCAACTGATGAAGAACCTAAACCACAGTGAGGGTAGTAAGAGCAAGACGACCCGTGGCTAGATGCTTACCTCGGGAAAGATAAAAAGCCAAACCTCTAAGCTCCCAAGCTACTTGAAGAGAGGGGTGACAAAAAACAAACTTGGACAGCTAATAAAGCAAAAAGGCAACATGTTCTTCATCCTCAGCATCTCCGATCCGGCAAGCATAAGTATTTTGGAGATAGGTATAAGAAAGGCCAGTACCTTTTTCGAAGAAGGCACAAGCTAAAGGATCAATAACACTGGGATCATCGCCATCTGGACTCAAACCTATGATGGCATACACGTCCAGAAGGGTTATAGATATAAAGCCTGACTTGAAAAAAAAGCAGTTGATAGACGGCGACCAAAAGCTAGCGAGGCTCCCCAAAAGCTTATGATTAAGTTTCCAATTGTAGGTGAAAAACTCCAAAGCCTTGTTGATTCGAGCTTTGCGACATACCTCATGCTTAATGGCCTTCAGTCTAAAGTACCAATTGAAGAAAGCGCAGTCAAAAGGGTAAAAAGCCCTAAGCTTATGGGAAGCAGGTATCAAGACCTACTCTAAAAGGTGGTCCCTTTGAAACCGAAGCGGCTCTACCACATGCCGAGGGAAACATTCAACAAGGAAAGAAGGGGGAATCGGTGTCTATAGACGTGGACCAAGGACTATCTCGTCAGCTACCTCCTCTGTAGAGCTTTGAGGCGATAGGAGGACATTGTTTGCATGCTCCAGCAACTTGATTTGTTCGAAATGGCGAGAAAAGTGTCGGGATCGTATGATCAAGACATGATAGGACTAGAAGGGGACTAAGAAAGGTTGAAGATGACAAAGAAAAAGGATAAAAATTGGATCTTGAAAGTGAGCTTCACTGGCGTTGAAAGCAACAACAGAATATCAGGAGCCCGCAACTACAAAGGAGGAAAGGTAATAAGCGATTTAAAAAAGATGTGGGTTCGGAACCCTAGAAGGCACCACTATGTACATAGGATAAGAAGCCGAAGCGAAATTGCGCGAGAATCAAGGTGATAACGCCAATCAGTACAATCATTAAAGTGGTTAAAAGAATTAAAAGATATTTTAATTCTTTTAAAGAGGGCATTTGTCGGCGCCCAAATTAGCTTGTTGGGCTTCAGAAGTAGAAGAGAGTAAAGGAGGCCCAACATGCGAGAATTCATTGGTAGTGGGCCAAAACGCCAACAGTCAACAATGAAGATTTTGAACAGTGCGATAGTAAAACTTGCTGAGGCAAGCGAGATAAGAAAGGAAGCGGTTATGGGAATCGGCACGAGCGAAAATATCGATAAGGAGCCAAAGCTTCTAGAACATTTTGAATATCAAAACAGTAATGGCTAAAGAGCAGTTACTAGTAGATTACCACTATAGATAGCCGAAGAGGCATCAATATAAAGGACCTTTCGCCAAATTGATAACTGATCATCTGCTTTTCAATTGTTATCTTTTCTTTTATCGCACTTTTACATTCAACCGTACTTTTACTTCTCTTATTTTTTTCTCCATTTACGTTTGCCTATAGTTTAGATCAATTGCTTCTTTTTTTGAAGCGACACAAAACTCATTTCAAGCAATAAAGTTGAAGCTTTGCCCCTTTGGTGGTTGAGGGAACTTTCCTCGATAAACAACTTCCGACATACTTCATGATTTTTGATCACTTAATTTGACTGCTTAATTCACTTCATCTTGTTGGATGGGAATTCTTCGTTTTGTTAGAAAAGGAGTTGTTCCTCACACTCAACATGTGGGAGGATCCTATTATTGTTTTACAAATGTCTTTCCTGATCAAAAATCTAGACGAACAATACTAATCTCGGTTGCAAGTTTCCACGTGTCTATTTTCCATGAGGTGCTCTACTTTGTGGTAACATCAAAGTCATCTTGTGGGGGTAAGCTGTCTAAACCTCTTTTTGCATATTAACAATCTATTGAAGGGAGCTTATGTTTAGGCTCTACAAAATCTCAATGAAATGATGATATTACCTAAGATTACGGGGCTTAACTACCTACCATTATTTCCCCGATGTATTCTTGTGAGTAAGTGAGATTATGCATGAATTTTGTTCGAGAAAGCTTATTTAATTGCATTTGTTGTGTTTGACTTGTAGTTTTTGTTTATTCTTTTTGGTGACTCATTACACCTTTGCTCCTCTCTCTCTCTCTCTCTCTCTCTCTCTCTCTCTCTCTCTCTCTCTCTCTCTCTCTCTCTCTATGCACATGCTAATGACATGGTTAATGTTAACTTGTTAAATAAACGTATGGTCTTCGTGTTTATCATTCTTACATTTGCTGATGAAATGTTTTTGCGCAAGCTCCTTTAAAGCCATGGTCAAATGTTCTTTTATATGGACGTCCACACATTGGCAAGATGCACATTTTAAGTGCTGCAGCAATAAATTGTTCTCTTCAATCCATATCAGTGAAAAGGCTGAGCCGTTGAATAATTACATAGGTACTTCTAAGCAAGCTATAAGAGGCTTCTTTTCAACTACACTGATGTTGATTGAATTACATTGGCAATCTTGTAAAAGACTTTGTTATTTCCAGACAATTCACAATTTTGTGCTTTCTTTTGTTGATTTTGTATGCAATTAATAAAGGTCTCTTCATGTATTTATTTTCAATAGCATCAACGAGGATCCTCCCATAACCATTGAAGTGCCCAAGTTAAAACAGTTGATGAGTTCCTCACACAGGAGTGAGGATCCTCTATGACCATTTGATTAAGAGTAAGATTAAGATGTAAAATATATGAAGCTTTTCTCAACTAGAAATTTGAAATTGGTTTTTCAAATGTCTACTAAATTTTCTATTCTACACATTGATGGCATTGATTTGTTAGCAAACTGGGGGAAATTTGGATCAAACAACAATGAGAAAATCACAGGTTCGGGATATATTCTAAAAGGCAGCAATTGCAACACCTGGCCTTCTCTTTTGTAATGAATTTTATTCCGTTGCTCCAAAGAGGGGCATGATAACGTGGGAGTCACTTTGTGTCATCAATCAAGTTAGTTTCTTGCATTTAATAGTATTTATAAGGTCATCATGTGAAATCTTTTTAATGTTATAACAAAATATATATTTTTTGGTCTACTTTTTTACTGAATTAGATGGTGATGAAGTTTCGAAAACAAGGTAATAATATTGTTTTACATGGTAATGAAAAGTACTTCATTCTAATAGCACACTAAATATAAACTGCTCTTCGAAATTGCAGGGTCATCATGAAGGCTTTGACAAACATTTTCTAGGAAACAGTTCATATGTAGACTTTGTAATAATCCTTCAAGGCAGACTATAAAATGCTAGTGTTCACCAAGGAACGTTCTCTCAATAAAATCTTTCACCGAGGGGGTAAAGCTTCGGCTTTATTATTTGTGTCACGCCCCGATCCTCTGAGCGCGTGCCCATCCTAGCTTAGTCGATTAAATAGCGACGTCCCAGGACGCATCGCCGACCCATTCATTTTAAATGCACATGCGGAAGCAATTATATAATCCCCATACAATAACACAATGGGATAGAAAAGTATGACCATCATTTTCCAACTAAAAACCCAACCGCACTCTTATATATACATAGCAAACTAAGTTGTATATATTACAATCTGAACTACAAAAGTCAAGTCCTACACAACACCAGTTCATAAAACAGGGTCTGCAAACAGGGGTGGGGTTTCCAATCAACTACGGGTCCTCGTCCTCCCCGTCATCTCCTTCCACACTCCAACTGGAGCCTACAGCAGAATACACAGGAGATTCTGGATCTTCAAGGCTAGGGTCCACTGTGTCCACCACCGAACCTCCTTTAGGGTCTGCAGCGCCCTTCTTAAACACAACCTCTAGCACATACAGAGGTATCTCCGATTCCGATATGTTACCCTCTCTCAGTCCGTTACGATCCTGGCGATACCATGACCTGTACTGATGGGGCACCTTTTTGGGTAAGCCCGCATCAACCCAGATTATGGATTGCACCAGCTCGTACCCTAGCTCGTTAGGGTGCCCATGAATTGGAATGTAGTGCCTCTATTCGGTCATCTTCTTGGGTTGCCCAAAATGCTCGGGAGGAGCTGCCATCTATGGACTTGAAATGTTATCCCACAATGGGGTGAGACAACGTCTCAGCAAGTTCAACCCCCTAAGACCCAACTAGGAAGAAAATATGCCCTGAGGGCTGCCTAGGCACAATCACAAGTTAGAGGACTTACCTTAGTCTCGATTCCTTCCTGCAAGTCAATACAATTCAAATAACCATCCAGTCATTCCAAACAACCAATTCATCCACTCAGATCGAATCATCGATCAATCCACTCAGTCGATTCCATGTCAACAAGACCATTCCCCGGTCATCTCAATCAATACTATTTATAAGTCCGACCATAATTTAGGACTACTCACTCTAAGCTGATATATAGATAGTATAGCTCACCAGAAGCTGCCAGATACACTGATATAGTATACTATTCATGCTCACCAGAAGCTGCCTAAAATACCAATATAGTATACTATTTATGCTCACCAGAAGGTGTCTTAATTTCCAATATAGAATACTATTTATGCTAACCAGAAACTGCCTTAAATAAATTGATATTTTCGTCATTTTTATCATACCCAATAAAAATACTCATGTGTGGGTACACGGTCGGCTTTAGCCAAAATATAGTATTTTTCTCACCTAAAAATCCCACTAATTTCAATAGTCCACAATTTCCTTTTTGGCGCTGTAAATCGACGCTCTGTGATTTTCCAATTAATTACTGAAATTAATTAATTTTGGGATAATGACCCACAATCACCAATCGCACTCAATTTGCACCAAATAACAGTCAATTAAATAAATAGATCACACCACTTTAATCAGCATAAAATCCCGGTCGCTAGCTATCCCAGTCTAATTTCTGAAAAATAATTAATTAATTAAATAATTATGGAAATTAATTAATAAATGCCAATAATAGAACTTAGGCCCGTAAAGCCTAATTAAAAGCTGAGACGAACTCATAAAATTTCCGAATCACTCTAAATAATTACGGAAATTGATTAATAAATGCCAATAAATAGAACTTAGGCCCATAAAGCCTAATTAAAAGCTGAGACTGACTCATAAAATTTCCGAATCACTCTAGATAAATACTAGAGCTTGTCTAGGCCCTAAGTGCACTAAACCATCCACCTAATATGCATCGATAATTAATCAATTCACTAATCCATTCTAACTAACCACCTAAACCTAGCTTAGTCTAAACTAAACAATCCTTAAATGTCATTAACTTACTAAGCGAGAATTAGTGAGTTAAACTCACTTGATTAATGATCCACTTGGATCAAAATGACGGGGATGAGGCGAGGCTCGATACATTCAAAAGCGGGCTTGCCAAACGGGGTCGGGAAATGGTCCAAAGCGGGCCAAACAGCAACTTGGAGACCCACTCGACCCAGTTCTAGTCTAGGCTGAGAAAACCTGGACCGGTGGTGCGGTTGAGGCGGAAACGGGTTGAGATGGGTTGAAGGGACTTAACTGGGTCCAGGCGGTGGCGTACGGCGGCAATGGGAGCTCTGGCAGTGGCTTACAACAGCTTAGGGGTCCTCGGCAACTTGCTAGAAGCAAGGACGGGCAGAGACAACGCGGCTAGGACGACGGTGGCATGCGGTGAGGCGCGACCAGTGGCGATGTGGCTGCGGGGCGCGACGTGCTGCGACGGCGTGCGACGGCGGTCCGGCGGGGCTACTGGCTTGCTGGTCGATTCCTCTACGTTTTGCTGAGCTAAAAATGTGAGAAGATGGGGGAGAAGGAGGGTGGTCGATGGCTTAAGAGGGGGGAGAGGGGACCAAAGGCTTGTGGAGGGCCGCCTTGGTCTTCATCCTCATCTTCATGTCCCCTAGAGATAGTCCCACCTCCATGGCTGGCTTCCATTGCAATTTTCAGCCACCAATCTTCCATAACAAGCTAAGGAATTGGTCCAATTGTTGGGTCCCTGGGGCACACGAATTTTGGAGGCAAATGGCACAAATTGAACTTCGATCCTCACTTGCATTAAATCAATTTGGCCTCTAAAAATTCCAATGTCGAATCCACAATGAAATTGGTATTTTTCCTCACTAATAGGACCCACTTGCATCCCAATTTCTCGATTAAAAATGGTCCTCTGAATTTTCCGAACAAAAACGACCCTACCTCGACTTTTTCCCAAAAAGTCTCGGTTTGCAGAAAAATCTTCGGAGGCTGAGTCGACATTCCTAAAATGACTCGTGACATGACAGGACTTTCAATTTCTGAAATCGAACTCAAATTCGTGATTAATTTCAATTCGGCGCAATTTTAGCGTGACCTAGGCTACCGAGCAGCTTTCAGAAATTTTTAGTGCAAATAACCCGTGGTCGATTTTCTTCGAGCCACAATGAACCCATTCGACACATTGGCAACTCTCGGTGGTCGTGAAAATCTTGAGGTTTCAATTACGGACACAGAGTACCAAAACGACAGAAAAATCAGTCTAGTGCCAGTCAACGAGAATTTTGTAATTTAGTGGAATCACCCACGTTTAGCCACACATCTCTGTCGAACCGACTTATCTCTAATCTCTAATCGATTTTTAACTGTGCCACAATGACCTCAGTAGATGAGCACGGTCGAGTAGCCGATTCCTTGTCGAATTCTCAAGTCTAATGCATTAAAATTCCTTAATGGTTTCCTCAGATAGTCTAGTTATCTCACAAGTGATGAGCTTTGAGAATAGCACTATAGGCACGTCGATGAAAGGTCCGATTAATTTAATTGAAAGCAGAACTGAAAATTTAGGATGTCACAATTTGAAATGGGTTCTCTGTCGCTCCAAGAAGGAAGTAACTGATCTAAACGTAAATGCAAAAAAGCAGGAGAAAAGTAAAAGTATGATTGAATGTAAAAGTGTGATAAAAGAAAAAGTAGCAATTGAAAAGTAGATGATCGATTGTCCATTTGGCGAAAGGTCATTTACATTGATGCCTCTTTGACTATTTATTGTGGTAATCTGCAGGTAACTACTCTTTAGTAGTTACCGTCTCAATATTTAAAAATGTTCCAGAAGTTTCGGCTCCTTGTCAATAATCGCTTTGCCTTATCAATATTTCTACTGGTGCCAATTCCCGTAATCTAAGTAGCACCAACATTGACACGCGACACGTGATACAACACGCTGACAAGTCATTTTTTAAAAAATAGGAAATTTCAACGCGTTGGGATATGTTGTATAATAAATGTGTATATATATAATAAATTATCAGTTTTATGATAATTTCAATCAAATCAATTTGATTCAAATTTACAAATAAATAAATAATAATAAAAGCCTAGAATGAATTTACACTAAAAACATTCATCCACTATTCATTAATATCATTCAATGTTTGTATTTGACAAATTCAATTCCATTCTAATAATCCATAAAATTTGGAGAAAAAAAAACAAGGAATTCACATTCTGGACTCGCGTATTAGATGAAACACTTTTTATATTAAATGTGTGTGTATAAATATATATAATAAATTATCATTTTTAATATTATTTCAATCAAATAAATTTGATTTAAATTCACAAATAAATAAATAATAAAGAAAAGCCTAAAATGAATTTACACTAAAAACATTAATGTGCCGTTTATTAATTTCATTCATTATTTCAATTTAACAAATTCAACTCCATTTTAATAATCCACAAAACTTGGAGACAAAGAAACAAGCAATTCACATTCTTGACTCAGAAGTTAGATGCATTGGAAGAGAAGAGAACAAAAACTTGGCGGTGAATTGTATATTGCGGGAAGTGAAAGTCAAAAAAGAAGAAAATACTATGTTTTTCTTCTTTCCTTGTTTATTGTTTATATTTTTCATATATATACATTTTGACCTATCGTTGATTAAAAAATTTTAAAATTGACCTTGCGTATCGGAATCTTGTGTCGGAAACTCATATGTCGAAATTTTTCAACACATGTTGACCAAGTGTCAAAGAGTGTCCAAAAGTATCCGACACGACATGAAGGCTCACAAAAGGTGTCAGTGCTTCCTAATCCATAATTGCTTCCATTCTTATCTAGCCTACTTTGGCAAGTTCTAGTGTTGCACTGTTCAATATCATCATTGTCGATTATTGGCGTTCTAGCCTACTTTGGCAAGTTCTATTGTCGCACTATTCGATATCCTTATTATCGACTGTTGGCGTTCTGGCCCACTATCCATGAATTCTCGCGTGCTGGGCCTACTTTACTCTTCTCTACTTATGAAGCCCAACAAGCTAATGTTGGGCGCCAATAGCTAGATATGACAATTCATTGATTTAGAACTTTTTAAATTTTGATACACAATATTGGATAAACTTCATATGTAACAGAGAAGGTAACAAAAAATGGGATTGCATGAATTACTTTTCAGTTTTTGAAGTTGCTTACAAGGAGCGTATTAAGCTGGTCTTGAGTCTCTACGATAGCATCAATTGATGCAACTCGTTTCGCAATTTCTCATTTATATTGTATGACATCTTTGCTGCATGAGGTGCTCTTTTGTTTTTCTCAGGGGTCATCAATGACCTAATAATACTAATCCACTTTTCTTTCTTGGGAGCCTTTTTCTTTGTTTTATGTTTGTCTAATTATGTGCTTTTAGTGCTAGTCGAGTTGCATTTGATGTGAAGCAGTAGAACGGACTTACTTGATGCTGCACTTCTGAGACCTGGTAGGCTTGACCAATTTCTGTTAAAGTATTTTGCTTCTATAAAGGAGAGGTTGCATATTCTTAAAGTTTAATCGAAGAAGATAGAAACCTTAGCTCCCACCCATCTGCCATTGCTTGCTTTTATCATTTCAACTTTGACATGATCTCAAATAGGTTGTACAGATTGAAATTAATGGGATTACTTGTTAAATAACTTTATATCTGCAATCCTAGTTTTTTGAGAGAGATGCATAGGAAAGACAGAGAATTAATTAAAAAGAAATTGGAGTTAAAAACAGAGTCAATCTGAGCGACTGGAGATCCTATCCAGAACTTACGGCATCTACTGATGTTGCTGAGAAATAAATAAACAAGGCCTTTGTAACTGATCTCAGGAAACAGAACTATAAAATTTTCACTGTCTATCAATGCTCCTGTGCGGCTTCCATGGCCAGTGATGTGGATTTAAATGCTATAGCTCATGTGACAGAAGGATTCAGCAGAGTGAATCTTCAAGCTCTGCTTTCAGATGCATAGCCTCAAGCTGTTCACGATCTTCTCGACAGTGGGGAGGGTGATCAGCATGGGAAAAAGCCAATTATAATCGACTCTCTTCTGAAGTCCGTTGCTTCAAAGGCGAGGCCATCAGTCTCAGATGTTGAGAAGAGAAAGACTCAATACAAATTCTTTTCATTCATTGAATTATATCATCTCTACTCAAAACAAGAATTGTGCATCTCCAATCAGAATTTCAACTGCCGATTCTGATAGTGGCTTACTATGAATCTGTTGTACTTAAACCTTGCAACAATCTCAGTCCCATATGGCAAAACGACATTTATAGAACAATTCATCAGGTGGGTTTGCAATTTCCAATCACAAATTTCAAGCAATCACGACATTCTAGCAGCTGCTCCTATTTCCACAGCTTCTGTCTTTGAGCACCGCATTCAAAGTGAGAAGACAAATCGGGGGCTCAAGATTCGGCCATGAGGACAATGGAAAATTATGAGCCTGAGTAATTCTAATGAAATCGCCTACACTATGTTGTTCACGTTATTCGTTGTTATTGAATTACGGGGTTCGATGAATTGTGCTATGATATTTCCTGTCGCCATTCATCAGTAGTCATAGTGACTCTTCATGTGAATATGCTTTTTGTCTTTTGTTCTTGGCTTGAAAGAGTCTTTCTGGAACAGTTGTATAATCAGAGTAATTCAAATGAATCATTAATACATCAAGGCACAAGATCATAGGTGATTGGCATAAAAACGAGGTATTGTGGGAAGAGACTACTTGCGAGCTCACTTATCGCAAATGAATCTTTTTTACCTCAAAGCAACGATATTTATCATGTAAATGATGTTTATTATGAACAATGGGTGAGTATCCTATTATTTTTTTTTTATCAGTCCTATTTTATTCTTACTCTAACTCTCACTCTCAGACTTTTGCCCTGCCTCCTTGCAAGATGTGGGAGTCGAAATCCACTCTTGAAACTAATTCGTCCCCACCCCAACCCCCCTGAGAAAAAATAGACGGTTGAGATTGATTTTCTTTTTGTTTGATAGTGAGAGATCTCATCTCATGGTGAGGTGACTTCATCATAAAAAAGTCATCTCAAACGAGTAACCTAATGTTTCAATTGTGAAATATGATAAGATTGGAATGGAATAGCTATTCCATGAAAATGGAAGAGAGTAGGACTAGGACTAAGATAACAATTCTATAGTATGGATTGTAGAACCGAATTGTTAATTTCAAAACTATGCTCTTGTTTGTTTTACCATAATAGCATGGAGAATAAGTTAGGAATAGTTACCACCAGGGTTTGCCCCGATGGCCACCCTTATTACATGAAAAGGGAGAGGTAGGAGGTTTAAATTCTTACCTTCTCAGAAGGGTTGACTCCCACACTCCGCAAGGAGGCATTGTAAAAATCTGAAAGTGAAAGTTAAAATATAAGTAGAGTATGACCGATAAAAAAAAGAGTTAAGAACAGTGTGCCCTTTGATGATATATAATCAAAGTCTAATTTCTTTTATTATCATATTTTGATAAAACGCAAATGACATTGTTGTTAATTAGTCCTTGTTTGTTTTATCATCATATTTTCATGTTGACATTACTGAATCATTCAAGATCTAAGTTGTTTCTCAACAATAGATGCCTGAGTTCTATTCCTACTTTGTCCATAATGTGTTCGATAAAATGCATATGAGAGATCGTTGTGAATAAGTCCTTGCCATTGGCCAATCCCAATAAGTATTATGCATATCACATGTGTAAACGTTCATGTCGTCAGTCATTAGGTGAAAAGGTTCCGAATCTTTCATAATCACTGAGAACATATCTGAATTTTGTCTTGCTTTCTTTTCTATTTGTGTGCACCGAGATCAACAATTGGGTTCGTTGTTGAGGTGATGATGCTGAATCTGTGGCTTGATTGCTAATCTATGCTCATTTACACTGGTTTGTTCATCGCATCTCTTTTATTTGTGTGCTTTGGTTGTTATGTGGTCGCGGCGTGAGTTGCGAGTCGATGGCGGTTGAGATGGAGGTTGACAGACATTTGTCCGACAACTGAAGATGGATGACGGTGGATCTTAGCGTGACGCTCGGATGAATAATCTTAGGCGGAGCTTCTTTGGGTTAATCGTTGTGCTTGATCCTTAAGCATTGGAGGACGGTGGATTCTGGAAATAGGGAATTAAGCGTAGAAGATAACGAGGAGAAAAAAGAAGAAGAAAAATCATAAAATAAAATTTAGAAAAAGAGAGAGAGAGAGAGAGAGAGAGAGAGAGAAGAAACGAGAAAAATAGAGAATAAGAAAATGGGTTCAATTAGGCTCAATGAGCTTTGGGTTTTATTAGCTTAATGAATTTGGGCTTAGCTTGGTTTGGTGAATATGAGCCTATTTTGGTCTGATGGATCTGGACTTAGTTTTGGTTATAAGTGGATTGGGTTTTAGGGAACAAGCCTATTTCACGTACAGAGGCCTATATGTTTTCTTAAATTCAGACCCACTCCACCCAGAGATCCAGCTTGTGTACGGATCGGGCACACGGCCTAGCCAGTGTCCCATTTTATCGGAGTAAAAATACCACATATGATACTTAGTTGACAAATAATCAAGTTTAAGTAACAAAATGACATTAATTGAAAACTAATTTTATTAAGTCCCCGTACTTAAATCTATGATTGTGTAGGAATTGACATATATCTCCATATCTCACTTGAATTTTAAACCACCCCATTAGGCTAGTGGCAATTCTTTCAAATGATAGAATTTTCATTGGTTAGCCAATTAAGATGAATTTCCAAACATTGCGCAAGGTAAGAGCTAGGGAGGATTCGCACTGATTGAGAATCATTGGTCCTCAACTTGATAGTACTTCTAAATCTGTCTTTTCCCTATCAAAAGGGTTGTGACAATGAGGACTAACAAGAGGGAGAGGGACGAGTGGGAGTGATTGTGGTTGTCACAGGCATAGGCCAATTGTTGGACGATATAGTCCAACCTCTACTATGAATTATGTGAATCATAGGTAGTGCTAAAAAGTTTTGGAAATTCTTATCGTCTCAAATAGATATAAAAGACAAAATATTCAAAGAGCTCACTATAGATGGGACTTTAGCTAGAGTCGCATTGCGGTCAAAAGAATATTATGTGGTGTTTCACTTTCTATTGAAAGAGTAGAAAGAGAATAGTTCTTAAATGATGTGATGTAATTATAGATCTGTGGAATATATTATTTTGACAAACATATCTATGAATTTTAAATTTAATGTTGAAATTTGGATATAGTTGCACAACAGCTCGTATCAAAGACTTTCTTTGTTAAACTTCCGGAACCATGGCCAGAGGTCATAAAATCTTGTCATTTGCACCTTCAAGAAGAAAAGACGGTAGAGGTTTCTTTCTGCCTATAACTGCCAAGCAGAGTTGCTCTAAATTCGATGCCCAAGACTGTTGCATCATGTTGTTCATAGTCGATCCCAACATTCCAATGGATTTTCTTCTTCTTCTTTTTCTTCTTGAACCGAGGATTAGATTGAGAAACCGGAGGATTTTAGGGAGAGAATCTTGAGGATTTATGCACTCCTCTCTCGCATCGCTTATAAAACCTAGACGCAATCTCCAATTGGCAGCAGGAGTGGACATCGGACCAGGTTAGGCCACTGTTGGCTCAAGCTCGGGTTTTTTTTTTCTTTTTTGATTAATTCAAATTTTTAATGAAAAATCCAAAAATATTATTAATAATAAACAAAGTAATTGCGGAAAAATAATAAAACACGGATCGACTGTCCAATGACTGTATTTCTGGAGCACTATGAGATAAGTACACTATCAGTGCCAAAAGTTGTGTACGACACTCACTTTGGTGCCAAAAGTTTCTGTCGGATCACTTAAGTGCTAAATCGGAGGAAAAACGATCACTTTGATGCCACCGGCGAGAGAATCCGGCCAAAATGATTACGTGACTTTTACATTTAAAAAAAAAGAAAAAGACATCGCCCTTAAATGGCATCGTTTTTCGTCCTCCTTAAAAAAACAACGTCGTTTTGCTATCCTAAGTGGATGGCCTCACAAAACGACGCCGCACAAGTAATTTGGGGATTTTTATTTTATTTTATTTGGGGATTGAAATTAGGGTTTTTTGCCGATCCTCGCCCAACGCCGACCTTGCTCGCTCGGCCGCCGTCTTTCGGCCGTAGCTTGAGGTTCCTGCATTTGAGCAAGATCAACACGAGTGCATTGTCGCCGATGCTCAACGACTTGCGGTTGCACTTGACCGCGAGCTTCGTGACCGAGTCGAACTGCGCGAACAACGCTAGGACAGCGTCCAGTAGCTCCGAGTGGGCATGGAGGGCAAGCCTCTGGCGACTCTGGCCTTCGATCGCAAGCCAGTGGCGGCACACAAGGGAGAACCGGCCCCGGTTGTCGGAGCCTAGGTACTGGAAGACATAGGCCAAGAACTCATTGGGGAGATCGGAGATGGAGAGGGAGAGATCGAGGGCAGCACACTCGTTGGCGGCCTCCCTAATCACTGGCTAGATCACGGCTTTCGACTTGGCCGTCGAGTGACTGTCGTGGGGGTCGGGGTCCGGGTCGAAGCCACGGTCGTCGAGCGCGGGGGCTGTCGAGGATGGCGACTAGCCCATCGCCGGCAAAGGTGAAGGCAAGGGATGTGGGCGGTTGAAGGGGAGAGACCAATTTGGGGATTTAGGGTTTTGAATTGGGGGAGAGACACCAAACGGCGTCATTTTGTTGTTTAAATGCTGACTGTACTCTCTGGCGAGCCACATCAGCTTCAAAAATTAATAAAAAAGTGCCATGTCGGATTTCCGACCAACCAGATCGAAGTTGGCACTAAAATGATCATTTTTCAAACTTTTTGGCACTTAAGTGATTCGACAAAAATTTTTGGCACCAAAGTGAGCGTCGTACACAACTTTTGGCACTGATAGTGTACTTATCCCACCAAAAGTTCTCAAGCCTGGGGTCAACCAGTCCATCAAATGTTTGTCGGGCCACAGTCGGCCAAATAGGGCCCATGGGCTTGATTCGACCTACGCTCACAATGGGGCTGGGCAAAACAGCCAATATGGCCCTAACGTAATTATAACTTTAGTGTTTAATCTAGCGATAATCGACATAAAATGTTACAATGTACATTTTCTCCATCAAAGTAAATTAGTGTGACATGTATGCATATCGTACTAATAAAAAAGTCTAAGTTTAAGTTGTTTCTTTACTTTTCATATTCGGAAATTACTTTCCTAAATTATTAAAAGTCAATGTCTAAGGGTCACAGTTCTAGAATTTCAAACTTTATGTTATTTATTCATTCCCTTTGAATTAGACAATCATTCAATAATGTTAGTAATTTAGGCTAGATTTGAGCTATGTACAGGCAAGACGTTGACTTTCTATACCATCACCCACCGCACATTTGGATGGTATATATATGTTAGACCACGCTTTTATTTGACTTTCCGTGATGCTCGTCTTCTAATTTAATGTAGTTGGAGCACGCTATGACAACAACATCACACCACATTCCTGGAAAGTTAAAATTCAATGTAACAATAATGTCACTCGAAATTGTCTAATTAACTCCGTGTTCTAAGGATGTTCGGATCTTGATTTAGCTAGTTAATTGCAATCTTAAGTAATTTAATAAGGATTCCACCTAATTTTGATCCGAGTAATGCGGGGAATTGATCATAAATGATGGGACATTTGAACAAACATATGAATATGATCCAATCCAGAAAAATATCAGCTTTTTCCCGACGTCCATCCCTATCAGGAAAATTTACTTATGGTTGACATAAAGTAAGTAATTTAGGCTAGATTTCGGGTTGTGTACAGGCAAGATGTTGACTTTCTACAGCAGTACCCACCGCACATTTGGATGGAATATTCGGATCTTAATTTGGCTAGCAAATTGCAATATTAAGGAATTTAATAACGATTCCACCTGATTTTGATCCGTGTAATGCGGTGAATTGATGATAGATGATGGGACATTGGAACAAAATATGAATATGATCCGATCAACAAAAAGATCAGCTCCTTCCCATTCCATTGCATTTGCCTTCTTTACAAGACTGTTGATTTCTTTCTCGATATCAGCAAAATTCATCTTATCAGCAAAGGCATATAATACCAAGATGAAACAATGAGTTGCCACGTCTCGAAGCCAAAGATCATTGATGGAGATGCAACATCGACAGTGGAAATAGGCAAGAACAATTAAAAGAGTGCCAAACTCAAAGAAAGGGCAGTTAATACTTGCTGGACAAGTAGCGAAAATGTTATCAAATAGGCATGGATAAGATAGTTCAACATGGAACGTGAAGCAATTTAAGAGGAAGTGACCAACTACTAATGGTTACCTAGTTGGCCTGTAAATACCACAAGCCATCCAACAAATTAGCCCCCCCTGAACAACACACACAACAATTTTCTATTGTCTTTACCTTTACTTCGTCTAGCCTAGTTGTAGTTTAAGATTCCCGTCATAGGTTCAATTGCAGTGAGTGTCTATATCCTAGAAAGTGTTGTCGATTAAATTCTAGCACTAACCATTATCTAGTGTCGTCGATGAGATTCTGGTGTGTGTCCTTAGTTTCATCTAGAGACGGTGTTCACTAGATGTTGCCTTTGTCTAGCATTGTTGATTAAATTCTAACGTTGTATTCATGTGCATCTAGGAACGGTGTATACTAGGCGTGGCTATCATCATCCAGCATCGTTAATTAGATTCTGATGTTGTGTCCTCATATCCATCTTGGATCATTGTTCAATAAGTGTCATCCTCATTGTCCAACGTCGTTGATTAAATTCCGGTGTTGTGTCCTTGAGTTTAGTGGAAAGCAGTGCTTTATTAAGTATTTTGTTCATATCTAACGTTGTTGAAATGCCTTCAATATTGTATAGACTACTTTAATTTTAATGGGATTTTATTATTATATAAAAGTCTAAATGATGTCATTGATTAGGTTTTGACATTAATTATCATTGATATTAGACGTGCGATAGGCTATCGATTTCTTTAATTTCGAGATTTTAAAGTACATAGTCTTGTTTCCATTTGACCCTCTCTGTCCAAAGCTAATACATAACTTGAATCTCTTTTAATAAATGATAAAATATAACACTTAGTGAAAGATATTTTGTTACGGGATCTAAAATCAACGAAACATTTTTTTGGCACGTTTGGTGGGACACTTGTGTTGGTTGAAGAGTGCTATGCCATGCACCAGAGGTCGCAAAAACATGGACGGAGTAACAGCCAAACCTTTGCTGGCAGTGGATGATACCCAATGCGTAGAATCATCGTCTGTACAATCTGCATTAAGTCAAACACAAGACGAGAATGCAAATATTCTGAGGCAACAAGTCAAAGAACCATGAGGATTAGCAGAGATTACCCCGTCATGCTTTCATCAATTAGAATGACTTTGCCGATTACATAGTCAAGAGGATGGCTGATGTGGTAAGGCCATTGATAATCAATACATATCACAAATGTGCGCAAGAATAACATGGGGTCCCAGTTAATACAACCCAGCCTCAAAATGAGAATGTACCTGTAACCGCAAGATATGCTTCTTTGCGATTACCTCCAGTGGTAAATTTTTGGCACTATAAGGCAAAGTATGCTACCTTTGACACCTATAAGAATCTTGCAAAGAGGGAGAGGTGGTTTTGACAACCAAACTGGTGGACCTGACCCTCAATGACCCCCCGATCCTAATAGCATAAATGGCCAGCAACCTCGTCAAGATGCACCATTCGCTACTAATGAAAATGCTCGACAAGCGATGAATGTTCCTAGCATTATGTCTACATTCAACCCAATGTGATGCCCATATCTACAACTATTGACAATCATGGAACAATATTTGTAACATCCTCAATTTTGGCCCTTATTTTAGTCTCGACTAGTAGGCTAAGGATCGGCACGCCGATGGTAGGAATAGGCCATGAATCAACTTGACGGTTGGTTATGGATTAAGGACTAGCCATAGGACCAGCTAGATAATTAGCTAGCAGATTGACTAAAGGATCGCCCGACTGGCCCAAGGCCTGGCCCTTGGACCTAATTGTGAGCCATTTACATGATAAAAGAGAAGTCCCAACTTGGTTCGTCGGTTAAGCTTGGTTCCATCTAGTTTCATCCAATCATGGCTTAGGCACAAATTTCGAGCCAATTAAGGTAGTTGGTCACAGTTAGACTGGATTATTTCTTGCCGAGATGGCCTTCTAACTTTGATGTTTTCCCATGGTGCATTTAATGTTCTTGGAAGGTAGCCAATTAATGCATGATGACTAAGTAGGAAACTTGGCACAAACGGTCTTACCTTTGCAAGGTAATCATGAACTTTGGATTCTTGCACATTAAGAAAGGGTGAGTCATAAATCTATTAAGAAGACCTAGAGGCCAAGATAGATAAGCTAATCTTCCTGAAGAATAAGAGTTAAATGCATTAAATGTAGGTAATGAGTATGGAGGCTTGGGTGTCCTAAGTAATTAATGAAAAAAGATGACTCATAAGCTTAGGTGTATAGTCATCATAACAAGTCATTAATGAATGAGGTGAATCACATGTCCATGTGTCCCTATTAGATTAGGGTAATTATTTCCTCTACTTTGAGACTTGGAAGACAAGTTTTGTCCAACTTTAAATGCTTGATGAATCATTCACCAAGAAGAATGAATGAGGGATGGTCTTGGAAGACCGTTAGGGGCATCACCTCTCCTTCATAGACTTGCCACATTTGGTTTCTTAAGTTCTGACTTTGATTCCAATTTTTTAAACTGTTGGACCCTCACGATTTTTCGATTTTACAAAGCTTTTCACGGTTCTAATTTGTGAGAAATTTACTTCATAAAAGTTGTTCAAAACATATTAATCTCTAACATACTTTAATTATATATTTTTTTGAGGTGAAATGGTTGGCACAAAAGCCCAATTACTTACCACGTTAAAATTGTCTAGTGCAGTAAAAATGGTGACCTCGTTGTATTCTCGATTTTTTATAAAAATTTCCCTCCCGAATCTAGACATGCTTCTTTCACAAAAGTGTAAAGTACACCATCTCTATAGCATATAAAAATTTCAAAGAGTTTTATGAAGATTTCGATTTCGAAATGGGTCTTTCTCTCTTATTGTTGAATTTGCTCGACGGACGAATTTTTGAGTTGTGTTAAGTGATTTGTTCTCTTTCCACAAAACAAATTTGGCTAAGGTTTCTTCATGAAAAATGTTTTTTAAGATATTCTCTACAACATATTCATATTTTATAATTTTTCAAGCCCATTTGGTAAGGTAACGATGCCAATTTTGGGAATTGCTCGAAACTATTTTTCACCCCAAAATAAGAGGGTCACACGCTCAACTTGGAAGGGAAGGAGGCTGCACGCCCAACTTTAGGAGCAAGCTAATCTAGAGTTTTCATGGTTTGAAGATAAGAATGCATTAAATGTTTTTGGACCTTACTGTGTTAAAGAGAAGAAACTTGGAGATCAAGTTGGGTAATGTGAACGCATTTAAAGTTAATGATTGCATGAAATCTAGGCGATTAATGAGAGAGGCTTAGTCATTGGCTTAGGTGTCTTGATAATAATTACATGTAATTATTCCATGATGACTCAATTCCCTAAGTGGACCAATGGGAAGATGAGCAAGTAACCCCCTAGGAACTAGACTTGCCACTCATCTCTTTAGGCATGCCACCTTATCAACCTAAGCTTACCACCCAAACAAATAAAGGCATCCTCCCCTCATTTCCTCACCTCATCTCTTCTCCTTCTCTCTCTCTCTCTCTCTCTCTCTCTCTCTCTCTCTCTCTCTCTTAATGCGAAAATCCAGGATTTGAATTGATTGATCATTTCAAATTGGGGCACCTTGATGCAACAATTGCTTAACCTCACCACTCCATTCGACCACAAAAATATCCTCTTTTTTACGCTCTAGTTTATTTGATACTGAACTAGGAACTTGCATAATGACTGAAGCAAACTAGCTGATTGGAAAGCTCCCATTTTTCGACATTCACCTTTCCAATCTGCAAGTTTGTACTTGGATAGCTCAATTGTTGGATCCCAATTTTTTTTTGACCCAAGAGGAATGTTTAGATGTGCTATAGCAAAGTGACCTCTGATCGAGCATGCCATTATATGCGTGCAACGAGCATGTGTCTATATTACCGAAAGATTGAACCGTAGCCTTAGAACTGGAATTTAAGATTAAAATTCAAGTTGAATGCTTCTCGGTGCATGTATTTTAACTGAGTATACTTATTGGATATATGTCGAACTCATGTTGTTGACTATTAAGGCTTTTTATGAAGTAAACTTGTTACTCATAAACAGATCGTATTTATCCAATATAGAGTTCTTTCTCATTTTATCGCCTGAAGTTCTTTATGCTGTCATTAAACCACCAATTTTTCACTTGACAATTTCACTTTTTAATCTGGAATCCTTGACATATGTGATGTGAACTAAAATATTCTCATATCTTATGCTAGAAAATTTGCATGTTCAGATATCTTCTTGCTCCTCGATGATCTCTTAGCTTATCATCCTTTTTATCTTAACAAAGTAGGTAGAGGATATAGTAGTCTTATGCTTGCCATACTAGGAACTACTTTTGGTGCACTTGACTAAATATGAAATATTCAATTGTCTTTTTTCCTTCACAAATGCACTTCTAGAAGCAATGTTCCTAAGAATCTCGACTAGTGCTTTGAAGAACCCATGTTAATCTCAATAATTTTGAGGTGGTTTTAGATTTGGACACCTGAATATCGCTAGTAATATTATGCTTTCATGTCTGAAGGTCCTATGAGAAAGCAAAATGGGGTGGGATTACTGTATTGGGCTTTAAAACCTAAGACCATCAAAACTTCTCGGACGCAAAATATAATAATAGGTGCCAAACTGACTGGTATTTACGGCTCTTTATCATGGATGCAGGCACAGCTTGCTGATTTTGAAGTCTCTGAAGGCATATAATCTCGAGCTCGCATCGAACATGCTGATTCAGTATGTTTATGGCTGTGAGCAAATGTTATGTTGGAGTATTCATGCAAAGAGGTACTCGAGTTGAAGCAATGTCCCTTTATCTCCAATAATGATGTCGAGTATCTTATTTATTGCATCCATTCATGTTGCAAGCCACAACTCTTCTACAAAAGAACCTAGAAAACGCTAAAGCAAGTTTAGAAGTTCTTGTTACTGATCTATAATTCTTACTGGACCAAGTAACAATTACACAGGTAAGTCAGAATTTTTTGGAACTTGGAGGTCCTTGTGTTTCAAGCCGTTTATTATGTCAGTTTTGGGTAGGTTTGTTGTTGTTGAATTACTGCTGCAGTGATTTTTGTGACTGGTGTGAGGCTATAAATTGCAAAGACATGCTGATTTGTGACAACCTGGAGTGTGGTGATATTGCACTTAAGTGAAATTGAAAAAATTCGAAACTTGTTGGAGGACCATACTCTTTAGTTTATATCATGGCAATTATGTTGGTGGCCCCTGGAAATTTTCTTTTCTTTTTCGGGGTGAAATAGCCCTTGAGAGGTCAATCTTTATTTGACAGGTTACGTTGGCTCGTGTGTATAATTGGGATGTTCACCAAAAGAGAATCCGTCAAGCCAACGCTCCTGCCAATACTCTTAAAGGGATCTTTTCAAGTCGAATCATGGTAGCAGAATGTGTACTCCTGGATGAGAGTACGACTTTGATCTCCCCATTTTCAATCATGTGAATGAATTATGTATTGCTCTGTTATCGCAGTGGTTAAGACTCCGACAACGAGTGATTTTGGTTAGGTTTAGTTAGATTTACTGCATTACACAGAGCTTGTCATGTAAACGGTTTCGATTGACAACCTCTTGGGCTTGATTATTCACTTTTTGTGTGCGGTGCTCTAGTTTTGAATTAATATTGGGTCCATCTATTTTATGTCGTTTTCACCTTGACTATGTATGTTTAGTAATAACCAATTTAAATTTGAATTCGGGAAAAAACATGGGCCTGCTTGAGGTCTACTGTGGAATAGATGTCGGCAAGAGTCATTTTGGATCAAGTGACTTATTAGTGCTGTAATTTGGTGCTTCTCTTGTTGTCAGATCTTGGAGATTTCTATTATATTAAAGCAATGCAGGTATAGTTTGGTTATAAAGTCCGTGCCACGATGTATGTATAATTATTTCTAAAATCAACTTTTTTTCGCGTTCTTAATGTAAGTACATTACTAAGTCAAATTTTCTTTAAAATTAAATTATTATCAAAGGATAGAGATAATTACACTTTCCTCTTTCTTTTGTTAAATTTCCCTTCTTTGTACATAGCATTATGTCATTAACACAATCGAAAGGTATTCTATGAAATTGCATCCACGATTCTTTTTTAAAGTTTTTCATTGAATTTAATTGAATTATCTGCATGTGTTATAATAAGGCATAGATGTAGGATATGATGAACCCGAGTCAACCAGCACATATAGAAATAATGGTTCTCCACTTATTTCTCTATCCTCTGATGAGTCAGCGAAACACAAACCATAACGCAAGTGGTCTTTTAACCTTGGCTATAGGCGCGGGTGCTTCTCTTGCTCTCACAAAGAGGATGGAATTGATAATTTTACACTGAAAGATTGAGCTCATCAGTGATCTTTTCCAATGTCATGTAATGGGGAGAATTTGTGCAGTTGTCAATATTAATAAATATGATCTTACTACGCAAAATGTCTTTGGTGATGGAGACATATTTATAATATATGTAAGATAATTAGGTCGTGGTACTTTCGATCGTGATTTATATTGTTTTTCCCAGGACATTTCTATTTTCTTCTTCATTCATTGTCTTGTTTACCAAACTTCACGATGATCATTATTACTATTTTATCTTCGTTGAAATTTTCGTAGACACAAATTTCTCAGTAAAGTTTGATAGACAACCTATATGAAGTATGGGTAAATGAATTAGTTATACATAACAAAAAATCGAAAGTGAATTACCCAAACAAAGCACACAATTAAGATAGACCAAAAGACGGCACCGTTGCATGCACAATAGACGATGGAGAGGATGTCTCTTCTATAAATATCTTTGGAGATTCAAAATCACCAATTGTCTAGCACGATGTAGGACGTGATGGAATCGCTTAAAAGATGTGCATTGAGGAAAATGTTAGAGCTAGAAACATGCGAGTCTCTTGAAGACAAAGCCGGCGAGCGAATTGTAGTAGCAGGAGATCCGGTCCGAGACTTGAAGGCCAAGCCGGTGGGTATGTTGTGCGTGGATTGGTGGGTCATATCTTGAGGTACGGTTGTGAGGATTCATTCTTCTTATGTTTCTCAATTTCACTCTTCAAGTTTCACACACTATCGATGAATGCAAAATATGTAGCAAATGAAAATATTATATTTAGCCGGGTGAGTATTGGAGTGTCTAAATTTTAAATATCTTTTTTCTTTCCTTATTGAATTTTGAGATGTCATTAATGATGAATCAGTTGTAAGAGATTAACCACTTTTGGAATTAGCTTGTTTGGCTCTGTAGGCTTTAGAGGAAAAAATCAAGGGAAGAAATAAGATGATCAATTACTCTTAAATAACTATTGCATCTCGCTAGGTGAGTGTCTACATATCAAATCATCTTTTTGTATCTATAGAATTTTGACAAGCTATCGATGATGGATGAGATAGTTTACCTAGTTCGGCGGTTGGAAGGGTTAAAACCCCTCCTTGAAACTAGCATACTAGATGTGTAAGCTCTTTGATGACTCTTCTTCAATGAGTGGTCTCATTGCATTGAGCTCAACTTGACCACTGTCTTAGGCTCCGTTCGTTTCGCGGAAAATGTTTTCCGAATTTTCCGGCGTTCGTTTCACGGAAAATAAATTCCTAAGGGAAAATGTTTTCCATGGAAGGGAAAAAGTCTTCTAAATTTGGGGAAAATGTTTTCCACTTTTGAAAAGTGGAAAACATTTTCCTCACTTGATCTCTCTTATCTCACACATCTACAAATCATCACTTCCTCCTCCCATTTCTTCTTCTTCTTTTCTTTTTTATTCGAATTATTTTTAAATTGTAATTTTCTTTTTCTATTCAAATTATTTTTAATTTCCATTTCTATTTCTTTTTTCCTTTTTCTTTTTCTTTTCTTTTTCTTTTCTTTTTTTCTTTTTCTTTTCTTTGTTTCCCATCTTCTTCTTTCTTGACTAGTCGTCGGCCATCACCAGGTAAACTGTCGTGGATCGCTCGTCGATCTGGCGAACCTCGAGCTTGATGCTTGCGCTCGCCAATCTAGTGACCGGAAAATATTTTCCTTACCGAACACCGGAAAATATTTTCCAAAACATTTTCAGGTTTTAGTCGAACACCAGAAAATATTGTCATTTTCCTGGAAAATGACTTCTAGGAAAATATTTTCCGGAAATGGCCTATTTTCCGCGAAACGAACAGACCCTTACTCTTGAAATTTCGCCTTAGTGTTGCAGACATCCTGTCCAAGCTTGAGCACGATATTGCCTGCTTTGGTCATAGCTCACCCACGCTTACTTTAAGTGCTATAGGTCATATTTAGGCAATATGGGATCGGAGACATAAATAAAAGTCAACATTCCCACTCTTAAAGTCGTGCAAGATTTATCTACAAGCACGACAACCCATATATAGGCAAGTGGAAACAATTAAATATCTGAAACCCAACATCGTCACCTTGGCCCCTGACATCACTATAGGTAGCCTCATCGGAGGGTAAACACAATATTATCTGCTTTGGTTGTTGTTGTTGATGCTCAAATTTTTATCAACATTTTAGGTATCCATTTATTTTACAAAAATCTGAAAATTTATATAAAAAAGATAATAAAAAAAAAAGAAAACGATATAAAAAAAAAAAAAAAAAAAAAAAAGCGAAATGAAGTCATGTGGGCCGGCCCCTTAGCAAAGTTTTCAGCCTTCTAAGTCCCCTCCCTCCATTAGTCCAACCCATTTCTTTTAATTCCTTCGGCCCGTCTCTTCATTTCTTTTTTAGCCCATCTCCTTTTGTATTTCCTTGGCCCATCATAGAACCAAACAAAAAGAAAGCCCAGCCCCAGCCTCCCTCTTCCCTCACTCGCGCTTCTCCTCCAACTTCCCCAGCGAGCACAGCGTCCGTGACGCAAGGAAGAAAAGACAGGCCAAGCGTGCGCGCGTCTGTGAGCGAAGGAGGCGCGACAAGCCGTGACGAGAGCTGAGCCAGCACCTTCTAAATAGTGGAAATTGCACCTTAAATGGACGTTGCAGATAAAATCATAAATTAAGTATATGTGCATATCAAAATGTCAAAATAATCTAAAATTGATTTAGAAGATATACCACTACGATAGATCTGTTTTGTATATGTATTTGTAAACTTCAAATCGCGTAACAAATTAATGTTAGTATAGACTACGGAAGCTATGGCATATTGAATTTTTTATTTATTTATAATCATCGTGAGAAATTTTTTTGAAATCGATTTTAATCATTTTTACTTCCTTGGTCATTTCTGCAAAAAGGAAAAATTCAAACTGTTTACAACAGCTCTAGTAGTTTATGAGCGAGATATGTTACATTTCGTGCATGAAATATGTATTGGTTCAAAACTTTTACACTTAATAACATGAACACGAGCAAAAGTAAAATACGACTTAAGGGACATTCGTGTGTTTCAATTCTAACTTGATTAATTGATTGCAAGTTATATCTTCAACACTCAAAAATAAAATACAAATAAATTCAAATAGGACATATTCATTGTATTGTATTTTGAACTATTTTACTATATTTAAATAGAAAATATATTAATTTAATTTTTTTAAACAATTTTTATTATACAAGTAATTGAAAGGATTGGTAGAAGATTTTTCTTTTTCGTGGCACTTCTTTTCTGATTGAGCTAACACGAAATAAAAAGCAATTTGCAGAAAGCAACTACAGAAACAATAACAATTTATGAACATATCATCAATATTCGATAGGCAAGAGGTGTAAGCACCGCGAGGTGTGAAGCGATCTCGTACTAAACGAAATGACTTTCACTTTCCATAACCAAAATGAAAGAAAGTATTGCAAATTTTGGTTGAATTGCTATATTTGTTTCCCCTCGGCTTGTCGCGAGCATGGCTGACCTCTTATGATGCTTTTGTGCTTTAAATTTACTTAATTCCATATTCATACATATCCAGTAGAATCATAAAAAAGGGAAAGATTAAGTTAACAGAAAATTCAACTTTTTAAAAAATATATGAAAGTGCCTTATACAAGACGACGAACGAGCTCAAATGGATGTTCTATTAAACTTGTGCCTCTACCCAAATGTTGTTGATTTCAGAAACTACAAAGCGTAACAAATCGTGGACTCAAGATCTCGGTGTTGACGAGGGACATGGAAAATTCTGAGCCTGAGCACTCCTTGCGGGGTAGAACAATCTCTTCGGCAGGTCAATGGTATGGTCCACCATCCATTTCGAGAAACTCCATATCAACAAAATTCTAATGTAATCTTTCTGCACTATTATGTTCACATTGTTTGTTGTCATTGGATTAAAGCGTTCGATGAACCATGATATGATATTTGATAATCAGTATTGTGGCAGAGAGTCTTTCTGTGAATATGCTTTTTTTTTTCTTTTGTTCTTTGCTTGAAAGAGTCTTTATGAAACTGTGGTCTAATTGAATTAATTCAAATAAATCATGAATATGTCAAGGCACAGTAGCATGGGTGACCAGCTTCGGAACGAGGTATTGTGAAATGGAGAGACCACTTTTTTACTGATTTGATTGAATTGGTCTTTTATAATTTGGAAAAGTAGTCCATTTCTCTTAACCGGTCAACATAAGTACTGTAGATGTCTTTGGTAGTCAATGCCCTAGAATAAATTGAATCGAAGGACTTGGTCACTTAATCACTATTTCTGTCATCTGCGGAAAGTGTGTAGGTTAAAGCCGAAACCTTAAGCCCATTAACAAACTTGGTGTGGTTCAATCTCACACAAAGCTTACCCTGTTATGAGCCGGCTAGATAAAGTAATTTTGGCCCAAATAACTAAAATATATTAATTGTTCTATAACACATCAACTATTTGATGTCAAATTGTACAATTGCCTTGGTGAATTACCTTAGATTGGGGAGCAAAAGGAGGAGAGGAAAAAAAAACAATATATTTGTATGATGCATTACATGAGGAATTTCCGGAGGAGGATGAACAAAATATTCCAAAATGTTTGAAGCAAAGAACAGCTTAACTTGCTTAAAAAATATTTTTTAAATTGTTCAGGCTCATAATATTTTAAGCAAGTTAAGCAAAGAATAGCTTAGCTTAAAAAGTGTTTAAAGTAATTAGTTAATAGAAAATATCTTCGTTATCTACAACAATTTATATTTAAGTATTTTCATGGATAAGGGAAATATATTTCGTTCGTTCATTTTTTTAAGAGATTGATTTTATAAAAAATATTTTTTAAATCATTCATTTTTCGCCAAAACGGAGTTCTGATACATGAATTGATGCTCCATATATCTGTCATTTTTCTTAGGACATCATATGATGATGAAAAGGGCTGTTGGAGTTGTAGTTGTGGTAATTCAAGTCAAGCTTTGTTCATAATGACGAGACGTTTGCTTTTCTTGAAGACAAAATCCTTTGGTGCATGCTCATGTAAATTTTCTCAGTTTTCACCGGACGGAGTTCCACAATGGAAGCAGAAACAAATAGAGATGCGACGTCAATTGAGGGGGCATTTTTGTGAAGCTGAGCAAAGAAATTTGCGAGATGAATATGATAATGAGGAGCCAAAGAGCAGAAGTCAAAGGTGCTTTATCTGGCATTGGGCCTTTTGAATGTCTAGCCACCTAAAATGTAGCTATTTGTAATAAGATCATTTTTAACTGAATCGAATTAATCTCCCTTCTTTCTTCTTTTTAAACATAACGAACCTATAATAATCTATGTACTCATGTATAGAGATAAATTGTTGAAAAACGTACCCGTGTATTTTGACATGATTGCATAGACTCTTTTTACTACTTATGTAATGGATGAAATAATCGCATCACAAGATTAATGTGAGAGCTATGGATCTTTTCCATCTCCTATGTAAATACTTGCAACCTTTCGAATGTATAGTTTATTTATGATAAAAGCCTACAATTATATCCGCGAGTGGTGGGAGACCAAATTGCAATGGAGTCCGTTTGGGCTTTGTGTGGAGCTAAGGCGCTCAATAAAATCATCTCTCTTATGAATTTTTCAGTCGTTGCCTTCTTGTGGTCCTCGACATATGCTCCCTAGTGGTCTTAACAACCGGCCTATTATTTCTATTGGATATAAGAAGTCACTATTTCTTCATTTAGAAGTAAAATAGGCTTAGGAACAAATATAATTGATGCAAATAGAATAATAAACTGGTGGCTTTTCGTTTTCACTCCCAGAAGTCTTCCTCTGTGCGTGCTCGTACGTCGCCTTCTAGGCATTATGCTGGGGAGTTTGTGCAGGTAGAAGGAACAAAGTCTTATATGCATCCAGTGTATATGGGCTTTGCTTCATCTTAGCTATTAGATTATGTGGATGTTCATATTATTTAACATGCTGAATTTTATCTAGGGAGGCACTAGGATAAGTGTCGAGATTAGGATCCTGTGATTCACGCAATGATTGAATTGCATAATTTAATTAAATGCAAATCTGTGGTAAAAAAAAATTATATACAAGGCCAATGGATTCCTTTGCCTTTTCCTTCTCCCTTCTTGTTTCCCAACTTGAGGTGCATGTATCAGAAGCCAATTTTTTAAGTGAAATTAATCCTCGATATTTATAAAATATTCCACGTATCCTCTGCGCGTGCTCACACGTCGCTTTCTAGGCATTATCCTGAGCCTTTGCCTCTTCCTTCTCCCTCCTTGTTTCCCAACTTGAGGTGCATGTATGAGAAGCCAATTTTTTAAGTGAAGTTAATCCTCGATATTTATAAAATATTTCACGTATCCTCTGAGCATGCTCGCACGTCGTCTTCTAGGCATTATCCTAGGCCTTTGCCTCTTCCTTCTCCCTTCTTGTTTCCCAACTTGAGGTGCATGTATGAGAAGCCAATTTTTTAAGTGAAGTTAATCCTCAAAATTTATAAAATATTTCACGTATCCTTTGCGCGTGCTCGCACGTCGCCTTCTAGGCATTATCCTGGGCCTTTGCCTCTTCCTTCTCCCTTCCTGTTTCCCAACTTGAGGTGCATGTATGAGAAGTCAATTTTTTAAGGGAAGTTAATCCTCAATATTTATAAAATATTAAAGTTGAGAATTCGCTGACATGAATGCTGGTTGTCTTACAGGGTACGATTGCTACTGACGTAAATAATTTTTAATAATATTTTGAAATGTTTTGAAAATTTTTAATAAATTTTAAAAAAATTTATCATTATTTTCTTTCTTTTTCCCGTTTTTCTCTTCCTTTGCCAATGATCTAGCTAGCTGCGCAGTCTGCCTCCTCGGCCCCGTTAGTCGCATACGAGGGTCACGGCATCGTGAGTCGCGCAGGAGCTCATGTGGCCATGAGCTTGAAACTCAAGTGTCCATGGCCATGAGCTCTATATCTCGAGTCCATGTCTGCGAGAGCCTTGAGCTCTCATGGCCGCTGTCGCAAACTCAAAGCTCAAGCAGCGAGCGAGGCCAGACAAGGGTCGTGGCGTCATGAGTACTCGAGCTCAAGCAGCCATGGCTAGGAGCTCGAGATCCAGAAGTCGAATGGCTCAGTGAGCTTGAAGCTCAAGTGTCCATGGCCACGAGCTCCAAATCTCGCGTCCATGGCTGCAAGCCTTGAGCTCGAAGCTTGAGGAGTGAATGTGAGCACGGTGGCCTGAGCTCGAGGCTGCGTGAGAGAGAGAGAGAGAGAGAGAGAGAGAGAGAGTTATGGGGCGAGTTTTCTGGCTAAGTGCAATGTTGATGAAGGTGGCAGCAAGGTGGACAAGGGGAGGCCAGCCCCAATAGATCGAAAACCTTCAAGAACATCCCCAAAAAAGAATAGAAAAAATTAATCCTTGAACAAATCCCATTAAACGTTTTAAGAAAATCGTGCGAAAAGAGAGAGAGAGAGAGAGAGGAATGTTTCCCATGGATGCATGAGGCGGTCGGGGTTGCAGTCAAAGAAGGCGATGTGCATTTGCAGAACGTACTTCTCCATGCTATCACCTGAAATAACTGAAAGTGCTAGTATGAACACCTAGAGGGGGGTGAATATGTGTTTAAACAAAACCTTGGCAAATATATGCGGAATAAAATAAATTAGTTAAGGAAAGAGAATAAGAACACAAAGTTTATAGTGGTTCGGCTTAATCCAAGCCTACGTCCACTCTCCCACGCTAACAGTCTTCTTGGCTGGATTCCACTATGTAATCAACAAGAGATTACAACTTGGAATACAAACACGTAGTAGTAGATCACACTATCTCACTAAGTCACTCTTTTGGTATTTCTCTCAAGATCACAAACGTTTAAGCTCACGAGAGACAAGTATATGATCGAAGTTCGCTCAGACTTTGGAATTATAAATTCTACGCTCCATCTCTTACTTGCTCATCGGTCATTCATCTCCTTAAGTACTCCTCCACTTCCAAACTAGCCGTTGGACAGCATCTCGAGAATCGTCTTCCAATCTACCCATTGGACAGATCTGTATCTAGAAGATTTGGTAGCCGTTGAGTGATAGAGGTATAATCCCAAATTGATTCCGATCGCCCATACAAACAGAATCTTGATTTCCATAAGTAAAGCTTCTTCATATAGAAAGTTTTTGTCTTCAAGATCCAATTGTCAACAATTAAGTCAATCAAATCAATCTTGATATAGAATCCAAACCAGATCACTAGCCGTTATATCTTTGGGCTTGAGTTACGTTCTGTCGAGTTCTAAATGTAAAGTCTGAGAGCAATAGACTTTACAATCCGAGTCTGACTGCGATAGACTTTACAATCTGAGTCTGAAGATATTCTGCTTTTGAACAGATTTAGCTTTAAGGTCTGTACCCAGTTTAGCTTCAGCATAAAGTCTGTCTTTTGGTTCTTCATTTATGTTCAGTCTGGAATTTGTCAGAGTGTGCAGACTTATGATGTAAAACAGACTTTGACACTAAAGTCTGGCAGTCTTCAGACTTTGACACAAAAGTTTGGAAATCTTCAAAATATACTTTGGACATGTGTTACGTTCAGTCTTCTGGCCGTCTTCAGACTTTGACAATATCCTTTACATGTTCAATCATCTGCATAGTCTATTACTCAACCAGCAAACATGTTAGTAGACTTTGATTTATTTTGTCATCTTCAAAACATCATAAGGGATTTCCCTAATAATCTCCCCATTTTTGATGATGACAAAACAATCTCTGAATATGCAGATTTGTAAACATACTTTTAAAGATATTAATTTAAATCAAAGGATATCAAAAGATAACAAATAGATTGAGCATAACAATATATAGAAAAATAATCGCAGCTCAATATTATGCAATACATAATATTAACCAATCAACACATATGCATATTCATATTCTCTCCCCCTTTTTGTCATAATCAAAAAGCGACAACAAAGAGTCACATAGAGAATATAAAGCGATAGCAAATAATTTCCAAAAATCAGCTTTTATAAATCGAATATTAAAAATATGCAATATAGCTCACTTCGATCATATATATCGGCAAATAAAAATCACGGATGCATTATAAAATTCACTTATCCTTTTTGTCATAATAAAAAGATAATACCAATAAAAGATTTGTTATGACAAAAGGTAAAAAAAATGCACTAACCGGATTTTGTAGAACTTGGTAAGTTCCAACACATTTACCTTTTCCTTCATTCCATAATAAACAAGATCACGATCAATTCAAAAAGATTTTTCCATAATTGATCAAAGCTCCCCCTCAATTTGTTGCCTTTTTGAGATGATCACGATTCTTTCATTTTTCTTGGATTCGCTTTCTCCCCTGTCATCATGACAATATTTGCGAATAGAAACAATTGTTGCTTGTGCACGTTGAACATAATATTTTTCCAGTATTTCCTTTGTAGCAACAACATCTGCAATGATCACTTGCATTTTGAAATTCGAGGCAAAAATTTATTTTCTTCAATCAAGTTCTTCTCGAATTCAATCTGCATAAACTTAACAAACTTTGTTGCACAAATAAGCTGTAATAATATCCATATAATATATAATCCCATTTCTTCAAATAAATAAATTGAATAGCATATATAAATTTAAAATTCAAAACTACTCAACCTTTCGTATGACACATTAGGGATTTCCTTAACAATTTGCAATAACTTTGCATAAGGAATAGAATTTTTGAACCTCCAGAAGATAGTACAGAATCTCCACGATTTTCAAATCTAGCTTTCCAAAATCCATATGGAAGATTCTTTTGTCACCTACAAATTCTTGTATAATAGATAATAATCTTTGCACATAATACATTCCTTTGATTTATGGATCAAACTTGCTAGATATGAGATATCTTCTAAAAATATAGCAAGAGTGTCCTTGAAAATGCAATAATATATTTCGAGATCAAAGGGATTTCCTTGAGCATAAATCTCAAAAATATATTATAAATGTATTTCACAAAAAGAAAGATGATATTGCTATCGCGTGCCAAATCAAGTAAAAAAGCAATGCCTTATGTTTATGACAAGAGATATTTGCAATATATAATTCATAGGCAATCATATAAAATCATGATAAATGTATGTAGAGATTTGCAAGGCAGGATAAAAAATTTCTCTTACCCATGGTATATGTTCGAAATATACCATTGATTAAAAAAGATCATTACCAATCTTTGTAGGAGATACTTTTCTGATTGCACCAAAATCTACGTAGATTCGCAATCATTCTTGCCTTATTGAATTTCCTGCAATCAACTCATTTCCTTTTTGGTATCCATCAATTTGGATCCTTCCTTTTCGTTAGAGTAAAATAGAAAATCTCCATAGATAAAATAGATATATATACATATATATATATTCTTTCTTGATTCATCATAACAAAGTATTCAAAGAAAGAATATTATGCACGATGATATTTTGAAAGATAAATTCTCACTTAGTCATAGTACCATAAAAACAGAGAGAATAAAATCCTTGAGTACTTAAGAATATCTTGCATAATAAATTAATATTACGTAAAACAGATTTTTACTTGGCAAAATATGATAAAATTTGAGAGTATAAAATCAAACCAAATAAATTCATTTGTCTCTAAACAAAATGATCACGTGTATTATATCAAATCTCAACGCACGAATCACAAAAATAAATCATAAATTTTTTTCTTCAATAAAACAAATCAAAGAATATGATCATTATAAAATCTCAATCAACCAAGGATATATCGAATATCAAGCATAATGAGAAATTTTAAATTGTGTACTCAAACCAAATTGAGAATAAAAATATATACATTCCTTACCAAACTCTCTTTCTTCTCTTCCTTTATTTCCTGCAAAAACAACTCACCTTTTCTTTGGTACCCATATTTTCTTGGGTCCTTGAAAGTTAGTAGAGTATGATGCTTTTGCCCAATCTTTCGTAACAGATCTTCAGACTTTAGGACATTCTTTCTCAAAGTGTTTCGAATCTCCAGAATTTGAACACTTTAGGGCATTTCGACCAACAAGTTTTACAAACACTTTTTGAAAATGATTTTTGTAAAATGCCTTTGAAGGTCTTTGTCTAAGTCTCTCCTTGACTTTAGGAAAGTCAATTAGAGAATCACTTTCCTTATTGAAACCAAGTCCCGACTTACTATAGTATGGTACTTGTATAGAAAGGATATGCTCTAAAGTTTTTGAACCATTTGAAAATTTTGTCGAAATATTTGAAAGTTCTTTCTTTAAAGAATCATTTTCCTTGACAAGTAAATCTCGACTTTCTTTTGTTTGTAGAAATTCTTTTGTTTGTAAACAATCTTTTTGCAAAATTTCAAACTTTTCTTTTTGAGAAAAATCATGTTGCCTAAGCCAAGAATTCTCCTTTTTAAGTTCGAAGATCCTTTTAAGAGAAGATTTGAGATTTAAGCATAGCTCATTTATATACTTAAGAACTTTAGTAGGAATTCTTGAATGACCTACCTCGATTTCTTCATCGGATTCTGAGTCTGTGTCTGAGTCAGACTCTGATTCTGAGTCTATGTCTGAGTCAGACTCAGATTCTGAATGTGCCATGAAGCATAGATTTCCTTGCTCATCATCTTCTTTTATTGTTCTTTTCTGACCATTCTGCTTGTATTGTTTTCTTTCACTGAATTTTCTTCCTTTTCTACTTTGCTTTTTGAATCTCTTGATCATAAAAGCAAGTTCTTCGGCGTCCATATCATTTTTTGAATCTGTATCATCAAAATCAATGTCAGATATTAAAGCAATGGACTTCTTACCTTCGGGATCTTCATCATTGATTTGTTCCACTTCATATGATTGAAGAGTGCCAATCAATTCATCAATGGAGAGTTGCATAATCCTCTGAGTTTCCCGGATTGAGGTCTTGACATGGTTCCAATCTTTTGAGAGACCTCGCAAGAGTTTGTTGACCTTCATTGGGGAAGAAATTGGATGACCTTGATATGCCAAACCATTTACAATTTCTGTAAAACGATCGAACATATCTCCAATCGACTCTCCTTGCTTCATCTTGAAGGATTCATATTTGCCGAGCAGGAAATTTACTTTTGTCTCTTTTACACGATCAGTCCCTTCATATGTAACATGAAGTCTATCCCAAACTTCTTTTGCTGTTTCACATGAAGAGATTCTATTATATTCAGCAGGAGACAATGCGCAATATAAAGAATAAATGGCTTTTGCATCAAGCGCTTCTCTTTTGGACATCTCCGTCCAAGACATAGGAGCAGGGGGTTTGGTTTCTTTGTCTTTGCCATTCTTATTTGATGTAGACGCGGCAGTGGGATTGATTCCTCTTTCCATAACATCCCATTGCAAGGGATTTCTGGATCTTAGGAATGCTTTCATTTTGTTCTTCCACACGTTGTATTCCTTTCCATCAAAATATGGTGGCCTTGTGTTGCTTTGCCCTTCCATAAGTCCTGGTGCCAACATACTAGCCATAGAAGATCTTTAACTCAAAAGTAAAAACACTTTTATAAACCGAGCACTTGGCTTCGATACCAATTGAAAGTACTAGTATGAACACCTAGAGGGGGGTGAATAGGTGTTTAAACAAAACCTTGGCAAATATATGCTGAATAATATAAGTGAATTGAGGGAAGAGAATAAGAACACAAAGTTTATAGTGGTTCGGCTTAATCCAAGCTTACGTCCACCCTCTCACGCTAACAACCTTCTTGGCTGGATTTCACTATAAAATCAACAAGAGATTACAACTTTGAGTGCAAACACTTAGTAGTAGATCACACTATCTCACTAAGTCACTCTTTTGGTAGTTCTCTCAAGATCACAAACATTTAAGCTCACGAGAAACAAGTGTATGATCAAAGTTTGCTCAGACTTTGGAATTATAAATTCTACGCTCCGTCTCGTACTTGCTCATCGGTCATTCATCTCCTTAAATACTCCTCCACTTCCAAACTAGCCGTTGGACAGCATCTCGAGGATCGTCTTCCAATCTACCCATTGGACAGATCTGTATCTAGAAGATTTGGTAGCCGTTGAGTGATAGAGGTAGAATCCCAAATTGATTCCGATTGCCCATACAAACAGAATTTTGGTTTCCATAAGTAAAGCTTCTTCGTATAGAAAGTTATTGTCTTCAAGATCCAATTGTCAACAATTAAGTCAATCAAATCAATCTTGATGTAGAATCCAAACCAAATCACTAGCCGTTATATCTTCGGGCTTGAGTTACGTTCTGTCGAGTTCAGGATGTAAAGTCTGAGAGCAATAGACTTTACAATCTGAGTCTAAGTGCAATAGACTTTACAATCTGAGTCTGAACATATTCTGCTTTTGAACAGATTTAGCTTTAAGGTCTGTACCCAGTTTAGCTTCAGTATAGAGTCTGTCTTCTGGTTCTTCATTTACGTTCAGTCTAGAATTTGTCAGAGTGTGCAGACTTATGATGTAGAACAGACTTTGACACTAAAGTCTGGCAGTCTTCAGACTTTGACACAGAAGTTTGGAAATCTTTAAAATATACTTTGGACATGTGTTACGTTCAGTCTTCTGGCCGTCTTCAGACTTTGACAATATCCTTTACATGTTCAATCATCTGCATAGTCTATTACTCAACCATCAAACATGTTAGTAGCCTTTGATTTATTTTGTCATCTTCAAAACATCATAAGGGATTTCCCTAATAATAACAAGTCCAAACCCATTCCTAGATTCACCGAAAGGTCAAAACACAAATGCTCGTGCTGCTTAAGAGGGGAGGCAGGCCGCGCTCACAATCATACAGACTCACCATGCTGTGAGGGGCTTTGCCTGCGACCGGTGATGGCCAAGAAGATCCTTGCCCAATCGGTGACCCTTGCTGGCAAAGGGAAACTACACAGAAAAAGAGGAAAATTAAATAACTAAAAAATTAAAAAGTTAATTAACAAAATTAAAGAAATATTACGGTACTATTAAAAATTATCCATATCAGTGTTAGTAATCTATGTAGCACCAACATGAACATGCGACACGCGACACGACAGGACACGACCGCCAACACTTGATTTCTCAAAAAATAGAGAATTCCGATACGTTCTGACACGTTATATATTAAATATATATTTTTATATATAAATGCAAAAATAAATAAATAATAATAGAAAGAACATAGAATTAATTTATACTAAAAATATTAATCCAACATTTGTTAATATCATTTATTGTTTTAATTTGACAGAAATTGAACGAGAAATTTAAAAATTGCAAACATGAAAGAGTAAACTTAAAGGAACATGTCATGTTTTCTTATACTTCTCAGAGATTAGTAAAATTTTTTATAGTCCTAGACAGAGTTTGGAGTTCATGATATAGACTAGCTTGGAGCTCCTCTGCAAAACAAGGTTCGAGAAAAATGAAAATCCAGGATAAGAAATCTCGAAGTATGACCAAAAGAAAAGGAAATCACTAAATTCGACACAGAAAATGTGATAGATAACTCACAAGCCAATAACATAGACCAAAAGAGATAACTCGCAAGTGATGCTTGTGAGAGGCGGAAAGAAGCAATATATATATATATATATATATATATATATATATATATATAACTTTAAGTATGTGGGGAAACGAAACGACGTTGACGAGAAGAGAGGCGTTCCATCGTCACTTACGGGAAGATCAAAACTTATAAGTGAGAAACTTGAGAGTAAGAATTTTCTTATTTCCCCTTTATTTTTGTTATTTTCATTATTTTTTCGTATATTTACATTTTGACCCATCAATTATTGAAAATTTTTAAAATTGACCCCGACCGTATCGGAATCGCATGTCAGAATTTCAGACTCGCGTGCCAGTGCGTGTTGGGAAGAGTTGACCATATGTCGGATTTTCCGACACTCGTTGACCGCGTGTCAAAATGTGTCGGAATGTATCGAACATGACACGAAGCTTTCGAAGAATGTCGATGCTTCTTAGTTGGTCATCCCACGTAACATTGGCCGACGTCGATATTAGCAAATTATAGCCAAAATTGGCCAGATGAACTCAGTTAACAAAATATAAAAATGTTTAAAATTCAATTGATAAAATTAAAATGTTTAGTACTGAATTGGTAAAAATGTAACAATTTTAGGACTTTTTCAACAATTTTCCCAGGATTTTTAGCACTGGCATGAACATTGACAGTTAAATTTTTCCCCTACTTTCCTCCTCTCAATCCACATAAACATATGCATTATCCCCAACTCTCTCTCTCTATCTCGATGTTTATTTTCCTTCTTTTTAAATTTTTTTTTTTTTCAAATTTTGCTGATGTGGTTGTTTACATGCCTTAGCAAATCTGTGTCCTCTAACTGAGTTAGAATGCCCCATTTAGAGTGACCGTCAGCCAAGCTTTTCCCTTTTAGTTTTAATCCTTTTTTTTATCGCAAATCGCTCCAAACGCGCGACTCCGGCAGTCTCTTTTCCCCCATGGTGCAATTACCCCTCCTAAACGACCAAACTGCCCTCTCTTCTTGACGAATTTACATAAAAAAATATCCGGACTCTGAAAAATCCCCTGTTCTTCCCTCAGTCTCTCCCCTCCACCAATCGGTCACCGCAAGCCTCCGCCACCTCGCCACTGCGCCCGCCGTCGCTGTCGCCGTTGACGTCGTATCCCCTTCCCGTGCCGTCACCCCTCATCGCCAAGCCGCCCCGGCCATCGCCTGCGCCAATCATTTTGCGTCCCTTCTCGGCCAAGCCACCATCTCTGTCCCCGACTCTCTCTCCTCGAGGCAGCCTTCTCGCGGAGGCCATCTATTCGCAGCCGTGGGCAACACCAGATTTGAGGTCGCCCGAAGCCAACGAGGCCGGCGACATTGGAAGCGATAGTCCTCCACTCCCCACTCGTTGCTTGAAGGTGAAAAGTGATGCACAGCTCTCTTTCTCTCTCTCTCTCTCTCTCCCCCTTCCGTGTTTCCTCTTCGAAGCAATTATTTTCTCGATCTGAATGGTATTTTTCACTTGCGAAGGAAGGCTGCAGGTAACTTCCAGGCGAACGCAGCGAAAGTGAGACATCTCTCTCCGTTGCGTCATCAAGTTTTTACAAGGATCAAACTCAAGACTTCCAAGTCACTGGGCAGATTCAATTCGGGGATCCATCACTCCGTCTTGCTACCAGAATGAAGAGAAAGAGGGAGGGAGAAGGGACGGCGACGGTAGCTGGGACAGGCAGTAGCCATGATGGCGGATCGGGGAGGGGTTACGAGGTGTTCCTAAGTTTCAGAGGGCCCGACACCCGCTTAACAATGGCTGATTGTCTCTACAATGACCTGATCCGTGTGGGGATCCGTGTTTTCAAAGACAACGAAGAGCTCCGATTTGGTGAAGAGATCGAAGGTGGCCTCTTGCAAGCGATCAATGACTCTAGAATTTACATCCCGATATTCTCCAAAAACTACGCTTCAAGTAAGTGGTGCCTCCGTGAGCTGGCACGCATAGTAGAGCTATCGAGAGGTAACGATGAGAAAGTGATCCTCCCTATATTTTACGACGTGGACGTAGATGATGTCAAGCTTAAGACTAAGTTATATCGGAAAGCCCTTCGGAAGCACAAGAGCAAATATGGGAAAGATTTAGCAAAGAAGTGGAAGAAGGCATTAAGAGAGGTTGTCAGAATTAGAGGAAGGAATCTAAAAGATCACGGGTATTATTTGCTTATCCATTGACTTTATTTTCTTTGTTGAAAATTTTCGATTTCTTGTTCCTTTAAAGAATAGTTCTTTGATTTGCTGCTGTCCAACCTTATGCAACATACGGTTGGATTTGACGCAATGAGGGAGCTAGAAATTTTGCTCAGAGGACGAGGCTTCTTGCAAAAATCGACTTTTCACTTTTAATATCAAGTTTTTATAACAATTAAAGTTAAGGCATAGAAATTTAATTAATTAATCTATAATGCAAAAAAACCAAGATATCCGTGAAGATCTAAGATGTGATAAAATAGTAAGACCATACATTTGTGAAAAATAAAAAATCTAAGTTTCTTAACTTCAATTGCATTGCGTATATGAATTTAAGGACTTTTGGTGTAAATTCCTTGACCTATGCCTATAATGTTTTCCTGAAAAATTAGATTGAGTTTGATGTTAGATCTTTCTGTTTTTGTTACATTAAGGAAACATAGAGAAATTATAGCATAGACTTAGTCTATCGCAGTCTATACGATATCCCAAAACTTATGGGCAAGAGGAAAAAAAACGATCCTTGTGGTTTTGGTTTAAGCCCTAGGGAATTCATATGCTTTGCTGCTTTTTTCCTTGAAATAACTGGCTAATTACGGTCGCACCACCGAGTTACACAAAAATAATGGAGATTTTTATGATGATAGTTTTATAACCCCATAAGAGGATACTATAGGTCATGGTTTTTCTATTTGGTTTGAGTATACAAGACCGAACATTACAAAGATCTTTGTATGCCAATATCCAAAAGAACCAAAAAAAAAAAAAAAAGGATCTCTGTAAGTGTTAAGAGGTTCGATCTTCCAGTATATTTCTGATTAGAGTAATTCTTGATTAGTTTGCAAAGGACTGACTTAGGTTTAGGCGTGTTATCAATCTTGGGTTTTTGTTTTCATTGTGGTGGGGCAGGGGTCATAGGCTCCTCTAGTGGCCAGTTGTGCATAGACAAGATCTGCAACCTTAAACTGAATATTCTTCTATAGTGATTTATAGTAGAATGTTAAAACATAAAAATTGGTGTCTTGCCAACTTCTTTTTCCATTGTTTTACAAACTAGTTTTAGCTTACCGGCTTTTATGTGAATCATTTACTAAGTTTATTAGATTGTTTGCCGATTTACAACTTCTGTACAACTTACCATATTGTTTACTCCACATTTCAAAATTACCAAATCTTGTACCGAATTACCAACTCTAATATGATTGTCATATTAACTAATATCTAATTAAGTTAATAACCGGTTTTGGCTACTCATTTTTATTTGAGCTACTTATCAGTATTTATTATTTGTTTCAAAACTATCAACCTTCACAACAACTTTTGTTAATAACGCACCAACTTTTATTTGCACTGGTTATGAACATTATTAGGCAACGAAATCTGTTGTTAAATTACCAATCCTAAGTTGAGTTACTCACAAATTTTTTCTGATTAAAGTACCAACTAGTTTGCCATTACCAATATTATAAAAAAAATGGGTAACCTAAAATTATTTCTAACCTATTTGGAGAAATGTTTGTTGGTAACTCGAATCAAGGTTGATATATATTCCAGAAAATGTTCCTCATTTTCGGTTAGTATTCTACTCCATGTGAACGTTAAGAAAAATGCTTTCGAGGTAGTATTCTTGTTTTCTATATTCAAGGCAACTGCGAGTGAGATCTTTTCTTTTCCGTTAACCTTGAAACTCATCCCTATTGCTTGAAGAGATTATCAAGACCAAGTTTACCGAGGACTTAATACTTAGCCAAACTTCTAGAGGTCTCGTTATTAGCTGTGTGTGACAAGAAGAAACCAACCAGTGTGAAAAAGTATAAAGTGAAGTGGAGGCATAACTATCAAATTAGTTCTAAATTTATTTTGCATGACATTTGAGTACTAGATATTTTAATTTTATCAATGTGGTCATAAGTCTTTGAGTGAAATTTTAATATAATCTTTCCGCCCAGTTGCCATAAGAAATTACTAAAATGACATCCATTCATCACTGTTGTCCTATGTGGCAAGCTGACACGGACAATTTTACTTGAAATGACATCTTGTAGATTGCCATTTCAACAATTTTCGATGGACATTGACCGGAAGGATTATATTGAAATTTAGTATAAAGGTTTAAGACAATATTATTGAAATTGAAAAATTTATGACCGAATTGACATCCGTACAATAAACTTAAAATTGATTTCATAATTTTCCCATAAAATGGAACAAAGGCCCACAACCTATTCCAACACAATGGCTTACGGCACTAGTTAGTCACAATTTGCTGAAGTGACTTTTAGTCGAAGCCCAATCAGACCCTTGTCACGAAATAACATTTTCCCATCATTGACTAAACCACAGAACCTTAATAGCATTAGCTTTCAACCATGAACAAAGTCCCTCCTCCTCCTCTCTTGAAAACATCTGTTTTTTTTTTCAAATGGCTCACAGCTTGAAAGATCGCTTTTTTGTGTTGGTTTCTTTTAAAGCAAATTATTTTGATCTTGATGATAACCTTCTAGTGCCACGTAATGTGTGCACAATTTCCATATATATGGTTTATCAATCTAAGATGATTGCATGTCATGCATGTGGCAGCCTATATGAACTTATGAATCTCACAGTCAAAGAGGTTTCTAGTTTGTTATGGACAAGAAGGACAGATGTGCCTAATCATTTGGTGGGAATTAAAGATCGAACGGATGAGATTATGAAGTGGTTAGATCTAGAAGCTTTTGATGTACGATTTATTGTGATTTATGGTATGGGTGGCATCAGAAAGACGACATTGGCTGAGGCTGTCTTTAGACAAATCTCCCCTCAGTTCGAGAGACATTGCTGCTTTCTTAAGGATGTTCGGACTCATGATATAATAAACTTACAAAAGAAATTGTTGTCAGACATTTTCCATTTGAGTTGCACAAACCTATCCTTCATTGATGAAGGGGCTGACATGATCCAAACGAGATTTTATGACAAGAAAGTTCTCATTATTCTTGATGACATTGACAATCGAGACCAAATCATGAGACTTGTCGGTGAGTCCAACTGGTTTGGTGGGGGTAGTAGAATAATCATAACAACTAGGAATATTGAATTCCTAGTAAAGGAAGGTGAGGATGACAATGTCCTAGCCTCTATTAGCGGACAATTTTCATTCTACAATATGCCAGTGATGGATTGGCATGATGCTTTTCAACTTTTCTGTGAGCGTGCCTTGGGATGTGCCGAGCCTCCAATTGATTACATGGATATTGCAAATAAGCTAATCAATACACTTGGAGGACTTCCATTGGCTCTCAACGTTGTAGGTTCCACACTTCGCGGAAAATGCCGAAGAACATGGGAAGATGCCCTATGTAAGTTAAAGAAGGTGATGAATGAGGATGTCAAGAAGAAGTTGATGATAAGCTATGAAGCATTGGAAATTAATCAACGGCAAATTTTTCTTGATATCGCATGTTTCTGCTTCAATAAAGAGAAAACAACTGCAGTTAAATATTGGGATGCGATTTTTGGGTATCCGACCGAAAGTGAGGTCAATATCCTCAAACGTATGTCTCTAATAAAAATATCCAACGATAATAAACTATGGATGCACAACCAACTTAGAGACCTTGGAAGGAGTATCGTCCATCCAGAAAGTGGCGAAATCCATATGAAGGGTAGCAGATTATGGTCTCCCGAGGATGCCTTTCATGTAGTGCAGACAGAAACGGTAATCTTTACCTCTACATGTTTTCCAGTGCATCCATTAGCGTCATCACCTTTTTATCTAATTTCAAGTCAAACTTACATATGTACTTATTGGTTGCTACTTTTACTTTCCAGGGAACTAGAGACATAGTGATGCTCAATCTTGGTACACCTAGCCCAAATAAGACGTACAGATTTAAGCGCAAGCAATTTGTGCGCTTGGTCAACCTTAGGTTCCTTCAATTGGACCACGGAAACTTTGAAGGAGACTTTAAGAATGTTTTCTTTAATTTGAGATGGCTCTCTTGGAGCAATTGCCCTTCAAAATTCCGAGCTACCAACCTTGGGTTGAAGAACTTAACGATTCTCATGCTATCTGGGAATAATGTTACTGAAGATTGGGGAGGATGGTGTCAAATCATGGTATGATCTCACGACATCCTTTTGCATTATATTTACTCCTCTTTTCTAAGTGTCTACTCAATTACTTTATAGGTAGCAAAACAACTGAAAATCCTACAACTCGAGGATTGTCCATTCCTTAGAAGGACGCCCAAGTTCTTTGCAATCTCGCAACTGGAGAAATTGATTCTTAGATGCGTTCGACTAAGAAAGATTGACAAGTCCATCGGCAATCTACAACATCTTGATTACCCAGAGATAAAGAGTGAAGCTATTGAGTCACCACCGGAGTCCATCGGTGGTCTAAAATCTTTGACAGTGCTAAGAATAGAACGGACACCCTTAATGAAGCCTCACTCGATTGGCAATTTAGCAAAGGTGAAGTCTCTAATCTTGCCATGCAAGGAACTTCAAAAGCTTCCCAACTCTATCGGACAATTGGACTCATTACTTGAGCTAGGTGTTCGATATCTAAAAATTAGTGAATTACCTCATTCTATTGGAAATCTTGAAAGGTTGAAAGTTTTACGCATTCGGAATTCCTATCTAGAAAAGCTACCAAACTCGATTGGGAGGCTCCAATCCTTGGTCAAGTTGGATTTGAGCTATTCAAGAATCGAGAGCTTACCTTATTGTATTGGAAATCTCAAAAAGTTGAAGGTACTAAATCTCAATTATAGTTGCATAAGTGAACTTCCGAAAACCATAGGAATGTTGGAAAATCTGGAAGAGTTAAATGTCTGCTCTGAACATCTGGTGGGGGAAATTCCAAGTGAAATCGGGGCACTATCCTCATTGAAATATCTAAACTTATCTGAAGGTCGCTTTAGTGGATTGCCCACAACAATCAATCAGCTTACAAATCTCCAAGAACTTGATTTACGGCGCTGTAATTCAATCCAACATTTGCCAGAACTTCCCAAGAGTCTAACGTTTTTAACCCTTACATTGGATTCAATGACCACGATCCCCGACTGCTCAAACCTAACCAATTTAGTTGAGTTTGAGATAATTGGATATTCAATTGAAGAACCCAACATAGAGAGGATCATGAGACTACCTGCTTCGGAAGAAATGACCCTCCGCGTTGGAAAAATGGCCTTGCCTCCAACCAATTTCAGTTCCCTCTCTCAGCTACAACACCTCGAGATAGGTTGTGTTGAGCCCCAATCTCTTATCAGGCTCCCATCTAGCCTTCAATATTTGTGGTTATGCGATGTCCAGTCACTGATAGATTGGTCAGTCTTTTCCAACTTGGAGAATTTGTCGACACTATCTATTTCTAGATATTTGCTAAGAGAGATTCAATTCGAGGTGCTTGGAGAGCTACGTAAATTCAATAGTTTGGAGATGTCTGATTGTCCATTGCTCAAGACGCTGCCCGTTCTACCTGGTCTGAAGGAGATCCAGAGTTTGTCCTTGGGCCGATTGCCTTTGCTAACTGAGATTCAGGGTTTGGGAGAATTGAAATCATTGAAGGGTTTGTATATTTGGGAATGCAATTCCATCAAAAGCCTAAATGAATCTGATCTTTCTAATTTACAGAATCTGAAAAGTTTGTTGTTCCGTGGATGTGAATCATTGGAGAGGGTGCTGGGTGTGCCAAAATCTTGTCGACTCAATGTCTTTGATTGCCCGAGGTTCAATAGAGATGGATAAGATATTTATCATTTGATTGGCAAAGATAGTCGATGATGGTAAGTCCATAGAACTAGAGTTTGTTTTTTGTTGTGTTATGTTTTGTGAGTTTTCCTTTAGCTAACCTTTCATCTTGGTTCTAGAACCACCTCGTGCATTCATTCATCCTATTGTCTCTGAGGGAAAATCCTCTTTCATGTATCATGAACGTGTGATACTTTGACTTGCCTCGACTTTACGATGGTGATACTTAGCTGGTTTATGTTGCGCACTGGCATAAAGTCGGAATTGTCATGCTTCGCGGCACCTGTTTTGCTTAGAAAAAAATGGATAAAGTGGAAAAGAACTTTTAGATAGTAAACACACTAAAGATGCTGACAAATGCTAGGTTTTGTAGTAAGGCTGAGTTGGTTGAGACTTGAGAGTATTGGTCTCACCTTATGGAGTGCTTTTAATATCAGTAGAGAACAATCATGATTTGTGAGGACTAAAATAAAGGAATTAATGCTTGGGTAGCAGAAGAGTGAATCGTTGATACCTATTATGCAATATGAGTGATTTAGTTATTTCCTACACGAAGAATTGGAGGTGTTTTTTTGGTTACTTTTGAACCGAAGTGCAGAAGCTTCGAGTCTTGAGTCACGGTGTGATTTGTGAACTATCTTTCTTCATTCTAGTATTTAGCCATTTATGTGTGAAATTCATGCTGGGAAACAATTGATATTGGAGTAAACTCGTTGAACCGAAGTGCAGAAGCTTCAAGTCTTGAGTCACGATGTGATTTGTGAACTATCTTTCTTCATTCTAGTATTTAGCCATTTATGCTTGAAATTCGTGTTGGGAAACAATTGATATTGGAATAAACTTGTCAATATGGTCAAGCCATCAATTCGTTGAAGAGTAGGTTTAGTTGCATCAAATTGTGCATTTGCAATTTTTGGTGTTAAGAAAGAGCACCTTTGTGTTATTGAAGACTAGATTTTGTTTATTCTTTTTATTGCATATTTCCTCATCTCTCTCTCTCTCTCTCTCTCTCTCTCTCTCTCTCTCTCTCTCTCTCTCTCTCTCTCTCTCTGTGTGTGCTAATAATGTGGTTACTGTTAACTTGTTAAATAAACCTATTGACCTTTGTGTCTATCATTTTTACATTTGCTAATAAAATGCTTTTGGACGAGCTCCTCTAAGACCATGGTGAAATGTTGTTTTACATGGACATGTAGGCTTTGGCAAGATATATTGTTGGTGCTACAGTAATGACTTGTTCTCTTCAATCCATATTAGTAAAAGGGCGAGCGGTGGATAAGTACATTGGTACTTTTTAGCAAGCTATAAGAGGCTTCTTTTCAACTATGTGGATGTTTATTGAGTTCTATTATGCAATCTTCTATTGAACTTTGTTATTTCCATACATTTGACAATTTTGTGCTTTCTTCTTTTGCTTTTGTATGCATTTAATAGAGGACCCTTCATCTATGCCAGCAGTCGAAATAGGATAACTAGCAGCAGCAATGAGGATTCTCCCATAACCAATGAAGTGGCCAAGTTAAAACAGTTCTTGAGTTTTCTCACGCATGAATGAGAGAATCCTCTATGAAGATTAAGAGAAAGATTAAGATGTAAGATAGTTGAAGTTTTTCTCTACTACAAATTTGAAATTTGTGATCAAATGTCTACTAGATCATCTATTCTGCACATTGACGGCATTGATTTTGTGAACAAACTAGAGAAATTTTGAATATTAGAGAGTAATTTTAATTCTAAAATTATAGGTTTGGATATATTCTCAAAGGCAGTAGATGTAGCACCTTGCCTTCTCTTTTTTCATGAATTTAATTCCATTATGTTGAAGAGGGGGCATGATAATACAGGGGTCACTAACCATGTCATCAAAGTTTCTTGCATTCAATGGCACTTATAAAGTGGTCATGTGAAATATAGTTGATGGTATGACTCACTAATGGTATGTTATTCATTGGTACAGTTTTCACTGAATCAGATGGTGTTGAAGTTGTAAGCAGTGTGTTTGTGTCAGTGGGGACAAGGTAATACTTTCGTCTTACATGGTAACTAAAAGTACTCTCTTTTCATAGCACACTAACTGTAAACTGATGTTGGAAATTGTACGGCAATTATGAATGCTTTGCCAAAAAATTTTCTATGAAGCATTTAATGTGGAGACTACGTAATAACCTTCAAGGCAAACTATTAAATGCTAGACAGGACTTTTCCTTGATTTAGAATTGTTTAACTTTGGATACACAGTATTGGATAAACTACATATGTATCAAAGAAGGTAACAAACGGCAAAATTGCTTGAATTACTTTTCAGTTGCTAAAGTAGCTTACAAGAAGTGTATTAAACTAGTCTTTAGCCTCTTCAACAGCATCAGCAGATGTCGATCCTTTCAGTTTTGGGTGTGCCAAAATCTTGTGAACTTGTCATCATTGATTGCTTGAAGCTCAATAGAGATGGATAAAGTATGTATCATTTGATTGGCAAAGATAGTCGATGATGGTAAGTCCATAGAACTAGAGTTTGTTTTTTGCTGCGTCCTGTTTTGTGAGTTTTCTTCCAGCTAAGCTTTCATCTTAGTTCTAGAACCACCGCTTGTATTTGTTCATCCTCTTATCTCTGAGCAAAATTCCTTTTTTGTATGTCATGAACATGTGGTACTTTCACTTGCCTCCACGGTGGTGATGCTTAGCTGGTTTATGTTACGCATCAGCATAATGTTGGGGTTGACAAGCTTGGCAGCACGTAACTTTCTTAGATAGTAAGCACACCGAAGATGCTAACAAATGCTAGGTTTTGTTGTAAGGCGGAGGTGGTTAAGAGTACCGATCATATCTTATGGAATGTTTTTTCAATTTCACTACAGTACAATCATGATTTGTGAGGAATGAAATAAAAGAATTAACGCCTGGTTAGCGAAAGAGTGAATTGTTGATACCTTTTATGCAATAGGAGTGATTTAGTTACTTCCTTCATGAAGAATTGAAGGTGCTTTTCTAGTTACATCTGAACTTATATTTTGTTTGTTTGTTTGTTTGTTTGTTTGTTATTTGTTCATTCCTTCCCATCTTACATTACCAAACACAATTGAGGAAGACGTTGCAATTCACCCAATAAGGCATTTACATTCTTGAATTCTTATTTGTTGTGCCGTTGACTTCTAAATCCTTTGTTATTTTGAGCTGGGTCTGGGAATTTGATAACTCCAACTTATTGACGAATTAAATAAGGCAAATGCAATAATATCGGTTTCTCCCTTTTGTATAATTTTTGTTTCTTGTGGTTCCATAGATTGAATTGGGATTGTCTAATGCTACACAATCAAAGATCAATGTCAGCTTTGCTCCACATCTGATGCCAATGGTTATAGTTGCAATTTTCAAGCATTCCCATTCTTAAAGTAGAAGTTCTGCTTCTCTAGCCATAATTATTAACTTTTTTCAACTATTTATGCAAAGTCCTGGAATGCAGTCAACAATTCATGCTGAAATGTCTTCCGGTGTAACGGTGGGGATCTATATGAGCAACTTAAAGTTGTTTGCTGGCCAAACTTTATATGGCCAATAGTCCTATTCCACTTAGGCATTCAATGGCTTAATGTATTGAGCATTAACCTTAGTTTTTGTTTGTTGAAGTATTTTTCAGTACTCATAATTAGCTTAATCAAATTACATAATTTATTTCATAGATCTTGGTGAGTCAGTTAAGTAGTGGACATGTTGGGGGACTAAAACTTGAAAGATCCGCGACTTCCTCTTGTATTCTCAAGTGTGCTTCCCACATACTTCACGTTGTTTGATCACTTAATTCACTTTTTCTTGGTGGATGAGGAATTTGTTATTTTGTTGAAAAAAGGAGTAGTTCCTCATACTCAACACATGCGAGGATCATATTATTGTTTTATGAGTGTCTTTCTTGATTGAGTATCTAGACGAGCAATACTAATCTCTGTCGTAGGTTCCCAAGTGTCTATTTTCCATCGATTGCTTTACTTTTCATGTAACATTAGAGTCATCCTATGGTCGTAAGCTGTCTAAACCTTTTTGCAGATTGACAATGTAGTGAAGGGAGCTTGTGGTCAGACTTTGCAGAATTTTAGTGAGATGATGGGATTACTTGAGATTGTGGGGTTTAATTGCCTACCATTGTTTCCCAGATGCATTCTTGTGGAGTTCAGGAGTTCTTTGGTTTTATCTTTTTTAAAATTGTTTCATATTGGTTGTTTTCAAATTTTCACTAACACTTAAGGGAACTCAGAGCTGGTGGTACCAACTTTCATGTGTCCCTTCGTTGAAATAGGACAATGCTTCATTGCTGTTGTAATATTCTTTGGAAAACAATAGTTTAATTGCTAACACACCAAGTGGGAGCAAACCCTTTAACAGAATATTTTAAACCAGAGTGAATCCGACATAGTCCAGGCAAGAAGTTAATCGTACAAAGAGTAAATCATAATGTGAAGTCTAAAACCATCTTCCCTTAATGCAAGATTGAAAGGCTCTCTTACTTCTATCTCTTAACTAGCAAAAATGTCGAGATTTGGACTGGATATGACTGAATTCCATGGTCACCATCTTATCTTTGGCTCTTTCATAGATCCATGTCCCAAGGAGATTTAGTCTAATGACAACATATAGTTAGTACTGATTAGTATGCATCCTTCTTTTTTCTTTTTGTATATCGGCTACTGTCATGCCCCGATCCTCGGAGACGTGCCCATCCTTCTACTTGGTCGATTTTAAAATGCGATATCCTAGGACTATGTATCGCCGACCCTTTCATTTTTATTACGCATGCGGAAGCAGTTATAAATCTCCAGAAAATAAAACGATGGGATAGAAAAGCAAGGCCATATTTTTCATATTGAAATCCACAACCATAATTTTAAACAGAGCATAACTCAAAGTCTATTCACAAGACTATTCATAGCATTCTAGTCTCATTCTATCCACACATATACAGGGTTCACAAAAGAGGATGGGATCTCAGTCCTCATCTAGATCGTACTCAAGATCAAATTGATCCTCCTTCAATTCTTCTCCACTCAGCTCGTTTCTTTCAAGCTCTTCATCTTCTTCTTTAAGTTCATCCTCGGCTCCAGATGCCGGCTCATCCTTAGGTGATCTAGGGGCCTGAAATATTATCCCATAACCGGGATGAGATTACGTCTCAGCAAGTTCTACCCCCTAAGACCCGATTAGTAAACTAATACGCCAAACGATTGTCTAAGCACAACACGAGTTAGAGGACTTACCTTGGCCTCATTCCTAACCTGCAATTCGAGGTTAAACACAAATATTCAAACAATTCACGACATCCGATCAAGCATTGATCAATCGACTTAGTCGATTACATGTCAATCGGACCACTTCTAGGTCATTCCCATTTATACCATAATTCCCTAATGGTATACTCCTTCACCAAATCACATGTGTTTCTCGGGCGTCATTTTCGCCAATGACATACCGATCACTGACACCGTGCGTTCTTGAAGGTGCCGTTTTCACCAGTGATATCCTCAATCACCGAACCATGTGTCCTTTCTAGGGTGCCGTTTTCGTCAAGGTGACATCGGTAATAGACAACATCGTGAGTTCTTTAAGGCGTCGTTTTCACCAGTGATATTTCCTTAATCACCGAACCACGTTTGTCTATAAATCATTCATGTGCGCTTTTTAAGGCGCCGTTTTTGCCAATGATACTTTCAATCACCGAACCACCTATGTCTAATAACATTGTACCTGATTGGTCTTCGCCAATAATATTCTCAGTTAGCTCTCACAATTCTCTCTACTATATATCCCATCAACGTATAACTGGCGCTATATACACATGCTCGGCCATCTACCAATCAAATATTCAATAACAAACAATTTAGGACAATTCCTCAAATTTCACAATTTAAATCAATTCCATAAAAATTGAAGCTCAATTAAATAAACGGACTACACCACGACAATCAGCACGGAATTCCGGTCATCAACCATCCTGGTTGAATTTCCAGAAAAATAAATAATTAAATAATTAATTTCGAAAATTAAATAAATAAATATTAAAAATCCAATTTAGGCCTGTATTGCCTTATTGGAGCCCGAAACAGGTTGGGAAAAATCCCGATATGCATTCAATAAATAACTGAACTTTTCTACTTGCTAAAGACTAGGTCTAACCACCTAACATGCATCATTAAGTCACTAATTTAATTGTTCTAAACTAATCTAACCACCTAAGTGCACTTAATTAAATCTAACCAACTCCTAAGAATAATTAGCAAACTAAGAAAACATTAGTGAGTAAAACTCACTTGGTAAAAGCGGAGACCGAATCACCGCAACGGTGACGTGACGGGAGCCGAAATCGGGCTTTCGACAACATCGACAGGCTTGGACCGGGCCTTGAACTAGGCCCAACAAATCTCAGCCCAACTGAGATTTGTTCTCGCTTTTGGGCGGGACCCAAGTTGGATTGGGCCTACTGAAGATGGGCCTCGAAAACTGGGCTGGGCTACTGCGAAGTGGGCCGAATACTGCTGGGTTCATTGGGCTTCACAAGCTGAAGAATGAAATTTGGTGGACCACATGGGTGTGTTTTTGCTGGGCCGAAAGATTGAAATTGAAGTTGGGCTTGATGGGCTGACAGAAGCTTGAAGTTGGGCTTGCTGGAGTTGACTGGTCCAGCGAAATACACGAAGAAGCAGCTCGTTGCTGTTGCTGGGCAGAACACGAAATCAATGTTGGTGGAGGGCGCTGGTTCGTTGACCATTGAAGATGCGCTGGCAGCCAAGGAGCAAACGAAGAGGATACACGAGCAGGTGGAGGCTTCGCTCGGTGGGGGTTTCCTCGGTCAATCTTCAATGGTTTTCAACTGGGCTTTGACCGGTGAAATGGACCGAAACGTGGCAGAGACAGGGAGCAGTTGTTGGCGTCGATGAAGCTACTGGGTGCTCGACCGAAATTTCGATGGTCGCTAGCAACGGAAAGACACGCGGCATAGAGTCCACGAACGATTGAAATTGATTGGATGCTGGCGCGTCTCCTTCGATACTGGTCTTTGCGAGGGGGAATGAAGCGGTGGAGACTTCACTTGGTGGTCTTCAATGCTCGTTTGTTGACCGAGCAATGGGCAGACGCGGCCAAGTGGTAGCGTGAATGAACTCAGAGGAGGCGTGCGGTTTCTTTTTGTTGGAGGTCGATCGAAGGAGCTGGTCTTCTTCCCCTCGTCTTGTGATGGCGTCGTACGAAGTAAGAAAGAGAGAGATAGTTCAGCCGGTTGAGGGTGAGAGGAAGAGAAAATGGATAGGGATGAGTGAGGGGTCCTTTGGCTTGATATTTTGCAAAATATCTTCCAAGAACCACTCTTAGCCATGTAAAAATACTTGGCCTTCATTAGGCCATCAAAATGACCCACATGACCTCTCAAGTGGTATATTCTTGCTAGGATGTGGGGATGTTACAAATTTCTTAGCGAAGGTTTCAATTACTCTTCCATTCTCACTTGATTCATTTTCAATTGGCCACCATAATTTCAATTGATATATCAATTATCGAATTGATAATTTCCCTCACCCAATCACCCATCTTGCATCTCAATTTTGTGTCCAAATTTAATCCTCGGCTTCAATTGCACAAAAACGACCATGCAACAACTTTTTCCCAAAAAGTGTCGAGTGTCAGAAAAATCTTCTGAGACTGAGTCGATACTCCTAGAATTTATTGTGACACGACAGAAACTTCAATTTCTGAAATCGGACTCGAATTGACGGTTGATTTCTATTTGACACGTTTTTAGCGTGACCTAAGCTACCAAGTAACTTTAAGATATTTTTAAGTGCAATTGACTCGTTGTCGATTTTCTTTGAGCCACTATGAACCCACTTGACTCATTGGTGACTCTCGGTTGTCTTGAAAATCTAGAGGATCTAACTACGGACACAAGGTACCAAAACAATAAGAAAATCAGTCTAGTGCTGGTCGATGAGAATTTTCCAATTTAGTGGTGTCACCCACGATTAGCCACACATCTCTGTCGATCCAGTCTATCTCTGATTTCAAATCGATTTTTAATTGTGCCGTAATGGCCTCTAAAGATGGACACGGTCGATAAGTCGATTCCTAGTCGAATTCTCAAGTCTATTGCCTTAAAATTCTTTAATGGTTTCCGCAGATAGTCTAGTTATCTCGAGAGTGATCGGCTTTGAGAATAACCCTATAGATACATCAATGAAATGCCCGATTCATTCAGAAGAAAACAGAGTTGAAAATTTGGGATGTCACAGCTACTTTTAAACACTCCCAAGGCAATCACTCGTGGAAAACCTGCAGTGCCGAATGGTTCCATGTGGTTTTCATCTTGTAAGCAGCTAATAGCGTGACATCCCAGATTTTCAACTTTGTTTTCTGTTGGATAAATCGGTCATTTCATTGACGTGCTTATAGGGCTGTTCTCAGAGCTGATCACTCTTGAGATAACTAGGCTAGCTGGGGAAACTAATAAGGATTTTAAGGCAAATAGACTTGAGAATTCGACTAGGAATCGGCTTCTCGACCGTGTCTATCTTTAGAGGCCATTGCGGCCCAGTATAAAATCAATTTGAAATTAGAAATAGGCTGGTTTGACTGAGATGTGTGGCTAATCGTGGGTGACACTACTAAATTGGAAAATTCTCGTCGACCAACACTAGACTGATTTTCTTATTGTTTTAGTATCCTGTGTCCGTAGTTAGATCCTCGAGATTTTCACGACAACCGAGAGTCACCAATTTGTCGAGTGGGTTCATTATGGCTCGAAGAAAATCGACCACGAGTCATTTGCACTAAAAATTTCTGAAAGTTACCAGATAGCCTATGTCACGCTAAAAACGCGTCGAATGGAAATTAACCGTGAATTTAAGTCTGATCTTGGAAATTGAAGATTCTGTCATGTCACAATAAATTCTAGGAACGTCGACTCAGTCTCAGAATATTTTTAAGAGATTCCGAGATTTTTAAGGAAAATCGATTCGGACGATTCGGAAAATTAGCAGAAATTCTGATAGACCAAATTAAAGGAAATTTGGACTTGCAAGAGATATTTGACAAGGTGCATTTGTGGAAATTCTACCGGTTTTTTCTTCATTCAAATTAGACGTTGAATTAGAGAATTTCGGGAAGAATTGAACCTGAAGTTGTGGAAATTCGGAGCTATGGAAGGGGTTGGATTTTTGGCTTCAAATTGGAATAATTTGTGGAATATAAAGTTGGAAAGTATTAAGGGACTTTGAGATAGGCTTGAACACCAAAGGGGGAACCAGGCATTTAAGTCTTTGGATAATCATGTGGACTTTTGGTCTCTCTCTCTCTCCAATCTCCTCATGTCTGCTAGCTGTTTCCTTTCCACTTTCGTGCGCGTGCCTTCCCCCAAAAACAGCTGACTACCGAGGACCCCTGCTTCTCCATTTTCATTTTGTTCTTCTTCAATTCCTGCCCATCGTTTCTTTCATTTGTTCCTCTTTCCCTCGAGCAAAACCAAAGCACCACCTTTCGTTTTCCCAATCCACCGAAGCTTCAGTCAACGTAGCAAGCTCCCAAGTGGTTTTGTTGACTCCATCTTCATGCCAGCAAGCCATCCTCCTCTGCCACGAGGCCCACTCACCGAAGACAGCCCAACTCCATGAAACCTTGCCGACCGAAGCAATTCCCCAAACCCTTGCCGCACGTCCCTTGCTTCATCACCTTGGTCAGCGTTTCCTTCGGTCTTCCCCATCCCACGCTCGAGCAAGCATCCACGTGGATGCCAGCAAGCTGTCACGGTCGAAGCCCACATCATCATCATCAACCATCGTCCCATGCCTGGTCCACAGCAAACGTCCGCAGAAGCTCGTGTTGACTCCATCGACGGGACTTCTTCAAGCCCGCAACTCGTGCTTCTCCACCGAAATCCCAGTCCACCTTTAGCTTCGGAGACCACGTGTAGCTCCATCGTTTTAATTGTCTCCACCAAGATTCGGCTGCCACCGAATCAAGTTAACCACCATCCGAGTGAAGCTCCAACGCTGACCTTGCCAATTTGTGGACATCGGACCTTCAACACCAGCCACTTGAAGCCAACGCCAATTGTCGTCTATCTATCCACCGATTCCACCGAGCAGCATTCCATCCAAGCAAAGTCCAAAGCCATGACTCTTCGTGCAGCTTCATCCAGTGAAATTCGTGGTCCAGCTCCAACGATCTCCTCTCTTCTAGCCCAGCATCACTGAAGCTTAGCCCACATCAACAGCCCACCTTATCTTCAGCAGCCCATCTCCGTGAAAGCCAGCCCAGCGAATTTCATTGGGTCCATTAGGCTCAACCTAGTTTAGTTGCGATTCGACCCAAAGATCTAATAACTCAAGCCCAGTCTTGAAGCCCAAGAATTCAAGCCCAAGCCCAGCTTTTTTTGTGGGTCTGCAAGGCCTATGGGGCCTGGCCCGAGTATTCACCGACACCGCCGAAAGTTTGGATTTCAGCCGCGGTCGCGCCGTTGTCGCAATGTTTCAGCCTTCGCTTTTCACAAGTGAGTTTTACCCACTAATACCTTCTTAGTTGGCTAATTATGCCTAAAGGTTGATTAGATTTAATTAAGTGCAATTAGGTGGTTAGATTAGTTTAGGACAATTAAATTAGTGAGTTAATGATGCATGTTAGGTGGTTAGACTTAATCATTAGCAAGTAATGAGTTTCTAATATTTATTGAATGCATCTCGAGATTTTTCTTGACCCTTATTGAGTTCCAATTAGGCATCACGGGCCTAAATTGGATTTTTAATAATTATTTATTTTTTAAAATTAATTATTTAATTATTTATTTTTCTGGAAATTCAACCGGGATGGCCTGTGACCGGAATTTCGTGCTGATTGTCGTGGTGTAGTTCATTTATCTATTTGAGCTCCACATTGTGCTGAATTGAATTGATTGTGCAATTTGAGGAATTGTTCCTTAATTGATTGAAATTGAGTGGAATTGAATGATTGATTGGTAGATGGTCGAGTGTGATTATTTAGCATTGATAATGCTTTGATGAGTTGTAAAGAAGAGAAAATTGTGAGAGTGAATTGGGGAAATTCTCGGCTGAGACCAATCAGGTACGATGTAAGTGGACAAATGTGGTTCGGTGATTAAAGATATCACTGGTGAAAACGGTGCCTTAAAGAACGCACGTTGCTGCCCATTACATATGTCACATTGGCGAAAATGGCGCCAAAGAGAAAGAATGTACGTGACTTATAGATACGTGATTCGGTGATTAAGGATATCACTGGCGAAAACGGCGCCTTCAAGAACACACAAGTGTTGTCTATCCCTTGCTTCATTATGGACATACGTGGTTCGGTGATGGAGGGTATCACCGGCGAAAACGACGCCTTAAAGAACGCACGAGTGCTGTCCATTGCATACCTCACCTTGGTGAAAACGACGCCCTAAAAATAATATGTGATTCGGTGATTGGGATATCACTGGCGAAAACGGCGCCTTAAAGAATGCACATGATCGATGATGGTATGACAGTTGGCGAAAAAGACGCCCGAGAGAGTACATGTGATTGATGTCTGGGAATGACCTAGAGTTGGTCTGTTTGATATGTAATCAACTAGGTCGATTGATCATTGTTTTGATCTGATGTTGTGAATTAATTGATTGAATGAAAATGGTCGATGAATGGTTTGATTGAGACATAATCGACTAGGTTGATTTGATCGATGCTTCGATCTGTGATGTGATTGCTTGGGTGCCTATTGTATCTGTGTTAATATGCAGGTAGAATCTGAGGCCAAGGTAAGTCCTCTGACTCGTGTTGTGCATAGGCAGCTCTAAGGTGTATTAGTTTACTAATCGGGTCTTAGAGGGATAGAACTTGCTGAGACGTTGTCTCATTGGTTATTGAATAACCATTTCAGGTCCCTAGATGCAGTAGACTTGGATTTTGAAGATCTCAAAAGTCTGGTGCAGTATGCTGAAGGCTCTGGTTGGAGTGTGGAGGATGATGAAGAGGAGGACGGGGACCCGTAGTTTGTAGAACCCCACTTCTGCTTGTAGACCTTGTTTTTAAACTGGCTTAATGTGAATTAAATTTAATAGTTCACCCTGTATATAAGAGTGAATGTTTTTGAGGGTTTGAAATTTAGTCCTACTATTCTATCCCAATATTTTATTATCAGAGGATTTATAATTGCTTCTGCATGTGCATATGAAAATGAAAGGGTCGGCGATACATCCTTGGATATCGCAAATTTTTAAATTGACCAAGGTGAGGGATGGGCGTGTGCCCAAGGATCGGGGCGTGACAAATAGCCCTTGCCTTCTTTGGATAGTCCTTCCCCGTCTCTTTCACACCAGCTAACTTGTGTTTTTTGACAATCTTGTTCTCGTCTAGTCACTAGTCTCCATGCAAGTGGTAAATTGTACATTCCAGTACTTTCTGCCATCAACAAAGTCTCCTACTTGCATGTTGTAATTTTGCATATCTCTTTAGTCCACAAGAATTTGCTAGATTTATTCTGCACCATTAGTCCTTCAAAAAAATCAACTACGAGGTAGCCAGGCATCTCATCCTTTTTGCCAAAACACAGACAAAGAGCACAAATAGTACTATGTCCTGCCTCCATCTGTCTTTGCACTAAGGTTTTCCACCTCAAATAGGCTACAACCTTTAACTCTTTGATATTACATAAATATGGTATGCTATCTCTCTCAATACGAAAATCTAGTATTTGAATTGATCAATCATTTGAAATTGGACCACCTTGATGCAACAATTATTTCACCTCACCACTCCATTCAGCCACAAAGATGTCCTCTTTTTTAGGCTCTAGTTTATTTGATACTCAATTAGGAACTGCATAATGACTGAAGCAAACTGGCTGATTGGAAAAGGTGCTTTACACCAAGGTGACCCTCCCATATTTCGACATTCACTTCTCCAATCTGCAAGTTTGTACTAAGCTCACTGGTTGGATCCAAAATTTTCTTTGAGCCCCAGAGGAATGGTTAGATGTACTATAGCAAAGTGACCTGTGCTGGAGCATGTGATTATGTGTGTGCAACGAGCATGCATCTATACTACTAAAAGATTGAACCATAGCCTCAAAACTAGAATTTAAAATTGAAATTCAAGCTGAAAGCTTCTCAGTGCATGTATTTTAACAGAATGTTTTTCCAATGCAAAGTTCTTTCTCGTTTTATCCCTTTAAGTTCTTTTTACTGTCATTAAAACACCAATTTTTTACTCTACAAGTTCTCTTTTTCATTTGGAATCCTCGACACTCTATCAATCATCTTTCATGTGTGATGTGAACTAAAATTTTACGACGTGGACTTGAATGATGTCAAGATTTAAGACTAAGTTATATCGGAAAGCCCTTCGGAAGCACAAGAGCGACTATGGGAAGGATATAGTAAAGAAGTGGAAGAAGGCTTTAAGAGAGGTTGCTAGAATTAGAGGAAGGAAGCTAAAAGATCACGGGTATTACTTACTTCTCCATTGACTTTATTTTCTTTGTTGAGATTTTCGATTTCTCATTCCTTTAAGGAATAATTATTTGGTTTGCTGCTGTCCAACCTTATGTAACGTATGGTTGGATTTGACGCTATGAGGAGCCAAAAATATTGCTCGGAGGGCGAGGTTTCTTGCACAAATTGACTTTTCCCTTTTAATATCAAGTTTTTATAACAATTAAAGTTAAGGTATAGCAACTTAATTAATTAATCTATAATGCCAAAAAACCAAGATATCCATGAAGATCTAAGATGTGATAAAATAGTAAGACCATATATTTGTGTAAAATAAAAAATTTAAGTTTCTTAACTTCAATTGGATTACGTACATGAAATCAAGGACTTTTAGTGTAGGTTTTCCCGACCCTATGCCTATAATGTTTTCCTGAAAAATTAGATGGAGTTCGATGTTAAATCTTTCTTCTTTTTGATATACTAAAGAAAGCTGAGGAAGAATTGGCCCAAAATCAGAGAGCTCAACAAGGAGCTTCTCTACGTGTTCCGAGCTATTAATGATTATAGTTAGTTCGTACTTGTCAGTGTTTGATGTACTTTAGGGAGACAAAAAAATGTGCGGGAGACATAGAGAAATTATAGCATAGACTTAGTCTATGCGATATCCAAAAACTTACGGCCAGGAGGAAGAAATCGATCCTTTTGGTTTTGGTTTCGGATTGAGGGAATTCATATGCTTTGCTACTGTTTTCCTTGAAATAACTGGCTAATTATGGCGGCCCCATCGAGTTGCACAAAAATAACGGAGCTTATTTATGATGATAGTTTTTCTAGTTGGTCTGAATATACAAGATCGAACGCTACAAAGATCTTTGTATGCCAATATCCAAAGGAACAAAAAAGATCTCTGTATGTGTTAGAGGTTCAATCTTCCGGTATATTTCTAATTACAGCAATTCTTGGTTAGTTTTCGAAGGACTGACTTAGGTTTAGGTGTATTATCAATCTTGGGCTTTTACTTTCATCGTGGTGGTGGGGTGGGGGTCATAACTGAATATTCTACAATTGACTTATAGTAGAATGTTAAAAAAAAATAAAAAATTGGTTCTTGCTCTCACTTTAAACATGGACCTATTGTCCTCTGATCTTGATTAACCAAAAATTCACCTAAGGGACTTCTAATTAGTTGTGGTTAGGGTTGGAGAAATCTAGAAATCTCTAGAAAATGAATAAGTAATTTAACAATTCCAAATTACCTTGAGATATGTAGCAACTCTCTATCCTAGTTTGTGGTAGATTTTCTGTAAACCCTAGACGTTACTCTCTGCTTACTTACATCCTTCTTCATTTAACCTTATTGTTTCTATCCTTTATTAAACGCATTAATAGTTTCAATCCTCGAGAATGGGAAGGATGAGCCTATTACTCTGCCCAACCTATCCTGTGCAAAACTACCCGTGATTTTTTTACCTCGTTTAAGGCATGACTGCGGGATGCGGATTTCAGAATGGGTTACCTAGCAATGTATTCTGATTAAAGTACCTAGCAATTTATTCTGATTAAAGTACCAACTAATTTGCCGTTACCAATATCCAATAAAGAATGTGCAATCTAAAATTATTTGACTTATTTGCAGAAATGTGTGTTGGTAACTCAAATTAAGGTTTATATATATTCCAGAAGGTGTTCCTCATTTTGGGCTACTCGACGGGTACGTTAAGAAAAATGCTTTTGATCTAGTATTCTTGTTTCCTATATTCAAGGCAACTGTGAAGTGTGAAGTGAGATTTTTTCTTTTTCGTTAACCTTCAAACTCCTCCCTATTGCTTGAAGAGATCATTAATCCCGGTTTTACCGAGGACTTACTATTTGACCATACTTCTAGAGGTCTTGCTATTAGCTGTGCGTGACAAGAAGAAACCAACCAGTGTAAAAATTATAAAATGAAATGGAGGCATAATTACCAAATTAGTTCTAAATTTATTGTGCATGACATTGGAGTACTAGACATTTTAATTTGTCAACGTAGTCGTAAGCATTTGTGTGAAATTCTAATGTAATCTTTCCACCCAACTGCCATGAAGAATTACTAACATGGCATCCATTCATCCCCATTGTCCCACTGGCAAGTTGACGTTGACAATTTTACAATTTTACTTGCAATGACATCCTGCATAGATTGCCACATCAGCAATTTTTGGTGGATATTGGCCGGAAGGATTATATTGAAATTTTGTATAAAGGTTTAGGACAACATTCCTGAAAGTGAAAAGTTTAGGACTAAATTGACATTTGTACAACAAATTTATGACTGATTTTGTAATTTTCCCATTTAATGGAACAAAGGCCCACAAGCTATTCAAACATAATGGCCCACAGCACTAGTTAGTCACAATTTGCTGCAGTGACTTCTAGTCGAAGCCCAATTAGACCCTTTGTCACGAAATAACCTTTCCCCAGCATTGACCAGACCAAAGAACCTTGATGCATTGGCTTTCAACCGTGAATAGGGTCCCTCCTCCTCCTCCTCCTCCTCCTCCTCCTCTTGGTAAAAACCTTATTTTATTTTATTTTATTTTGTTTTTGTTTTGCTTTTTGTTTTCAAACGGCTCACAACCAGAAAGATCGCTTTTTTGTGTTAGTTTGTTTTAAAGAAAATTATTTTGAACTTGATGATAACCTTCCTATGCCACATAATAAGTGCACAATGTCCATATATTTGGTTTTCAATCTAAGATGATTGCATCTTTATTTTCTTTGTTGAAAATCTTTGATTTCTCATTCCTTTAAAGAATAGTTCTTCGATTTGCTGCTGTCCAACCTTATGCAACATATGGTTGGATTTGACGCAATGAGGGAGCTAGAAATTTTGCTCAGAGGACGAGGCTTCTTGCACAAATTGACTTTTCACTTTTAATATCAAGTTTTTATAACAATTAAATTTAAGGAATAGAAACTTAATTAATTAACTTATAATGCAAAAAAGCCAAGATATCCGTGAAGATCTAAGATGTGATAAAGTAGTAAGACCATATATTTGTGAAAAATAAAAAAATCTAAGTTTCTTAACTTCAATTGCATTGCGTATATGAATTTAAGGACTTTTGGTGTAAATCCCTTGACCTATGCCTATAATGTTTTCCTGAAAAATTAGATTGAGTTTGATGTTAGATCTTTCTGTTTTTGTTACATTAAGGAAACATAGAGAAATTATAGCATAGACTTAGTCTATCGCAGTCTATACGATATCCCAAAACTTATGGGCAAGAGGAAAAAAACCGATCCTTGTGGTTTTGGTTTCAGCCCTAGGGAATTCATATGCTTTGCTGCTGTTTTCCTCGAAATAACCGGCTAATTACGGTCGCACCACCGAGTTACACAAAAATAATGGAGATTTTTATGATGATAGTTTTATAACCCCATAAGAGGATACTATAGGTCATGGTTTTTCTATTTGGTTTGAGTATACAAGACCGAACATTGCAAAGATCTCTGTATGCCATTATCCAAAAGAACCAAAAAAAAAAAGGATCTCTATAAGTGTTAGAGGTTCAATCTTCCAGTATATTTCTGATTAGAGTAATTCTTAATTAGTTTGCAAAGGACTGACTTAGGTTCAGGTGTGTTATCAATCTTGGGTTTTTGTTTTCATTGTGGTGGGGTAGGGTCATAGGCTCCTCTAGTGGCCAGTTGTGCATAGACAAGATCTGCAACCTTAAACTGAACATTCTTCTATAGTGATTTACAGTAGAATGTTAAAACATAAAAATTGGTTCTTGCTGTTGCTTTAAACATGGACCTATTCATGGCCTAATATCTTGATTAACCAAAAATTCACCTAAGGGACTTCCAAGTAGTTGTAGTTATGGTTGGAGGAATCTAAAAGCCTTTTGAAAATGGATAAGTACTTTAACAATTGTAAATTACCTTGAGATATGGAGCTACCCTCTATCCTAGTTTGGGATAGTTTTTCTATAAGCCCTAACCGTTACTCTCTGCTTACTTGCGTCCTTCTTCATTAAACCTTACCATTTCTATCTTTCGTTAAACGCATTAATAGTTTCAATCCTCGAGAACGGGAAGGACTAGCCTATTACTGCCCATGCCCAACTTGTGTCGTGCAACGTTCCCAGGGAGGAAATTGTTTTGAGAAAAATTTTCCTCAAAAAAATTGCCTCATCCAAGGCAGGCCACTGCGGGGTGCGGATTTCCAATGCTCCATGTCCATCCATGATTTTAAAGTTATCGGTTTTTATATGAAATTATCAACTTTAATTTGTGTCTTACCAACTTCTTTTTCCATTGTTTTACAAACAAGTTTTAGCTTACCGGCTTTTATGTGAATCATTTACTAAGTTTATTAGATTGTTTGCCAATTTACAACTTCTGTACAACTCACCATATTGTTTACTTCACATTTCAAAATTACCAAATCTTGTACAGAATTACTAACTCTAATATGATTGTCATATTAACTAATCTCTAATTAAGTTAATAACTAGTTTAAGCTACCCATTCTTATTTGAGCTACTTATCAGTATTTATTATTTGTTTCAAAACTACCAACCTTCATAAAAGATTTTGTTAATAACGCACAAACTTTTATTTGCACTGGTTACGAACATCATTAGGCAACGAAATCTGTTGTTAAATTACCAATCCTAAGTTGAGTTACTCACCAATTTATTCTGATTAAAGTACCAACTACTTTGCCGTTACCAATATTATAAAAAGAATGGGTAACCTAAAATTATTTCGAACTTATTTGGAGAAATGTTTGTTGGTAACTCGAATCAAGGTTGATATATATTCCAGAAAATCTTCCTCATTTTCGGTTAGTATTCTACTCCATCGGTACGTTAAGAAAAATGCTTTTAAGATAGTATTCTTGTTTCCGATTTTCAAGGCAAATGCGAGTGAGATTTTTTCTTTTCCGTTAACCTTCATACTCATCCCTATTGCTTGAAGAGATTATCAAGACCGAGTTTACCGAGGACTTGATATTTAACCAAACTTCTAGAGGTCTCGCTATTAGCTGTGTGCGACAAGAAGAAACCAACCGGTGTGAAAAAGTATAAAATGAAGTGGAGGCCTAATTATCAAATTAATTCTAAATTTATTGTGCATGACATTTGAGTACTAGACATTTTAATTTTGTCAATGTGGTCATAAGTATTTTGCGTGAAATTTTAATGTAACCTTTCTGCCCAATTGCTGCGAGAAATTACTAACACGACGTCCATTCATGGCCATTATCTTGAAATGACATCCTGCATAGATTGCCACTTCAGCAATTTTCAGTCGACATTGACTGCAAGGACTACATTGAAATTTTGCATAAAGGTTTAGGATAATATTATTGAAATTGAAAAGTTTATGACTGAATCATTCGTATAATAAATTTAAGATTGATTTCATAATTTTCCCATAAAATGAAACAAACGCCCACAACCTATTCCAACACAATGGCTCACAGCACTAGTTAGTCACAATTTGCTAGAGTGACTTCTAGTCGAAGCCCACTTAGACCCTTGTCACAAAATAACCTTTTCCCATTATTGACTAAACCAAAGAACCTTGATAGCATTAGCTTTCAACCATGAATAAAGTCCCCTCTCCTCCTCCTCTCTTGAAAACATCTTTTTTTTTTTGGTTTTTTTGTTTTCAAATGGCTCACAGCTTGAAAGTTCGCTTTTCTGTGTTGGTTTCTTTTAAAGCAAATTATTTTGAACTTGATGATAACCTTCTAGTGCCACATAATGCGTGCACAGTTTCCATATATATGGTTTATCAATATGAGATGATTGCATGTCATGCATGTGGCAGCCTATATGAACTTATGAATCTCATAGTCAAAGAGGTTTCAAGTCTGTTATGGACAAGAAGGACATATGTGCCTGATCATTTGGTGGGAATTACAGATCGAATGGATGAGATTATGAAGCGGTTAGATCTAGAAGCTTTTGATGTACGGTTTATCGTGATTTATGATATGGGTGGCATTGGAAAGACGACACTAGCTGAGGCTGTCTTCAGACAAATCTCCCCTCAGTTTCAGAGATATTGCTACTTTCTTAAGGATGTTCGGACTCATGATATAATAAACTTACAAAAGAAATTGTTGTCTGACATTTTCCATTTGAGTTGCACAAACCTATCCTTCATTGATGAAGGGGCTGACATGATCAAGGTGAGATTTCATGACAAGAAAGTTCTCATTGTTCTTGATGACGTTGACAATCGATACCAAATCATGAGACTTGCCGATGAGTCCAATTGGTTTGGTGGGGGTAGTAGAATCATCATAACAACTAGGAATATTGAATTCCTAGTAAAGGAAGGTGAGGATGACAATGTCCTAGCCTCTATTAGTGGACAATTTTCATTCTATGATATGCCAGTGATGAATTTGCATGATGCTTTTCAACTTTTCTGTAAGCGTGCCTTGGGATGTGCCGAGCCTCCAACTGATTACATGGATATTGCATATAAGCTAATCAATGTTCTAGGAGGACTTCCATTAGCTCTCAATGTCGTAGGTTCCATGCTCCATGGAAAATGCCAAAGAACATGGGAAGACACCCTATGTAAGTTAAAGAACGTGATGAATGAGGATGTCAAAAAGAAGCTAATGATAAGCTACGAAGCATTGGAGCCTAATCAACAACAAATTTATCTTGATATCGCATGTTTCTGCTTCAACGAAGAGAAAACAACTGCAATTAAATATTGGGATGCGATTTTTGGGTATTCAACCGAAATCAAATTGAATATCCTCAAACACATGTCTCTGATAAAAATATCCAAAGATAATAAACTATGGATGCATGACCAACTTAGAGACCTTGGAAGGAGTATTGTCCATCCAGAAAGTGGCGAAATCCATATGAAGGGTAGTAGATTGTGGTCTCCCGAGGATGCCTTTCATGTAGTGCAGACAGAAACGGTAATCTTTACCTCTACATGTTTTCCAGTGCATCCATTAGCGTCATCACCTTTTTATCTAATTTCAAGTCAAACTTACATTCGTACTCATTGGTTGCTACTTTTATTTCCCAGGGAACCAGAGACATAGTGATGCTCAATCTTGGTACACCTAGCTCGAATAAGACGTACAGATTTAAGCACGAGCAATTTGTGCGCTTCGTCAACCTTAGGTTCCTTAAATTGGACTATGGAAATTTTGAAGGAGACTTTAAGAATGTTTTCTTTAATTTGAGATGGCTCTCCTGGAGCAATTGCCCTTCAAAATTCCGAGCTAGCAACTTTGTGTTGAAGAACTTAACGATTCTCAAGTTATCTGGGAATAACGTTACTGAAGATTGGGGAGGATGGTGTCAAATCATGGTATGATCTCACGACATCCTTTTGCATTATATTTACTCTTCCTCCTTTCTGAGTGTCTACTCAATTACTTTATAGGTAGCAAAACAATTGAAAATCCTACAGCTCGAGGACTATCCATTCCTTAGAAAAATACCAAAGTTCTCCATATTCTCGCAGCTAGAGAAATTGATTCTTAGATGCATTTGACTAAGAAAGATTGACAAGTCCATCAGTAATCTACAACATCTTGATTACCTAGAGATAAAGAGTGAAGCTATTGAGTCGCCACCGAAGTCCATCGGCGATCTAAAATCTTTGACAATGCTAAGAATAGATCGAACACCCTCAATGAAGCCTCACTCAATTGACAATTTAGCAAAGGTGAAATCTCTAATCTTGCCATGCAAGGAACTTCAAAAGCTTCCAGACTCTATTGGACAATTGGAGTCACTACTTGAGCTAGATGTCCAATATTTAAAAATGAGTGAATTACCTCATTCTATTGGAAATCTTGAAAGGTTAAAAGTTTTACGCATCTGTAATTCCTATCTAGAAAAGCTACCAAACTCGATTGGGAGGCTCCAATCATTGGTCGAGTTGGATTTGAGCGATTCAAGAATCGGGAGCTTACCTAATTGTATTGGAAATCTCAAAAAGTTGAAGGTACTAAATCTTGATGATAGTTGCATAAGTTAACTTCCGAAAACCATAGGAATGTTGGAAAATCTGGAAAAGTTAGATGCCTGCTCTGAACATCTGGTGGGGGAAATTCCAAGTGAAATCAGGGCACTATCCTCATTGAAATATCTAGACTTATCCGAAGGTCACTTTAGTGGATTGCCCACAACGATCAATCAGCTTACAAATCTCAAAGGACTTTCGTTAATGTTCTGTGATTCAATCCAACAATTGCCGGAGCTTCCCAAGAGTATAATTGATTTAAGCCTTGAATCGGATTTGTTAACCACGATCCCCGACTGCTCAAACCTAACCGATTTAGTTGTCCTTGAGATAATCGCAAAATCAATTCAAGAACCCAACACAGAGGGGATCGTGAGACTACCTGCTATAAAACGAATGACCCTCCACGTTGGAAAAATGGCCTTGCCTCCAACCGATTTTAGTTCCCTCTTTTAACTACAATACCTTAACATAAATTATGCTGAGCCCCAATCTCTTATTGGGCTCCCATCTAGCCTTCGAGAGTTGTCGTTACGCGATGTCCAATCACCGATAGATTGGTCAATCTTTTCCAACTTGGAGAATTTGTCGGAGCTATATATTTATAGATATTCGCTGAGAGAGATTCGATTCGAGGTGCTTGGAGAGCTACGGAAATTCAATAAATTGCGGATGCTCGACTGTCCATTGCTCAAGACGCTGCCCGTTCTGCCTTGTTTGAAGGAGATCCAGAGTTTGTCCCTGGGCCTATTGCCTCAACTAATTGAGATTCAAGGTTTGGGAGAATTGAAATCATTGCAGAATTTGTCTATTGGGTCTTGCAATTCAATCAAAAGGTTAAACAAATCTGATCTTTCTAATCTACAGAATCTGAAAAGTTTGTGGTTATGTGGATGTGAATCATTGGAGAGGGTGCTGGGTGTGCCAAAATATTGTCTACTCACAGTCATAGATTGCCCGAGGTTCAATAGAGATGGATAAGATATGTATAATTTGATTGGCAAAGATAGTCGATAATGGTAAGTCCATAAAACTAGAGTTTGTTTTTTGCTGCTTACTATTTTGTGAGTTTTCTTTCAACTAAGCTTTCATCTTAGTTCTAGAACCACCGCTTGTATTTGTTCATCCTCTTATCTTTGAGCAAAATTCCTTTTTTGTATGTCATGAACATTCAGTACTTTCACTTGCCTCCACGGTGGTGATGCTTAGCTGGTTTATGTTGCGCATCGGCATAATGTTCGGGTTGACATGCTTGGCAGCACGTAACTTGCTTAGACAGTAAGCACATTGAAGATGCTAACAAATGCTAGATTTTGTTGAAAGGCAAAGGTGGTTGAGACTACCAGTCATACCTTATGGAATGTTTTTTCAATTTCACTGCAGTACAATCATGATTTGTGAGGAATGAAATAAAAGAATTAACGCCTGGTTAGTGAAAGAGTGAATTGTTGATACCTTTTATGCAGTAGGAGTGATTTAGTTACTTCCTTCATGAAGAATTGAAAGTGCTTTTCTAGTTACTTCCGAACTTATATTTTGTTTGTTTGTTTGTTTGTTTGCTATTCGTACATTCCCTCCCATCTTAAATTACCAAACACAATTGAGGAAGATGTTGCAATTCGCCCAATAAGGCATTTACGTTCTTGAATTCTTATTTGTTGTGCCAATGAATTTTGAATCCTTTGCTGTTTTGAGTTGGGTTTGGGAATTTGATAACTCTGACTCATTGACGAATTAAATAAGGCAAATGCAATAATCTCGGTTGCTCCCTTTTGTATAATTTTTGTTTCCTGCAGTTCCATAGATTGAATTGGGATTGTCTGATGCTACACAATCAAAGATCACTGTCAGCTTTGCTCCATATCTGATACCAATGGTTATAGTTGCAATTTTCAAGCATTCCCATTCTTAAAGTAGAAGTTCTGCTTCTCTAGCCATAATTATTAACTTTTTTCATCTATTTATGCAAAGTCTTGGAATGTAGTCAACTATTCCTGGTGAAATGTCTTCCGGTGTAACAGTGGGGATCTATATGAGCAACTTAAAGTTGTTTGCCGGCTATGACTAATAGTCCTATTCCACTTAGGCATTCAATGGCTTAATGTATTGAGCATTAACCTTAGCTTTTGTTTACTGAAGTACTTTTCAGTACTCATAATTAGCTTAATCAAAGTACATAATTTGTTTCATTAGATCTTGGTAAGTCAGTTAAGCAGTGGACATGTTGGGGGACTAAAACTTGAAAGATCCACGACTTCCTCTTGTATTCTCGAGTGTGCTTCCCACATACTTCACATTGTTTGATCACTTAATTCACTTTTTCTTGGTGTATGAGGAATTCATTATTTTGTTGAAAAAAGGAGTAGTTCCTCTTACTCAACACATGCGAGGATCCTATTTTTGTTTTATGAGTGTCTTTCCTGATTGAGTATCTAGACGAGCAATACTAATCTCTGTCGTAGGTTCCCAAGTGTCTGTTTTCCATCGAGTGCTTTACTTTTCGTGTAACATTAGTCATCCTATGGTGGTAAGCTGTCTCAACCTTTTTGCAGATTGACAATGTAGTGAAGGGAGCTTGTGGTCAGACTTTGCAGAATTTTAGTGAGATGATGAGATTACTTGAGATTGTGGGGTTTAACTCCCTACCATTGTTTCCCAGATGCATTCTTGTGGAGTTCAGGAGTTCTTTTGTTTTAAAAAAGTGACAAAAGAAAGGTGGAAATGTGTCTAATTCAGGAGTTCTTTTGTTTTACCTTTTATAAAATTGTTTCATATTGGTTGTTTTCAATTTTTCACTGAACACTTAAGGGAGCTTAGAGCTGGTGGTACCAACTTTCATGTGTCCCTTCATTCAAATAGGACAATGCTTCATTGCTGTTGTAATATTCTTTGGAAAGCAATAGTTTAATTGCTAACATACCAAATGGGAGCAAACCTTTTAACATAATTATTTAAACCAGAGTGAATTTGACATAGTCGAGGCAAGAAATTAATCGTACAAAGAGTAAATCATAACGTGAAGTCTAAAACCATCTTCCCTTAATGCAAGATTGAAAGGCTCTCTTACTTCTATCTCTTAACTAAAAAAAATGTCGAGATTTGGACTGGATATGACTCAATTCTGTGGTCACCATCTTATCTTTGGCTCTTTGATAGATCCATGTCCCGAGGAGATTTAGTCTAATGACAACCATTCGCCTAACATGCATAGGTAAATCCCTAATTTAATTATTCTAATCTAATCTATCTACTTAATTGCACTTCATTAAATCTAATCAACCCCTAAGCATCATTAGTCTACTAAGTAGGGATTAGTGAGTTAAACTCACTTGATTAGCGAGCTGAGCGATTCCAAACGTCGGGAACGCGACGGAGATCACTTCTCTCCAAAGCGGGGCAAGGTTTCGAGACTCGAAACCACCTCAAAACGAGCTTGGAAGCCTTTTGGAAACCCACTTTTCTGTTCTCTATTTGCTGCTGGTTGAGGGCTTATCTAAGGCCGGTAGGGGCGAGCAAGGGCTGGTGATGCTGTAGCAAAGCCAAGCAGCCTACGGCGGGTCTCGGCGGGGCTTGAACGGCGAAGGACAACCTTCGGCTAGGCTTAGGACAGCCTTGGGATGCACGGGCAGAGGCGGACGGGGATGGCTAGGCGCAGTGGCACGCGAGCGGACGGTGGAGCGTGTGGGCGGCGGATGGCGGTGTCGTGCGGCTCCTTCGACGTGTGGCATGTGACGATGGCTGAGCTGCTGTCTCTTGGCCTACTAGTGGGTTCGAGAAAGGCGAGAGAGGAGAGAGAGGCTTGGCCGGTGGCTTAGTGAGGAAGAGAGGAAGAAGAGATAAGGTTGGGGGTCACTTTGCCTTAATTTTCCACAAGTTTGTCCCCTTGAAGTTGCTCACCACGCTTGGCTGGCTTGCCTAAGAATTTTCCAGCACTAACTCCTTCTAGAAGCCTACTTAGATGGTCCATAAGTCATGGTGGTGGTCCGAAATTTTTAGTGCAAATGACTCGTGGTCGATTTTCTTCGAGCCACAATGAACCCACTCGACTCATTGGCGATTCTCGATTGTCGTGAAAATCTCGAGGATTCAAATACAGACATAAGGTACCAAAATGATAGAAAAATCAGTCTAGTGTCGATCGACAAGAATTTTTTAATTTAGTGGAGTCACCCACTTTTAGCCACACATCTCAGTCGAACCGACCTATCTCTGATCTCTAATCAATTTACGTCTGTGCCGTAATGATCTTGGCAGATGAGCACGGTCGAGAAGCCGATTCTTGGTCGAATTCTCAAGTCTATTTGCCTTAAAATCCTTAATGGCTTCCCTAGATAGTCTAGTTATTTCGAAAGTGATCAATTCTGAGAACAGACCTATAGGCGCATCAATGACATGCCGAATTTATTCAGTAGAAAACAAGATCGAAAATTTGGGATGTCACAACTTTTCTCCTCTTATAAAAATTCCGTTCTCGATATTTAAACATTTACAAAACTTAAGCAAAAAGGTGGGGGTATAACTGTCTCATCAACTCTTCAGTCTCTCATGTTGCTCCTTCAGTACCGTGGTGTTGCCAGACCACTTTGACCAACTGGATGGTCTTTGTACGCAGAACTTGTTCTTTTCTATCCACAATCTTAACCGGGCTTTCAATGTATGACATTCGATCATCCATGTCCAATTTTTCGAAATTGAGCACGTGGGTCGGTTCAAGCTCATACGTCCTTAACCTCAACACGTGAAAGACGTCATGCACTTGCGCCATTCTCGGCGGCCATGCAAGATGATAGGGTAGGATCCCGATTTTTTTCAGAATCTCAAAGGGACCTACGTAGCTCGATTTCAGTTTTCCCCCCTTGCTAAAATGCAAGGTATCCCTTATTGGTTGCACCTTCCGAAAGATGTAATCACTAATTTGAAACTTTAAGGGCCGTCAAAGCTCAACGATACAACATTTCCGGCGGTTCTGAGCGCTCTTTAATCTGTTTCTGATCACGGTAACTGCAATCACTAATTGCTGAACTGACTCTGGGCCTGTAATATTTCTTTCTTTGACCTCATCTCAACAAACTAAAGTTTTGTACACTCTGCTATACAAGCTTCAATAGGAACCATCTGATCTAGATTTGATATAAATCCATCACTGGTACTCTATGTTGACGAACTATCTGGCACACATACAACTTTGCATGTCTGTCTAAGCCCTAATCCTTTCGTATTACCAAGAAGTGAGCCGACTTCGTCATTCCGTCGACCACAATCCCAAATGGAATCATTACTCTCTTAACTCCTTGGGTAAGTCTGTCACAACGTTCCATCATGATATACTTTTATTCTCACTTAAGACTCTTGAGTGATTATAAAAGTCTTCCCGGTTTGCTTTACTGAACTCCCACTTACTAGCACATCTAACACTTGCAACCTGTCCGACGATGTCCATCTTTATGTTGGTCTACCAATCGAACTGACGTCGATTCAGACCTACTTTGTACCATCTGGTCAAATATCGCAATACTATAGTGAATTTTCCTAACAAGGTCTTCTCCTCAAGTTCTATACTGTCTGACACCTATCATTACCCATGATATTTTGACGTTCCATCTTCCGAATCTGAAAGTCAACTTTTCCCTTACCGATATCATCTTGCAGGATTTTCTGAATCTGTCAACTGAAACGTCTTAATCCTAAACTGGACTTTCGGTTCAGTTCTGAGGGTGGCCATAAAATTTGAAGGTGGCCTACCTCAAACTTGAAAACCGAATCTCGAGCTCTCTCGAGTAAATTCCACTCGTTGATCACCATCTATGCCACTGAAGACTTCCGACTCAGTGCACCCGTGACTTAATTTGTCTTTTTAGGGTGACGCAAGACATCACAATCACAGTTCTTCCAAAATTCTAACTAATAACATTGTCTTATATTCAACTCCTTGTGAGAGAATAAACACTTTGAGACTTTAGCGTTCAATGAAGATCTGGAGTTTTCCTCTACACAAATAATATCTTCAAATTTTCAAAGCGAAAATTATTGCTGTGAGTTCCAAGTCATGCACCAAGTAACTCAAATCATGGGGTATCGACTGATAGGACGCGTATGTAACACTCTACCACGTTACATCAACATGCAACCCAATCCTCTAAGCGACACGACACTATAAATTTCGCATCCTCCAGAACCATAAGGAATGGTCAACATAAGTGCGATAGCCAACTTCTACTTAAGCTCTTCAAAATTATCCTCACACAACACGATCACAATTGATCTAGATGTTCTTTGGACACTCGATTTGTCAAATCCATGACAGCAGTTGGAACGTTTGTCAGACCCAATGGCATTACATTGCACTAACAATTCATTTCAACGAAAGCTCCTCAAGCCAAACCTTTTTATATATGGTATCCAAATTATACATAGGCAAAGTATTCAAGTATAACTATAACCAGTGATTTTGCTTTCTATGACTTCATTACAACAACCGAAGTTCGTTAAACTTAACCAAAATTCTGTTGCGCCACTCAGATAAAATTGTTCTGGGGACACTGCCCTTCCCACTCAGTGCATAACCCGATTAATCTCTAAGCTAGCGGTCCATTCAATGGAACCATATCTATGATCACGTCAGGCACAGCTTCGGCCTAACCCTATGTAATTGCATACACGGTGCCCTGAACTGGAGGTCTCAGCTATCCTCCACGTGGCACGTTCTGAGGGGTCTGATCTGGCCCATCTGCAGTGGTGGTGGCAACTGTGGTTGTCCTCTTGGTCGCCTGGGACAATCTCTAGCAAGGTGGCCTTGCTGAGCACATTCAAAACAGACACTCGTCCTTCTAGGGCATTGATTCACAGCATGTCATCTTCCACACAGACGACAGGCGATGTGTTGAATTGATCCTGATTTTCCTACTCCACCCTTCCTATTAGGTGAGACTAGGAATCTACTCTCAGGCATGGGCCTTTTCCCATGGCGAATACTTTCTCTGTGAGAGCTGAACCTTGATCCAGATAAGGCAACTTGCTCATTCAAACCTCGCTCTATCATCTGAGCTCGACGATAGACTTCTCGATAACTCGTCAGATCCAAAGGTAGCAAAGGTTGTTTCAGCTCAGAACGAAGACCATTTCTGAATCTTCGGGCTTTCTCTTCTGGGTCCTCGATTAACCTTGGAGCATATTGAGCTAACTCCACAAACTTGACCCCATATTGGTCAACTGTCATACTCCCTTGGTGGAGACGCTAGAACTTCTCCATTTTTTGTTCTCGGGCCATACTCGAAAAATACTGATCATTAAAAGCTCTGAGGAAGGCATCCCACATTGGGATCACACCTTTCGGAAATATTGTATCCTTGGTGGCTCTCCACCAAACATTGGCATTGCCCTACAACTGGTAGATGGCCAGGGTTACCTTCTCAACTTCATTGCACATCAGAAGTGCAAATGTTTTCTCCAAATCCTGAATCCATAATGAAGCGGCCTTGGGGTCTCCCATACCCGTAAATCTTTGCGGACTCAACTTCAGGAATTGCTCCACTAGCTTGTGGATCAGTCTTTCTCTCTATGCCACAATGTTCTCAGGTTGAACCTCGGCCGGTACGACAGTAGGTGCGGCGGCAAGTGCAGCAGCAGCAGCAGCTTGATTCCGTGCCTACCATGTCACCACGTCTCTCAAGGTCTCTAACGCCTACATGATCCCTTCTATCTTAGGATCACCAAGGGTTACTACCCCAGCATCCACCACAGGTGGTGCCATTCTACTCACGCTAGCCTGAGCTGGCGCTCAACCTCGGCCTCCTCGGGTACCAACCCTGGTCGGCGTTTTCCCTCGAGTCACGGCACGAACGATACTCTTTGTAGGAGTTCTTTGCTTCTAATCACTCATAGTTCAACTATATCAACTAACACCTGTTTCCAATTTAACACTGAATTAGAAATGGAGTGATCCAAACAACAAGCAATTCTAGTACTCAGCTAACATAAACATGCACCAGCATGAATTTAAAGGCCTTCCTACTACTATCCCATGAACCATCGCTCCTTATCACTTCAATCTTGAACTTCGCTCTGATACCACAAAAGGGGAATGTCACACCCCGATCCTCAAGCGCACGCCCATCCCTGCATGGTTGATATAATAGCGACGTTCTAGGACGCATTGCCAACCCTTTCATTTTATAATACGCATGCGGAAGCATAAAAAAAAATACCTAGACAATAAAACAATGGGGTAGAAAAGTATGGCCATATTTTTCACAAATGAAAAACCACAACCACACTTTTATACAGAGTAAACTCATAGTATATATACAATACTATTAATAAGTTAGATCTATCATACATCAGATTAATACTCAGAGTTTGCCAAACAGGATGAGATCTCAATTTTCATTCAGGTCGTACTCTGGATCCTCCTCGGGATCATCCTCCTCTTCTTCATCTTCAGGGTCCTCTTTAGGGTCCTCCTCAGGCTCTTCTTCTGCATGTTCCTCTTCTGTAGGTTCTTCCTCTGGCTCTTCCCACTCCTGATCCTCCTCCGGTCCCTTCTCTTGTTCAACTATCTCCCCTTCCTCTTCACTCCAGTTAGCACCCTCGGCTAAGTATACTGGTGACTTAGGATCGCCCTCGAGCTTGGGATCCTTGGCATCTACTACTGACCCATCCTTAGGGTCTGCCGTCCCTAGCCCGAATGCTGCCTCCAGCACGTATAAAGGCACATCACCTTTCGACATGGGACCTTCTCTTCATCCATCATGGTAGTGACGATACCATGATTGATACTCGTAGGGTACCAGGTCGATCTTATTCACATCAACCCAAACCTTGGATTCTATCAACACATACTCTAGCCCTTCTAGGTGGTGGAATATCGGGAAGTGGTTTCCTACCTCGGTGGTCTCTTCAGGGATACCATAATGCATAGGAGGACGATGGGGGTGGAGGTGCTGCCATTTACGAGCCTGAAATGTTGTCCCACATCGGGGTGAGACTATGTCTCGGCAAGTTCTATCCCACTAAGACCCGATTAGCAAACCAATATGCCATAAGGGCTGCCTATGCACAACATGGGTCAGAGGACTTACCTTGGCCTTAGTTCCACCTTGCAAATTAGCACAGTTCGAATAGGCACCCTATCAATCAATTCACCACATCAGATCAAGTCATTGATCAATCGACCTAGTCGATTACATGTCACCATGACCTCCCTCCAGTCGGCATATTCAATACTATATATAATGTCCTATCAAATCAAGACCCGCTCACTCTAAGCTAATAATAGATAGTATAACTCGCGCTAAGCTGACATATTAGAGCCCTTAGGATGATATGGTACACTAATAATGCTCCCTTTAAGCTGATAAAGTATACTCCTTGCAATCTAAGCTGACATATCAGAGCCCGTAGGATGATATAGTATACTGGTATACTGCTCACAACCTAAGCTGACATATCGCCCGTAGGCTGATATAGTATACCACACCCAACCGTTTAAATCAATTCCTCAATTTTATAGTGTACTGCATGCTATCTAAGCTGACATATCAGAGCCCTTAGGATGATATAGTACACCGGTGTACTGCTCGCAATCTAAGCTGACATATCGCTCGTAGGTCGATATAGTACACCACACCGAATCATTCAAATCATTTCTTCAATTTTATCATAAGTATACTGCTCGCAATCTAAGCTGACATATCAGAGCCCTTACGATGATATAGTATACCGGTGTACTGCTTGCAATTTAAGCTGACATATCGCCGGTAGGTCGATATAGTACACCACACCCAACCGTTCATTTAATTTACCATTTTTATCATCTCTGATAAAAATATACGTGTGTGGGTACACAGCTGGTCTTAGTCAAAATATTATAATTTCTTTTCCACAAATCCCACCATTTTCTGTAGTTCACCAAAATATTTTTGGCGCTATCAACCGCCCGATTATTTTTCAATTAATATTGGAATTAAATCAATTTAGGAATAAATCCTAAAATCACTAATAAATCAATTCAGCACAATCTAATAATCAATCAATTAAATAGACTGCACCACGATAATCAGTATAAAATTTCGGTCGTCAACCATCGTGGTCTAATTTTCGGAAAATAAATAAATAATTAAATAATTACGAAAATTAATTATTAAATAGCAATAAATCCAACTTAGGCCCGTAATGCCTAATTGGACTCTGAAATGAACTCGGAAAAATTCCGAGACTCGTTTAATAATTACCTGAGCCTAGCTACTTGCTAATTACACTAACCATTCGCCTAACATGCATAGGTAAATCCCTAATTTAATTATTCTAATCTAATCTATCCACCTAATTGCACTTAATTAAATCTAATTAACCCCTAAGCATAATTAGTCTACTAAGTAGAGATTAGTGAGTTTAACTCACTTGATTAGTGAGCTAAGCGGTTCCAAACGTCGGGAATGCGACGGGGATCACTTCTCTCCAAAGCGGGCCAAGCTTTCGAGACTCGAAACCACCTCTGAACGGGCTTGGAAGCTTGCCGGAAACCCACTTTTCTATTCTCTGTTTGCTGCTGGTTGAGGGCCGATCCAAGGCTGATTGGGGCGAGCAAGGGTCGGTGATGCTGCAACAAGGTCGAGCGGCCAACGGCGGGGCTCGGCAGGGCTTGAACGGCGATGGACAGCCTCCGCCTGGGCTCGAGACAACCTTGGGATGCATGGGTAGAGGCGGACGAGGACGGCTGGGCGCGGTGGCACGCTAGCGAATGGCGGAGCGTGCGGGCGGTGGACAGCGGTGTCATGCGACTCCTTCGACGTGTGGCGTGCGACGGTGGCTGAGCTGCTATCTCTGGCGGTCTCTTGGCCTACTGGTGGGTTTGAGAAAGGCAAGAGAGGAGAGAGAGGCTTGGCCGATGACTTGGTGAGGAAAAGAGGAAGAAGAGATAAGGTTGGGGGCCACTTTGCCTTCATTTTCCACAAGTTTGTCCCCTTGAACTTGCCCACCAAGCTTGGCTGGCTTGCCTAGGAATTTTCCAACACTAACTCCTTCTAGAAGCCCACTTAGATGGTTCATAAGTCATGGTGGTGAGGGAGTTATGAATTTCACAAATTTTGACTTCAATTGGACTTGATCTCACTCTTAATTCAATACCATTTGGCCTCAATAAATTTCATTGGCACCTCAATTATCAAATTGATAATTTTCCTCACCAATGGTTCCACCCTGCATCCCAAATTTGTGATCAAAACGATCCCTGCCCTTTTTCTGGACAAAAACGACCCTAGGACGACCTTTTCCCAAAAAGTCCCGGGTTTTAAAAAAATCTTCTGAGATTGAATCGACACTCCTAGAATTTATTATTACATGACAGAATCCTCAATTTCACGATTAATTTCTATCCGGCGTGTTTTTAGCATGACCTAGGCTGCCGGGTAGTTTTCCGAAATTTTTAGGGAAAATGACTCGTGGTCGATTCTTCTCAAGCCACAATGAACCCACTCAACTCATTGACGACTCTCGGTTGTCGTAAAAATCTCGAGGATTCAAATACGGACACAGGGTACCAAAATGATGGAAAAATCAGTCTAGTGCCGGCCGACAAGAATTTTCCAATTTAGTGGAGTCGACCACGTTTAGCCACACATCTCAGTCAAACCGACTTATCTCTGATTTATAATCAATTTACATCTGTGCCGTAATGATCTCCGCAGATGAGCACGGTCGAGAAGCCGATTCCTAGTCGAATTCTCAAGTCTATTTGCCTTAAAATCCTTAATGGCTTCCTCAAATAGTCTAGTTATCTCGAGAGTGATCAACTCTGAGAACAGCCCTATAGGCGCGTTAATGAAATACCTAATTTATTCAATAGGATTGAAAATCTAGTATGTCACAAGACATCTCAGCCTCTCTGCCAAAACACAGACAAGGCGCACAAATAGTACTATGTCCTGCCTCCATCTGTCTCTGCACTAAGGTTTTCTACCTCAAATAGGCTACAACCTTTAACTCTTTGATATTAGATAAATAAGGTGTGCTATCTCTCTCAATACGAAAATCTAGGATTTTAATTGATCAATCATTTGAAATTAGGCCACCTTGATCCAACAATTACTTCACCTCACCCCTCCATTCGGCCACAAAGATGTCCTCTTTTTTAGGCTCTAGTTTATTTGATACTCAACTAGGAACTGGATAATGACTGAAGCAAACTGGCTGATTGGAAAAGGTGCTTTATACCAAGGTGACCCTATCATATTTCGACATTCACTTCTCCAATCTGCAAGTTTGTACTCAGATAGCTCACGAGTTGGATCCGAAATTTTCTTTGAGCCCCAGAGGAATGGTTAGATGTACTGTAGCAAAGTGACCTGTGATGGAGCATGTGATTATGTGTGTGCAATGAGCATGCATCTATACTATTGAAATATTGAACCATAGCCTCAAAACTAGAATTTAAGATTGAAATTCAAGCTGAAAGCTTCTCAGTGCATGTATTTTAACTGAGTGTTTTTCCAATGTGAAGTTCTTTCTCATTTTATCCCTTCAAGTTCTCTTTACTGTCATGAAAATACCAATTTTTTACTCTACACGTTCTCTTTTTCATTTGGAATCCTTCACACTCTATCAATCATCTTTCATGTGTGATGTGAACTAAAATTTTCTCTTAATCTTATCATGCTAGAAAATTTGAATGTTAAAATATCTTCTTGCTCCTCGATGTTCTCTTAGCTAATCATATCAATCCTTTTTATCTTAACAAAGCAGGTAGAGGATATGGTAGTCTTATTCTTGCCATACTGGGAACTACTTCCGGTGCACTTGACTAAATATGGAATATTGGATTGTCTTTTCCATCGCAAATGCACTTTTGGAAGCAATGTTCCTAAGAATCTGGGTTAGTGCTTCGAAGAACCCATGTTGATCTCAATAATTGTGCGGTGTTTTTAGATTTGGACACCTGAATGTTGCCAGTAATATAATGCTTTGATGTTTGAAGGTCTTATTAAAAAGAAAAATGGGGTGGGATTATTATATTGGGCTTTAAAATCTAAGACCATCAAAACTTTTAAGACACAGAAGATAATAATAGGTGCCAAACTGACCGATTTTTATGGCTCTTTATTGTGGATGCAGCCACTACTTGTTGATTTTGAAGTCTCCGAAGGCATATATTCATGAGCTCACATTGAACATACCGATTCAGGATGTTTATGGCTTCGAGCAAATGTTATGCTGCAGTAGTCATGCAAAGAGGTACTCGAGTTGAAACAATGTCCCTTTATCTCTAATAATGATGTCAAGAATCTTATTAATTACATTAATTCATGTTAGAGGTCACAACTCTTCTACAAAAGGACCTAGAAAATGCTAAAGCAAAGTTTAGAAGTTCTTGTTGCTGATCTACAATTCTTAAGGGACCAAGTAACGATCACGCAAGTAAGTTGGAATTTTTTGGGAACTTGGAGGTCCCTATTTGTTTGAAGCTGTTTGCTATGTCAGTTTGGGATAGGTCCATTGTTGTTGAACTACTGTTGCTGTGGTTTTTGTTACTAGCTTGAGGCTATATATTGGGAAGACATGTTAATTTGTGACAGCCTTGAGGGTAGTAATATCGCACTTATGTGAACTTGAAAAAATTCGAAAGTTGTTGTAGGACGGTATTCTTTAGTTTTGCAACTTGAATCAAGGTAGCATAATGTGTACTTTTGGAGACTTTGTTCTCCCCATTTCGACTGGGTGAATGAATTATGTGTTGCCCTATGATGGCAATGGTTAGATGACAAGTGATTTCGGTTAGGTTTAGTGAGATTTACTGCATTACAACAAGCTGGCCATGTAAAACGATTTTTATTGAGAACCTCTTGGGTTTGAGTTTTCACTTTTTATGTTGTGCGTTATTTTTGAGTTGATATATGGCCTATCTGTTTTGTCTCAAATCTCCTTGGTCATGCGTGTTAAAAAGAACTAATCTAAATTTGAATTTGGGGAGAAACATGGGGAGATTTATTTTCTGCCAAATAAGGCATTTACATTCTTGAATTCTTATTTGTTGTGCTGATGATATGTATTTTTCTTTTTCCTTTGCTAATTTTAGTTGGGTCTGGGAATTTAATGATTCTGACTCCTAGATGAATTAAATTAGGCAAATGCAAAACCTGGGTTGCTCCCTTTTGTATAATTATTGTTTCTTGAAGTACTAGAGTTATAACTGGAATTATCTAATGCTGCACAACCAAAGATCACTATCAACTTTACTCCACATCAAGTATTCCCATTCTTAAAGTTGAAGTTTTGATTCTCCAGCAATAATTATTAGCTTTCTTCATCTATTTATGAAGATTCCTGGAATGCAGTCGACTGTTCATGCTAAAATGTCTTCAGGTGTAAAGGTGGGGATCTATATGAGCAACTTAAAGTTGTTTGCTAGGAAAAAAATTTCAGGCTAACAGTCACATTCCGCTTAGGCATTCAATGGCTTCATGTACAGAGTATTAACCATATCTTTTGTTTGCCGAAGTACTTATTCTCTGTAATCAAAATTAGGTTAATCAAATACATAATTTATTTTATAGACCTTGGTAAGTCAGTCAAGTAGTAGACATTTGGGGGACTGAAACTTAGAAGGTCGGTGACTTCCTCTATATTCTTGAGTGTGCTTCCCACATACTTAATAATATTTGATCGCTTGATTCACTTTATCTTGCTGGATGAGGAATTTGTTATTTTTTAGAAAAAGGAGTTGTTCCTCATACTCAACATGTGCGAGGATCCTAATATTGTTTTATAAGTGTCTTTCTCGATCCAGTATCCGGATGAGCAATACTAATCTATGCGTAGGTTCTCAAGTGTCTATCTTCCATTAAGTGATTGCCTTTCCATGTAAAGTCGAAGTCATCTTTTGATGATAAGCTGTCTAAACCTCTTTTGGCAGATTGACAATCTAGTGAAGGGAGCTCATGGTCATCCTCTGCAGACTCTTCATTGAGATGATGGGATTACCTGAGATTGTGGGGCTTAACTACTTACCATTGTTTCCCTGATGCATTCTTGCAAGTGAGCTAAATTATGCATGGATTTTGTTCAAGAAAGCTTGTATAACTGCATTGGTTGTGTCTCAGCTGTAACTTTTGTTTATTCTTTCTGGTGACTCATTACACCTTTCCTCATCTTGCTCTCTCTCTATCTCACTCTGCTAAAATGTGGTCATGTTAACTTGTTAAATAAATCTATTTCATCTTCATGTCTATCATTCTTATATTTGCTAATAAAATGTTTTTGGGCAAGCTCCGCTAAGGCCATGGTCAAATGTTCTTTTAAATGGATATTTGGGCTTTGGCAAGACACACATTGCTGGTGCTGCAGCAGCAGCTTGTTCTCTTCAATCCATATCGGTCAAAGACTGAGCTGTTGAATAAGTATATTGCTACCGCTGAGTAAGCTATAAGAGGCTTATTTTCAACTGCAATGATGCTGATTGAATTCCATTGTGCAATCTTGTATTATACTTTGTTATTTGCAGACATTTCATATTTTTGTGCTTTCTTCTATTTCTTTTGTATGTATTTAATAGAGTCTCTTCAGGTATGCTAGTAGTTGAAATAGGATAACTAGCAGCAGCAATAAGGATCCTCCCATAATCACTAAAGAGGCCAAATTAAAACGGTTGATGAGTTTCTAATGCATGAATGAGAGGATCGTCTATGACTATTTGATTAAGAGAAAGATTAAAGATGTGAAATATTTGGAGGTTTTCTCTACTAAAAATTTTGAAGTGGTGATCAAATGTCCACTGGATCTTCTATTTGCACATTGATGGCATTGATTTTGTCAGCAAAAGGGAGAAATTTTGAATATTCGAGAGCAACGGCAATTAGAAAATATAGGTTCTGGATATATTCTCAAAGGCAACAGCTGCAGTTCCTTGCCTTCTCTTTTTTCGATGAAATTGATTTCATTGCTCCAAAGAGAAATAATAAGGGTTTCACTGACCATGTCATCAATCAAGTCAGTTTCTTGCACTCATAGCACTTATAAGGTGGTCAAGTGACATATATTCAATGGTATGACTCACTAATGGTTTGTTATTCATTGGTGCAGTTTTTTACTATATTAGATGATGTTGAAGTTTAGTTTTAAATAGTCCATTGCCATTCACACAACCAAGGTAATGATTTCATCTTACATGGTAACAAAAGTACACTCTTCCAATAGCACACTACCTGTAAAGTACTATTTGAAGTTGCACAGCCATTATGAATGCTTTGGCAAACATTTTCCACCAAGCATTTACGATGGAGACTATGTTATTAACCTTTAAGGCAGACTATAAAATGCTAGACTTGACTTTTACTTGATTTATAACTGTTTAACTTCATATACACGTTATTGGATAAACTACATATGTATCAAAGAAGGTAACAAAAGATGGGATTGCATAAATTTTTAGTTGCTAAAGTAGCGTGCGAGAAGTGTATTAAGCTAGACTTGTGCCTCTACAACACCATCAATGGATTTTGATAGTCTTGTGACATCAAGCATAGGGCGATTTCTCATATCTGTCATGACGTCTTTGTGGCATGAGGTGGTCTTTTGTTTTCCTTAGGAGTCATGAGTTCATCTATCTCATAATAACTCCAATTCACTTTCCTTTCTTGGGATCCTGTTTCTTTATTTTGTAGTTGTCCAATTATGTGCTTTTGGTTCTAATCGAGTTGCATTTGGTGTGAAGTAGTAGACCAGGACTTACTTGATGGCGCTCTTCTGAGACCTGGCAGGCTTGAAAACTTCTGTTCTGTGATTTTTCTTCAATATAGGAGAGGCTGGATATCCTCAAAGTTTTATCAAGGTAGGTAAAAAATTAGCTTCCATCCGTCTGCCAGCACTTGCTTTAAGTTTATTTCATCTATGACATGGTTCGAAATAGCTCGTACGGATTGAAATTTATGAGATTACTTTGTTAAAGAACTTCATATCTGCATAACTTTTTGAGAGGATGCATCGGAAAAATTACATATGAACAGAGAATTGTTAAAAAAAGAAAAATAGGGAGAGCTAGAAACAGAGTCAATTTGAGCAGCTGAAGATCCTGTTTAGAACTCGAGGCATTCTGACACAATACTTTTAGAAGAAAACGTTGTAAAAGGCATTGTGGGTTGGTTTTACAACCCGCTTGGGTGAGGCTTAGGTAAGTTTAGATGTGCAATGGTAAATCACTTTCAACCTCGGACCTTGAAACTGAGATCTGACACCTACTGATGTTGCTCAGAAAAAAAAATGAAAAGGCCTTTACAGCTTTTTTTATGAAATAGGACTAGGACTTACCTTTGGGTATCATTTTGTATAAACCTTTCAAAGACATTGTCATCCCTCTCTCTTTCTTTTCTTGAGACTAATTAGGAACATGTTGTGTGAATTCATTTAATCCTATTACAACAGTTCAGCGTAATCAGGCAGTTAAAATGGCAACAATGGGCGTCACTGAAGTTTTGCTAATTGTCTGCTTCAATGCCTTCATGCAGCTTCCTTTGGCCAGTGACGTGGACTTGGACGCTACACTAATCGATCTAATCATAATCAACGGTTCTTCAAGCTCTGCTTCCAGATGCACAGCTGCAAGCGGAGAGAGTTCTCAAGCGCAGGAAAGACAGTTATAACGGACTCTCTTCTGAAGTTCGCTGCTTCAAAGGCGAGCTCGTCAATCTCAGATGCCGAGAAGAGAAGACTATACAAAAGTTCTCTTCATTCTTTGAATTCTATCATCTCTACCCAAAACTACAAATTGTGCATCTCCAATCAAAAAATTCAACTGGGGAATTTGACAGTTGCTTATAACGCATCTTTGTACGTCAGTAGATCGTTGATCAGCATACCTCGTCTGAATAGTCTACCCAGCCTCGTAGTTTATTCGACTATTAATTTTTGTGAGTCCAATAATGTCAAACAGCTTAATCCTTGCCAACAACATTTTCATCCTCATGTCTAGGATATTCATCTTGGCCAGTAAATCAATAAGATGGCATGCTCAGGTTGGTTTTTCAGTTTACAGTCGGAAAATTCAAACAGTGAGCAGTTGCTGGGGCGATCCCTTTGCATTAGAAAATCGAAGAAATGAGGATGAAAAGATTGCGTTTTCACAGCAGCTGCTATTTCCACGGTTTCTTTGGCTTTGAGCATCGCATTCAAAGTGAGGAGACAATGTTTACCACTTAGCAATAATCAACGAAAGCTGTGGAACCCCATCTTTGTATCCTTTCATCTCTGATTGTAATAAGCTTCTGCTTCTACCCAAATGTTGTTCATTGGAGAAACCAAAAAGCGTAACAAATCGTGGACTCAAGATCTTGGCGTTGGCGAGGGACATGAGCCTGAGTACTCCTAGCCGGGTAGAACAATCTCTTCGGTGGGTCAATGGCATGGTGCACCATCTATTTTCGAAAAACTTCATATCAGAAAAATTCTAATGTAATCATCTGCACTATAACGCTACTTTGTTCGCTGTTGATATGATATTTCAAGGCGCAATTCATAAGTATTGTCATAGTGAGTCTTTATGTGAATATGCTTTTTTTTTTTCTTGTTCTTGGCTTGAAAGAGTCATTATGAAACTGTTGTCTAATTGAAGTAATTCAAATAAATCATGAATATATCAAGGCACAAGAGCATAGGTGACCGGCATAAAAATGAGGCATCGTGAAATGGAGAGACCACTTTTTTTACTGATTTCATCGAATTAATCTTTTATAATTGGGAAAAGTGGTCCATTTCTTTTAACTAGTCAATTAGTGTAGATTTCATTGGTGGTCAATGCACTAGAAGAAATTGAACCGAAGGGATGACTTGGCCACTTAATCTCTATTTCTATCAACCGCAGAAAATATGTCAGTTAAAGCCGAAACCTTAAACCCATTAACAAATTTAGTGAGGTCCAATATCCCAAAAAGCTTATGGGCCGACTAAATAAAGTAATTTTGGCCCAAATAAATTAAGATATGTAAATTGTTATATAACGCGACAACTATTTTGATGTCAAACTGTACTCTCGCCTTTTCGACCAAAAAAAAAAAACTGTACTATTGGCGTAGTGTATTACCTTAGATTGGGGAGCAAAAGGAGGAGAGGCAAAAAAAGAGAAACAATATATTTGTATGATGTTGAATTTATGGAGGATAAACAAAATATTACAAAATGCTTGAAGCAAATAATAGCTTGACTTGCTTAAAATAATTAGTCAGTGTAAAATATCTTTGCTATTGATAATAATTAACGTTCAAATATTTTCATCATGTATTTCGTTCATTCATTCTTGTAAATAATCATGTTTAGGAAAATATTTTCAAATAATTTATTTTTCGCAAAACAAACGGATTCTAATACATGAATTGATTCCCCATATATCTGTAATTTTTTTTAGACATCATATGATGATGAAAAGGGCTGTTGGATTGGCAGTAGTAGTTTTTCAAGTGAAGCTTTGTTGATAATGACATGACGTTTGCTTTTCTTGAAGAAAACATCCTTTGGCGTATGCTCTCGTAAATTTTCTCAGCTTTCACCGGACGAAGTTCAATAATTGAGGTAGAGAGCGCAAAGAAATTTGCGAGATGATATGATAATGAAGAGCCAAAAAGCTGAAGTCAAAGGTGCTTTATTTGGCATTTAGCCGCCTAAAATGTAGCTAGTTGTAACTGAATCGAGTTAATAGCCCTTCTTTTTCTTTTTAAACATAACAAACTTATAACAAACTGTGAACTCATGCGTATTGTTGAAAAATGTACCTGTGTATTTTGGCATGATTGTGTAGACTCACTTTACCGCTTATGTGATGGATGAAAAAAATCGCATCGCAAGATTAATGTGAGGACTGTGGATCTTTTTCATCTCTTATGTAAATAATTGCAACCTTTTCGAATGTATTTTTTTATTTATGATAAAAGCCTACAATCATTTCCGCGAATGGCGGGAGCCCAAATTGCAATCGAGTCCGATTGGGCTTTGTGTGGAGCTAAGGCGCCAACTAAAATAATCTCTTTTGTGAATTTTTCAGCCGTTGCCTTCGCGTGGTCCTTGACGTATACTCCCTAGTGGTCTTAACAACCGGCCTATTATTTCTATTGGCTATAAGGAGTCACTATTTCTTCATTTAGAAATAAAATAGGCTTACGGTGAATGATCATTCCCTTCATTGCTCCATGTGGGTCTTTCGTTTTCTCTTCCAGGTATCATCCTGGGGGGCTTACTCTGCCTTCGCCATTAGATGACGTGGCTGTTCATATTATTTAACGCGCCATTTTTTTTTTTTTTTTTTGGGAGGCACTAGGAAAAAAGTTGAGATTGGAGATCCCGTGATTCACACAGTGATTGATTTTCATAATTTAATTCAATGCAAATCCAAGCCAAAAAAAAAAAAAATTAAATACAATCCCAATGGATTCCTTTGCCTCTTCCTTCTCCCTTCTTGTTTTCCGACTTGAGGTGCATGTATGAGAAGCCAATTTTTTATGTGAAGTTAATCATCAATATTGATAAAAAAATATTTCACATATGTTTGCTTTACATCTATACAATCTCATAATGTTAGATTCTCAAACTTGGTACCTACTTTGAATATGACATGATAATATGTTCAGGACATGATGACATTATTAACATGTTAAATATGGTATCAACTACTCTAAGAAGAAAATTTTAGATGTAAAATTACCCCTTAACTATAGAACATATTTTTCATGTTTGATTTGACAAATGGTTTTACTTGGTAATTTTATACCTAGTTTTAGTTTGAGTGCGGCTTAGCTAACCGTTACTCCATCTTTGACAGGGTGATTAAGAAAACATAAAAATTAGAAAAAGAAGAAATTAGGTAAAAGGTGGAAACCGGTCAAAAAAGTCAACCGATTTCCATCCTTTCTCATCGCAAAGCACTTCAAACGCGCGACTCCGGCAGTCTCTTTTCCCTCATGGTGCGGTTACCCCTCCTAAATGACCAAACTGCCCTCACTTCTTGACGAATTTCTATAAAAAAAAAAATACGCGGACTCTGAAAAATCCCCTGTTCTTCCCTTAGTCTCTCCCCTCCACCAATCGGTCACCGCAAGCCCCCGCCACCTCGCCGCTGCGTTGCCGTCAACGTCGTATCCCCTTTCCGTGCCGTCACCCCTTGTCGTCGAGACCCCCCGCCATCGCCTGTGCCGATCGTTTCGCATCCTGTCTCAGCCAAGCCACCATCTCTGTCCCCGACTCTCTCTCCTAGAGGCAGCCTCGCTCACGGGGGCCGTCTATTCGCGGCCGTGGGCTTGGCGAGATTGGAAGCGATGGTCCTCCACTCCCCACTCATTGCTTGACGGTGAAAACTGATGCACAGCTCTCTCTCTCTCTCTCCTTCCGTGTTTCCTCTTCGAAGCAATTATTTTGTCGATCTGAACGGTTTTTTCACCTGCGAAGGAAGGCCACAGGTAACTTCCAGGCGAACGCAGCGAAAGTGAGAGACCTCTCTCCGTTGCGTCATCAAGTTGTTACAAGGATCAAACTCAAGACTTCCCAAGTCATTGGGCAGACTCAATTCGAGGATCCCTCTCTCCGTCCTGCTACCAGAATGAAGAGAAAGAGGGAAGGAGAAGAGACGGCGACGGCAGCTGGGACAGGCAGTAGCCGTGATGGTGGATCGGGAAGGGGTTATGAGGTGTTCCTGAATTTCAGAGGTCCTGACACCCGTTTAACCATGGCTGATTGTCTCTACAATGGCCTGATTGGTGCAGGGATCCGTGCTTTCAAAGACAACGAAGAGCTCCGATTTGGTGAAGAGATTGAAGGCGGTCTCTTGCAAGCCATCAATGACTCCAGAATTTACATCCCCATATTCTCCAAAGGCTATGCTTCAAGTAAGTGGTGCCTCCATGAGCTGGCACACATAATGGAGCTATCGAGAGGTAATGATGAGAAAGTTATCCTCCCTATATTTTACGACGTGGACGCTGATGATGTCAAGCTTAAGACTAAGTTATATCGGAAAGCCCTTCGAAAGCACAAGAGTGAATATGGGAATGAATTAGCAAAGAAGTGGAAGAAGGCTTTAAGAGAGGTTGTCAGAATTAGAGGAAGGAATCTAAAAGATCACGGGTATTATTTGCTTATCCATTGACTTTATTTTCTTTGTTGAAAATTTTCGATTTCTCGTTCCTTTAAAGAATAGTTCTTCGATTTGCTGCTGTCCAACCTTATGCAACATGTGGTTGGATTTGACGCAATGAGGGAGCTAGAAATTTTGCTCAGAGGACGAGGCTTCTTGCACAAATTGATTTTTCACTTTTACTATCAAATTTTTATAACAATTAAAGTTAAGGCATAGAAACTTAATTCATTAATCTATAATGCAAAAAAACCAAGATATCCGTGAAGATCTAAGATGTGATAAAATAGTAAGACCATATATTTGTGAAAAATAAAAAATCTAAGTTTCTTAACTTGAATTGCATTGCGTATATGAATTTAAGGACTTTTGGTGTAAATTCCTTGACCTATGCCTATAATGTTTTCCTGAAAAATTAGATTGAGTTTGATGTTAGATCATTCTGCTTTTGTTACATTAAGGAAACTTAGAGAAATTATAGCATAGACTTAGTCTATCGCAGTCTATACGATATCCCAAAACTTACGGCCAAGAGGAAAAAACCGATCCTTGTGGTTTTGGTTTCAGCCCTAGGGAATTCATATGCTTTGCTGCTGTTCCTTGAAATAACCGGCTAATTACGGTCGCACCACCGAGCTACACAAAAATAATGGAGATTTTTATGATGATAGTTTTATAACCCCAGAAGAAAATAGGTCATGTTTTTCTATTTGGTTTGAGTATACAAGACCGAACATTGCAAGGATCTTTGTATGCCACTATCCAAAAGAACCAAAAAAAAAAAGGATCTCTGTAAGTGTTAGAGGTTCGATCTTCCAGTATATTTCTGATTAGAGTAATTCTTGATTAGTTTGCAAAGGACTGACTTAAGTTCAGGTGTGTTATCAATCTTGGGTTTTTGTTTTCATTGTGGTGGGGCAGGGTCATAGGCTCCTCTAGTGGCCAGTTGTGCATAGACAAGATCTGCAACCTTAAACTGAATATTCTTCTATAGTGATTTACAGTAGAATGTTAAAACATAAAAATTGGTTCTTGCTGTTGCTTTAAACATGGACCTATTCATGGCCTCATATCTTGATTAACCAAAAATTCACCTAAGGACTTCCAAGTAGTTGTAGTTATGGTTGGAGAAATCTAAAAGCCTCCAGAAAATGGATAAGTACTTTAACAGTTGTAAATTTACTTGAGATATGGAGCTACCTTCTATCCTAGTTTGTGATAATTTTTCTATAAACCCTAGCAGTTACTCTCTGCTTACTTACATCCTTCTTCATTAAACCTTACTGTTTCTATCTTTCGTTAAACGCATTAATAGTTTCAACCCTCGAGAACGGGAAGGGCTAGCCTATTACTACCCATGCCCAACTTGTGTCGTGCAACATTCCCAGGGAGGCAATTGTTTTGAGAAAAATTTCCTCAAAAAATTGCCTCATCCAAGGTAGGCCACCGCGGGGCGCAGATTTCCCATGCTCCATGCCCATCCCTAATTTTAAAGTTATCGGTTTTTATATGAATTTATCAACTTTAATTTGTCTCTTACCAACTTCTTTTTCCATTGTTTTACAAACTAGTTTTAGCTTACTGGCTTTTATGTAAATCATTTACTAAATTTATTAGATTGTTTGCTGATTTACAACTTCTGTACAACTTACCATAATGTTTACTCCACATCTCAAAATTACCAAATCCTGTACCGAATTACTAACTCTAATATGATTGTCATATTAACTAATTCTAATTAAGTTAATAACTAGTTTAAGCTACACATTCTTATCTGAGCTACTTATCAATATTTATTATTTGTTTCAAAACAACCAACCTTCATAAACTTTCGTTAATAACGCACCAACTTTTATTTGCACAGGTTACGGACATTATTAGGCAACGAAATCTATTGTTAAATTACCAATCCTAAGTTGAGTTACTAACCAATTTATTCCGATTAAAGTTCGAACTAGTTTGCAGTTACCAATATTATAAAAAGAATGGGTAACCTAAAATTATTTCTAACTTATTTGGAGAAATGTGTGTTGGTAACTTGAATCAAGGTTGATATAGATTCCCGAAAATCTTCCTCATTTTCGGTTAGTATTCTATTCCATGGGTACGTTAAGAAAAATGCTTTTGAGAGATTATTCTTGTTTCCTATATTCAAGGCAATTGCGAGTGAGATTTTTTATTTTCCGTTAACCTTCAAACCCATCCCTATCGCTTTAAGAGATTATCAAGACCGAGTTTACCAAAGACTTGATATTTAACCAAAGTTCTAGAGATCTCGCTCTTAGCTGTGTGCGACAAGAAGAAACCAACCGGTGTGAAAAAGTATAAAATGAAGTGGAGGCATAATTATCAAATTAGTTCTAAATTTATTGTGCATGACATTTGAGCACAAGACATTTTAATTTTGTTAATGTGGTCATAAGTATTTGCGTGAAATTTTAATGTAATCTTTCTGCCCAATTGCCACGAGAAATTACTAACATGACGTCCATTCATCGCCGTTGTCCTATGTGGCAAGTTGACGTGGACAATTTTACTTGAAATGACATCCTGCATAGATTGCCACTTTAGCAATTTTCGGTGGATATTGATTGCAAGGGCTACATTGAAATTTTGTTTAAAAGTTTTGGACAATATTATTAAAATTGAAAAGTTTATAATTGAATTGATATTCACACAATAAATTTAACACTGATTTCATAATTTTCCAATAAAATGGAACAAAATGCCACAACCTATTCCAATACAATGGTTCACAACACTAGTTAGTCACAATTTGCCTGAATGACTTCTAGTCAAAGCCCAATCAGACCCTTGTCACGAAATAATCTTTTCCCAACATTGACTAAACCAAAGAACCTTGATAGCATTAGCTTTCAACCATGAATAAAGTCCCTCCTCTCTCTCTCTCTCTCTCTCTCTCTCTCTCTCTCTCTCTCTCTCTCTCGGCTCGGTTTTTTTGTTTTCAAATGGCTCACAGCTTGAAAGATTGCTTTTCTGTGTTGATTTCTTTTAAAGCAAATTATTTTGAGCTTGAAGATAACCTTCCAGTGCCACGTAATGTGTGCACAGTTTCCGTATATATGGTTTTTCAATCTGAGATGATTGCATGTCATGCATGTGGTAGCCTAGAGGAACTGAAGAATCTCACAGTCAAAGAGGTTTCAAGTTTGTTATGGACAAGAAGGACAGATTTGCCTGATCATTTGGTGGGAATTAAGGATCGAACGGATGAGATTATGAAGCAATTAGATCTAGAAGCTTTTGATGTAAGGTTTATCGTGATTCATGGTATGGGTGGCATTGGAAAGACGACACTGGCTGAGACTATCTTCAGACAAATCTCCTCTCAATTTCAGAGATATTGCTACTTTCTTAAGGATGTTCGGACTCATGATATAATAAACTTACAAAAGAAATTGTTGTCTGACATTCTCCATTTGAGTTGCACAGACCTATGCTTCATTGATGAAGGGGTTGACATGATCAAGACGAGATTTCATGACAAGAAAGTTCTTATTATTCTTGATGACATTGACAGTCGAGACCAAATCATGAGACTTGCTGGCGAGCCCAACTGGTTTGGTGGGGGCAGTAGAATCATCATAACAACTAGGAATATTGAATTCCTTGTAAACGAAAGTGAGGATGACAATGTCCCAGCCTCTAATAGCGGACAATTTTCATTCTACAATATGTCGGAGATGAATTCACATGATGCTCTTCAACTTTTTTGTAAGCGTGCCTTGGGATGTGCCAAGCCTCCATCTAATTACGTGGATATTGCAAATAAGCTAATCAATACACTTGGAGGACTTCCATTGGCTCTCGATGTTGTAGGTTCCACACTTCGCGGAAAATCCCAAAAGACATGGGAAGACGTCCTACATAAGTTAAATACTGTGATGAATGAGGATGTAAAGAAGAAGTTGATGATAAGCTACGAAGCATTGGATGCTAAGCAACAACAAATTTATCTTGATATTGCATGTTTCTTTATTGACAAAAATAAAACAATTGCAATGAAATATTGGGACGCGGTCTTTGGGTATCCCACTGAAATCGAAGTCAAGACCCTCACACGTATGTCTCTAATACAGATCATGGACAACGATATTTTATGGATGCACGATCAACTTAGAGACCTCGGAAGGGATATCGTCCACTCAGAAAGCTGCAACATGCATCTAAGGAGTAGCAGATTGTGGTCACCTAGGGATGCCTTCCATGTAGTGCATAGAAAAACGGTAATTTTTACCTTTAAATATTTTCATTATCCTTCCATTAGTATCATTAGTCATATTGACAAATGTACTCATTGGTTGCTACTTTTATCTTCTAGGGAACTGAGAACATAGTAGGCCTCAATCTTGGCACACCTAAACCTGACGCGGCGTACAAATTTAAACGTAAAGAATTTAAGAGGTTGGTTAACCTTAGGTTCCTTCAATTGGACCATGGAAACTTTAAAGGAGACTTTAAAGATCTTTTCTCAGAGTTAAGATGGCTCTCTTGGAGCAACTGCCCTTCCAAATTCCAAGCAACCAACTTTGGGTTAAAGAACCTAGTGGTTGTCATGCTTTCGGGGAATAACATTAACGAAGACTGGGAAGGATGGTGTCAAGTCATGGTATGATCTCATGACATACTTTTGTATTACATTTACTCTTCTTCTTTTCTAAGATTCAACTCAATTGCTTTATAGGTAGCAAAACAGTTGAAAGTCCTACAACTCGAGGATTGTCCATCCCTTAGAAAGACGTGCAAGTTCTACGCAATCTCACAATTGGAGAGATTGATTCTTATATGCTCTCAACTAAGAAAGATTGACAAGTCCATTGGCAATTTGCAGCATCTTGATTACCTAAAAATAATGTCTGAAGCTATTAAGTCACTACCAAAGTCCATTGGTCGTCTAAAATCTTTGACAGAGCTAAGAATAGAAGCTCAAAGAATCTCAGTTTTGCCTCACTCAATTGGCAATTTAGTGAAGCTGAAGCATCTAATCTTGAATTGTCAAGAACTTCAAAAGCTTCCCGACTCTATTGGAAAATTGGAGTCACTACTTAAGCTAAGTGTCAAATGTTCAGAAATCCGGGAATTACCTTATTCTATTGGAAATTTAGAAAGGTTAAGAGTTTTACGCATCTCAGTTTGTGAGATAGAAAAGCTACCATACTCAATTGGGAGGCTCCAGTCATTGGTCAAGTTGGATTTGAGCTTTTCAAGAATTAGGAGCTTACCTGATTGCATTGGAAATCTCAAAAAGTTGAAGATACTAGATTTGAATTCTAGCCACATAAGTGAACTTCCGAAAACCATAGGAATGTTGGAAAATCTGGAAGAGTTACATGCTCAATTTGTACATCTAATGGGGGAAATTCCAAGTGAAATCGGGGCACTATCCTCATTGAAAATTCTAGAATTATCCTATGGCTGCTTTAGTGGATTGCCGACAACCATCAATCAGCTTACAAATTTGCAAGAACTTAATTTAGAGGGCTGTAATTCAATCCAACAGTTGTCGGAGCTTCCCAAGAGTCTCACGTGTTTAGCCTTTTCAGCAAATTCGTTGACCACGATCCCCGACTGCTCAAACCTAACCAATTTAGTTGACCTTGAGATAATCGGAACATCAATCCAAGAACCCAACATAGAGGGCATTGTGAGACTACCTACTTTGTGGCATTTGACCTTGTGCATCGGAAAAATGGCCTTGCCCGATTTTAGTTCCCTCTCTCATTTACGAAGTCTATCCATAAGTTGTGCTGAGCCCCAATCTCTTATCGGGCTCCCATCTAGCCTTCGAGTGTTAAATTTATACAATGTGCAGTCACCGATAGATTGGTCAGTCTTTTCCAACTTGGAGAATTTGTCGAAGCTGTTTGTTTATGGATATTCACCAGGAGAGATTCGATTCGAGGTGCTTGGAGAGCTACGAAAATTCAATGAATTGTTGATGGAAGACTGTCCATTGCTGAAGACGCTACCTGTTCTAACTAGCCTGAAGAAGATCCAGAGTTTGTCCCTACGCCAATTGCCTCTACTAACTGAGATTCAGGGTTTGGGGGAATTGAAATCATTGCGGGCTTTGTTTATCTCGGGTTGCAATTCTGTCAAAAGCTTAAACGAATCTGATCGTTATAATCTACAGAATCTGAAAAGTTTGATGTTCTATGGATGTGAATCATTGGAGAGTGTGCTGGGTGTGCCAAAATCTTGTCAACTCATGGTCGGTGCTTGCCCGAGGTTCAATAGAGATGGAGAAGATATGTATCATTTAATTGACAAAGATTGTCGATGATGGTAAGTCCATAGAACTAGACTTCATTTTTTGTTGTGTCCCGTTTTGTGAGTTTTCCTTCAGTTAACCTTTCATCTTGGTTCTAGAACCACCTCTTGCATTCGTTCACCTTGTTGTCTCTAAGGGAAAATCCTCTTTCATGTATCATGAGCATGTGATACTTTGACTTACCTCGACTTGACAATGTTGATACTTAGCTGGTTTATGTTGCACACCAGCATAAAGTCGGGATTGACATGCTTCGCGGCACCTATTTTGCTTACAAAAAATGGATAAAGTGGAAGGGAACTTTTAGATAGTAAGCACACTAAAGATGCTGATAAATGCTAGGTTTTGTTGTAAGGCTGAGGTGGTTGAGACTTGAGAGTACTAATCTCACCTTGTGGAGTGTTTCTAATACTAGTAGAGAACAATCATGATTTGTGAGGACTGAAATAAAGGAATTAACGCTTGGTTAGTGGAAGAGTGAATCATTGATACCTATTATGCAATATGAGTGATTTAGTTATTTCCCTTCACGAAGAATTGGAGGTGTTTCTCTGGTTACTTTTGAACTAAAGTGGAGAAGCTTCAAGTCTTGAGTCATGGTGTGATTTGTGAACTATCTTTCTTCATTCTAGTAATTAGCCATTTATGTGTGAAATTCGTGCTGGGAGACAATTGATATTGGAGTAAACTTGTCGATATGGTCAAACCACCATTTCGTTGAAGACTGGGTTTAGCTACATCGAGTTGTGCATTATGCAATTTCTGGTGTTAGGAAAGAGCACCTTTGTGTTGTTGAAGACTAGGTTTTGTTTATTCTTTCAGTTGACTTATTGCACCTTTCCTCATCTCTCTCTCCCTCTTTCTATGCTAAGGTTTCTGTTAACTTGTTAAATAAACCTGTTTGATTTTTGTGTCTATCATTTTTACATTTATTGATAAAATGTTTTTGCACAAGCTCCTCCAAGACCATGGTGAAATGTTCTTTTACATGGATGTCTAGGCTTTGGCAAGACATAATGTTGGTGCTACAACAACGACTTGTTCTCTTCAATCCATATCCATAAAAGGCAGAGCTGTGGCTAAGTACATTGGTACTTTTTAGCTAGCTGTAAGAGGCTTCTTTTGAACTACATGGATGTTTATTGAGTTCCATTATGTAATCTTTTATTGAACTTTGTTATATGCATACATTTCACAATTTTGTGCTTTCTTCTTTTGCTTTTATATGCATTTAATAGAGGTCCCTTCATCTATGCCAGTAGTCGATATATGATAACTAGCAGCAGCAATGAGGATCCTACCACTGCAGTTAATGAAGAGGCCAAGTTAACCAATGAAGATTCTCCTATAACCAATGAAGAGGCCAAGTTAAAATGGTTCTTGAGTTTTCTCATGCATGAATGAGAGAATCCTCTATGAAGATTAAGAGAAAGATTAAGATGTAAGATATTTGAAGTTTTTCTCTACTAGAAATTTGAAATTTGTGATCAAATGTCTACTGGATTATCTATTCTGCACATTGACGGCATTGATTTTGTGAGCAAACTAGAGAAATTTTGAATATTTGAGAGTAATGGCAATTTTAAAATTACAGGTTTGGATATATTCTTGAAGGCAGTGGCTGTAGCACCTTGCCTTCTCTTTTTTCATGAATTTGATTCCATTGTGCTGAAGAGGGGGCATGATAGTACGGGGGTCACCAACCATGTCATCAATCAGTTAGTTTCTTGCATTCAATGGCACTTATAAAGTGATCATGTGAAATATAGTTGATGGTATGACTCAAAAATGATATGTTATTCATTGGTGCAGTTTTTTACTGAATCAGATGGTGTTGAAGTTTTAAGCGGTGTGTTTGTGTTGGCTGGGACAAGGTAATAATTTCGTCTTACATGGTAACAAAAAAGTACTCTCTTTCCATAGCACACTAATTGTAAATTGCTATTGGAAATTGCATGGCCATTATGAATGCTTTGCCAAAAAATTTTATATTAAGCATTTAATATGGAGACTACGTAATAACCTTCAAGGCGGACTATTAAATGCTAGACATGACTTTTCCTTGATTTAGAGTTGTTTAACTTTGGATACACAGTATTGGATAAAGTACATATGTATCAAAGAAGGTAATTAATGGCAGGATTACTTGAATTACTTTTCAGTTGCTAAAGTAGCTTCCAAGAAGTGTAGTAAACTGGTCTTGAGCCTCTTGAACAACATCAATGGATGTCGATCATTTCAGTTTTGAGTGTGCCAAAATCTTGTCAACTCATCATCATTGACTGCCCAAAGCTCAATAGAGATGGATAAGGTATGTATCATTTGATTGGCAAAGATAATCGATGATGGTAAGTCCATAGAACTAGAGTTCATTTTTTGCTGCATCCTGTTTGTGAGTTTTCTTTTAGCTAATCTTTCATCTTAGTTTTGGAACCACCGCTTGTATTCGTTCATCCTGTTATCTCTAAGCAAAATTCTATGTTTGCATGTCATGAACATGCAATACTTTCACTTGCCTCCACAGTGGTGATACTTAGTTGGTTTATGTTGCGCATCAACATAATGTTGGGGTTGACATGCTTCGCAACACATAACTTGGCTAAATAGCAATCACACTGAAGATGCTAACAAATGCTATGTTTTGTTGAAAGGCAGAGGTGGTTGAGAGTACTGGTCATACCTTATGTAGTGTTTTTTCAATTTCATTACAGAACAATCATGATTTATAAGGAATGAATTAAAGGAATTAACGCCTGGTCAGCGAAAGAGTGAATTGCCGATACCTTTTATGTTGTATGAGTGACTTAGTTACTTCCTTCATGAAGAATTGAAGGTGCTTTTCTAGTTACTTCTGAACTTCATTTTGTTTGTATGTTTGTTTGCTATTTGTTCATTCCCTCCCATCTTAAATTACCAAACATAGTTGGGGAAGATGTTGCAATTCACCTGATAAGGCATTTACGTTCTTGAACTATCATTTGCTGTGCAAATGACATGTCTTTTTTTTTTCTTTTTTTTTTTCTGAATCCTTTGTTGTTTTGAGCTGGGTCTAGGAATTTGATGACTCTTAACCCATTCACGAATTAAATAAGGCAAATGCAATAACCTCAGTTGCTCCCTTTTACATGAATTTTGTTTCCTGCAGTTCTAGAGATTCAATTGGGATTATCTAATTTTGCACAATCAAAGATCACTATCAGCTTTACTCTACATCTGATGCCGATGGTTATAGTGGCAATTTTCAAGTACTCCCATTCTTAAAGTAGAAGTTCTGCTTCTCTGGCCATAATTATTAGTTTTTTTTTCATCCTATTTATGCAAAGTCTTGGAATGCAGTCAACTATTCCTATTGAAATGTCTTCAGATGTAACAGTGGGGATCTACATGAGCAACTTAAAGTTGTTTGCCAGCCAAAGTTTGTGTGGTTAATAGTCTTATTCTGCTTAGGCATTCAATGGCTTAATGTATTGAGCATTGACCTTAGCTTTTGTTTGCTGAAGTACTTATTTTTCAATACTCATATTTAGCTTAATCAAAGTTCATAATTTGTTTCATAGACCTTGGTAAATCAATCAAGTAGTGTACATGTTGGGGGACTAAAACTTGAAAGATCTGCGACTTCCTTTCATATTCTCAAGTGTGCTTCCCACATACTTCACGTTGTTTGATCGCTTAATTCACTTTTTCTTGGTGGATGAGGAATTCATTATTTTGTTGGAAAAAGGAGTAGCTCCTTGTACTCAACACGTGCGAGGATCCTATTATTGTTTTATGAGTGTCTTCCCCGATTGAGTATCTAGACAAGCAATACTAATCTTTGTCATAGGTTCCTAAGTGTCTGTTTCCCATTGGGTGCCTTACTTTTCGTGTGACATCAAAGTCATTATATGGTGGTGAGTTGTCTAATCCTCTTTTTGCTAATTGACAATGTAGTGAAGGGAGCTTGTGGTTAGACTCTGCAGAATTTCAATGAGATGATGGGATTACTTGAGATTTTGGGGTTTAACTACCTAACATTGTTTCCTTGATGCATTCTTGTGAGTGAGCTAAATTATGCATGGATTTTATTCAAGGAAGCTTGTATAACTGCATTGATTGTGTCTGAGCTCTCTTTGTCTCTCTGTCTCTCTGTCTCTGTCTCTGTCTCTGTCTCTCTCTGTCTTTGTCCGTGTGTGCGCGCGCGCTAATAATGTGGTTAATATTAACTTGTTAAATAAAATTATTTGATCTTCATATCTATCATTCTTACCTTTGCTGATGAAGTGTTTTTGTGCAAGCTCCTCAAAGGCCATGGTCAAATGTTCTTTTACATGGACGTACGGCCTTTGGCAAGACATGCATTGTTAGTGCAGCAATAGCAGCTTGTTCTCTTCATTCCATATTAGTGAAAGGGCTGAGCTGTTGGATAAGTACATTGGAACTTCTGAGCAAGCTGTAAGAGGCTTCTTTTCAACTACAGCGATGTTGATTGAATTCCATTATGCAATCTCACATCTACATTTGTTATTAAATCCATGTCTATATCAAATGCCAGTAAAAAATAACTGATTTTGAGAAGTGGTTAGACATAGTCGCTACTCTGCAGGCCAAGAAGAGTTCTGATAAGGTTTGTTGTCTCGCACAACTCTTTCTTCTGACTATGTAAACTAGTCAAGATTTGGATTGGGTATTGTTCAATTCCATGGTCACCATCTTATTTGCGGCTCTTTGATAGATCCATGTCTTGAGGAGATTTAGTCCAACGGCAACATAATAAGTGGGTGACCTGAGGATTCTCATTGACTTTGCTATATCTAGTATTGATTTGTCTGCATCCTTCTTTTTTCTTTTTATATATTGGCTATTTTAAATCACTCCCAAGGCAATCGCTAGTGGTGCCATATGGTTCCATGTGGCTTTCATCTTTTAAGCAGCTAATATCCCTTGCCTTCTTTAGATAGAGTCTTTCCCCGTCTCTTTCATACCAACTAACTAGCATGCAAGAACTGTAGTTTGACAATCTTGTTCTCGTCTGTTCACTAGTCTCTGTGCAAGTGGTGAATTGTACATCCCAATACTTTCTGCCATCAACAAAGTTTCCTGCTCGTGTGCTGTCATTTGCATATCTCTATAGTGAACAAGAATCTGCTAGAATTATCCCACACTAGTCCTTCAAAAAACCAACTACGAGGTAGCCAGGCATCTCAGCCTCTCTGCCAAAACATAGAGCGTGCAAGTAGTACTATGTCCTCCCTTCATCTCTCCTGCCTCCATCTGTCTCTGCACTGAGGTTTTCTCCCTCAAATAGGCTACAACCTTTAAACCCCCTGGCAATGTTGCATAAATAAGGTGTACTATCTCTCTCAATGCGAAAATCCAGGATTTGAATTGATCGATCATTTCAAATTGGGGCACCTTGATGCAACAATTACTTAACCTCACCACTCCATTCGACCACAAAGATATCCTCTTTTTTAGGCTCTAGTTTATTTGATACTGAACTAGGAACCTGACTGAACTAAACTGGCTAATTGGAAAGCTCCCATTTTTTGACATTCACCTTTCCAACCTGCAAGTTTGTACTTTGGTAGCTCAATTGTTGGATCCCAAATTGTTTTTGACCCAAGAGGAATGTTTAGATGTGTTATAGCAAAGTGACCTCTTATCAAGCATGCCATTACACGTGTGCAACGAGCATGTGTCCATATTACTGAAAGATTGAACTGTAGCCTTAGAACTGGAATTTAAGATTGAAATTCAAGCTGAATGCTTCTCGGTGCATGTATTGTAACTGAGTATACTTATTGGATATCTATTGAACTCATGCTGTTGACTGTTGAGGCTTTTTACGAAGTAAACTTGTTACTCATAAATATATCAAATTTATCCAATATAGAGTCCTTTCTCATTTTATCGCCTGAAGTTCTTCATGCTGTCATTAAACCACCAATTTTTCACTTGACAGTTTCACTTTTTAATCCGAAATCCTTGACATATGTAATGTGAACTAAAATATTCTCATATCTTATGTTAGAAAATTTGCATGTTCAAATATCTTCTTGCTCCTCGATGATATCTTAGCTGATCATCCTTTTTTTATCTTAACAAAGCAGGAAGAGGATACGGTAGTCTTATTCTTGCCATACTAGGAACTACTTTTGGTGCACTTGACTAAATATGGAATATTTGATTGTCTTTTTTCCTTCACAAATGCACTTCTGGAAGCAATGTTCCTAAGAATCTCAATTAGTGCTTTGAAGAACCCATGTTAATCTCAATAATTGTGCGGTGGTTTAGATTTGGACACCTGAATAACAATGGTAATATTATGCTTTCATGTCTAAAGGTCCTATTAGAAAGCAAAATATGGTGCATTCACTATATTGGGCTTTAAAATCTAAGACCATCAAAACTTCTTAGACGCAAAATATAATAATTGGTGCCAAACTGACTGGTATTTACGGCTCTTTATCGTGGATGCAGGCACATCTTGCTGATTTTGAAGTCCCTGAAGGCATATGTTCTCGAGCTCGCATGGAACATGCTAATTCAGTATGTTTATGGCGGGAGCAAATGTTATGTTGGAGTATTCATGCGAAGAGGTACTCGAGTTGAATCAATGTCCCTTTATCTCCAATAATGATGTCAAGTAGCTTATTTATTGCATCCATTCATGTTGCAGGCCACAACTCTTCTACAAAAGAACCTAGAAAATGCTAAAGCAAGTTTAGAAGTTCTTGTTGCTGATCTACAGTTCTTACTGGACCAAGTAACAATCACGCAGGTAAGTCAGAATATTTTGGAACTTGGAGGCCCATTTTAGTTTCAAGCCATTTATTATGTCAGTTTTGGGTAGGTTTGTTGTTGTTGAATTACAGCTGCCGTGATTTTTGTAACTAGTGTGAGCCTTGAGGCTATAAATTGCAAAGACATGCTGATTTGTGACAACCTGGAGTGTGGTCATATTACACTTAAGTGAAATTGAAAAAATTCGAAACTTGTTGGAGGACCAAACTCTTTCGTTTATATCATGGCAATTATGTTGGTGGCCCTTGGAAATTTTCTTTTCTTTTCTTTTTGGGAGTGAAACAGCCCTTGAGAGGTCAATCTTTATTTGGCAGGTTACGATGGCTCGTGTGTATAATTGGGATGTTCACCAAAAGAGAATCCGTCAAGCCGGTGCTCCTGCCAAATACTCTTAAAGGGATCTTTTCAAGTCGAATCATGGTAGCAGAATGTGTACTCTTGGATGAGAGTACGACTTTGATCTCCCCATTTTCAATCCGGTGAATGAATTATGTATCGCTCTGTTATTGCAGTGGATAAGACTGACAACGAGTGATTTTGGTTAGGTTTAGTTAGATTTATTGCATTACACAGAGCTTGTCATGTAAATGTTTTGATTGAGAACCTCTTGGGCTTGATTATTCACTTTCTGTGTGCGGTGTGCTAGTTTTGAATTAATGTTGGGTCCATCGATTTTATGTCGTTTTCACCTTGATTACGTGTGTTTAGTAAAAACCAATTTAAATTTGAATTCGGGGAAAAACATGTGCCTGCTTGAGGTCTACTATGGAATACATGTCGGCAAGAGTGCTTTTGGATCAAGTGACTTATTAGTGCTGTAATTTGGTGGGTCTCTTGTTGTGAGGTCTTGGAGATTTCTATTATATTAGAGCAATGCAGCTATAGTTTGGTCACAAAGTCCATGCCACGACAATATGTATAATTATTTCTAAAATTAACTTTTTTCAAGTATTTAATGTAGGGAAAATTCCAAATAAGGACCCGAAGATGACCAAATTTCTCAAATAAGGACCCGAAATGAACTTTGTGTTAGATAAAGACCTAAAGTAGACCCATTATCTCAAATAAGGATCCGAAGTGGTTGAATCAATTCCAAATAAAAACCTGAGCTTGCTGGTCAGCCAAATATTCGCTTGAAGTTGAATCAAGCATATGACATTTCCGACGACCGGAGTTTGGGCAATTTTGTCCAAAAAAAAATATAGGGAAAATTAACAAATCCTAAAACGGAAAAAAAAAAAAAAAAAAAAAAAAAAAAAAAACCCTAGGTTTTCTACGGTCTCCTTGTTCCTTGTACCCATCCTCTGCAGAGTCAAAGACCGAAGTTCTCCCATTCCTTGTACCCATTCTCCGCAAAGTCGAAGACACAAATTCTCCGCTAGTTGAGGCACTAATTCAAAAACAAGAAGAAAACCAGATGCTTCTTTCTTTGTTTGCGGAGACCCAAATTATCCACCGGTCAAGCAAGGCAAGGAGCGACAAGAATCAAGTCGCAATGATGACCGGGTAGCGATTTGGTTGAGGAGCAGTGGGGGAGAAGAAAGAAGAAAACATAAACATCTAAATGAATAACCTAAACTTAATTAATTTAGAATTTTCCCTTTTTTTCCAATCACAAACTTCTGACAAAATTGCCCCTATTTTAATCCCCGAAAATGTCTACCGGCGAACTAAGGTCCTCAATAGAGATTAACTTGATTACTTCGGGACTTTATTTGACACAAAATTCACTTCGGGTTCTTATTTGAAATAATGGGTCCACTTCGGATACTTATATGACACAAAGTTCACTTTGGATCCTTATTTGAGAAAATAGATTCACTTCGGGTCCTTATTTGGAATTTTCCCTTTAATGTAAGTATATTACCAAGTCAAATTTTCTTTAAAATTAAATTATTATCAAAGGATAGAGATGGATACACTTTCCTCTTTCTTTTGTTAAATTTCCCTTCTTTGTATATAGCATTATGTCATTAACACAATCGAAATGTATTCTATGAAATTGCATCCATGATTCTTTTTTAAAGTTTTTCATTGAATGTAATTGAATTATCCGAATGTGTTATTATAAGGCATAAATGTAGGATATGATGAACCCGAGTTAACCGGCACATATAGAAAAAATGGTTCTCCACTTATTTCTCTATCCTCTGATGAGTCAGCGAAACACAAACCTTAACGAAAGTGGTCTTTTAACCTTGGCTATTGGCGCGGGTGCTTCTCTTGCTCTCGCAAAGAGGATGGAATTTATAATTTTACACAGAAAGATTGAGTTCATCAGTGATCTTTTCCAATGTCATGTAATAGGGAGAATTTGTGGAGTTGTCAATATTAATAAATATGATCTTACTATGCAAAATGCCTTTGGTGATTGATACATATTTATAATATGTGTAAGATAATTAGGTCGTGGTACTTTCAATCGTGATTTAAATTGTTTTTCCCTGGACATTTCTATTTTCTTCTTCATTCATTGTCTTGTTAACCAAACTTCACGATATTCATTATTACTATTTTATCTTCGTCGAAATTTTAGTAGACACAAATTTCTCAGTAAAGTTTGATAGACAACCTATACGAAGTATGGGTAAATGCATTCGTTATACAGAACAAAAAAATCAAAAGTAAATTACCCAAACAAAGCACACAATTAAGATAGACCAAAAGACGCCACCGTTGCACGCACAATAGACGACAGAGAGGATGTCTCTTCTATAAATATCTTCAGAGATTCAAAATCACCAATTGTCTAGCAGGATGTAGGACGTGATGAAATCGCTTAAAAGATGTGCATTGAGGAAAATGTTAGAGCTAGAAACATGCGAGTCTCTTGAAGACAAAGCCGGCGATCAAATTGTAGTAACAAGAGATCCAATCCGGGACTTGAAGGCCAAGCAGGCGAGTATGTCGTGTGTGGATTCATGGGTCATATCTTGAAGTACGGTTGTGAGGATTCATTCTTCTTATGTTTCTCAATTTCACTCTTCAAGTTTCACATATTATCGGTGAATGCAAAATATGTAGCAAATGAAAATATTATATTTAGCCGGATGAGTATTGGAGTGTCTAAATTTCAAATATCTTTTTTTTTCCTTATTGAATTTTGAGATGTCATTAATGATGAATTAGTTCTAAGAGATTAACCACTTTTGGAATTAGCTCGTTTGGCTCTGTAGGCTTAAGAGGAAAAAACCCAGGGAAGAAATACGATGATTAATTACATGGAAATAGTTATCACGTCTTGCTAGGTGAGTATAAGGGTGTCTACGTATCAAATCATCTTTTTGTATCTATAGAATTTTGACAAGCTATCGACGATGGATGAGATGATTACGGGCCTGTTTGTTTTCATTTATTTTTTTTTGTTTTTGAACAACTTTTCTGTTTTTTTGTTCCTGGAAACAAAAAAGGAACAAAACGCGTTTGGGTGCGTTTTTGTTCCAAAATTGTTTTTGTTCCCGAAACACATCTGGAACAAAACAAAAAAAAAAACAAAAAAATTATTTCTTGTTTCGGAACAAAAATCGAAACACTTCTCTCTTTTTTCTTCTTCTTTTTTCTTGGCCGGCGACCTCGCCGAAGCGTCGCCAGCCCCTGGCGAGGCTTGGCCTCGCCTTGGCTGGGCGAGCTCGAGCTCGCCCGGCCACCGGCGAGCCTCGGCCTCGCCGGATTTGGGTGAGCTCGAGGCAAGGTCGGGCAAGCTCGAGCTCGCCTAGCTCCGGCGAGCCGGAGCTCGCCAGCCACCGGCGATGCTCGGCCTTGCCGGGCCACCTCCGAGCCGGCGTCGCTCGGCGGTGGCCCGGCGAGGCCGAGCCTCGCCGTGGTCAAGGCGAGCCTGAGCTCGCCGGATCCGGGCGAGCTCGAGCTCGCCCGGCCAAGGCGAGGCCGAGCCTCGCCATGGTTGGGCGAGGCTGCCGGCCCTCGTCGGCGGTCGCCGGCCATGGCCGAGGCCGGCGACCGGCCAAAAGAAGAAAAATAAAAAATAAAGAAAATATAGAAAATAAAAATAAAAATATTAAAAAATTAAAAGAAATAAAAAAAAAAATACAAGTTTACCAAACTTGTTTCTGTTCATTTTTATTCCCTAAACAAGTTTACCAAACCCCTTTTTGTTCAAAAATTGTTCCCCGGAACAGAAATACTTTTTTCTATTTCTGTTCCTGGAACAATTTTTAAACAGAAACGTTACCAAACGCACCTAAGTAGTTTATATAGTTTGGCGGTTGGAAGGGTTAAAACCCCCTCTTGAAACTAGCGTACTAGATGTATAAGCTCTCTAATGACTCTTTTTCAATGAGTGGTCTCATTGCATTGAGCTCAACTTGACCACTGTCTTACTCTTGAAGTTTCGCCCTAGTGTCGCAGACATCCCTGTCCAAGCTTGAGCACGATATTGCTTGCTTTGGTCACAGCTCACCCACGCTTACTTTAAGTGCTATAGGTCATATTTAGGCAATATGGGCTCCGAGACATAAATAAAAGCCAACATTCCCATTCTTAAAGTCGTGCAAGATTTATCTACAAGCACAATAGCCCATATTTAGGCAAGTGGGAACGGTTAAATATCTAAAACCCAACATTGCAACCTTGGCCTTTGACACCACTATAGATAGCCTCATTGGAGGGTAAACACGATATTATTTGCTCTAGTTGCTGTTGTTGATGCTCAAATTTTTATCAACACTTTAGGTATCCATTTATTTTACAAAAATATGAAAATTAATTAAAAAAAAAGATAATAAAAAATTATTAAAAAAAAAAAAGCGAAATGAAGTCGTGTGGACGGGCCCCTTAGCAAAGTTTTCAGCCTTCTAATTCCCCTCCCTCCATTAGTCCAACCCATTTCTTTTAATTCTTTGAGCCCATCTCCTTTTGTCTTTCCTTGGCCCATCATGGAACCAAACAAAAAGAAAGCCCAGCCTCAGCCTCCCTCTTCCCTCACGCGCTTCCCCCTCAACTTCGCCAGCGAGCACAGCGTCTGTGACGCAAAGAAGAAAAGACAGGCCAAGCGTGCGTGCGTCTGTGAGGAAGATCGGTGGAGGCGGTGCCATAGCGGCTCCCGGCGGTGGAGGTGGCATGGCCACTCGGGCTGGCAGAGGCGGGGGTGGGATGTCGTTGACTGCCACAAGCTCCTGTGTGGCGAGGGGTTGTGCCTCCTCTCGGCCCTTTTGCTTCCCCATGTAGTAGCAGCCGAAGCTCAAGACGACGGGGAAGATCGCATTTGGGACCGACATGATGACCACGTACTCCATGAGTTTCTTCGCGCTTGAATGTTGAAGATCGATCACGAAAGAGAAGACTTGGGAGAGGACTGTCGAACCTCCTGAATTTAGATGGTGCCTCATGCGGTAAGTCAACTGAGAGGAGATCGGGGGATAATGATAGTTATGGAATTGTACGAAGTTAAATTGCTGCCAAAGGAAGGCAACTTGTACTGTTTAATAGAGCTGAGAGAGAGAGAGAGAGAGAGAGAGGAGAGAAACAAGAGGGCTAATACCTTGGATACCTTTTTTTTTTTTTTTTTTTTTTTTAGCTGTTGTTGATGCTCAAATTTTTATCAACGTTTTAGGTATCCATTTATTTTACAAAAATCTGAAAATTTTATAAAAAAAGATAATAAGAAAAAAATGAAAAAAAAAAATGATATAAAAAAAGGCGAAATGAAGTCTTGTGGGCCGGCCCCTTAGCAAAGTTTTCAGCCTTCTAAGCCCCCTCCCTCCATTAGTCCAACCCGTTTCTTTTAATTCTTTGGGCCCATCTCTTCATTTCCTTTTTAGCCCATCTCCTTTTATATTTCCTTGGTCCATCATAGAACAAAACATATAGAAAGCCCAGCCCAGCTTCTCTCTTTCCTCACGCGCTTCCCCTCAACTTCCCCAAGCGAGCACAGCATCCGTGACGCAAGGAAGAAAGACAGGCCAAGCGCGCGTGCGTCTGTGAGCGAAGGAGGCGCGACAAGCCGTGACGAGAGCTGAGCCAGCACCTTCTAGAGCCGCGCTAGCTGGCGTGCGAGAGAGATAACAGAAAGATTCGATCGGTGAGGCGAGGGGAGCGTGCTGATCCGAGAGGAAAAGATGAGATAGGAGCTGCTCGCCGAGGAACATCTTCGCCGGAAAGGATGCTCGCCTCAAGAGGTTCCTGTTCGCATAACAGGAGGAGGAGAGACGCCGCCGGTTTTCGGAGAGGGCGGCTGTTGAAGAGGCAAGTTGCAGAGAGATAGGCTGAAGAGAGATTCACGGGGCAGAAAGAGAGTGAGCCGAGAGCGAGAAGCAGAGGATGCTGGACGCTCGCTTGAAAAAAAGGATTTGGCCATTGAAGAGCTCGGCTGAAGGGAACCAAGGAGGATAGGAATCGGCACTACCCCTGCCAGGTCGTTTCTATTCCGATCGACCTTTCGAGTCGATTACGTGTTCAAAATCTCCTCACCGCTCTGCTCCATTGTTCGGGATCTGTGTCCATCCACCTTCGAACGGAAATATAGCAGAGTGAAGCTGTCTGAAGCAGGTTCGTGATTTTCGTTTAAGTCGAAGGGAGAATCCTCGGGATTTTATTGATCTCGATTAGTTGAAGTTAAAAAATCGGTCTCGCCGAGAGTCCTTCGTGACCTTTTTGATGTTTTGTCTAGATATCTTCAACGTTGATTTGTTCCTGTAACTGGTCCGTCCGTGAGGATTTTATACGAGTTTCGGGTTGTTAAATGATGAAGTGTTATTATGATCCTTGATTTTAAATATTTGAGAGTAACGACAATTAGAAAATTACAGGTTCTGATATATTCTCGAAGGCAGTAGGTGCAACACCTTGCCTTCTCTTTTTCGATGAATTTGATTTCATTGCTTCAAAGAGGGGGCATGATAATACGGGGTTACAGACCATGTCATCAATCAAGTTAGTTTCTTGCATTCAATAGTAATTATAAGGTGGTCATGTGAAATCTATCTAATTTTATGAGTCACTACTGGTATGTTATTCATTGGTGATTTTTTTACTGAATTAGATGGTGTTGCAGTTTTAACCGGTGTGTTTGTGTTGGCGGAAAAAAAGGTAATAATTTTGTATTATATGATAACAAAAAGTATTCTCTTCCGATAGCACACTAACTATCAATTGCTACTACAAATTGCATGGCCATTATGAACACTTCGACAAACATTTTTTACGAAGCATTTAGTATAAATACTATGTAATAACCTTCAAGGTAGACAATAAAATGCTAGACATGACTTTTCCTTGATTTAGAACTGTTTAACATTGGATGCACAATATTGAATAAACTACATATGTATCAAAAAGTAGGTAACAAATGATGGGATTGCATAAATTACTTTTCAGTTGTTGAAGTAGCTTGCAAGACATGTATTATGCTGGTATTGAGCCTTTATAATGGCATCAACTGATTCTAATCGTTTGAGTCTTGTTACATCGAGCACATGCAATTTCTCAGTCATCATGACATTTGCTGCATGAAGTGCTCTCATGTTTTGCGCAGGGTTCATGGGTTCATCTATCTACTAATAATTCTAATTCAATTTTCTTTCCAAGGATGCTTTTTCTTTATTTTATCATTGTCTAGTTATGTGTTGCATTTGATGAGAAGCAGTAGATCGCACTTTTGAGACCTAGCTGGCTCAACTTATGTTCTGTGATTTTCCTTCAATACAGGAGAGGCTGGATATTTTCACCGCTTTTATCCCGAAAGGTAGAAACTTAAAGGCACGTTTGGTAACAATTCTATTCCGGAGAATAATTTTTTATCAGAAATGGTTTTTTCTTATTCTCATCTCAAGGACAATTTCTGAGCAAAAGAACGCGTTTGGTAACTTTCTAAAATTTCTAGTCTCGATATAGAAATACGTTTGGCATGATTGTTAGATTTTTTAATTCTTTTATTATATTTTCTTGTCTTTTTCCTTTTTCTTTTTCTCTTTGGCCGGTCGCCGACCACCACTTGGGTGAGGTGCGGCAAGCTTGCCGAAGGCTAGCCTGTCCACGGCAAGCCTCGGCCTCACCAAATTTGGGCGAGGCTAAGCCTTGTCGGTGGCCAAGCAAGCCTCGCGCCGACTAGGGAGGCCGAGCCTTATCGTGGTTGTGCGAGGCTCGGCTTCACCTTAGCTGGGTGAGGTAGACGTCGCCTAGATCTGGTGAGGCCGAACTCACCTAGCTATTGGCGAGGCTCGACCTTGTCGGGCCACCGCTAAGCGACGCCATCCTAGGCCACCTCGCCCAGCCATGGCAAACTCAAGCCGATGAGCCTCGCCGTGGCTCAACGTCTCCAGGGGTCGACGACGCTCCGGCGAGGTCACCGGCCATGGCCAAGGCCAGCAACCGGCCAAAGAAGAAGAAGGAGAAGAAGGAGAAGGAGAAGGAGGAGGAGGAGGAGGATGAGAAATTGTCAATTACAAGAGAACATTGTAAAAGGCGTTGTGGGTTGAATTTGCAACATGCTCAGGTGAGGCTCAGGTAAAGTTTAGATGTTCAGTAGTAAATCACTTTCAACCTCGGACCTTGAGACTGGTAGCTTTAACATCTACTGATGATGCTCAGAAAAAAAAAATGAGAAAGGCTTTTATAACTGAAAATCCATGAGACGGGACTAAGACTTACCTTTGGGTATCATTTAGTATAACCTTTCTGAGACATCACCATCATCTCCTTTTCTTTTCTTTTCACTAATTCGGAAGATATTGGGTGGATTCAATTAATTATATTTCTCCGTTTCTGTATGATCAGTCAGCGAAAATGGCAACCATCAGGCAATGTTGAAGTTTTGCTAAGTGTATGCTTTAATGCCCTTCTGCAGCTTCCTTTGGCCAATGATGTGGACTTTGATGATATAGCTCATGATAGAAGGATTCAGCAAGGTGGATCTTCAAGCTCTGCTTTCATATGCACAGCTTCAAGCAGTTGACGATCTTCTCGATGGCAGAGGTCAGCATGGGAAAAAGCCAACTATAACTGACTTGCTTCTAAAGTCCGTTGCTTCCAAGGCAAGGCCGTCAATCTTTGATGTCGAGAAGAGACCCCAAAGAAATTCTCTTCATTCGTCGAATTCTATCATCTCTCCCCAAGACTAGGATTGTGCACCTCCAATCAGAATTTTAACTGCAGATTCTGAGAGTGGCCTATCATGCGGCTGTTGTAGTTAATCCTTGCAATAGTCTCATTCTCATATGGGGACGCGGCATTTATAGAACAATTCATCAGGTGGGTTTGCGATTTCCAATCACGAATTTTGAGTAGTTACAGCATTTTGGCAACTGCTATTTCCACAGCTTCTTTGGCTTAGAGCACCGAATTCAAAGTGAGGAGACATAGTGCATAAAATAAAATTGAAAAAAGGGAGAAGAAAAGAGAAAAATAGAGAATAAAAAAAATAGGCTTAATGAGCTTTGGGTTTTATTAGCTTAATGAAATTGGGCTTAGCTTGGTTTGGTGAACATGAGCCTAATTTGGTCTAACAGATCTGGACTTTGTTTCGGCTATACGCGGGTTGGGCTTTAGCAAGGAAGCCCATTTCCTTTACAAGGGCCTACATGTTTTCTTAAATTCTGACCCACTCGACCTAGAGATCAAGCTTGCGTATAGGCAGGCCCAATAAAATAAAAAATAAAAAATTTCTAAAACAAAAATTTGGAAAATGATTACAAAAACAGGCTTTCATTAGGTTGTAGATTTTAGTATTATATTTAGTTTCATATAGTTGGTATACATATAGTTTAGGGATTTTAATGGATATCTTGGGTTTAGATAGATTAGCCTTTTCTCAAGAAATTGGATTTGTTTTGAATTTAACTCATGGGGTTGTTGTCTTGATACTCAATAACAATGTCATATTATATTCTTTGCTCAACTTGCATCGGATTGTTTTATTGCCTTTTTGTTTTTTTGTATCTTCTACTCTTTCTTGTATTACTATCTTTGATGAAATGATTATGATTCTTTTATATTGCTTCAATGTGGTGATTTCCTCATTTAAGTTGAATGCTTAGATTGCATTTTATGATCATAATAAATGCAAAAGCATTGCATGTACATTTAATAAATAAGAACTTTAGAATTCATAATTGGATATAAAAAAAAACTTGCATGCGACACTTGGTTGACAAATAATCAAGTTTAGATACATATTAATTGGATAACTAGTGTAATTAAGTCTCCTTATTTAGATCTTTGATTGTGTAGGATGTGAGGTATATTTCTACATCTCACTTGGCTCCTAATTGGTCTTAGTAGCTACTGGCAACTCAGTTTTGATAGGTTAATAAAATGAAGTGAACTTCCCAATATCGTGCAAAGTAAGAGCCTAGGACAACTTACGTTGATTGAGGACTGTTGGTTACTTCTAAATCCGTTTTCTTTCCATGGGTCGTGACAGTGAGAACTAAGAGGAGGAGAGGGATGAGGGTCGGCGATTGTGATTGTCACGTGCATAGGCGAACAGTTGCTTTCCTAAAGACAGTGATGGAAAATGAATTTAGGGGCTGTGGGAGTCTCGGAAGGAAGAAGCAAAGAGTTCTTTCAGTTTTATAAAGTTGTCACGTGACCATGGACAACATTTTCTTAGATGGTAATAGAAGATGGTGATAGGGCCCCTCCATCCTATAAAGGACATCTACTTACACAACGTCTTATGTATGGCACGCTTTTCCTGCTAAGAGGCATTAACTATGCATTTTAGGACAATCATAACCTCCACTTTCAAGAGCGACAAGTAACGGCACCAACTTTTGCAGATGGGACAAATCTGGCTAGTTCCTAGTCAAAAAATTTCTTTTATTACTTTTTTTTTTGTCCTTCACAGCTTCAAGTACTTAAGAAATACCATAAGAGCTATATTTCCTTCAAAAAGCCTAAGTTTCATTCTCTCCAAATGGAAATATAAAATAGTTTGTATCAAAGACTTTCTTTGTTAAACTTTTGGAACCATGGCTAGAGGTTGTAAAGAGATCTTGCGATTTGTACCTCAAGAAGAAAAGACCGTAGAGGTTTCTCGTTGCCATGACTGCCAAGTCGAGTTGCTCTGAATTCGATGCCAATGATTGCTGAACCATATTGTTGATTGTTGATGCTGTCATTCCGACATTCCGATGGATTTTCTTCTTCTTCTGCTGCTACTTCTGCTTCTTTAAACTGAGGATTTGGATGGAGAAGCCCGAGGCATTTTGGGAGAGAATTTTGAGGATTTGTGACCACCTCCTCCTTTGCATTCTTACTTCCTATCGCAAAAGTAAATACAGTTGCCGATAGGGTTTTAGGACCATCCACCATATCTTCCCTCGCTTTGCCTTTAAATTGCTGACCCGAACTCCAATTGCCAGTAGGAGTGGACACTAGGTTGGGCCAAGGCACTATTGGCTCGAGCTTGGGTTGTTTTTAATTTAATGAAATTTTTTAAAAACCAAAACAATATGAATAATAAACAAAGTAATTGAGGAAAATTAATGGAAACCCGAACCAACTATTGGGGGCCTTCCGGCCGTTCCCTGACCAAGTGACTAGCCCATCGTTGGGCCGGATTGGGTCACTAGATAAGTGACTGTCCAATGACTGTATTTTTGGAGCCCCAAAGTTCCTTAAGGTTGGGCCCATGTGGCCTCAACTGGTCCATCAAAAATTTGTCGGGCCAGGATCGGCTAATTAGGGACCATGAGCGTGATTCGGCCTAGGCGCACAACGGGTCTGGACCACACGGCTGACATGGCCCATTGCCCAGCCCTAAGTGCATGTACTAAGTGGCTGTTACTCCATACATGACTGGTCTGGTCTGTCCGGTAAACAAACACTTTTACTTTCAATTTGTTATTGAGGGTATCAGGCAGCATGCCTTTTTTCTTTGAAGAGCTCGTGGAGATTTGAAGGACAAAGTGGGGTTAACTTAAAAGTTGATGTTCTAAGACAGTTTAAGTGCTTCAGTTCAGAAGAAGATAGCGTTGTGGAGCCAGAGTTGCATTATGTCAGAGGACTTCCTCTTAATGAGTTTTCACGCAATAATTATACTTCTCGTATATTCTGAGTTGAAGTTTTTTTTATTACTGAGATGTTTTTTTACTCGTAGAAACAATTAAGCACAAATATTCGAGAGTCGCCAGCATGTTCATGTTTCTTTCCATGGGTTTGTCTTTCAACCCCTACATAGTTCTAGAATGACATGAATTTTTATGTATGGTTTTAACGACTATTGATACTCTTTTCAGTACCATTGCTTTGCACTCTAACCTACCAATGTTCAGATGTATAATACTCCGTTAGTGCGAAGCTCGAGCTCAACTCCTATCAAATATTAGACGCTCGAAACTCCACTCAAGTTATGGAGAAATCAATTTGTAGCTGGAGGTTGACCAAAAGAAAATCAAGATATCAAGCTCAAGCTCAAGTCGACTCGATATAATCACCGTTATAAAATGAGTTCAAGCTTTAGCTCAATAAGTTCAAATATTATCCTTTGCATTTATGTAATTATATATGTAAATTACAAATATTAAATAACTCACCCTTTATTTTTTTGTTACTATCAAATATTTGATTGAACAAAATAATAAAAACTTGATTAGTATTGTCGGCCTTTCAAATAGAATATTAATGAGCTAGATCTTTTTTTTTTTTTTTTTTTTTGGGGGGGTGGTCATGAACAAAATTCTAATTGAAAAATTTAAGATTGTGTGAACACCAAACATAAACAATTGGCATTTTAGTGGTACCTCAATCGTAGTAAGTGAAATAAAGGTAAGAATCAATTGATCACGCTGATTAGCGCAAATCTAGATTGAAAGTTAGAAGATCTGCTTTGTTTGGCTTAGCAAAAGTAGAATGGAATTTGGCTCCAGCTGACAAAAGCTAATTCTTTTTCTTTTTAAATTTAATTACCGGAACAAAATCAATGCTTTTTCTAGCCTAGAAATGAAGGAAGAGATCCATTATGCTTGCTTTGTAAATTTGAGTGGACCTAATGCACCAATTGAAATAATATGTTTTTTGAATCATCCCCTTAAATCATCTTATGTTATTATTATTCTGTGTATGTCCAAATAGAAATGCACTATGAAAAATATCTCGATTGGGATTCTAGGATTCACGCCATGATGGAATTGCATAGTTGGAATTAAGAACAAATCTGTGGCCTTTTGTCTTTGCTTAGAACATACACAAGTCCATCGTCAAGTCTTTGTCCGACCCTCTTGTGAAGGCAAAAGAGAAAGCATTGATGTATGTTTTGTCTAGTCAATTTCACACAAGCATAATGTGTTTTGCAATTTCAATTCCTCGAAAATGAACATTACACAAGTCCATCGTCAAGTCTTTGTCCGACCCTCTTGTGAAGGCAAAAGAGAAAGCATTGATGTATGTTTTGTCTAGTCAATTTCACACAAGCATAATGTGTTTTGCAATTTCAATTCCTCGAAAATGAACATTACACAAGTCCATCGTCAAGTCTTTGTCCGACCCTCTTGTGAAGGCAAAAGAGAAAGCATTGATGTATGTTTTGTCTAGTCAATTTCACAAAAGCATAATGTGTTTTGCAAATTCAATTCCTCGAAAATACTAGGAAACTCAGGTTGATATCATAAAAAAAAGCACAAAGCTAAACATTCAAGAATAAAATGTTTCAAAAATCTCAACTTTGTTGGAATTATTGTGAAGGAGGAACCACAATGTCCATGTAGTTTCCATAAAGAATTAGCTAAAGTCTCTGTCACGACTCTTTCGCTCAATAAAAAGGATCTATTACATGTAGTATGCAGAACAAAACTCAAATTTGGTAAAAGATTAAAATTAGCATGGACTTGAAATTAAAGTATATACAACACTTTAACCAACACTTTTTTGACTTTTCAAATAATGAAGCCAATTTAAAGTTTAGACATTTCAAAAAAAAATAGTAATGACATTTTTTTAAGTGGAACCACCTTGTGGAAAGTGATGTTAAGCCCCCCTCTCTCTCTCTCTCTCTCTCTCTCTCTCATTTTCTATTATTTTTCAAGTTGTTTGCCTACGTGGCAAAAAATGCCATCTCTCTCTCTTCCTCTCTCTCCGCGTTAATTATTTTATATTATTATTTTTTATTTTTTGCATACATGGCCAAAGATGCCACATAGTTCACCGTGTGTAAAGTTACCCGGAAGATTAGTTATAGTTATTTGCAAGGTAAACAAAATTCAGTGTAATTGATCAATGAAATAGAAGTCAATCTCAGTGAAAGTGACATTGAATACTCAAGTTGGAAAATGGGTCCTCTCATAGAGATGGAAGAACTTGTTTCGGACTAAAACTAATTTCATAGGGAGTTTTTAAAACTGCTATTCTTAACTTAACCATTTGATCTTGAATGCTTGATGTCATTGACAATTTTTGTGACATCCCGAATTTTCGGTTCTGTTTTCTTCTGATTGAATCGGGCGTTTCATTGACGTGTTTATAGGGTTATTCTCAGAACTGATCATTCTTGAGATAACTAGACTATCTGGGGAAATTATTAAAAAATTTTAAGGCAATAGACTTGAGAATTCGACCAGGAATCGACTTCTCGACCGTGTCCATCTTTAGAGGCCATTACGGCACAGTTAAAAAAAAATCGATTTGAAATCAGAGATAGACTGGATCGACAGTGATGTGTGGCTAATCGTGGATGACACCACTAAATTAGAAAATTCATGTCGACTGGCACTAGACTGATTTTCTTATTGTTTTGGTACCTTGTGTCCGTATTTGGATCCTCGGGATTTTCATGACAATCGAGAGTCGCTAATGAGTCGAGTGGGTTCATAGTGGCTCGAAGAAAATTGACCACGAGTCAATTGCACTTAAAAATATTTGAAAGTTACCCGGTAGCCTAGGTCACGCTAAAAATGCATCAAATAGAAATTAACCGCCAATTCGAGTCCGATTTCAGAAATTGAAGATTTTGTCATGTCACAATAAATTCTAGGAGCGTTGACTTAGTCTTAGAAGATTTTTCTGACACCCGACACTTTTTGGGAAAAAGTCGTCGCCGGACCCTTTTTGTGCAATTGAAGCCGGAGATTTAATTTTGGTTACAAATTTGAGATGTAAAGTGGATTCAAAGATGAGGAAAAATACTGAGATGGTCTATGGATGACCAATTGAAATTATTGAGGCCAATTGTGACTAAATCAAGTGAGTGTGATGGTCCAATTGGAAGAGGTGGTCTTCAAATTCGTGTAACACCCCAAAGCCACAACCTTTGGACCACTTTGTCTTCTAGAAGAGGGTGTCTCGATGGCTTATTGAAGGCCAAGTATTCTTACGTGGCCAAAGAGTGATTTTGGAAGATATTTTGTGAAATATCAAGCCAGTGGAGGCCCCTCACTTCTCATCTCTCTTATCTCTTCCCTCATCTCCATCCTCTCCATCTCTCTCTCCTCTCTACCATCCAAGACCCTCCCCTCTTCATTTTCGAAACCCCCAAGCCAACAAGAAGACCAGCAGAAGGAGCTGCAGCCGTCGCACACCTCCACCCGCGCCGCCGCTGGTTTCTGCTCCAGTCGACCTTTCGTCAAAGATTCGAGTCAAAAGTGATCTTCCCGGATGAACCAGCGAACGAGCCACATATCGCCGTGAAGAGGACATCTAGAACGTTCCATCAAGACCAAAATCACCCCAAAAGGAGCCGCCATTCGTCCCGTACGGCCGCTGGAGTCCGCCGCTCGCCGGACCGTCTGGAAGCTGCCCGCCGGTATTGTTTCGCGTTTTCTTGCTGTTTCACCTCATTTCAGCCCTTCATTTGCCCATTCCATCCACCCACAAGATCCCGAAGACCCCTGGGAGCCACCGGTTGCCAACCACCAACTCGCCGGAGCTCCGATTGGCCCGTTTTCGCCGTAGAAGCCGCTGGTCTCCTCTTTGCAGCCCGCAAGCCAAACCCGCGGTCCAGCCCATTGAGTCTTCAGCCCAAGATTTCAACAAAATCAATTTCAGCCCAAGAAGACAACAACCCATATTCAATTGAATTGAAGCCCAAGTGAAGTTTAGTTAATTTCGGCCCAAAGAGAGAGCCCATTTTCAGTTTAATTCTGGCCCAGCAAGCAGCCCACAATTTAGTATTTTCAAGCCCAAGTGATTAAAGAAGTCAGCCCAATCTTGAAGTCCAAAGTTTCTTCGGGCTTGCGAAGTTCTTGGCCCGGCCCAAGTTCGGCCGCCGTTGCGTTGTCGTCTCGGTGTCCAGGCCTTCGTTTAGTGCAAGTGAGTTTTACTCACTAATGCTTTCTTAGTTTGTTAATTATACTTAGGGTTGGTTAGATTTAATTAAATGCAATTAGGTGGTTAGATTAATTTAGATAAATTAAATTAAAAACATAATTATGCATATTAGGTGGTTAGAAATAGACATTAGCAAGTAGACATGCCATGTTATTTATTGAACGAGTCTCGGTAATTTTCCGGGTTCGCCTTGGCTTCCAATCAGGCATTACAGGCCTAAATTGGATTTTTAATATTTATTTATTTATTTTTCGAAATTAATTATTTTTCCGGAAATTCAACTGGGATGGCCGGTGACCAGAATTTCATGCTGATTGTCGTGGTGCAGTCTGTTTATTTATTTGAGCTTTACTTAGTGCTAAAATAATTTATGAGTGAATTTAAGATTCATTCCTAATTTAAATCTTGAGAGAGTCGGATGGGACTGTAAAGCCACTAAATCTTGAGAGGGTCGGGTGGGACTGTAAAGCCACTAAATCTTGAGAGGGTCGGGTGGGACCGTAAAGCCACTAGATCTTGAGAAGGTCGGGTGGGACCATAAAGCCATTGAATCTTAAGTAAGGCATCTTGGGAGAGACACGTGGGCTCGGTGATTTGATGCATCACTTTGGTGAACTAGTGCCTTAGAGAATGCATGTGTGCTCTATGACATGTAATCGACTAGTTCGATTTGTTATGAGTAGTTGGGTGCCTATTATGAATTATACTGATTTGCAGGTGGAATCTGAGGCCAAGGTAAGTCCTCTTACCTGTGCGTGTTTAGGCAGCCCATAGTGTATTGGCTTACTAATCGAGTCTTAGGGGGTAGAACTCGTTGAGACGTGGTCTCATTGGTTATTGAATAATCATTTCAGGACCCTGAGGGAGAGCTGAAGAGGAGGAACTTGAGAAGGAAAATACTAATGTGAGACTTGTAGAGGAGAAGGACTTTTAAAGAAAATGATGATCCAGAGAGGGATGTTGAGTACAACCCGGATGTGGATTGAGATCCCATCATTTTTGTAAACCCTATCTTAGTGTGGATAGGTGTGAGACTTGTTAGTTGTAAATAGTATTGTAAGTATACTATGAGTTGCACTGTTAATAAAAGTGTGGTTGTCAATTTCAATATGAAAAATATGGCCTGCTTTTCTATCCCATTGTTTTATTGTCTGGGGATTTATAACTACTTCTGCATGCGCATAATAAATAGAAAGGGTCGGCGATACATTGTCCTGGGATATCGCACTTTAAAATCAACCAAGGTAAGGGATGGGCGCGTGCCCGAGGATCAGGACGTGACAATTTTCATCATTTGAGAGAATTTTTCCAATCAAAATTTTTTACAAGATAATAATCTTTCTCTTTGATCAAACAATATACAGATAGAGCGTGTAAAAGAGATTTCTTTCTTTTAAGAAGGTAAAAAATATACACGACCAACTTGGTGCGCACTAATTTCCATTAAGTTCTCTTATTCTTCTATTGGGAAAGTACCAGAATATGCCCGCACTATTCATATTACTACTACTTTTCATCCTCTATTTTCCAAAACACCACTTTATATCTTAGAAAAACACCAAGCACGCAAAGGTTATCCTCAAAATTGGTACCGGCAGTACTCTTGTTCCCGAATGCACTCACACCTCCAAAGCTTAACTTTCTTCATCTGACAACAATCTACCGCCCTCGAACTCCACTCTGCCTACCACCTTCGGCCATCGTCTCCAATCGTCGAGCTCTGCTTCCATCACTCTCCACTCGGCCTTGTAGGCACTTGGATTCACGGTTGTTTGTCTTTGTTTTCTATGTTTTTTCCATTTTTGTGCTCTCTCTCTCTCTCTCAAGGATTTCAAATAACGAGATTCACATATTTTGGTATGATTGCATAGACTCATTTTACCACTTCTGTAATGGATGAAGCTAATCACATCATAGATTTAATGTGAGAATAGTGTATCATGCCCTATGTAAAAGCATGCAACCTAATACATTCATGCTTCGTTTGATCAGTTCAAGCATCTTCGAAGAGCACATACAAATAAATTAATCCCCATTTCCCCACATTTTATGCATTCTTACCATAAAATGCCTACATTTATTTCTAGGGTTACACACATTTTCCTGATGAGTGATGATGACCTAGACTCACCCGGGTCCACGGCAAGAAGTTGATGGACAAAAGTATAAGGTAAAAATTTAATAGGGAATTAAAGTCACAACGAGATAACATTTTCTTTTTCATGAAAAAAAGAATGTTAGTTCTTATCTACGCTAATTATTCCCACATCATGAATATAACAAGGCCATAAAGTGCAGAGGCCATCAGTAGATTTGGAAAAATTTGCGGGATTGCACAAACAATTGTCTGTACATCATGCATTACGGTCAATCTACGACTCTCAAGGGCAGAACCTGACCTGGCGCCATATTTACATTTCACAATTTTACCTTGACAAAAGGAAAAAAAAGAAAAAGAAAAAGTAGTAAGCGGAATAAAGGCAAATCGATCATGCCAATTAGCGCGAATCTGGATTAAATATAAGAACTACACTGTTTGGCTTAGCAAAAGCAGAATGGAAGTCTGGCTCCGGCTGAGAAAAGCTAAACCTTTTCAAGTTAATGAGCAGAACAAAAGCAATTACAATCTGCTATTTTCTAGCCTAGAAATCGATGAAGAGATTTCTCTCCAAAAACAAAACAGACAAAAAGATATAGAGGGGATCCACAATGCTATCTTAGAGGTCGTGCAAAATAGTCTGTTTTTGGAGCCATACCACTTTATATCATCTTATGTTATTATAATTTTATATATGTCTAAAAGAAATGGCACTAGGGAAAGCGTTTAGACTGGGATCCCGTGATTCATGCAGTGTTCGAATTGCATAGCTTGAATTAAAATACGGTATGCTAGCGAAGCTAGAAAAACCTAATTGATCGGTTTCCAGTTGAATAGTATAATAATCAAGAGAAAGGAGACAAGTCGCAACAATGATTTTTTGGCGGACAAGTCACTTTTGAAGGACGACTTTTTTTTTCCCTGCAGACAAGTCACAACAACTTGTAACATGCGAAACCATCAACCATCGGTCATTTGTCCCCCCCAAAAAAAAAACCATCGGTCATTGACCTCGATTGCATCGCCCATTCATTAGGCTCCATTCGTTTTACAAAAACTATCACGTTTCTGAAAAATATTAGGAAAATCACCAAAAAAATCCTAAACCTATTGTAATTGTGCCAATTCAGACATAATTTTTTTTTGACTAATTGAGTCATAAACCTTTTATAATTATTTCTGATCAGTCCATCCGGTTAAAATTGGCCAGCTACCATTGACGTGGCAACTGGCTGGCGTTGGCGAGCTTTTTTTAATAATATTTTAATAATTTTTTTTATCTTTTATCTTCTTTTTTTCCTTTTTCCTTTTTTTTCCTTCCTCCCTCTTCCTCCCTCCTCCTTCCTTTGGCTCCAGCGACCAGCCAAGCTAGCCGGTCATCGGACTGAGGCGATCCGGAGGGCTCGCCTTGCCGCAGTGATGGCAGGGCGAGGAGGGCCTCGTTAGACACGATGGTGAGCCCCCCTCGCCGGATCTGCCAGGGGCTCGCCCCGTCATCGTTGGGCACGACCTTGCCTCGCGATCGTCGGGCGAGGCGAGTCCTCACCAAATCCGGCAAGGGGCACTTGCCATCGCGTCTGGCGAGGGCTCGCCTCACCCGGCGATCGCGAGGGGAGCCCTCGCCGGATTCGGCGAGGGCTTGCGTCGCCATCGCTGCGGTGAGGCGAGCCCATCAAATCGCCTCGGTCCGGCAACTGGCGCCCAGCTTGGTTGGTCGTCGGAGCCAAAGGAGGGAGGAGGGAGGAGGGAGGAAGAGGGAGGAGGGAAAAAAAAAAGGAAAAAGGAAAAAGGAAAAAGGAAAAAGGAAAAGAAAAGATAAAAAAATAATAAAAAATTATTAAAAAAAGCTCACTGGCGCCCGTCGACCAATTTTAGCTGGATGAACTGATCGGGAATAATTATAAAATGTTTATGACTCAATTGGTCAAAAAAATAAATTTAGAACTGAATTGGCACAATTGCAATAGATTTAGAATTTTTTTGGTAATTTTTCCGAAAAATATTTTCCAAGAAAATGACAATATTTTCCGGTATTTGACTAAGACCTGAAAATGAAGTGGAAATTTCCACTGTTCGATATTTGATTTGATTTGGTGAGAAAAATTACCAAAAAAATCTAATTTTAATTTTTCTAAATTGACCAAAAAAATAATTTTAATTTTTATATATTTTTAAAATTTTGAATTTTGAATGATTTTTTTATTTTTTTAAAATTTTTCTATTTTTCTATTTTTCTTTTCCTTGATCCTTCCTCCACCGCCACCTGCCTCGATGATGGCTAGCTACCCAATGACTAACCAAGACATGGATCGATGAGCTCAAGGCTTGGTCGATCAAGCTAGCCTGAGCTCCGCCAAGGTTGGCGAGCTCAAGCTCACCTAAGGTGGGTTGAGTGAGCTTGGGCCTTATTCGAGAAGCTTGGCAAGCTTGTGCCTTGCCAAATCTAGCGAGGTGAGCTTGAGCTCATTGGATTAGGTGAGGTAGAGCCTCATTTGCCTTAGCTTGAGCCTCACTAACTTGTGGCGAGGCTCGAGCTGGCCTATGGTTGGTGACCAACCAAGGAAGAAGAAAAAAAGAAAAAGAAAAGGAAAAGAAAAAGAAAAGAAAAGAAAAAAAAAATAATTAAAAACTCACTTTTTAAAAAATAAAAAATAAAAAATAAAAAATAAAAAATAAAAAGAAAATGTGTTTGGTGAAAGAAGTTATAGAAAATGTTTTGCACTTTTTGAAATGTAAAATGCATTTTCCTCACTTTTGAAAGTGTTTTTTTCAACAGCAAAGAATGTTTTTCTTGACTTGTTCATTTTCCATGAAACGAACGTTAGAAAATCCACAAAATACTTTCCTAGAAGTTGTTTTCCATAAAACGACCAAAGCCTAAGTTGCACTACTTTTCCTTATCTCCAGTAGTTTCCAAGTATCATCGATCCTTTTTCATTGATTTTGGAGGAGACTTTTTTTTCTGGCCATATGTGCAGGAGGAGCCACTGTGATGCTGATACATATACATATGCGTGTATACGGGGTTAAATTTTTTGTCTTGACATTGTTCAATCACAATCAGTGTGACCTAGAGTCGACCATAGCTGTGAGTCACCTAGGTTTACAGAACTCCCTTGAGTTTTTAATGACTATGATTGCACGTGATCCAAGGGTTATGGTCTGGACAAGTATTTCTCATGCTTTGAGCTGGATATTTGCAAGAAGCCTAGTTGTCGAGATGTTTATTTTAAGTCAATTAGTGCAATACCTACGCCACTACTTTGTAGAAAGCTCAAATGGTCACAACTTTGATATTTCGAAAGTTGATACTAAAAAATGACATGTAAAATTATACTCTCAATTGCAGTTGAGTCGTGTGTAATAATTAACCCTTGCAGGAGATACTATCTTGCCAATGGGAACTCTTGCTCTATTCAGAGAGAACAAGAGAAAGATAACAAAAACGGGAGAACAAGAGGTAGAGGCAAGTGATGAATTTATGCTACTCTTTACTACCGATCTACAGTACATCACACGTAGAAACATTTGCAACGAATGCAGAAAATTAGGTGATAAATATGGGTTTTTCTAGCTAAGTTAGCATCACACTAGTCCATCGTAGATGCAATTCTAATTGATTCGCGAGCCTCTTTCCTCTCATTTCTTGTTTTCCAAATTGAGTTGCTTGTATGAGAAGCCTAATATTTCTATTAAAGTTAATAGTCAACATCAATATTTTAGATGTCTGCACACACGGCAAGTGCTTCAATACAATTGCATAATATTAGATTTCAAACTTGGTGCCCATCTTAAAAAGGACATAATAACATGTTCAGGACATGATAACATTTTATGTGTATGTGCGTGTGTGAATAATAAATCTAGACTTCATTCAACGGAGCCAGAGAAAGGTTCAAATCCATTAATCCATTAGAGACGTCATCGCCTAGATTAAATTCCTGACATTGGCGAAAAGTAGTCAATTTTAACCATGATTAAGTTAAAAGTTTGGGTTTGGCTTCAATAAGAAAGAAAATTATGCTAAAAAAAGAAGATAAAAGAAAAAACTCTTTGGTCCTTACGTGGATGTTTCTACGATCTTTCCAAAAAGCTTTCTAGGAGGGCCCCAATTGTCGGATCACAAAATAATGGATCTCAAGTGTGAAATAAAGCTTTTCAAGTTTTTACAAATTGCAACAGTTTGCATTATGACTGATATCGGTTAATCAACTAACCAACATGAAAATAGTTGCATGAATCATAGTCTTTAGACCCAATGTGATCACATCCATATATTTTTTGGTGATCCATGTATAATTTATTTGATTATCGATTTTGTGATGGACCTGATTTATGTGGATCCGAGTATTGGCAAGACTAATCCAATGAAGTCTATATGAGTTAGGAGAGCGAGTGAACTTCCTTAAGAAACAAAGATGAAATAAGTTTTCTTTGCTTAAAATATACACAAGTCTATCCTCAAGTCTTTGTCCAACCCTCTTGTGAAAGCAAAAGCGAAAGCAAAAGCACCTAAGTATGTTTGTCTAGTCAATTCGTTTGCACACAGCCAAATTCCACATCAAAAATATTCCTTTGTACGTGTGTTCACACGCACGACGTGTTTTGCAATTTCAAGACCTGGAAAATACCAAGAAAATCAGGTTGATATCATCAAAAAGCATAAATACCCTCATTTAAGATTAAAATATTTCGAAAATCTCAACTTTATTGATCTCCTTATGTAGGAGGAACTGCATTTTCTTCACAATTTCCACAAAAGAATGAACTAAAGTTTCTCTCTCAGGACCCTCTCAGCTCAACAAAAGGGATCCATTCTGTACATTTAGTTTGCAAAGCAAAACTCAGATTGGGTAAAAGATGAACATTACCGTGGACTTGAAATTTAAAAATATAGGAAACTTTAATCAATATCTTTCAATTTTTTGAACCATTAAGTTAAATTAAAGTACATAAACTTTGAAGAAGGTCAGCCAACTAAAATTGTCCAATCCATTATAGAGTTAAAGCTGAAGTTGAGAGAGAGTTGGTTTCTATACTCGCTACGAGACACTTCTCTATGGCTTTGTATTTATGACGTGACAAGACACTAGGCATTGTGTTGCCATGTGACCCCACGACCTTATAAATTATTTACATGCCATCCCCTACTTTATGTGTTATTTTCCAGCGCTATGTATAGATAATGTCATCATTTAAGGCTAAAAATGATTATATCTAGATGTAGGCTTAGGTAGAACAATTAATTTAAACTTAGCCGAAGTAATTGAATTAAACAACGAATAGGATAGAAATGTGTTTTATAAATAAGTAGTACATATTCCAGTAATTGTCCTCTTCGACGGAGCATCAACATTGTTTTTTTTTCTTTTTTTTTTTTTAAATCTCGAAGATTAATGTTTACGCATTTTTTACCAAAATTTGATTGAACTTGGGCGAGCATAACTTTTCCGTATAATGTACAATTGAACCCAAACCACCCCCCCCTCCATTTTGGGCAGCCGGGTCAAATGGATGAACTTAGCAAAAAGTTATGATATTTTTGCCATAAAATTCTGATCTTTGTGATTCTGATCTTGATATCTTAAGATGTAGCTGTTCAATTTGGGTAAATTGGGTATCTTTGGAAAGCTTTAGACAAGTACAACCCAATTATGCCCTTCGACTCAACTTTTAATGAAGTTTGACTCTTGGTCAACTTTGCTCAAATCTTTGGTGTCTACACCACATACTCAACTAGCGCCATTCTCGGGTTCAAATTGTTGGATAAATTCTCTTCAGATATTTTGAAGTTGACAAAACATTTTTCTCAATCTAGTCTGAAGACTTGCAGACTCTACTGGCAAAGTCTGAAGATCAAAGTCTGACGCTAGCAAGACTCAAGTTTCAAAGTCTACTCTCATGGACAGTTTCCAGACTGACAAGTTAAAAACTTCTATTCTGATTCTATCCAACATAGTTTTTACTTCAATGGCTATGGAATATCTTTAGACTGGAATCAGCACTACAAGATCTTATATTCATATCCAAATTTATAGATTCTTTAAAGATTCACAACTTATTTGGAAAGTTTTACTTATGGAAACCAAGATCCCGATTGTATGGGCGAAGCGGGATTGATGGGCTATCAACACTTACCTTAAAGAGCTCGAGATCTCTCTAAATTGATTCTGTCCAACGGGTTGATTGGAAGAACTTCTTTGGAAGGTGCCAACGGTAATGAAGGCATGAAGAAGTATATAAGAGAGACACTCAAGTTGTTTAAAAGTGTCGAAAAGAAGAATTCCAAAGTCTGAATCTCCTTTGTTATTTTGTGATCTTATTCTTCGAGCATTATATGTAATCAAAAGAGAGATCATAGTTGGTGAGACCTTGAGGAAGTGTAGTAGAGCTTCTACACTATGGACTCAAGAGCGTGAGACTGTAAACACTCTTTTTTATTCTTAGTGAAATTCAGCCAAAAGGGCTGTCCGTGCGGGAGAGTGGACGTAGGTTGGTCTAAGCCGAACCACTATAAATCTGGAGTCTTGATTCTCTATCTCTAATCCTTTTATCTTTCATTACTTTCATTTGCAGCGATTGTTGTTTTTAATTCATTAATCTCTCATTCGGATTATATTGTTAAAATCGCTTTAGTCACCTATTCACCTCCCTCTAGGTGCTAATTCTAGTCCTAACAATTGGTATCAGAGCTTGTGTACTCGTTTATAAGAAATGTCTTTACTTCTGAGTAAAAGATCTATGGCTAGTATGTTGCCTACAGGGTTGGTTGAAGGTCAAAGCAATACTAGACCTCCATACTTTGATGGAAAAGACTACATCATATGGAAAAACAAGATGAAAGCATTCCTAAGATCAAAAGATCCTTTGGAATGGGAAGTGGTAGATAAATGAATCATTCCCGCTGCTGCATCAGAATCAGAGAGATGAAAAGAAGTTGCTGATCCCACTCTACTAACTCAAGAAGAAATCACCAAGAGACAGACTCTTGACGCTAAAGCCATTTACTCCTTATATTGTGCTTTATCCCCTACTGAGTATAACAGAATATCTTCTTGTGATATAGCAAAAGAAGTCTGGGATAGGCTTCACATTACCTATGAAGGGACTGATTGAGTGAAAGAAACAAAGATCAATATTCTTTTGGGACAATATGAAGTCTTTAAGATGAGATTAGGAGAATCAATAACTGACATGTTTAGTCGCTTTACTAAAATTGTGAATGGTCTT